>CM048045.1:2375000-3010000 GCA_026259375.1 Verasper variegatus | reverse complement strand
TCCTGCATACAAAAACTGTTTTGCACAAAGGGGGGTTATAACTTGAGAGGGAAATTCAATTTGAAACATCATTATTCTTGCATCAATCTCAAAAGTATGTGCATATCAATCTGTGAGGGGATTTTGTGGAATGGACCAAGGGAAGACATCAAACAAAGTAAAAATCTCAGACAGTTTAATAAGATCTACAAAGACACTGTTTATGAGAGGTGCAGAAAACAAGAAGAGGAATGGAAAGCATGTTGGCACACGTGAGAAGAGGAGAAGAGGACAGTGATGTAGTGAACGGATGGATGAGAGTTGCAACTTTTGTCATTTAGAACATTGGGAGGACAAGACAAGCATGTTACTTCTTCCACCTTTTCATTTTTGTTACTGAATATTTATGTTGATATGTATTTTATTTTCTACTAGTCTTGGGTGACTTTTCTCTACAAATTTAGTTTATTTTATCTTTAAAAACGTTTGAAATATTCTAAACTAAACTAAATACTGGTTATCAGCATGAGCATGGTAGAAATGACCCTATCTAAATGTCCATACAGACCCTGTTTCTCTCTATACCACCTCTCTGCTCCTCTTAATTCCTCTTGTTACCGAGCAACTTACACCTTCCTTCCTCCCCTTCGTCCCTCTTACCTCAAGAGTGCCTCCCCTATCACTCCCTCCCTCTTCTCCCCCAGATCCTGAAGGTCAGCTCCTGGTGAGTGATCTCCCATTCTGCTGAGTCCACCAAACACCGGAGCAAAATGGCGATGTGCTGCGACCCGGCCGGCCACTGACGTCCATAAACCAAACTGGGAATGACAGGTGTCGCTGGTTCCCCTCTCCCTCCTTTCTCCCTCTCCTCAGCCTTTCCTCTCCACCCAATTTTTTTCCTTCTTCTCTTTCTAATCCTCTTTTTTCCCACAATGTATCCACTCCCTCTCTCATTTCATGTTGATTTATGGTTTATTGTTCCTTGTCATGTTTCAAGGTCACAGCTAACGTGGGCCAAACTAGGCCCAGGGGGGCGGGGGAGTGTTTTTCAGCATATCTGCAAGGGAGCCACCATCATTTCCGTAGCTGCCGTCAGAGCTCTTTTAAGAAAAGAAAAGGCCAAATTGAGGCTGGGGATCCCACCGAGTCTCCCCAACAGCTAACTGTAGTTTATCAATGCTATCAACAGCCTAAGAGGTGACGTTTATCAATAACATAAATGTCAAAGATTAAAACAGCACTGAATCTTTGAATAACTCAAAAGGCAGAAAAACTCTTATGTTATTTTCAGGCTGGAATAATTTTATCTTTCTCTCAAAATTCTCTCTTCTGCTATTTTCAGTTTTTCTGGGTGAAGTCCTGCTGCGTTAGGATTAATTGACCTGGAAGACAAAGAATAGACAGAGAAAAGGAGCAGCAACAGGAAAATCACATGCTTACTGCAGCAGACGCAGTTTCGTCCCTGAACTGTAGTCAATGAAAGAAAGATCCATCATGGGGCTCCATGGGGAATCACAGACATCTAAATAGAAATTAGCAGGAGAGTAACCAGCAGTGCAGGGATCTCTGCTCCATCCAGAGGAGTAATGGGCGGATTGTGGAGAAACAGGGAGGAGGAATACCTTGGTTCAATTAGTTTAAAATGTACATCTGTGTGTGTGTGTGTGTGTGAGAGAGACAGTTTTCAGTTCCCAAAGGATCTTAGTTGTTTCCTGGTTGACTCTGGATCTCTCTACTACTAAATGGAACCTGTCAGGGCATTTACATCTGGGATGGGCATCAGGAGGAGTGTGTAGTAGAGGGGATTGTCTGTGGGTCCACCTAGACATGCATATAAATGTGCACTGCAGTCCTCCGTCTGCGTAGAGAGCCACCAAATGGACTTAGCTTGTTGTGTGTTTTGACTATGTTTGCCTGTGCAAACACATGAAAACAAGCTAGTATATACAGTATTTTATTTATTTATTTTACTTCTTAGGCCTGGTGCACACTAGAGGATTTTCAACTCTTAACCAATTTAAAAAATGTGAGACACCACAGACATGATCACAGATTTAACAGATTTTTAATCTTCTATTTGACAGAACGCACATACTAGACAATTTAGACCAGAAGGTAAGACCAAACGCTTGTGGTTTGTGGAAACAATTTCACAGCAGACGACTCCAGAGACTTGGGATCTCACAGAAACCTGCACGATTCTTCTTCGTTTTTAATGGTGGTCGGCAAACTACTATTAGGTGCATTATCATCGCCTTCTGAACTGGAGTGTTCAAACGTAACATGCAGGAGGACAGACATTGTCAGCTGGCTGCACTTGGAGTGTTCTGTTTTACGGCGAAAAAAAAGAGAAAAAACTATGAATGAAATCAGTGCTGAGAAGATGGAATTTGCTTTTACATTTTGCAGGGCGACCTGGAAGTGAGTTGGAAATTCATTGTTGTTTTTAGTTGCAGCTGTACAAGTACACAACATCTGGTTGGTTCCCAGTCAGCACATGCTCATTGGCTATTGAGGGTTTCTGTCTGAGCCAGCGTTTCTGAGATTAGAGAGGCTCTTTCTCAATCGGTTGCATTAATATTATTTTGTAAACCCATCACACTACAGGATTATTGGGCAGATAATCGGCTCTGACTCCACGATAGAAGAAAAATAGCAATGTGCGATAACATTGTTCAATTTTGCAATGATGATATTACTTGAAATAAATAATCAAATGCTGCAGTGTGCTCATACTGAAATGTTCCTTCATCTCTCTCAGCAATCATACTAGCATCATACCACTCTGTCTGATCAGTGTAATGTTTGCATTCTGAGTGTATAAATGCTTATGTTGCAAATCTAGCGGTGAAGCAGTGGGTTCTGGGTTAAAAAAAAAATATGGGAATCAAAATAGAAACATAATTTAGGAAATAAGCAACAAGGACAACCCTTGCTCTTTGGAGTTCCCATCCTTGTGGATTCGAAATCTTGAACCAATTTCCCTGTTTCTTGGAATATAAAGAAACCCCTTTTGATAACACGCAGAATTTAAACAACAACGTAACATCCTATTCTAACATTACCAAACATTTCTTCCTCTATAAAAGAATAAGTTTCAACTAAATCTATGGGTCTTACTTTGGGAATAGACAGTTTCTTGCACAGTATTTTCAAAGTCCCAGTTCCTACGATAATCTAAAATGACACATAGACTCAAATTATTTATTCTTGTAATATTAAAACTCTATTCCTGTAAAACTACAACTCATTATACATGTTAAATAAAATGAAGAACATTTTTGTCCATAGATTTGTTGCTAGGTGACGGCAGGACAAGCTGTTGACCAAACCATCTCATTTTCGGTTCGGCCGACATGGTATACAGTTGGAGGATGAAGCCGATGGTGGCTTCGTAGACCAGATCCTCCCCAGGATGCAGGCGCTGATTTAAGACACAGCTATAGTCTCTGTGATTCCATTTGATCCCCTTGTTCCTATGACTTTTCAGCTTTTCCTGTACCCTAGAGTTTTGCTGCATGTTGAGTTTGGGACTTTTTTTGTGTTTGTTTTTCTGGTACCTTTGCTTTCCTGTGTATTGGAACTTAAAGAACATTTTTTATTTTTTTCACTTGAACCTGGCTCCTGCATTTGGATCCTTCCACTCATGTGACAGGCTGAGCTTGTGGTGTCCACAAACAAGTAACAAGAGTTTCCCATTAGCTGACGTTTTCAACTTTAATTGACTTTTCTCAATGAAGACTAATTGAATTCCAAAGAAAACAAGTTTTTAAGTCTTGGTTGTGACCAAGGTAACATTTGGATCATATCTGACCACTTCTTCTTGTTTAAATGTGCTTGTTGTATCTTCTCTTTACCCCTCTCTCCCTCTTCCTCTTCACAAGGACTTGCTTCTTCTCACTTCCTTCCTGTTTCTCTGATCTTTTTACCTCCACTACCTCCTTACTCTAATCTTTACCTTTCCTCCAATCCCTTTAACCAAACAACATCACTTAGTTTTTTTTCATTGCAAACCTCATGTGGTACTGTGGAGGCCTCCTCCTCCTCCTCCTCCTCCTCTTCTTCCTCCTCCTCCTCCTCCTTCTCCTCCCCCTCTCCCTCCTCCCCTGTCTGAAATGTGCGTGTGAGAAGAGCAGCTCTGCAACAGCCTTTCCTGAGTTTTCCAGGTCACTCTCTCCCAACAGAGAAATCAACCTCTGGCTCCTTCTCTTTATCTCTTTCACCAAAGTTGTGTTACCCTTCATTCAGATGGAGAGGATTTTTTTTTTTCATTTTGGCTTGATTGCTTGAATTGTAGGAAAGATAAAATGTCAAATAGATTAAACATTTTCGATTACGTCTGTGAAGGTAACGGTGTACAGTCATTGACAAAATGTTTTCCCAGTATTTTTTCAAAGTACTATTCTCTACATGTGAAGTTGTGTTGGGGAACCACAAACTTCAACATTACTTTAGTTATTATATAGAGTGCTTTTTGAGGTACTGACTTTGTGTTACCCCTTCACACAGTTGGTCACAGCTTGCCTGCCTTGTTTCTAGATTAGATGTGCAGGCACCTTGTAAATGACAGGCACTGCTTCATAAAGGCTATAGCTAGATTGTTTAACACACTAAAGTCAAATAATCACTATTTATTTTTGCCCGATGTGACCAAACCCAACCGAGACCCGAACATCATTTTGAGATTGAGGAGTGTTCATTTCATCATGCCGAGCAGTGTAAGCCTATAGCAACATAGCTAGGGAATGATTCCTTTTTTCTAAGATATAGAAATATAGATCATCAGGGGCTTTTTTATATATGATGACCTTAGTTTTGTCTGAATGTATAAGTAAAGAATTACAGGTCATCCAGGATGCCTTTGAGACATTTCTGAATTTGAATTACCTGAATACTTTCATCAGGCTTCCAAGATAAATAAAGCCGGGTGTCATCTGCATAGCAATTGAACTACATGTGGTTCTATGACTAATTGTGTGTGCATGTCATTGTAAACATTAACAAAGGTATTGATGGACCAATTAAGACCAATTAATTAAAAAGCTTTTCACCATTGTTCATTTAATCTACATAAACTGAAACTTAATTTTCAGAATGAAAACTAGACTAAAACTGAATACCGTGTTGGACAACCATTGATAAGAAGTATTCTTTATCCCAGAATCAGATTAATGGACAAATTAATCTACAATCTGAAATTTACACAAGACATAGCAACATAAGCTGTAACAAACTATGCAGGGAGGCAGAATTTAGACATTTATTAAACATTGAGCAAATCTAATGAAATCAAGTGATACAGTTCAAATCTAAGAAGGAATAAAAAGGATCACAGTCATGTTTGTTTAGCAACCATCTAGAGGACGAGTTACATAATTAACTCCTGATATTATTATGTCATTATTTATAATAGTAATAATAGTTAATGGTAATCAGATTAATTATGTCAATGATGTAACTCGTCTGCAGGATTGTTGCTAAACAAACTCTTCAAACCTCTTCATCCCCTGTTTTAGCTGCATCTCTCAAACTACACTCTGACAGTGACAGTATTTTATTGAGCAACTGAACGAATCAGATTGCGAATTACTTGCTGCTCAGCAGTGGAGAGAACGGTGGAGAGTTGCTGCAGTAATACTCAGTGAGCATGGACAACAGCAGTTCTGCTCAAACAGAGTTTGGAAATGATAACTGGATTTACTGAGGAGAGTCTGTCTGTGGTAACACAACAGGGTCTTCTCCACTAACCTCATGATAGACAAGAACAAAGTATGTACCCATAACTGTATACCCCAATGAATGCGACAATTGTACTCAAAAAGCAGGCGTAAAGATTATAATAGCTGAGACTAAATTGCCACCAATGAAAGCCAGACTAGAATATCTTAAGTTTTTGTCAACTAAAACTAACAAATTGAAAAACGGAAAAAATGTGTATCCACCAATCTGTTTATATATTACAATATTTGTGTAAACATATTGTACAAATACAGTTTAGATGTCTTATGGCCCAATCTGAACATTTCCTCTGGCTTTCCCCCTCATCTATTGCTCAGCAGGGGAATATTCTGCCTGTGTAACCTTTGCTTGCTGACATCATATATTTCACCAAATCAATGACTTACATACTAATGTGAATGTAATCACCTGATGTATTGTAGATGTTTACATCCACTCTCACGACAAATTATTTAATTTGAATGGCCAAGTAGCAGATATGCAGCTCGTTAGATACCAAAGAGAAATGTAGTTCTTTTACCAGCCCCCTGCAGCCCTCTGCCTGTGCAGCCTCAGACCTTCTGAAAGCTCACTACACTTTTGGTGATGTGTTTGTCCCTGTTGTGCTCACTAACGCCAGTTTTTTTTAAACTAGTGGTCAAAATGCCATTATACATCATTAAAATGAGGAGCTAGAAATGGCACAGAATGTCTTTGTGCTCCTCTGTGACTGTGAGTTGTGTGGATGACTCCTGCAGCAGCAGCAGAGTGAAGAGAGAAGCTAAAGCACAGGGTTGATCAAAGGCCACCTCCAATTTATGCTTGTGCTCTTACACACACACACACTCACACACACACTCTTACACATGTGAGCTGGAGGTGAAACTCAGGCAGAGGGACTAAGGGGAAAACCCTGATGTCAAGAGGTTGAAGTCCATGCTGACTTGAACCCACCCCTGCAGAAGTAATTGATTTTCATTTCAGTGAAACGCTGGGTGCCCTGGAGTCTGACGTTGAGTGGTTGCTGCCATCTACATATGTATCAGGCCATGCACCAACGGCGACTCAACTCAGTACAAAATGTAATTGTACAGCAGTTAGCTCATTTGATTTTATACTCATTTACCCTTGATCAGCCTGTCTCCCTGAACAAGGCCAACCACCTGGAGAGTCCATGTCTTAAGCTGCTCTCAGACATGCACTGAACTCCACAGCTCCTCGTTTTTTGTGTGTGTGAGCGCAGATGTCTGATTGAGATGCTCCGCAGTTTCTGCAGACTTTATCCACCTGGCCTAGCAGTAGAAAGTCCATAGAAATTAAGGGGAAGCCAATGTAAGAACACAGTAGGAGACCCCCCACTGGATTCACTGCGAGCGAGTGGGGGGGGGGGGGTTGATGACTCTTCAAACACGCGACAGATGCAAAAAGAAAAAAGAAAACAAAAGTAAAAGTGGTGTCACACACGTAGAAGACACAGATGAAGATGTCAAACGAGTTTGTGGTGATAAGACGGAGTCGGGTGCTGGAACCATGATCACATGATGCATTCAGCGGAGTTAATTCCTCACAGGATTTGTTGCTGTTGTAAACAGATCTGTCTTCACAAACAAATGCAGACAAAACATAACCTTCTTGGCAGAGGTAATTACTGTATAGAGTAATGCAACAGAAAATAGACTTTCAACTTCTGTGTTATCTGCAGCTGCATTAATGACAGTCAGCTGCTAGAATTGTCTTTTTTTAATTAAATTCTGCAGATGCAGATACAATCTCATTATCTTAAATGCAGCTTGTTTCAAATTCAACCAACTTGTAGTCTAGTCTCATACCATCAACATCATGTGAACATTAGCATGAACATGAATATAGTCCATGCTATTCTTTATCAATTCTTACCATTTTAAACATATGTTGGCTTATAACTATCTCTGTGCGAGTGTAGCATAAACCCCCTGATCACCTGATTACTCTACATCACAGACAGTCTGTGTCAGTTCTATTCTGATTCTGAGTCAGGGACCATGTTTATATGATCCAATATTTATTAACATCTATTCTCCATTACTTTTGAGTGCTGTATACAAACTATGAAAGTAGTAAAGATATGTTTTGTGCCTCTATATTTTTTAAATAATGTTTTGCCTCTGATGTTCCCTACAGATTGTCAGTGTGTATCTGACACAGTGTGGTGTGGACAGACACACGTCCCTTCAGCATTAGGAGTAGATCAGTAGAGGTGTGGTTCACCTGCTAAATGATGAGATGACACTCTGCTCACATTAACCTCTACTGTACTCTGCCACTATATAAACTGGAGTGGACCACAGCTCTCAGACACTGTGGTTCAGCAGGTTGCTGCATGGACAGAGTTGTCCAGTGTCCAGCTGCCACTAAAAAAAACTACATCTGGATTCATTGCTGATAATTATAAATCCCAATGCCTGAGTTTGTCCAGATCTTGACCATGTGAATCTTTTTGCAACATTGTTGCTTCTCCTTTAATTTCAGTGTGTAGATCAATGTTTCTCATTATTTTTTGGTTTTTATATATTACACATATTGTATACTTGTCTGTCACATATCATGTTATTTGTTATGTGCTCATCTGATCTTGGGGCAGAGATAAAAAAAACTGAGCCCTTATATTAAATAAAGGTTTCCACCACCAGGCAGGGTTATACACAAGTTTGAATAGTTTGCTTAACTGATGTTAATTTTTTCATACATTGCATTTTGGATATTTCAGAAGTCAGTAAAGAAACCAACACAATCTTCAGACCCGAGTTCACAACTATTCAAAATAAAAGCTCTGTAAGAAAGCTCATTATAAAGCATGAAAGCAACAAAACGAACATTATACTTTTACTTTGAAGACCATGACGGAGATCAGCGACTGTGACACCCGTGAATGTCTGTGTCATTCTAATATGGTAAAATAATAAAAGAATGATCACAAACATCTGGCAGTGATTTTGACCCATGGTTTGACCCTGTTACTGCTGTTGTAGTTTATCCGAGGACATAGCAGAAGACATGTTCAACTTGCTCTGTAGACTGAAAGCACACTGCCCCACCCCCATATTGCGTGTCCAAATCGCACTAAATTCAACACTGTTCTTTCCTTTGCCATGAACTATGTACACTTACCACATGTATGCTGATCAGATGACGAGATATGCCTTCCACGTACAGACAGATAGACGTGTGTGGAATTAATAGTTAGATGTCTATTCCGCTGATGGTTTCTATCATTTCATATTGATACATCTTTCTGTCGTACAGATTTGACCTTCATTTCCACATCCACACAGCACTGATTCCTCTGGACACTGATTCCTCCTAACTTGGGCTTTTTTTCTTCTTTTTAATCTTACATTTCAACTGATCTTCACAATCTTGTGTGAAGGGGGTCACTCCCTCCTCTAAAACACACACATCAGCAAACACTATTCTGTGGGTTTGCTTGGTAACGGAGGCCCATCTTACTGACAGGCGCTGATCTCTAACAATCAATGGTTAAAGTGGAGAGGCAGCGAGCAGAGGCTGCCTTAGCTTGAGTCAGCACTCTCCTCCTCTCTCTCTCTCTCTCTCTCTCTCTCTCTCTCTCTTTCTCTCTCTCTCTCTCTCTGTGTGTGTGTCACATGCTCCCTCTGTTTCCTCACACACACTCTCTCTCTCTCTCCCACGCACACACACCCACACACACCTCATTTTAAAATCAGAAGTCCTTCGACATGGTTTGGTGATCAGAGGAAAAAAAGACTCCTCTGTGCTGACTTGACTTCAAGTCAAGGTGAATAGTTACAGTCTCCCTCTACTGGCACAGAGCTCTCACTGCAGCAAGTATGATATTGGATACAATGATACTGGAGGTGGAAGATTAATGAGAAACTCTACTACACTGAGTAAGTTACATATATTCAAAAAAGACACCCCAGACCAGTTCATTGAATGTATGAAGGCAGACAAACATAGTTCTTACTTAGGAATGTGCTGTTTTCAAAGATGTAGGATTTTGAGATAAAGGTATTTTGTGTTTGTTTTACTCTTGACTAAGTTAGTTCTTAAGTTGCGTGTAAAGAGTAAATGGTTGTTGATGTTTTTATCAACACAGTAAGCTGCTGTGGAAAAGTCCACTTAAGACATTGTCCAGCTGGTGGATCAAAGGACTTTAAAGTTCTTAACAGATGAAACAGATAATATTTCCATCAAAGAGAAAATCCAAATGGTTTTTATCATCATTGTTTTCTCTAAATAATCACAAGGGGGATTCCTCACTACAAATGGACAAAATCTTTAGCTGGATTTGATGTTAAATATTTGTTTAATTTAGAATGTTTCATATGGCTTTGTTTTTCATGGATGTAATTTGTCATATTGTATATGCATGTGTGTTTTTGCACACTGGAAAAATTACTTACAGCCATATGCAAATGTTCTAGGCACTTTGTATGCTTTTCTTTTTACAAAGTAGCATCTCTTCTCTGATCTCAGCATCACAGAGTCAGTGTGGGATCACATGAGGAGACAAAAGACACAGAGACAGACTGAATCCACAGCCCCTGCACTGCCAGCATGCCTGGTCTCTGTCAAGTGTCCTGGAAAGAAATGTTGCTGTTTTAAAGTGTGGTCACTGCAGATATTGATTTGATTTATTTCCCCCCTCTGTTTATTTTACTGTTACTAGTCTAAAAGTTTTACTGCAGACATTACAACAGATGGTAAGGAGCCTTTCTTCAAAAGTTAATGCTCTGGTATTTTTTTAGATAGATATCAAGGAGGGAGGCCATGAAGTACAATTAGAATTATATTCAGTGGAATCTCTTCTTTGCACCAACCACACAATGTGGTACTTTCTAAATATTTGCACTTTCCACAGTTGTTGTTTTTTTATATAAGTTTACACTCACTTACAATTTTTTACAAAAACATTTATACTCTTAAATTAAAGTGGTAAATTTACAAGAACCACAACACATTCACTTGCAAGAACAGACTCTCAAATGATCTCTGAGATGATGAAGTCATTATCATAAAAAATTAGGAACTGCAACACAATGGACATATGCAAGGATTCTGCTGAATAGGCCCAGTTCATAGCAATTTCTGTTCAAAAACTGGATGTGAGAGATGTGACATGGTCTGAGCTGTGCCTGTAATTGGTTCCATGTGTTTCTGGTATTTCCAGTCTACTCAGCTCACCCACAGCCCTGTCGTATACACTATCTCTCTATGTGCTCAGGTGCTTCACCCACTCTTCACCTGATTGTTGCATCAGCCACTTTGGCACCACACACCTTGGCCACTTACAAATGTTTGCTGAGTGGTCCTTTATTTTATTTTATTTCACTTCAGGATCACTTCATGTTTACCTACTACGCTCGTCCCACAGTGCAAATCTCCATAACCAGCTCATCTCCGGCTGCACTCAGCCACCTGCCTTGTCAGTCTGCTCCCCAGCTCATTCTTCTATTGACTCATCATCCAGCTGTGCTCACAGCTCCACCTTCTGTGGCTCCATCCCGCAACCCTCCATCCCCTCTTTGGGGATATATTTATATATATATGTTCATGTATACATTCACCTACTTACACACACATTCATACATTGCTTCTATACACAGCAATTTCTCTATCATACACCACACTGATGGCAGAATGTGGGGTTCAAGATCTTGCCAAAGACACTTCCTCAAATCTGATTACAATTAGCTAGGTCATCCACTGCAGACATGGAGAGCAGCAGGGTCTGTGGTGACAACATTTTTTAAAACTTTAATGTCAGAGACTTTATTTCTTGGAGTATACTTTGTAACCCAAATGTCATACTGCAGGGTTTCTGTATTTATCTCTTTTTACTTAAATAAAACAAGTCAAACTGTGCATATAGTGTCTGTGTATGTGTCTATAAATATTATATTTTTCATAATGTTTACAAGACTATCAACAAAGAAAATAAAGGAAAATTGGAGCCAGTGAAAGAGACAGTGTGAGATATTTTCACAAAGATAAGATTACATGATGTGTGTGGAAAAGAAAGATAAATGTGAATTAGAGTAGTGAAAGCTGAAAAGGATTTGTAAAATGAGATAAAGTAAAGGAGGGGAGAAGGGCATGATATGCAGCCTGGCCATCCTGAGCCTGAGCCAGCAGGACAGCCTATTTGTATTTTTAACCTGTGTAGAGCATAGCTGGTTGCATCTTGTCATGTCCACTCTCCATGCTCATGATAGATGTCTGGTCTCCCTCTGGCTGCCGGCATGTAGCTGAGGCTCAGTGGGATTCCTCTGCTTGGTATTCACAGGCCTCTTTTTTGACGACACATCCATTTTGCCCTTACACCCTTTGGTCCCACCATACCTGTCGTTGCAATGTCCCATCTATCCCTATTATCCACCCTAATGTGGCACATACCTGCTCACTCCTCTCCAAGGAGAGGAAAAGAGAGAGAGAGAGGGAGTGTCAGAGTGAAGTTGCTACGACTGGGATTTCAGAAGGCCTGAGGAGGACATTTCTTTGTGATTGACTGCAAAGTGGAATATGTGTGTTGATAAAATGATTCTATGTCTGCATACCAATACAGTATACGAACACAATATAGACATTAACGACTATGTCTTAACAAGATTCTTAAAATCAACACCGTCTACACTGAAGATGTTGCGTGAGCAGCATTTTAGCAGTGCAGCCGTCTGTGTCCACATAAGAGATGTTGAGGCATAGGACTGGGTTGCAGGTAATTTGCACTTTAGAAGCGCTCAGAGCCCAACAAACAAATAATGAAGTTAACAAGGGTATAAAGCTGGTGCATAGATTCTGAGCCTTAAAAACCACAGGGAGATGAATTTAAGGGCATGTAACACAAGTAAATCATGGATGTGGTGACATCTGGATTGATTCAAATAGAAAAACACAAAGGTGACCTAACAGCCCAATGGTTAATGCACATACCACATGAGCTCACTACACCTTGAGCAGCAGGCCGCTGGTTAAACTCCCTGCTAGCTGCACAATGTACTGCATTCCACTTTTCTACTCTTTCACAGTATTTTGTTTCTCCTTCTCATGTCTCTTTAGCCGTTTTCAGACATGGACTCCGGAGAATGTAATCACAGTGGAGTCCAGCTTTCCTCCAGTTTGCCTTTCACAAAGGAAGAACGCAGCAGGAGATTCTCTGGTCAGACGTGTTCACACCAACACAGAAATCTCAAGAGAGCTGAGATAAGGACATTCTCTGAAGTGCATGTCTGAAAACGGCTTACGTGTTTTAACAGAACATCACAGTTTGAACACAGAACAAAAAACAGATTATTTAAACACAGAAAATGAATGCTAACTGTAAGAGTTTGTGATCCTTTAGGTTTGTTCATTTAAGTTAATAATATTAATAATACATCATATTTATATAGCCCTTTCAAAGCTCTCACAGTTGCTGTATATGGTGGGGGATAAAAAATAAGGAAACAATAAAATATTTAATACAAATAAAAACAAAAATGATGATAGTGAGGTATACTAAGAAAATAAAAATAAAAAACAAAATAAAAACATGGGGGGGTTAGCTGGGGAAGGCAAGTCTGAAGAGTTGGGTTTTGAGGGCCTTTTTGAGTGCTACCACAACACATAGATAAACATCAGCTAGATTCAGAAAACAAACAAGTCAAGTCAGTTCCAGTCAATAACCAAGTAGCATTACCCCACCAGTGCACTCAAGTGACAGGAATGAAAAAGCGGTGGGGTGTCTTTCTCAGCAAATGGGTGATCTTGATCTAACTCCTCAGGGAGAAGAAGTGGTCAGGTTCAGCAGTGGCTCGCCAGTCTCCTTCATCAAGGAGGATCCAGAATAAAGACAATTATTATACAATCAGACCACATTGGTAGCATTTTTCTTGCTTCTTCTCTTAAAATGCAAATGATTTATTTATTTCTGTTAATATTTGTGCATTATGTCACTTTGTTAAACATTACTTAATGCAACTGAACTCAAGTGGTTCAATACACACATTAAGCTGCTTTCAGACATGCACTGAACTCTGGAGATTCTCTGCACTCACCCTGGAGGAGGTGTATGGCTTCTCCACCTCTCGCCTGAATAATGCAGAGGATTTGTTGCTGTTGTGAACGCATCTGTGCAGAAAACAGTTGTGCACGTGTGAAAGGAAAAGTACGGAGAACTAGGTGCACTCTTTCCCAGCAGATCATGTCGGAAAACTGCTTCAGAGAATCAGATAAACCAGATCAAAATACAGTTTGTGAAGGTTTGGCTTGTACCAACCTAATCTAATATGTGATTTGGTGGGCTGTGCTGCCATATCTTTAAAACCAGACACCAGCATCAGCAATATAAAGAGGAATTTATGATGGAAAGAAGGCAAAGGCATTACAGAGAGGTGAGTGCTGGTGTCTCTGTTTGAGGGAGGAGCTGATGACAGTGTGAGTGGTAACATCTACAGTCGGAGGGTGAGGTGTGGCTCAGATGGAGAGAAGGAAGATGGGAAGGAAGGAGGAGTGGAAAAACACTTAGAGAGATTAAACACAGTGGGATGAGTGAGGACTCTGTTTTTATGTGCATGTGTCTGCAAATGTGCAGGTGTTTGTGTGCGTGTGTGTGCGTGTGCGTGTGCGTGTGTGCGTGTGCATGTGCGTGTGTGCATGTGTGCATGTGTGCGTGTGTGTGTGTGTGTGCGTGTGCGTGTGCGTGTGCGTGTGCGTGTGTGCGTGTGCGCGTGTGTGTGTGTGTGTGTGTGTGTGTGTGTGTGTGGTGTATGGCGGAGACAGGGTTTTGGATCAGATTCAGGTCCTGCTTGGCAATCCATTATGGATTGGTAGTTGGTTGGCCCTGTTTTTATTACGTATGGAATCTATCATTAATGGACATCTAGAGGACTTCATAGGTATTCAATGAGAAAGACATCACTCCACTGTCAGCTCTAACAGTGTTTGCCTCAGTGGTGGTCACTGTTGTGGAACCAGGAAATGGTGTTAAACTACCATTATTGGGACAAAGAGTGATACTGGGCCTGGCTTATTCCATTCATCACACTGTGACATCAGTGGGAACATGCACCCATCTACCAGGATGGGTGGAAATTAACAGGAGTGTGTGTGTGTGTGTGTATGTGTGTGTGTGTGTGTGTATTAAACTAGTCCATTAGAGACAGACTAAATGCTGGATGCACAGTAAAATGAAAGTGTAACAAAGCAGATGTCAGAGTCATTGATAGGTATAATGGCTGTATTGTTAATTTTCTTAAACATACATACAGAATGCAAAAACACAAACTCATTTGGTGACTGGGTTCCAGAACGGAGTGATTTGTGATGCATCTGAAATGAGTGGTGCTGGCACTAGTGCAGACACCTAAGAGTGATCATCGTCCTCCAAGAATTGATTACTGCCCAGTGTATATACGACTCATGCAGCTTCTGATCAAACAGTCATAACATGTCCGTCCACGGTGATTGCAAAAGTTTGCCTTTATGAAACTGTTAAGTACGGTGGCTGAGATGTCTCACACAAGCGTGTTAAAGGAAAACAAACTCTAAAGCCACACAAAGGAAACACAACCACAACATTTATGTTTCTCCTTTATATGCTTTTGTGAGACGTCTCAGCCACCATAATTTAAGCCATTAACATGATTTAAAAATGAGTAAATTAACATCGGTAACTACAATAAAGAATGTGTGTTACAGGTTGCCAGCATGGTCCCTGATCAACACACTGTTGTTAACACTCCAAGCAAAAAAATTCCTGCTCTTACTTTTCAGTATTGCTGTTTTTTTTTAGTAATAATGGGAATAAAACACCAGGTCAAAAATCAGAGCCTGGGTCAACTTTTCCAACAGTACAGTGCACCATCATCTGGCAGCCCATCACAGACCAATCAAATTACGTGTTTATACTTGGTAACAATGTAAAGTGATTATGATGGAGTATAAAATGATTGCTTCTAGTACAACGTTCAAGAGTAGTAAATACTCATAGTATTGCCCAACACTTGGCATCTGGATGAGTATTAAAATTCATGGAACTGTTATTTAAAGTGAGCAGAGACAATATGTGGACAGGCAGATTTGCCACCAGGGGTGACTGGTGCTACTACAAAAACATGATCCATGAGGACAGGACAGTTTTGTTTGATGGGACCAGTGTTGGGGGATAACCCGCATGGAGGAACTCAAGTATCTGCAGCAATGGGAGAGAGCGTTGATGCCCAATTCAGTTTACTACATAAATTACACTTCATGAACTGGTCAAAGACATTTCTGTTATTTTTTGGTCGTACAAAATATACTGAATGCTGGATGAAGGCCAATTGTGTCTATTTTAGTCCAAATAAGGAGAAAGCAGAAAAACCTTATGGTCTTGTATTTTTCAGTTTATACACAAAACAAACATGAACCAGTCACTGACATACACACATAGTAAATATTCTCAACGTAAGTCTTAGACTTGTGTGAAATGCATTAATATTTCAGAAGTGATACGAGAAAAGGACAATGGTGTGTGGAGAGTAATCATTTTTATCACTATCTCCCATAAAGGAATCGAAAAAGGAAAGGCTGACAGCTCCAAGAGGAGAGGTAGTGTGTGTGTGTGTGTGTGTGTGTGTGTGTGTGTGTGTGTGTGTGTGTGTGTGTGTGTGTGTGTGAGAGAGAGAGAGAGAGAGAGAGAGAGAGAGAGAGAGAGAGAGACTTGTGGTTGAGGGTCCTTACTATTCAGTGGTGGTAAGAAGAAAACCAAGATGAGTAGGTTTGGGAGAACTTATCGATTGCAGCTGGGATGAAGTAGAAATGGGGCTAAAAAAACCTTTTTAAAAATACCATCAAGGTGTTTGAAAGAATAGGCTTCGCTAAAGTTTATCATGGCACATTGTTACCTCTGAGGCTATTACACTTTGTAACAAGTCATACGGTGAGGACCAGGAGGTTTTTCAATTATTCCAACCAATTTGGAATAATGTACCTGTGACCTGAAGCCGTTTACGATGAAGGTGTTATTACAGGAGAGAGCAAACTCTGAGTGCAGACAGAGGCAAAATGCATAGTAGGGTGTTTTTTTTACCCTTGCATTGCCCTAATTATACAGAGCATTGATTTTACAATGCATCCATGGATTGATTAGCAGGGCCCTGCACCTCCCCTAAAGAAGGAGGGCTTCACTCCCTGGTCTCCTTCTCACTTGTTCTTCTCTCCCCTTGTTTCCTTCATCTTACAATGCTCCCTTTCTCTCTTTAAAATAACTAGATTTCCCTTTCCTCTGAATCAAGTTGCTCCTCTCACACATCTCTATTCATGTACTCACAATGGACACTTTGTAAATACAGGTTTTTGTGATTTTTGGAGGAAACTGTAAAATAATTGTATCATTGTTTAAAAAATGGTGCCATATGAGTGAACCCTGGAAGACACTGACAAGCAATGTGTGAATGCATCATGCTATTTCAGATGAAAGGTCTACCACCTGTTTTTTTTTCAAGCATACCCCATTTTTAACACCCATGCTATTACAGTGTCTCAATATATATAATGCTAGACACGCGCCTGCTATAATTTAAGTCAACGGTATCTCATTCGCACTCTCTGGCAGTGTGTAAGTTGTAGACATTGCATTGGCTGAAACTTTCTTAAACCAGTTCAGTATCTGTTCTAAACCTGCACGTTTGTTACGTTCAGTTCACTTGTCTTGTGTTAAGTCTCTGGAGCTACTTCAGAATTATTCCTTGTCATTAGTGAGTCCTCCTCAAACAGATCTACAATATACTGACACTTTTATATTTTGTGTGCAGAGTCTTTTATAAAGAGTCTATGGTTCAGAGTAAAGGCAGAACACTTTGTGTTCATCCTACCTGGTTTATCTGCAGTGTCAGTGTTTTTTTAATAAAATGAAACTGAATTTGTCACTCTTCACATGAGTGTTTTTTATATAAATTTGACTTATTTATCTTACTGGTGTTATTTTTTCCCACATGGCGTATCAGCTATTTCAGAGGTCTGTCAAGTAATTGACATGTAATGGTGAAAAAAACAATCCATATGGCCTGGTGGCAATTTGGGCCTGTGGTTTAACCCAGCTAGCAACCATTGCTGTAGTGGACTGAGGGCACACTGCTCATCTTCACCCACTGCAACAGAGTGCTGTTCACCTTTTTATTCAAAGTTTATTAATATTGAACAAAATCCCACCAAACTCGGCTCTGCATGGCCAAAAACAATACACATGCCAAGCAGGAAGCCTATAAGAAGAACAGTTTACATGATATACGTTCCACATACAGACAGACAGATGTTTGTGGAATAACTAGTAGTTGAAGTTTAGATTTGAGGGACATCAGTCCATCTTCACCTTATCCATCCTCCCTCTTAATCTGTGTTCTCCAATTTCCTTATTCAGCTTTTCTAATCTTTGCTTTTCCCATCCACCTTTCCTTTTTCTTCCTCTCTCACCCTCCCAATGAGGCGCAGTAAGGTGTTCCTGTAAGACAGGAGGGAGGGGCTGAGGACAGAAACTATGTAATATGTATATATATAAATACCAAAAGAGTGAATTGTCAAGATGATGATGTTTATCTTATGATGAAGATATGAATATAGAGTTAGACAGTCAGATTTGAAGGATCAATTGCTGTAGGCAACCGGGGGAAAGTGGAAAAAATAGAAGTGCAGGAACATAGAGAGACGAGTGTGTTTAAAAATCAATTACACAGTAAATATGACACGAGTCAGCAACGACACCCTCGGGGAACCCAGGAAATATGTTCCTGCACGTCGGTAAATCTGCTCTGCCTACAAATGAATTACTAATTTTATGTACAGGAGTGGGGACGGAAAAACACACACACACACTCCTTGTGTGTGTGTGTGTGTGTGTGTGTTGCATATGCAGACAAGCTGTATCTCCCATGGGAGAGTATTATTAATTGATGGAGTAGAGTGAAGGAAGTTTCTTTTTTTTTATTCTGTTGAGGGAGTGGAGGCAAGAGTGGGGCCCAGACCCAGCGTTACCTCTGATCTTTGGAAGTGTCAGCAGGTCAGCGAGCCAAAGAAAAACACTGCAGCAGCCGGTGCTTTGAACCACCCTCAAAGAATGACCCGAGGAGGCTGGAAGAAGTGGATGACAGGACAGGGAGGAATAGGAGAGAGAGAGAAAGAGAGGCAGAGAGAGATGAGGGCGAGCCTGGAAATAACTGTCCACAGAGAGGAAACGGATGTGGATGATGTGGAAACAGAGAGCTGTGGACAGAGCTGCCATAGCAGACACTTGGAAAGCAAAGAGCTCCAGGACAAAAGGAAGAGGGAAAAGCGTATTAAAGATTTGTGATATTTTATACTTTTCTTGTTATCGTTTCTTGAACCTTTGCCACTTTAGTGCCCAAGACACAATCATATCAGTCATAGGTAACAGACTGTAAACATTTTCTAAAACATTCATGACACAAAATGTTTCTGTCTGCTGACATTATAGTTTAATGCGTGTACACAGTTTAACCTGTAGGTGGTGTGCTATGCTGGTAGTCCTTCATTTTGGGTGGGATATGAGTTGCGATGCCGGGAGATTGCCGGAACATCTTACACAGAAAATAGTCTGACTTCCTGTCTTTGTTCTCAGGTGGGTAAAGTGTTTAAATTCAATAAATAATCAGTGAAATCACATAAAATGCAAACAGATTAATTGATTTACAACAAAATTGCAACAGCTAAGTGAACAGGAGATGTGAATAAAGGTGAAATTTGTAAAGGAATACTAACTTGTTTTAGTATGGTAATCGGAGCTAGCCTGTGCTAGCAAGGCTAAGTCAGATGGCAGAGATTTTTATTATAGTAGCTGGAAAGCTAAATACAAGTCTCTTAGGGCCTGACAAAATATTGGGAGGAGTAGATGCAAATACTTTAATTTAGCACACGCATGGATATTTATATGATCGAAATGCAGGTGCTAATTTAAGCATACACTCATGGGATATATCTGCATCTACTAATTCCACAAATGTCTGTTTGTTTGTCTGTCTGTCTGAATGTGGAATTCATATCTCACGAACCCATCATCTAATCGGTTTCACTCTTGGCATGTCGATTGTAAATGGCCCAACGCATTGCAGTGCCAGTTTGGAGACGTCAGATCATTTTGGTAATTTCATTATTCTTAATTCAGCACATTGGACTGACACAAATATTCACGGGAGTCACAGGTGCTGCCTTCCATCATGGCAACAACATTCACATAATCGCTTCCTCTTTGTTAAGTTTTGTTACAGCAACGCATTATATCAAGCTAAATTATGGACCTTTTATTTTGAAAAGTTGTGAACTTGGGTCAGTAGTTTGTGTCAGCTGCTTCACAGACCTCTGACATAACATGTAATGTATGAAAACATAACATCAGCTCAGTAAATCATTCAAACATATAACCACACATAAAGATAATATAAGATAATTATAAGATAATAAAGCAAGTTCAGTTTCATTTTATGAAAAACATCTTCACTACTGTTAAACCAGGCAGGATGAACACCAAAGTTTTTTACCTTCACTCTGAACCATAGATTGTTTATAAAAAGCTCTGCGCACAAACAATAAAAAGTGACAGTATATTGTAGAACTGTTTGAGGAGAACTCACTAATGACAAGGAATAATTCTGAAGTTGCTCCAGAGCTTTAACACAGGAAAAGAGAACAGAACATTAAAAACAGGGAGGTTTAGAACAGGCACTGCTCTAGTTAAAAAAAATCACTCACGCTTTAAATTATCAGATGTGTAGCATTAGCTTCACAACTGATAATTTAATTCAGCATTGAAATAAAGCCATATAATTCTATTGTGTTGTAGTGCTAAATTATGCATAGTATAGCAACATGTCAGATAAGCATGAGCCAAACTAAAGGGTAAATGTATACAGTATAACAATATGGTCAGTGGAATGAAAGCTGCACATGGTCAACAATATCATAATATAATATAATCAACAATAGCATCACTTCATCTCCTCACATCCATATGTACGGTAAGGACCATTTCCTCAAACACAAACATACACTGCCAGTCACGTCCGTCTCTCCCTCTCTTTCTCTCTCTTTGCATTTTCACCACCTCTGCATTTCCCCTATAGTCTTCATTTGGGTGGCTAGGTTGACTTGGCAGGGCAGCAGTATTGGGTCCAGCCCTAATGAAGAGCATTGATCCTTGTTGGGTTATGAGCAGGCTTTAGTGGCCGTGCTGAGATGTTAATAAGCCTGGCCTTATTCCGGAGGAGCTTTAATTAGCCTGTTGGAAATGTGCTTACGGGGCGCACTGTCACTCTGTTGTGGCACACATAGCTGCACTCGCACACACACACACACACACACACACACACACACACACACACACACACACACACACACACACAGAAGGTCGCTCATAAGCAAATGTGTGCAAGGGCAGCTGCATGCACAGATTTACTCTCTCACTCTGTCTCTCTCTCCCTCTCTCACACACACACATACATGCAGTACAGTCAGTCATTTCATGGACCACTGAGACAGCGATCAAAACAACACTCTCCATTTAGTCAATTAATAGTTTCATTAGTGAGTCAGGCAGTGAAACTTAGTTACTCAGGCCTCACACACTTATCTTCATCTACTGTGCTGCACATACTTTCTGCTCGTCCATTCTTTGTCCTTATCATCACCATTCTTTAATAACTATCTGCTTCTTTTAACCTTGGGCGAGGGCACTGATCCTTGTTGCTCATAACCCAATGGTTCTCAAACTCCCCCCCCCCTCAACTAGTTAAATCAAATCCAAGTCAGTTCATTCTTGATTTTTCTAAATTTGTACTCTCAGCCAGTCTCCTCTTGGCCCCACCTCTGGATCCACCCCTGATCCACGATCAACTTTAAAGGTCATACATGTCTGCATGATAGCAACCGCTAACTCTTCTTCTCTACATAAATCATATTTAGTCAATTTATTTTCTCTCCATATTTTTCCATCCACACGAACCACACAATAAGAAACTTCATAGCAGTTGTCTACAATTATTAGTTATTGTGATTATTATGGTTATTTATTGTCGGTTGTCACTTAGTTATCCAAATTAATAAACAAAATACAGAGTTTGTCTTTTCCTTGCAGAATGAGACATAGACTGTTTTTTTAACTTGAACAGCTATGTTTAAAGGGATGTTCACAAAAATGCAATCATTATCTACTCACCACTATGCCGATGTAGGGGTGGATGAAGTGTTTGAGTCCACAAAACCCTTGTGAAAACTCAGAAGTAAACTTTGTAGCAGCCGAAGTGCTAATAATCTGTTGGGCTCCAACTCCGGGTTGAGAAGTTTTCATTTACAGAAGAAAAGGTCTATTAAATCGCTTGACCACAGCACCGACTGTATTGTTCCATTCACTGAACACAAACTGATGGCTGCACAATGTATATTCCAAAACCAGATGTGCTATCATTGTAACAAACACAAGTTTTCTTTTCTCTTTTTAACTCATCTAAACTTTGTCATTACCCTTGAACTTCTCGCTCTCAAACACATCCCGCTTTCGCTTTTGAGATCACCAGATCTAAAATTCAAAAGTCACCAGAGATTTGAATACAGTCAAAATTGTAATCATTGCAAAACATGTTATACTTACAATTTACAGCACCAACAACAATTTAATGATTGAAATGCACTAGCTTTGATGAAAAGATGTTGTACCCACATGTGGATTCCTTCTTTAGATGGCTCTAGGTGTAGCAGGGTTGGTGTGTTGCTTTTTCAGTCCGGACTCAAATTATTTAATGGATTTCTATCTGGGTTTTTGTTTATATTTGAATTTCAGTGGGTTTGATGATCCCTTGATTTCAAATCAAACACTACTAGGGTTGGCGTCTTTGCATATCCTAGTGTAAAATCTCAACATCTCTAACTAAGACTAATGACTATGTTACCATGTTAACACAGTAAAGTAAGATGTCATAGTATGTGAGTCTGCATTCTGAAGTTTACATTTAGTTCGAAATAAAACCACACACAGCTGCTAGCAAGGCTGTAGATTCTTGGACTAATTTTACAGAGGACAACATGAATGCCTTTCCTTGATTCATTCACATTATCCTCCACATATATCATCACCCAGACTGTCAATACACTGGCCGTCACATTTTCAGCTGCTGTTACTTTGAACAATTGATGTGGACACTGCAGCCTTACGGAGATACAAAACAGAAAAGCTGCTGATTCTGCGGAAAATCCTTTTCTTCCATCAAAGGAACGAGACACTTGGAATATTTAGTTAGGTCCTCACAGGGGGCCTCTGGGGAGAACAGCTCATGTCATGTCTGTCTGTCTGTTTTGTGTGTAAGTCGTAAATTACTTGTGGGCTCCCTGTGCTTGTTCTTTGTTTTTAGTAAACTTGAATCTGGAGTGTATTATTGTTAACACTTGATTTACTCATTAATCAAAAGACTGGTCCAGGGAGCACTCTGCTTCGTATCCTTACAGTCATACACAATTTCACATGGGAGGGTAACCTCAGGGTTCATCTGCTGTTTAAGTGGAAATTAAGGTTTTCTCACTTCACTCTTATTATTTAAATCAAATAAAAGACAACAATAGGCTATTAGTCTGTGGAATATTAGTTATGGTGCCCACACTTATGGGCACTTTGATATGCTATGTGCCAATGTATCCACCTGCTTATTGTTATTGGACAGTCTAAGGTGAACGTCCACACATTTTTTGACATCAGTTGTCTCATCATAAGCGGTGGCTGGGCCATGTGCTGAGGTAGATTTCATACCAAAACCTGGATTACCAAAAAGGACTGTGACTGAAGCTGCTTTCAGCCATGAACTGAACTCCTGAGAATATCTGAACATTCTCCAGAGGGGCTGTATATGAGAATGTAAATGTCAGTGTGAGAACCTCAGGACTTTCATCGTATTTTGTCCAGCCACTAATGCCGGTTTCTAATGGTGGTTTGCCCCCAGCAAAAACTCTGGATAATGTTCCACAGGTGAATGTTTCAAACACGCAACAGATGCAAAAATGAAGAAAGCTAAATAATACAAATATCTCAGAATGAAAAAGTGAAGCCACACACAGAGATGTGAGATATGCTGTTAACAAAAACATGTAATATCTACAGCAGAATTTATACATTACATCCTGCCTGCTACACGACCCCTCACCTGAATGCTCTGTGTTGTTGTAAACGTGTCTGAGAGGAGAATCTCCTGCTGAGTTGTCCATGACAGAAAGGCAAACTCCATTGTCTCCAGAGACATTCAAAACACTATTGTGTGGACATTCTCCAGAGTTCATGTCTTAAAACATCTTTAGAAAGAGGCTCCTCACATTGCCAAAGACAGTGAATGGTCTTATAGATGATCTAATTAAAAGAATGTTGTGTTTTATTTTTTTTTTATTCAGCCAGTTTACATAGACATTTGATGATATAGCCCAGATCACATGTTTTTGGTACAGCTGATTATTAATTTTATCATTAAATGTGGCATTCTGACTTGCTGTAGGTATACTTTTGTTGTAGCTACAAAACCAACATTCTCATTCTCTCCAGTCCATCAGAGTTCAGCATAAAAAATCAACGTCAATGTTAACTCTTTCTCGTTTTGTTTGTTTTCTTTTGGTAACCAGCTAGCTCCAGTCCAGTCAACCCACATCGACACTAAACCCAACAGTGGGTGAAGCTCTTGGTAAGTGACCATCATCACAATCCGCTTCTGGTAAGACACCACATTCAGCAGTAGAAAACATATTATATCTCTAATAATATCTCTTTGTGCATTGGCCATATCTATTACACAAGTCAAGTAAAATCCCATTTATTGATACAGCACACTTAAAAACTACTGGAGCTGAGCCAAAGCACTTTACAATCATAGCAAAGGAAAGGAATACAAGATAAAGAGGATAAGTAGTGCAATGATAAAATCTAAATCAATATAAGACTGATAAAAGGTTTAAGAGAAACTTAACAGATATAAATGTAGCAAAAGACACAAAAGATAAGATAAAAAAAATAAGTCAAATAAAAAATCTGTAAGCCTAATAGCTGCATTTTGGATAATATGTGATTGTGGAGGCTGGACTTAAACCCCATATACAGAGAGAGGCAGCAATCCAGCCAAGACGTGATAAAAGCATGGTCTTTTTCAGATAAACATGGCTTCAACTTATCTTTGATTCTGAGCTGATAAACATTGCCTTTGACAATACTTCTAACTTCTTCATCCAATTTAGAAGAAGCGTGCTTCCAGGTGGGGCCCGAGATTTTAAACCACAGTGTGTGAATTAAACTGCTTTCAGAATTCTGGGTAATCTCCTGGAGTTATCCAGAGGGACGGTAAACGCTAACGTCAATTGCTGTAGACATTCTCCGGAGTCTCTCCTGCCTGTCCCCAAGTAAAACCTAGGGGCTGTGTTGATGGCGTTTCTTACACACGACACAGGCAAAACCGAAGAAACAAAAAGAATACAAATATCTCATGATGAAAAAGAGGAGCCATAGAAGACACAGACAACCCTGAACCTGCACCAACTTGCTGTTGCTAAACGTCATGCTGCTGGAGCAATCATCAAGGCCACCACACATCTTCTGTGTGTATGGCACTACTTTTTCATCCCAGGTTTTCATGTTTGCATCTGTTATGTGTTAGAAACGTCATGCTGTCGTGGTGAATCATGCAGAGGATCCCCTTTGAACATTCTGTGGACTTTATCCTATGGGGCTGGCCACAGAAAGTCTAGAGGCTCTCAGTCGGACATTTGCGTTCACACACACGGCCCCTGTGGAGGGGTCCAGAGGATCTCCAGAGTTCAGTGCATGTCTGTAAGCAGCTTATCCTGGAAGACATCAGGGCCATGGAGCTGTCACCGACACCTCAGCTAATAAAAATGTCTTCTTATCAAGCAGGTAAGAATCATTCGACATCAGCAATTTATGTAGCACTAATGTTTATGAAAGTGACATCATCCCTCCCCTCTTTTCTTTTTCATGAGCTGATAAACAGGAGAGTTATTCTAGTATGGTAATTTTAACATAGACATGACATAAATTGTCCACCTGGTGTGTGTGTGTGAGTGTTTTCAACATTTTAATGAGTAGCATCCTGACCATCACAAACAATCACAGTGAAATAAGTGGCCATTGGTTCATGAGTGCTTTGCAAGGTTTTCAGATGGTTCTGATATACATTGGAGCTTCACTGAAGTTTGTTGGGGATCTCAAATTAACAGACGAGGACAGAGCCTCCGAATCTCAGGGGAGCTTTGAAAATGGTTCACAGCAGATGTTCCTCAACCTCAGGACATAGTTCAGACAAATCACTGCATCCTCTATCAGCTCTGCAGCCTAGCCTGACCTCTGACCTTTTCATAAAAGTAAACAAGAACAATCTTCCTTTCCACGACAAAGACCCAACACCATGACAAATACTATAATTATCCAGGCTATTTAACAGACTGTTCTGTCCTTTAATAGAACTGTAAATTAACTAAAGAATATTTTATGGGCATATGTATGAGTGTACTTTACAACTGTTGGTCTGGTCCCAGGTCTGTAAAGGTCTTACTGTTGTTGTTATGCTGACATCAGTGCTGTCCAAGAATAGCTACCTGAGTGTGACCCCTAGAGCCACATTCTAATAAACAGCATGGGGATCTCTAGGACGACGTGCACGCAGACCTCCTGTTTGTCTGCTTCTCTCTCTCTCTCTCTCTCTCTCTCTCTCTCTCTCTCTCTCTCTCTCTCTCTCTCTCTCTCTCTCTCTTCATAACAAGCTCAAATTTCCCTCATGCAGAAACTCCCTGTAGTCAAAAACAGCTTTAGACAGCAAACCTGAACGGCCCAGGGCTGCAAGGACACGCTGCTCAAAATTCGATGGAGCATTTATTAATAGACAGTGAGGTTGTCCATGTATGCACTACTGTATATAAACACCGGGCCTGTACATAAGCTGCTTACAATTCATGGAGGATGGAAGATATAATGCAAGCAAGTATAATTTTACACAATAATGAAGTTAATTTTCACTTTGTGTTGTAGAAGTATTTCTTTCCACCACCCACACACACACATGCACACACACACACACACACACACACACACACACACACACACACACACAGACACACACACACACCTGAGCAGGGGGCCATAGTGCAGAGGAGACCCACTTAGTGGCTGTGTGGATCTGATGAGAGGGGCCTTTTCCTTTATTTAGTGAAGTGCTGCCTAATATGATTATGGTCAGCATGCCTCCTATTTTCTCTCACATTGGAGAAACACCGGGACCCATTACCCAAGTCCCTGTTGACCGAGCCCTTTGCTGGGTAGAGAGAGAGAGAGAGAGAGAGAGAGGAGGCAGAATGAGCCGCTTTAAAAAAATTGCAGGTACCTCATGCATCTCGATTAGAACACAGACATTTGTGGACGACATGCAAAGCGTCGTGAAGAACGCACAAATGCACATGACCCACCGAGTGCATTAAATAATCAAGCCGTCGTTTGGGCATTACTGATCATCTGTCATTGTCCCACAGAGGTCACTTTTAACAGTGTATTGGCAGTCAGCATGCAGGCTTGATGTCCGCAGCCAATGAGGAGGTAGCGTTACGCAATATAAAAAGAAGCGGACAAAGCTAAACGGTGTCGTATGTCACCATACACACCTGTTCGTATTACGCAGTGACACACAGATCGCACTCGGGTTGGTTTTACAAGTGTGTGGTTTATCGAAGTGCTCGCAGGTCTAAAACATGGCACATTCAGAATTTACCAATGGGAGGTCGAGCTAAGTGTCACCCCTATTATATACTAGTAATGAATAAAGTATGTTAACTTTTGGTTTCATCTCAAATTTTCTTTTGACACTGTTGAAGATGTGTCAAATTTTTAATTCACCGCATTCATATGAAGTGTGGATGATGCATCCAAAGTAGAACACCATCAGATCTTGTTCAGTGACGTGCACAGGCTGACAAAGCCTTTAAAGTGTCAGTTTTTTGTGAAGCAGCTTTGGTTATTATATCTGGATGTCTTCTTTTTGAAGACACAGTTATTCTCTGTAGGGAAAAACTGTGAGGCAGACAAATTCAGTAGGCTTTGTTTAAATGTGAGCCGATGGACTGTAGCAGTAAATATACAGTAGTGCTGGAGCAGAACATTGCGTCCAGAGGAGCTACAGTGACTTGACTGCAGTCTCTCAGCCTATAGACGCAGTGCAGGGACCAGTCACAGCCACCGGTGTGAATGTCCATACTGCCCCCTTCTGATGCTTGTCCATACAGCACCACATGCACAGCACAGGAAAAGCTCAGCATGAGTCGTCAGCAGAGTCAAATATGATCCATTTATGAGGCAAACAGCAGTAAAAACACAGGGACCTTTTCAGCATTAGGGTCCCTTTAAATCTCTGTAAGGATCCGAAAGCCTCTGGTTCACTGTGAGACTATTCCCTCATGTGATATTTGCTGGGGATTTGCACCACCAAAATACAATGTTAAAAATCTAAATATTTATTTATCTAAAACTTTTATATCATGGTGCTTTTCCCAAATTATAGTATTGCATGGTGCAGGTTTTTGTCCAGTATAAGAGCACTAATTAGTTTCTGAATCTCTGCCAAATATAATAAACCTGCAGTGTGCTGTAAACATGATGGGAACTGTGAGGTGACAGGCGACAAAAAGGTTCAATCATGTCACTGCGATAAGGGACCTGAATCTAACCAGGATCCAAGGAGGCTGTGGATAGACAAATCCAACTCTGCCCCACAAGGAAGCTCTGTAATAAAGGTAATGTAAGAAAAACATAGGTACGAGCCAGGCTTACAGATCTGCCACATATATGTGCTTTAGTTGTGACTGCCTGGTTTCTAAGTTTAAATATGTTCTTTGTAATGTAGTATTAGTATAATTCAATAGTATACTCCCCACTAATGATAGTAATACTGTGGTGGTGTAGACTGAATAGTCAGCAGTGTGGAATAGGGAAACACTGGTGTTACCCTGTAACACACTGACCATGCTGAGTGGCAGCTTGTTTCTTCGGGCCAAATTGATTCCTGGTTTAAAATTCAATTAAAGGGGAGTAGTGTTTAAAGATATCAGGAGGGTTCAGTGTGTGAAGGATCACCAAAGATCATTAATTACATAAAGAGCCCAAACCCACTGAATCACAAAATGAACTTAAAGTGGACAGCTGGCTATATGATAAATGGTGCTCAGACGTTCGTGTCCATGAGAGACACATTTTGAAGCCAAACGTTTCCTTTGCATGAAAACTGTCTCTGTCTGTATTTGTTGCTTGTGCATGCAGGTGATAAGAGAAGCCAACGGTCAGCATAATATCCCAGGTAAAGCTGATGCAGGTGATATCTCTTGCATAACCTCAGCTAATGATTAGAGGGTGACTCTGCAAACAGGCCCAAATGATCATAGCTCAGTGTTTAACCATTTGTGAACAAGTGCAGCAGCTATGCTTTAGTCATGGTTTCTTTTTCTTCTTTTGTTGAAACAGTGTAAAGAGTTCTACTGCAGTACCATGTGTGACTATGTGGCCGTGTGATGTTTTTTTATGTTTTTGTGTGTGCGGCTATTGCAAGTATTTCCCAGTCTGCCAATCAGCTTTGTATGTTTCTGTGTGTGTGTGTGTGTGTGTGTGTGTGTGTGTGTGTGTGTGTGTGTGTGTGTGTGTGTGTGTGTGTGTGTGTGTGTGTGTGTGAAAGAAGGAAGAAAAATAAAAAAGTCCACATGAACCCAAACCTGGTGACGAGAGAGAGATCCAGAGAAGCAGGAAAAAAAAAGACTTCCAAAGGAAGAAAATTAAGATAAAGAATTTAAACTCCTTTACTTTTCTAACTCTCAAAAACTCCACTCGTGTGGTTTGATCACATGTGATTGTCAGTGGTCAGGAGTGGTTTCAGGTCCGTCCAGACGATTAGAGACTGGGTCTTGTTCTTTGATTATTTCTTTAATGGAGGTATAAGCTTGTAACTAACTACATCACCAAGATGCTTTTTGAAAAATCAAACAGTTAACTTAAAATTCTGTTTCATGCACCTCCAAAGTTTATGAGCAAAAGTAATGAGTGGTGTGGACTAAAGAATACAGTTAATCAGTTTATTATTAAATTCCACGTGGATGAATTTTGCATGTACATGTGTGTCAACAACCACTTCTCCTCCACGCCAACTGCAGCCAGGATTCAATTCTGTGACCAGAACACATGGATATTGCATTATCTGAGTCTTGTGTTCAGAAAATAGAGAATACTGTTTAGAAAATAAACTATGGGAATACGGGAGGGTAGCCACTTCCTATTTCATCATTAATTCAGCCCGACACTGGTTTGTTTCAAGTTGATCAAACAGTGGGAATTCCTGTAACTCTCCATTTTTATGTTTATACTTTTAATGGATGTAGTTGGATCATGAACCCTATTAGTGACTTCAACACATTATGGTCACTGCATGAACTTTAGGAGGAATCTAACCTGTTAAACAAGTGGAAGTTGAGAAGTGAGAATGAATAAAAGAGGGAGGCATGAGGAGGGAGTGTGACAGTAGGTGGGACTGGAAGAGAAAACACAGGTATGGGAAAGGAGGTGTAGTGAGGTGAGTCAGGTGAAGTGCTTACATGGGCATTCCAACTGCTCTGCAGCAGGGAGACAGACAAATGTGTGGAGTGGCATTTACTCAAGATAAGAGCAGGTCTGATACACCAACACCCGGGACATGAGGCCCTGCCTCTCTGTTTGTCTGCAAGGTACTTCAGGTCATGCAGGTGTGGGCTGCTTCAACACGGTAGTCGGTCTTAAGTGCCAGTTGTTTAGGCTCTCCTGGCACTGCTGGAGATATTTAAGATTCTATCAAACAAGTTCAGTTATTTCCTGTGAATAGCGGAAAGGAAATCCTACGTCTGCAATGGAAGTGATTTAAAAATGGGTTTTATTATTGTAAATTGTGTCGTGGTCTGCACCTTGGCTGCCCCACCCTCCTGTGTGCGTGTGAGTGTGTGAGTATGAAGGTATTGAATGAGGTTGTGGTTTTCCTCTGCAGGTCACTGGTATACCCACAGCTGATCATCACTAATCCCTTGCTGCAGAATGTCAAACATGGGCTATATAGCGCACTATATAGTGAGTTTGCCATTTTGTAGTGGCGTCCCAATAGTGCACTCATGGTTTCCCACAATGCATCATGACACATCAAGTAGTACACAACCGATGGTCACGCAATTTATACCATCATGCATTGTGCGAGATGAGATGAGGGAGGGCAGGAGGAACAGCCCTGTCATATACATGTAAATTGAAGCACATCACAGCACAACTGTGAGAAACAAACTTGTTTTTTTTTTCCATACCTTAAAGTATTATAACTAAGTGTAAACTAAACATTTTGAATATACTGGGGGATTTTCCACTGGCCAACGTTGTTGTTGTACGTCATAATCCTGGGATAATGACGTCATTACTGGTGCAGACAAAATGCGCAGAGTCGTGTCCGAAAGCATTTTTTCTTTTCCCGATGGACTCACTGTGTAGTCCACTATAAAGTAGTCTCTGTATAGTGAAGTAGGGAATAGTTAGTGAGTGGGTGACTTCAGACACAACAATAGTCCACACTCCACTCTTCAACAGATTATATTACATTACATTACAGTTCATTTCATTTCATTTAGCTGATGCTTTTATCCAAAGCTACTTACAATAAGTACATTCAACCATGAGGGTACAAACCCAGAACAACAAGAATCAAGAAAGTACAATTTCTTCAAAAAAGCCAAACTACAAAGTGCTATAAGTAAGTGCCATTTAAGTGCTACTAAATTGTTAGGTTAAACTTTTATTCAAGGTGTAGTCAGAAGAGGTGTGTTATTAGTCTGCGGCGGAAGATGTGTAAACTATCTGATGTCCGGATGTCAATGGGGAGCTCGTTCCACCATTTAGGAGCCAGGACAGCAAACAGTCGTGATTCTGATGAGTGTTCAGCTCGCAGTGAGGGAGCAGCAAGCCGATTGGCCGATGCAGAGCGGAGTGAACGGGCTGGGGTGTAAGGTTTGACCATCTCCTGGATGTAGACTGGACCCGATCCATTTGCAGCACGGTACGCAAGTACTAATGTTTTGAAACGGATGCAGGCAGCCACTGGTAACCAGTGAAGGGAGCGGAGGAGCAGAGTAGTGTGAGTGAACTTAGGTTGAAGACCAGTCGAGCTGCTGCATTCTGGATGAACTGCAGAGGTCGGATGGCACTAGCAGGTAGACCTGCCAGGAGGGAGTTACAATAGTCTAGGTGTGAGATGACCAGAATCAGAATCAGAATCAGAAGTATTTTATTGCCAAGTAGGTTTACACCTACCTGGAATTTTTCTTGGTGAAAAGGTGCATACAATGAACATAAAAACATAAAAACACAATAAGTACTCAGCATTAGAATAAAAAACAATATATAAAATAAAAATATATAAAGATATAAAAAGTGAAGTAAAATGCTAAATGTGAAACAGGAGTGCAATGTAAATGTGCAATATGCAAAGTGCAATGTGCAATGTGCAATGTACTGTAATGTGTGTTAATGTAACACAGTCTTGAGGCGGGATAAGAGTCCAAGTCAGATGGGGGTCCCGGGCCTTGTTGACAAGGGCAACTGCAGCCGGGAAGAAGCCGGTCTTGTGGCGTGAGGTTTTGGTCCTGATGGACCGCAGCCTCCTGCCGGAGGGAAGTACCTCGAAGAGTTTGTGACCTGGGTGGGAAGGATCGGCCACAATCTTACCTGCACGCCTCAGGGTCCTAGAGGCAAACAGGTCCTGTAGAGATGGCAGATTGCAGCCAATCACCTTCTCAGCAGAACGGATGATACGCTGCAGTCTGCCTTTGTCTTTGGCAGTGGCAGCAGCGTACCAGATGGTGATGGAGGAGGTGAGGATGGACTCGATGATGCAGGTGTAGAAGTGCACCATCATTGTCTTTGGCAGGTTGAACTTCTTCAGCTGCCGCAGGAAGTACATCCTCTGTTGAGCTCTTTTGGTGAGGGAGCTGATGTTCAGCTCCCACTTGAGGTCCTGGGAGATGATGGTGCCCAGGAAGTGGAAGGACTCCGCAGTGTCGACTGGGGAGTCTCTCAGGGTGATGGGGGTGAGTGGGACTGGGTTCCTTCTAATGTTTACAACCATCTCCACTGTTTTCAGAGCATTGAGCTCCAGGTTGTTCTGACCACACCAGGTCACCAGATGGTCGATCTCCCACCTGTAGGCAGACTCATCCCCACCAGAGATGAGCCCAATGAGGGTGGTGTTGTCCGCGAACTTAAGGAGTTTGACTGATTGGTGACTGGAGGTGCAGCTGTTGGTATACAGGGAGAAGAGTAGAGGGGAAAGAACACAGCCTTGAGGGGAACCGGTGCTTATGGTCCTGGAATCAGAGACATGCTTCCCCAGCCTCACGTGTTGCCTCCTGTCAGACAGGAAGTCTGTGATCTACCTGCAGGTGGAGTCAGGCACACTCAGCTGGGACAGCTTGTCCTGTAGTAGAGCCGGAATGATGGTGTTGAAAGCAGAGCTGAAGTCCAGGGCCTGGACCAGAACCTGCGCCACCTTCTGAGTGAGAAGGGGATGTGTTCTCCTGATGTTGTACAGCATGAATCTACAGGAACGCGTTGTTGCAGTAATGTTGGCAGTAAGGGAGAGTTGGCTGTCAAGTGTAACACCCAGGTTTTTAGCAGTCTGGGTGAGGGCTAACATGGAGTTGTCAAAGGTAATAGTCAGGTCGTGGGTGGGAGAGCCTTTCCCTGGAAGGAAAAGTAGTTCAGTCTCAAGTATTATACAGTTACTACATGGTATCAACTGCTGTATTGGCACAGTACTAATTCCAATCAGTGTGTTTTCCTATCTGCTGAACCTATCTCTGCCTGTCTCAGGTATTTACCTGACTGCCCGACCTGACTTCCCAACCTGCCTGCGTCCTGCTTACCTGTCTGTTTTGCCTGCATTCTGGTTGCTGAAACCACCGGACGTCCCCAGCTGTCAAGCTCCTGTGTCCTGCCACACTACATCACAACCACGCCAGAGACTCTTATGTATCTGAACTGCTCATAATACTTGGAGCTTATCATTGAACAGTGAACTTATTGCCATTGTCGTTGTTCCGAGTCGTGCATGTGGGTCCCTCTCCTGCACCCATCGTAACAAGTAGGTATGAGGAAATTCATGTAGATACGTAAGAATAAATACATTTGCCGCCGCAATCATACAACATGCCAGTGACAAGTGCACAAATCAACATCAACAGCATCAACAACAATCAACATCTTTCAGCATTTAATAGCCTGATTACAGAGGGAATGAAGGAATTAGAGAAGCAATTTGTTTTACGAGGTGGCACATAACAGCACCAGCCAAATTCCCTGGAGAGAACATGATTATGATGGCTTATGACTCCTTCTGCTTTCGGGACCACCTGATTCTTCCAGAGGGAGCACAGGTCTTTTTGCCGGACTTCATTGGAGCAGACCTGAACAATATAATTCCACATTAAACCAACACAATCGTGCACTACAATATTTAAAACTGTACAATTTATCAATTGATAAATGATTAATATATTGAGACTATTGATATTGACACACTAACAACTGATCAAATGGCCGTGTGTATGTAGAGATAAATTAAAGTAGCCACATAAATAAGGAAGTAGCTCCGTTTCCTGAACTCATAAACAACCACTTGCTAACTGTAGATCATGTGTTTACAACTTGTTATGCTGGTAGACTTCAATGTTAATTTGAGAAAGTCAAACACAAACAATACAGTTAAGAGGTTTCTTCAAATAAATGCTACTTACACACGACAATTATTAAGTTTATCGTTTATTTATTATGTATGTATTTATTCGATGAATAAATAGTCCTGTTTTGTTACCTGATGAAATCAGTGTCTAACACTGAATATTAAACACAATTGTTTCCTGTGACATTGTTTATCCGATCACTTTGAGGATTAAGCTGTGCAGCGCTGCCAAGTAGGTCAGATGTATTCTTTTTGATTTCTAGTTCATCATTACTTCTATTTTCCAATAATAAAGGGTTATGGCATCACACACCCTTTACACTTCTCAGTCAATCTATAAAGCATTATTGTAGTTATCGTTGACATCTGACATGTAATAGTGACTTTTGCTGAACACTGTGACCACAAGAGGCCAATAACAGGACGGTTCATTTTAAAATGTGCAGCAGAAAAGTCATTAATGACAATAAAGTCGACAATGAAGCTACTTTCAGATATGAACTGAACTCTGGAGATCCAACAGACTTCCTCCGCAGAGGCTGTCTGGCCAGCCCCCTAGTAGGACTCTGGAGAGTGTCCGGAGGAGCCGATGTGAGAACACTGCAGGAGATCCTGTGAAGGACTCACCACGGGCGAGTCGGCGTGTTGATGAGATTTCTAACAGATGCAAAACAAATATCTCCGGATGAAAAAGTGGTGCTACACACATAGAAGGCACCATTGAAGGTGTAAAGTGTTGTTATTGAAAATATGTGATCTCCATGGCGGAATTTATATGTTATGTTCTGCCTCTGCCTGCTGCACCTCCCATCACCTCCCCTCACCTGAACACATTTCTTGTGAACCTGTCTGAACGGAGAATCTCCTGCTGGATTGTTCATGTGTGCAAAGGCAAACACCAGAGAAAGAAGAGAAGAGAAACTCAATTCTGCAGAGTTCATATCTGCAAACGCCTTAAAGGGAAAGTTCACCGAAGAGTGAAAATTCACTCATTATCTACTCAAAGAAAAAAACACAAAATGCCTCCATATTGCTCCTGTGGTGTCATCCAAGTGTTGATAATCCCCAACATTCAAATTTGACTCAAAATGGTGTCATTTACACCGTGTTTTTAGCCTAAATGTCCTCTGTTATCGTCCTTACGGGCACTTGGATAACACCACAGGAGCAGTATGGAGGCATTTTATGTTTTTTTCTGTTTTGAAAAAGTGGTCGCCATTGACTTCAATTGTATTGGATTTGGCTGCAACGCTTAGCCCTGAGACTCCAAAAGTGATTTGTGGTCTCAAACACTTCACCCACCCCTCCATCTGCATAGTGGTGAGTAGACAATGAGTGGATTTTTATTTTGGGGTGAACTATCCCTTTAAAGACTTTAGCAAGAAACTTAAACTTCCAAGTCTGTTGTACTGATTTTTTTTAATTGCACGATAATGAAATTATCCATTTACAACATCCATTTACAAAACTTTTTCCAAAATTACTCAATATGTCCTTCACAAAGGACTGACTCTTCTTCCCCTCAGCAGAGTAAGTCACATTTTCATGAATTATACCAAAACAAGTGTGATTTGGAAGATGACGATTCAGAGGGAAACAAATGTTACGGCAGCATTGTCAGGTGAGTGATCATCTGTACACGAACAGAAATCAATAGTCCTGCCCTCTAGTACATGCACTCACATGACCACCTCTCCCTGCGTCTTCAGTCCACCTCCTGCAGTGGCCTGTATTTGTGATGTTTGACCTTTGAGAGAGCAAAGACAACGTGCACGCATCAATCCCACCATGCATGACTAAGTCTGGAGCTCCAACACAAACACTGAGCATAACATTTTACGTCACAAACACATGCAGACAGCATCATTATCAGCAAAAAAAGCCCAAACACATACACACACGTCATGAACAGCCCCCTTGAGTGTCTCTCCTAAACACACAGAGGCAATATCCTCCCACTGCCAGTGTGTGCGACAGCTGGTTGCAAGGCTCCGTGTTGTGCAATTGAACCACCGGTAAATGATGTGTGTAAATTGGCCTTTTATGGGACTGTGGGGGATGATGTTTCACACTCTATTTAACTCTTCATCATTGTTTGGTCAAAAAAAGCTCAATCTAATGATAAGTGGCAGTGATTGGACATTACAAAGTACCATAAGACACAGCACAGGGAGAGAACACTGAGCAGACAGACTGTTGTGGAATTACACAGTTGTGATGATGTGTTATGAAAGCACACAGACAATTTCAGCAACTTTTATCTGTGAAGATGTAAAATATGTTGACTTGGGGCTGTTCAGTCCAGTTTACCCTGAAAGGTTAAGTTTATTTATATGGTTAAAAATGAGTTTGATGAGGACCTCACGGTGTGTAAGAGACCAACAGGGAGGGACTATAGAACAGTGGAAACACACAAAAAAACAAAAAGGAAGAACAGGAGTGGAGCTGCAGGGACCCGCTTCCTAAATGCAATAGTTTAAATACAGAAGGCAGACGAGTCAAGAGATGTGCCTGAGAACCACATCGGAGGCATCATGGATTCAGTATTAAGTTGTTGGTCTATTCTGTCTTCTACTCACCTCCAGACAAAACTCAAAGCTCCTCCATGCTGTATGATTTTGTGCTGAAAACTAGAATTTGTGAGAGAAATGTGGAAAAATCTTTACTGTAACTGTGTGATCTGTAAAAAGCTAATGGATATTCTGACGATTTAAGAAATTTCTGATTGTATTCTCATAATTTTGCTGCTGCTATGACAGGTCTACATTACTTACGTAAGCAACATTGCTATATAAAGTTCAGGGGGGGAATATTAAAGCACAATCTTCCTCTCACTGCACCCACACCAAGGCAAATATTGTACTTTTTATTCCTCTACATTAATTATAAACTCACAGTTCCTTGATATTTAGCAGATTTAACATGAATGCATCCAAATTATAATCTAGTAATATTTTACAGGCCACTACATAATGAGCACCTTTACATAAAATAATATCATATTTTGATGCTCAGACTTATGTGTTGTATTGGGATTTTGTGATCCCTCAACACCATGCAAATTTAAATTGGGAGGTTTCTCAGTAAGTCAACATAGTTATGAATATTATTGTGATAGTGCAGTGGTAAACACAGACCATGTCACAAAATATGTGTCTTTTGGGGTATTAAATTATTACAGAAATGTAGGTTTAAAAATATTAGATATTTAAACATAATATTAATCGCACTATTAAAAAGCCTCTGAGCTAAATTTAAAACACGAGGTGCGTTCCAAGAACTTCTGTAGCCTACTTAATAATCTAAGGTGATATTCAATATATTGTGTTTCCCATGAACATCTCTTTACTGCTATACAGTGTGTTGCAAAAGGCAGATGTGCACATCTTAAATGCAGCATCACAGCATGAACTAATGGATGAGTTTGTTTAAACACAGTGTGAAGTGAACTTTATGTCCACATGAACATGTAGAGGTGTTTCCACTTCAGTGCAAAAAAGTAAGAGTAAAAACAAGGTCCACACCAGCATAATGTGTTCCCAGAATCACTTTTATTGCTTTTACCAGGGAATTTGCTCCATTATGTTCAATAAACAAGAGTGTTACAATGATCTGGCAACAGAAATCTGTGCATTTGCAAAATTTGTGCATTTTGAAACAGTTGTTGCATAAGGTTCACTGGTCTGTCTAAATATTACATAAAGCCATGGTAGCGTTGTGGCTTTGTGGGTGGCAGCATGTTGGTCTGCCACTTTGGAAAATGACTTAAGTGCTTTACTATCTAATAGATATATATATATATATATTGAATTTGCATGGATGGGGACAGCTCTTTGGGAGTAAAGGAAAGAGGTTTGGCACAAAATCTGCAACGTATACATGAGTAAGTAAACAACTGTTAATGTCAACTTTGGTTCTGTGGCAACTAGAGATATGTGGTCCGGCTCTGACATCATCCTAATCTGCACATATGCTCGACTCATCCACCTATCACCTACCCTGATTAGAGACCCTGATGGCCGCAGCAGCAGCCACACACTGAGCCTCTGCAACAGGGTGGTAACCTTTCTTTCATCTGTTTAATTTGCTTATTTTAGGTTTCGTTTTGCACACACTTAAAATGAACACACACTCACATGTAACAGATAAATAACTGGAGACATAGGTTTTGGTTTCAGACTACAGTTTTCTTTGAGTTTTTCCTCAACCCCCACTTCCTGGGGGTTGCTGCTGCTGGATTCGTCTGGTTGTCCATCAAAAAGAGTTCCGACAGCAGCAGACAGGCTTAAATGGTCTTTATTACTAATTGGACTGCACCATGTTCCTCATAATCATGAGGAGCGACATTTTTTCAATATTTAGATATTTGTTTGTAAATTTTTTACTACTGTTTTGATATTGATGTTTCATTATTTTTTATTAGTTTATATTAGATGGCATTATACTGTCATGATTTGTGGTTTCTGTAGTTTTTTTTAAATGAAAGTAGGGTCTTAATCCATCCTCCTTTGTTTTTGAGTGGCCTGATATGTTTCCCCTGTGTCTCAGTTGTGGAGGTCAGTTCGTGCTGTTAACTTGTCTTCAGTTGGTGCCTCAGTTTAGTTTAGTTAGGTTGACATTTTATGGGCCCAAATTTATTGCAACATTTATTTTTGCCTTTTAGTTAATAAAGACAAAACTATCTGTGTCTCTCTGGTCTACATGCTCGGTCCCTGACAGACCCACACCCGCATAAACCTTCCAAAAATAAAATAGCTGCCCCTGTGCCATGATTTATGTGACTCATCCTGATGTGCCAAGCTGTACTGAATCAGTGCTTGTTCGCAGGGCTCATTGCCGTAATGCACAAGATTCTCTTTGCAAGGTGCGGCAGCTTTGGGAATGAGCTGCCTTGTTTCTCCCGAAAATAAGAGCAAATTGTCCTCTGATGACTCATCCAACTGGCCTATTTCTCCCACCTAAACCCATCCACTATTAATCAGAAATGTTTGAAACTGCGTGAAACTTTAGTCCCCTATAGCCCCTTGAAGTGTCTGACAAACAGTAAATGATCACGTTGTCTCAAAGAAATGCCACTGACAATACAAAATAATATGTTTTTTAGATAAATGGGATAACTCTGCGACCTGTGTCTCAGGCCTTCCATAAATTTGTCTCTTTATAAAAAACATGATTATGATGATTATTCGACTTAAATATGACGATATTGTATGAGCAGTGGCCAGCTCCGTGTGTGAGGATGCATTCTGTTGGCCCTGCAGTCCAAGGGCCTGAACCCGGCAGTAGCAGCAGCACCAGCTGTCCAGATAGGGCCTGACAGGCTGAAATGAAACACACAGATAGGGAAGTGGCAGCCAGGCAGACAGGAGCCAGTCTCTTATGGGTGCTGGAGATTAGGCTGACTCCTACTTCACATTCCCCAGCAAACAGAGCACCAGGGGCGTGTTCCAGTCCTCCAAATCCTTTCTTCCCCTCTATCTGCTCACTGTGTACACTGGCATGTTCCTGGGAGAAGTCTACTGAGGCTCAATTGTAATAGAAGTTCACATTTTTTCTGATGACTTAGGGACTGAGGCCCACCCTGCAGTCTGCTAAAGGTCTGCGAAAGGCCTGTGGTAGAAAACGGTGATTAATTTGAAAAGAAGACATCCATCATTGGGAAAACATAATTACAGATTCATTTAAGTCCAGTATGAGTTATCAGCCAATTGACATAAAGGTGATGAAAAGGGGTATTCATCTCATTACAGTATGAAGGTACACCACATTAACATGGCTTGAAAAAGACAGCGTAGTAAAAAATAGCACAGGAGAGGTATTCATTTAAAAGGAGACACACAGCGACACACGCACCCACATCAGACACATGTGTGAACTCAGGCTAGGTAAAAACAACAGAATTTGTAAACTTAGGCAAGGTATGGAGAGCAGGAGCAGATGGCAGTTGGCAGTGCACCGGTAAAAACTCTAACACTGACGGAGCCAATAAAAGCTGTAAAAATCTATTTTACAGTCCAAACATGGATGAAAAGACCCCGAATGAACACTGTAAGTGGATAACTGGATCACTTTAACCAAATCCTCGCATCGTCCATCAGCCCAAACCTAATGCTGGTATTGCATCTTGCAGACATGTTGTGTTCATTTCTAAGGACGTGTACAACCTTTGCACCAAACAGATTGCCATCTGCCTATTGCCAAGTTGCCATCTTTCATACCCGTACACATAGTTAACAAAAACTATACCGCAGCCTTTAGGCCAATGTTATGCTCAGTGATGGAGATGTATTATGATGTATCCTATTTAGAATGGTCAATGTCTTTAAATTGCATTATATTCTCGGCAGCAATGATGTACAAGGAACCTTTTCTGTTCTAAAGGGTTGAAAGGAACCAAACTAAGGAGTCCTTTTCCACTGATGGTGCGCTTGAGGGAAGTTACATGATAGAGGATGAGATGAATGAAGAATTATCCTTATTTATCATTTACCACAGCACTATTAGCTTTTTATTAGGTAATGTGGGTGAAATATATGAGAGAACACTATGTGAGCATATGAGTACATTATATCAATACATCAGTGTCTCACCACCAACTGCAACAACTTCCTGAGGCCCCGCACAAAGCGAGGAAGTAGAAAACATGACAGAGATTTAAGAAGTATTTTTGAAAAAATATATTATTAAAATACAGAAACCAACCCACACAAGAAGTGGTTCGTTTTTTGGTTGATATATTATTAGACAACACCAGTGTAAAGCATATTCATTAAAGTATTGATGGACATAAATATTCATCGGGTTTCATATTTCCCACACAGAAACTGTGGTTCCTGTCACACTCCCGTTCCAAAACCTACAGTTAACTTTCCCCTAAAATGAGCCTATAACATTAAAAAAAAATTCTGCCATCGAACCCAGCTCAAATCTACATCTGAGCACAAACTCCTCTGCCAGCCTTCTCCTGCACCATCATCATCCTCTCCGAGCTAGTTTAACATGTCTCTGCTAACTGCTCTTTATGTCTTGGGATTGGTTTGAGTTGATAACGTTTTTCTTGGTGATGGATGAAGACTGTGGAGACCTTATCTGGGGTGATCATAACATCAATTTGCACCACTGACAAGAAATTAGAGAAAAGGCTCAAACAAGTCTGGCAGTACACACACACACACACACACACACACACACACACACACACACACAAACTTTAGTTTGTTCTCTCATAGACAATAAATACCATTGGAGAATTCCTAACTTATCTTTGCAGGCATGTGTATGAAAATGAAGATAGAGGCTGAAATTCCATTCCAGCTCAAAGAATGCAGCTGTAAAGGACAGTGGCGTCCCATTAGAGAGTGATCAAAGTTAAGAGGCATTTGTAAAGACAATGCCTCCCTGGTGGATTGGCCTATCAGTCCATCCACAGAAACATTACCAAAAACCAACATTAACAGCAGATAGCCTGCCTGCAATGGGAATGTGGTGCGTTAGTGGATCAGAGATTTTATTGACATAGCCACAGACTGACCGGGGGGAGCTGCAATAGTGCCACGGGCCCCACAACTCACAGCCGTGTGGAGCAGCGTGATGGACTGTGAAAAGGAGGCTGTGGCGGAGCAGGCCCTCACCAATCACCTCATTCATAATGTCGCAATCTGACTCGTGTACTGAGAGATGAGAATTACTCCAGTGCTAAGCCATCGCGTCGACTATTTCTCTAGGGTGAAAGATATGTAGCATGTGGTGCACACAGAGATTATGGTGGAGGAAATAAATGCTAAATGTGCGAGGCTCAATAGAAATCCCTTGTATTATTGTACATGTGTATTATTAATGAAGAGGGACAGCCAACAGTCATTTGTCAAAGTTTGTCAAAGATCTCTTTTTAAGATTTCTCACTTTGTCGTGTGATAATATTTCATTATGGTAGCAGCTGTATTTTTGTTTACCACACCAAACTAGTGTAGTGTTCTGTTGTGTACATTCAGATATTAATCCCAACATTTATAAGCAGCAAATAAGGAATCAATAGTTTATAAGACACTATAATGTAGTTGTAAGCAGCAAAGGGTATTTTGTAGTAATAACAGATCACATTCATAGTGGAAGCAGAGATTTTTATCAGTCAGCAGTCGCCCCCTCTAAAAGATAGAGGTATATATGTGTGAATGTGAGGCCTTTCAGTTTAAAAAGAGATGAATTATGAAAACAACTTTCAAAATAAAATTTGGCAGAGGTATTCTTCTTTGACTAGTGAGGTGTACTTTCTTAAAGCAACACAAATATTGTAAGTATTCATTTTCAGATGTTATGTTAATGATCCTTACATAAGACTGTTAAAGGATGAACCATGGTACGCTCATGATATTTGGGAATCTAACCCCACAACACTGGGCCGTACAGAAAGTTACTGGCTATCTTGTCCTCACCAAGAAGGGAGAGTGAGACAGATCTCTAATCTCAGCATCAGAGCAATTTGAAGCCATTTAAAAAAAAAAGTTTTGCTTGTAATTATTTATTTCAGCAACACTGTTGAACAATGTTTGAAAATAAATTGGTGCACTGGGATGGCACCCAGCAGAACACATAGCTACCAAGGCCAAACAATTCCTACATGTATCCACCAAGCTCTTATACACATTTAAATTCATCTTCAGCATACAGACATGAGTAATATCAATCCTCTATATGTAGAGCATATTTCCCAAAATGTCCAACTATTCCTTTAAAACCCTTTGTGGAAATAACTTTGTCTCGTTAATTCAGAAGTATTCGGAATACCTCTGCAGGCTTAAAGACAACACTGTTGAACAATACAGTGATTTACAGAAGTACAAACTGTAGCCATGGAGGTAAAAGGCAGCTCTAGAAATATAATCTAACTGCAAAAAAATTGTCCGATAACAAAATGCTCCCAGTCTGACGTGTAAGTTTATCTGCTCACAAGCTTTCCAGACCCACTCGTGCAAACTTTGCATTGGATTTCACAGCAGGTATGAGGCTCTGTCGTGTGCAGTAGTGTGACACGTGTTCCTCTTGGTGACACAGGTTTTCTCGACTTGCTCCCTCTCTTTCTCTATTCAGCATCAAATCATCAGCTGCTTCCTATCACTATGGTGATCCTATGAATGGACAGTCACTGTTTGTGTCTGTGGGAGACATAAAGGTCGTGGCTGAGGAGGATCCTGTACAGTGATGTGCCTCATCCTGTCCTCTGTCTATAAATCAAATATTTTTAATCAATGATCATTTATAAAATCATAAAGTACTTTTTCCAAATTGTATTTGTTCATTATCAATGATATGGATAAACTGAGCCAAATCAGGTGATAATAGATGAGCCTTTAATCACTGAAACATGCTCCATGGTATCCAGGCCTGATTTAAAGGTTATAAATGGGATGGTGATGAAGTTACTCTCATTACTGATTAGAATGAAGGGTTAAGATAAGGAGACAAAGAAAATATCTAACCTACAGAGGATCTAGCTGTGCTGTGATACATGTCATCTGAGAAGATGTTTGCATGACGCTGCTGCTTTTCAGGCCCAAAAATGTTTGGCCAGTAATAAAAAACTGTAGAAAATTACTTTTTTTCCCTGGTTTTCATTTTATTTATTATTCAGTTTTGTTGACTCTTTTTCTACGCAATTCATTAATAAGTCAAATGACATTCAGTTTCAGGAAAAGTAAAATTTGTCGGGATTTTTATTATATATTCATCCAGTTAAAAAATCTGATCGTATCAAAAATGTCGATTAGAATTTATCAAGGCCGCATTATCGAACACGCAACCACATCATTTTCTGCTGTGATAATGATAAAAAGGGCTCAAATAATGAACAGATATATCTGCAGGCAGCAGCTGTTCCACAAAGTCACCGAGGATCACACGAACAGACTCATTTGGTTTGACGGAAAAATAAAACAGGGATTCATTCATTTTCCGTGTCATTAAAAACAACTTTTAATGGAAAATAAGCTCAGTTAGAATGGGGCAGATTTTCTTCAATTTCTTTTGGCGTCACTGCTCGTTCACATTTCCTACCAAATGAAATCAGATGTCAAGACGCAAAACATTTATGAATTATTTGCATATTTTATTTATTTCTTTAATTTCCATCAGCTTCTTTAAAGTTTTCGTAAAATTTTGAACCCACGTAAAAGCTTAAATTCAGTTTCAAAGCCCTTGTGAATGAACAATTTGGTAATTTACCAAATTGTTTATTCATGTTGAATATATTAAATTGTCCGAAGAAAAAATACAATGAACTAGAATCAACGAGAAAGTTCACACTATGTGTAAATTATTAATATTGTATTGACGGCCCTGATTATTATGTTAGTCATATTTTACTTATAATATATATAATATAAGTTTTATTTTAACCTCATGTTCAGTGATCCAGTGGCTCTGTGGCCCAGCGCAGTCTCATGTCGTTACTTGCTCGTGTTTCTTATCGCACAGAAAACTTTACAGAGAACTCACTCAGTTTTATATCATCGTAAAATACTGAATACAAACTCTCTCTTCGGTGCGCTTTACTGTGCGTTTTTTGTTTTTTACATCCCATTCACAGTGGTTCAAACGCATGCGTTAAATACCACATGCCCATAAACAATAAAGGTTCGGTCCAGTTTGATTTGGCTTGAGTTTATTTTATTGCAGTCAATATTCTAAGATGCATCAAAATCGTCAAATGGCATTGACATCCTCATAACTATTATAAAATGAATATTGTAACGTTGCAATGAAACCTATGACAGAATAAAACTTGGAATAGGCTTAGAAGATTTAAGGTTGTTATTGAGATGTCAAAAATAAACCACATTACGTCAAATAATTTTTTTCCCTATTTTGTATCAAGTCAACCTTTTTATCTGTTATAGGTTTGCAGTGGCAGCTAAGTGCCTGAACAATACCCCTGTGTCTCCGTATATATGAAACGCAGAGTTTAAAACGCAGCTAAATGTGAGTACAGTTTTTCCCTCTACACCCCTCAGTCCTCAGGTCGGGGCCCTCTCCCTCTCAGGTACCGAGGAGCCCTCCCTCCTTCCCTCCTCCCCTCCTCCCTCCCCACCTTGGGCCTACCTCGGAGGAGCGGACTGCGTCACGTGTCTCTTTTTTTCCCTCCCGTACAAAATTTCCAGTAGGGGAGCGAATAGGAGCACTCCCATATCAGCAATTATCAGCGACAGCAACTATCTCCAGATATACCGACAGGAAGAGAAACGCAGGAGCAGGAGAGCACAAAAAAAAACAAGTTAGAGATCTCCAGTTATCTCCGAGGAGGGAAGCGCAACTTTTACGCACCAAAGTTGGAGAGGGTTGGAGAGGCTCCGCTGCGCTCCCTGCGCCCGTCTCCATCTGAGTGAGTGACAAGTTTTGCTGCTGCGCTCCTCATGCTGAGGTCTGGAGGACCGGACTGCTTTATCGCCCTGACCGTCCTTATCTGGTGAGATAATGGCACTGAGAGCCCTTGGAAAGAAACGGTGTTCCTCCTGCGCTATTATCAAGCTTTTATGTGATTCCAGTTACTATTGATGGAAATGTTGCGCTGCAGATATGGAGGGGAGCTCTCGCTATCTGTTGTGTTGTTTGGTTTCCGTTATGGTTGTGATTTAATGAGGAGCCGCAGGATATCTGCGCTCTCTGATAGTCGCCTCTATCTGAGGGGACGGATATCAGCGACCACTGATGTCATTTTAATCAATTTCATGTCAGTGATACAGGTGAAATATGAGTGATGATGCTGAGAGATTGATGAAGCTTCTCTCAGGCCTGTTTTTGTCATGACTGAGTCTGGACACTAAATGTAACTCGCAGATAATGTGCTTAAAATGTATAGATTCAAATGTTCTTGAAACTTTACCACACTTAAAGAAGTTAAGTCTCTGAATATCTCGATTTATATTTTTTATTTTTTTACAGGACAGGACTCAACCTTTTACTCAGCCCCCTGTTCACAGAGACACAGAAATAATCCTCAAGTGGAAGCGTCTTTACGCGAGGACAACATCACCTCCACGGGATCAGTCTAAGAAGTCCCCCATTACTTTTCCACATCCCTGCAGGACGTAAACGCAGTGAAAATGTACCAAAGCCTGGCCTTGTCCTCCAACCAGTCCCCTTACGCGCACGACACCGGGAATTACATCCACCCTTCGGCCAGCTCCCCGGTCTACGTCCCCACCACCAGAGTCCCAGCGATGCTGCCCACCCTGTCCTACCTGCAGACGTGCGACTCGCCCCACCAGTCCCACCACAGCCTCGGCGGGCACCACGGCTGGCCCCAGTCCGGCGCGGACAGCTCCTCATTCACGCCCGGCAGCCCTCACCCCCATCACGGCTTGTCCTACTCGCACAGCCCGCCGGTCAGTAGCAACACGGGCCGGGACGCGACCTACCAGAGCCCGCTGCTTCTCGGAAACGGCGCCCGGGCGGATCAGTACGGAGGCGCCCTGATGCGCTCGGTCGGAGGCTCCTACTCCAGCCCTTACGCCTACGTGAGCCCGGAGATGGCGACGTCCTCCTGGACACCGGGACCCTTCGAGAGCGGGGTGATCAGTCTGCAGGGCCGGCAGTGCGCTCTGTCCGGGAGAAGGTCCAGTCTCGGTGAGCATGGGCCTCCAACATTAACACTTCTTAACTGACCATAAAGTGAACATTAAATCGTGAGAGCAACTCGATTGTGTTACTATAATTTGTTCAAGAGAAACCACAGTAAAATTAGAAGTGGAACACTTCTGCGGTCATGAATTATTTATTTTTTAATTTAATATTTGAATCTGTCTTAAAATTGAAATATAACTATTGTTTAAACTGTAAAAAATCCCATTTGGAACCCGAGCAACAATTCTAATTAATTTATCCCGGTACCATGAAATATAGTAGTTAAAATTTAAAACTAAAAATATAATAAATTTAATTATTCCTGAAAGAGGGACACACAACTGGTTTTACCATTTAATTGAATCATTGAGATTTGGTTGTACAGGCCCAGGTTGTGTGGTTGTTATTTATTACAGGAGGTGGCAGAGAAAAGGGCCTTCAACAGTAAATGGCAGTGGACAAGATTATCCACGTTAGTTTTAGACAATACACATTCTTTGTCCTTAAACAAACGATCAATTAAAAATGTAAATTTAATCCCAGAGCTGTTTAGATGACAGGGTTCAATACACACGGAGATTTTTAAAAAAGAGCCATTGACACAACAGTTATCACCTTGATCAGGCAGTGAGGCTCTCAGACCTGCAGACCCCTCACTTATTAAGCATGTGGAGAGGCGTTTGAAGTCAATGATGAAGAGAAGGAAAAAAGAGTCTGGAGTTTTTTATTAATGAAGAGGCTCTGCTTGATGACGTGACACCTCTCAGAGTCGGGACACATTAATGACATCATTTCTGTCTCTCTTGGTTGGATTAAGGAGGGACATATCCACAGCACGGCAGACACACAATACACAGCTCGGCTGCATTTTGGTACATGCTACATTATCAGTGTGGCTGCAGCAGCCACAACTGTGTCCTATCATTTGAACACTATTTTTAATACAAATATTTCATTCTTCTCATGTGCGTGAATGACTAATGAGGCATTTTCTGTTCTTAGTTTATTATATTTCTATTTGCGTTGCTATATTTATTTAGATTCTATGCTATTCAATTATTTTGTTATGGTATTCTATTATATTTTAATTCTATTTATATTATCCTTTATACTAACTTATTTGGCTCAGTTAAAAATAAAATCGTTAATAATAATAGTAAGAAGAAGAAACACAATCTTCAAAAGAAGAAAAGCTACTTAGCAAGACAGTGACCGGCAAGGTCTCTCTCCCTCTCTCTCTCTCTCTCTCTCTCTCTCTCTAAATGGAGGGATTAGGAATTTGGGGGCAATTAAATGGCAGGAGTCCGTCGTGTGTCAGACTTGTGATGAATTGATGGGGGGGGGGGATCCTCCAGGCTGCCGCCCCCCCCCCCCCCTCTCTATAAACAAGACTCCTCCATCACACAGTCTGTCTCCCCATTGATTCTGTTTTCTTCCTTTTTTTGGGGGGGGGGGGGTCTCTTCATCACGCCGAATGGAGGAAAAGGGGGGGTAAATTCCTTCGGTGGCAATTTCTCATTGCATTTGTCCGTAACCATACACGCCCGTAGTTTTAAAAGTTCAAAAGAGAATCGTTAACAATTAAAGGGGGCGTATATGTTCGAATTTAAAAGATCATTATATATAAATATATGATACCATGCTGCAGGAATTTACCAGTTAAGGATCAATAAAGTGCATCTATCTATCTATCTATCTAATCTAGTGATTCTTGTCTCTCAGACCTGATGGACGACATGCAGTGCGAGGGGAGGGAGTGCGTCAATTGTGGCTCCGTGTCCACGCCGCTGTGGCGCAGGGACGGCACCGGCCACTACCTGTGTAACGCCTGCGGCCTGTACCACAAGATGAACGGCATCAACAGGCCGCTAATCAAACCGCAGAAACGACTGGTAAGACCCGAGGAGGAAGAGGAGGAGGTGGACAGCGAGAGAATATATAAATACATTTAACACACTTTAAAGAACCAAGTCTGAATCACTGATAGCTCAGTTTGCCATCAAGAAAAAGGATGGAAAGGAAGAATCCCTGCAGGGTTTCGAACCTGCGTCTGCCTATTTCAAGAAATGTTTTGTAACATACAATAGGTCCCTTTTTTTCGACTATAAAAAGTGCCGATATTATTATTATTATTATTATTATTATTATTATTATTATTATTATTATTATTATTATTATTATTATTATGTAGGGGGCAGTTCATGAAATACAACACAGTCTTAATTTAAACTACAAACCAATGTTACAATTAGCTGCAACTCAAGAGGCCCCCTAACCACAAATAAGATATGATCCAAGCAGATCATATCTTATTCGTGGTTAGGGGGCATTTAGAAAATGAGGACAGAACCAGCTGGTCATTGGTCGTGCTGCAAATGGGTGTCAAGGCTCCGCACCTGAATATTTCCCAGGAACTTTCCTCTCCACAGCAGCTGTGAGAGGGTTGTCCTACACTTTCCCTCCACCACTTGGCTGTTTTCTCTGTTTTTATTTGTCCTGCAGTGACCTTGCCCTTGAACGGGCCATTTTTAGACGAGGCTCTCCACAGCAACGTGACTCTGTGCTGCTCCGTGGGGCTTTTCCTCCACACTTGTTGTGCGAAACCAAGCTGATAGTCACACTATGGTGTGAGAAAGAAAGACATTTTATGTTGTCTTCAAAGGTTTTCCAACTCGTGAGTTATTAGCTTTTTTTTGAATGGCTATGCTGTTCCAAACTGCACACTGACATTCTACAATTCACTCTGAAAGTGAGTGCAACAGTTTATCCAAATTTTAGTGGAAGGATATGTTGCCAGTCTGTTTCTGACAGCAGTTTTCTGATAAGGATTCCAGCGGACAAAATTCACTCAAATAAAATGTTTCCTCCTGTGTACCTGCAGCAGACCACGCCCCGCCGAGCTGGCCTGTGCTGCACTAACTGCCACACCAGCACCACCACCCTGTGGAGGCGCAACGCAGAGGGAGAACCTGTGTGTAATGCCTGTGGCCTCTACATGAAGCTGCATGGGGTAGGTCACACCACAGGGTTTGACACATGGATTTTAATATTTTACAATCTGTTCTGCCTCACTTTTCTCCTCTGCCGCACACCCACACTGACCTGCTCCACTAGAAATATACAGTGGGGAACAGGTCATTATTTGTGCAGTGTGAAACCTCCCCAAGGGCATTGTGGGCGGCAGGGTGGGTAGGGAGCATGTGTGGGTTGTCATGACAATGTGGCCTCTGTTGTATCAGGGATTGGGAGTAACCCTCAACTAACGTGTGTTATTTTACTCCCTACAGGTGCCCAGACCTCTGGCCATGAAGAAAGAGAGCATTCAAACCAGGAAGCGCAAACCCAAGATGCCTAAGAATAAAACAGGTAGGACAAACAGACAGAGAGAATGTAGTGACTCAACACAAATCATTTTGAAAATTGTAATGGTATGATCACTGAAGCATCTTGATGTATCATCGTAATGGGCTTGTAATTTTTCAGTCTAATAACTTTTTTGCCGGTTGTGTTGATTCTTTAGGAGGATCCACCACCTCTGACAGCGGCTCGCCAACGCCCCAGTCAGTCTCCGAACATGCCTCCACCATCAAGAGTGAACCCAGCATGACCCCTTCACCCTACGCTGGACAGACGATCACATCCGCCACTCAGGTAAATGCTCTTTACCATCCACACACTAGGCCATACAGAGAAAGGGGAAGAAAACCTTGAGCAAACCACAAGCAAAGTCAATAACTTAGTTATAACTTAGCTAGAAGATATTCAGGCCAGTCTTTGACCCCATTCGCCCGTTCTGACAATCGCGGGGGGGGGTTTCTGACTAGAGGTCAGTCAGTGCTGATTATCTGCCCAAATAATCCTGATGTGTGAGGGGTTTACAAAATAATCTTAATGCTACAATTGAGTCGGAGCCTCCCCGATCTCGAATGGGCTCTCAATAATCTCAATAACATGCTCAGACAGAAACCCACAATAGCCAACGAGAGCGAGCTCACAGAGAAGCATCACCAACCAGATGTTGCCTATATATAAATACATTTCCAACTCACCTCAAGCTTGCGTCGTGAAATATATAAGCCAATTCCACCTTCTCAACCATGATGACATCCAAAGCTTTTTAAAATCTTTTTTGCCGCAAAACAGAAAACACGCAAGTGCAGCAACCTGACCACCTCGACCCTCCTCTATGTTTGTTTTTCTGCTGAAGTCATGCTTAATCGACACTCACGTTCAGAGGGTGGCGGTAATGTACCGAAAGCTGTTTGCCGACTGCCCTATCACACACTTTACATTGTAAGGTGGAGACTTTACAAAATTATAGAGAAACCCAACAGTTCCCACAATGAGCAAACACTTGGCGACTGTGGAAGGAGAAAACGCCCCTTTCATGGTTATATGTTAAAGTTTGCCAAAGTTAAACTCAAAGTTTTACATTTTTACATGGATGAACTTCTGCCTTGCTAATTTGGAATCATTTAATCTTGCAGCAAAATTTGGATATTTTGAATCCTGCTGTGACCAATAACCCCAATGATATTTGCAGAGCAGTAGAAGAATATTATGCAGCTGTTTTCACAGACTTTGCAGAAGTCCCTTCTATGTGTAGTCTGTGAAGTCCCAACTGTTTGAAATAGTGTGTCAATGATCCTGCATCCAGCAGTTTGTCAGAATTGAAATGTTTTTTTCCTCCTGTGCAGACGGCTTCTCAGATGGACAGCACAGGACATGTGGACATTAAATATGAAGATTATCCCTTTACCCCGACCTCCATGGCCCCACAGAACTCCTGGTGCGCTCTGTCCCAAGCTTGAGCAGCCTCGACCGACCGGGCTGCTGTGCACCGACAGTACACAACTCACTTTGGCTTGGACACAGAGGCCATCGTTCCGCCCTGCAGCTATCCCTCGTGATTCTGGGGCTGTGGAGAAACAGTGTTGTATAAGCCCCAAATGGCTTATGCGGTGTCGGATGGCGACATGTGTTCACACTCACTTGACGTGAGGAAATCTAATCTGCTAGCTATGTTATATACTGTACTGTGTCACGCTGGCGCGAAATGAACGGGCTCAACAGAGCTCACCTGGACCAAACTTTAACTCAACCAGGACACAGGATACCTGGGCAGCAGCTTTACGAAAGGACGAGTGCAGCTCGATGGCTCAACCGGAGCAGAGATCCCAGTCGAAGCAGGACCAGACCCCTGTTCTCCTGAACTCACGTCCAGCAGCCTCGGCGACATGACAAGAACTACCTATAACTAAAAGAAATCTCTATTTTGGGAGAAACACTACACCAAATATAACAATGTGAAGACAATCAAGAGGGATGTAAAAATACAGTATCTCCTCTTTTAAATGTTGTTTTTATTTTCACTGCTACCATTGCTTTCTGGGGTGCATTAACGAGAAACAGAGTCAACATCTTATTATCACCGCAGAAAGAAAACCATAAAATGGAGAGAAAATACCCCTTTTATTGCTGTTGAACATGTCTCATTACCAGCGTGTAGATGATTAACTTTTATGGACGCATTATTTATGTTGAGATAAGGACCGGAGATAAGTCACGGTGGACACTGGAACCGTCCAGTTGTAACCCTCTGCTCGCTGTTCTGTTGTGCTGTATGGCCTCCTAGCTATGGCCCTCCAATCATATGCGTGACTTGCTTTAGAGGGATACAGCAGATATGAACTGCACCATGCTAGATTCGTTTGTAAATCAGGACCAGTCGTTGTGGCTACATATCAGACGTTTATCGTTTCACTGTTTTTAACATTTGAGATGAATGAAAGAGCGGAAAAAAATGATTCTATTCATATTAATCTAATTTTATTGTCTGTATGTTGCCAACATGTAAGGGAATTTTATTGTTGTACTGTTCTTAAGACTATCTGCTTTCTCTTTTGTTTTCAATGCTCTTTGGAATCTGTTCAGGTTAATAAACTGATACACATTTTGATTGATTTATGAGAAACAGTTTTTGGCTTTCACTGTTCAGGGGATGTCTGAAGCACCGTCTAAGCAACATGATGAGCCCTCATCAGCACCAACTATGTTCATATGAATGCATTATTAACTGGATTAACATTGTCCATTAGATGAAAGAGAATAGTGGTAGATAACTGAAATATTGATCTATAGCTTGCTGCAATCAAGTTGGTGTTTGTACTATTACAACCACACAAGCATTCGTCCATTGTTTTAGCTTTATCCTTCAACTTTTTAAACACTATGTTTTAGCTTGTAACCATTTAAACCAATTGTCCATTTTACTTATCAATCCCAGCCATTTTTCTATTACTTTAAGCAACAAACCCATTGCTCTATATTCAGTTAAATCCCTTCTGCTGTATACGTTTATTTTTTCAAATGCAGGTCTTATCTACTGAGCATGTTTCTCCATTTGTATGTAAAGTATAGTTAGCATAGATACGTTTGCTCACACTGATTTAAGCTTAAGTGTACACAGTCATGTATATGTTTGTGTGTGTGTGTGTGTGTGCGTGTGTGTGTGTGTGTACAAGCTGGGTGTGTGCTCCTGCCGGTTGCTTAAGCTGACAGTGTCGACCAAAGGTTGTGTTCCAACGCTGCTTTATGGCAGCAAGGTCTGAGTTGGCCACACTGTTGGGGAAAATACAGGCCTGTCAGCAACAAGGCTGCAGCTTTACTGCTGCCACGGCGACACCCAGGCTCCGCTGCCCTAACGGCGCTGCCCAGCTTTATTGCTGTTGGCCAAGATGTTGCCGTCTTATCTGCTGCTGGGAGAGGCCCGCTGCTGCAGTGTGTTGTGAAGATGCAGACACATGAGTTTTCAGTCTGATGTGAGGATGAGTAAAGTGGGTGATTGAGATAACAGCCTTTTCGAGGATTGGATGGGAGCACAACAAAGTATGACCACAGTCTAGCTTGTTATAAATTATTACAATACTTAGCCTATGAATGCTAGAGAGGAGAGTAAAAATTACTACTTAACTCCATTACATCAAGTTAAAATACAGATGTTCTATTTTCAAACTGGTGACATGATCAGGGTTATAGTTCAAACTTGACAAACCGAATATTAAAATACCTTAAAGGTGATTTAAATATCTTACTAAGCTACAGCGTCGATGGAATAAATATTAAAAAAGTCAATACTTTCACCCCCTAAACAAACACACACACAGCTGTGCCTCCATGATTTCAGAGGACATTTTATTGACTTACACTGATTTCCTGGAGACCTACTCTAATCTTAACCATACTACTTGCCTAACCTCAACTCTTGCCCTAACCTTAAACTTTACTTTAATTTAAAACCTTAACCTTAAAACATGTCTTCATCTGAAAATGTAGTAATTTATGTTACAGGGACTTGATTTTTGCCGCCACAAGTCCCCATAATGTGACAGATTTAAGTCCCCAGAACATGAGCAATTCCTTGATACTCACACCTGTCTCTCTCTATCACACACACACACACACACACACACACACACACACACACACACACACACACACACACACACACACAGACCTCCCCTTTTCTCTCAGCTCACATACAAACAATTCTTATAGCCGCGTATACACTCAATTGTCTGTGAATTGAGCGGTGTCATTACAGCCGTGTGGCAGTAAATCCACTGGAGTGTGACTGGAGGGTGAGGGGTGGGGAAGCTAGTGGACCTCCTGTGTTATCTCAATAGCAAGCTGCTGCCTGCCTCAGCTATGGGTGGTCAGACCATTTTTTTTATTTTCTTTCAATGGATGATTTTAATTGGTGTGTATCACTTTTCTGACACGTTACATCCACACTTCCCTCACAGTCCCTGGAACCAGGCTTCAGAAATCTGACTTTCTCATACATTTAGAAAATGACTGTACATACCTAAGATAAATCTACATTGCTGCTTATGCAACTCAGAATCCCATTATTGGAATAATGATGATGTATAGTCAGGAGACATTATCTTATTCATGTTTACTTCTAATTTGCAATTCAGGTATGGTGTTGCAGGTATGTGTATTTGTTCAAATCCTATAGTGTTGTATGCATTTTAATTCACTTTAATTCAGACTGCTATAAAACACGTTCACGTTTCCTCTCTTAACTTTTCAACTACGTCAAAAATGTGTCCAGTGCTAAAAGGAAATAGTGCTAATGCATGTTAGGATTATCAATGTTAACAGAGGTGAGACGTCCCGGTTTGAAAATGGGTTGTCTCAGTTTATAGTTTGGTGAAAAATATAGTAAAATTTGGTAAAACACCAAATTGTCAGAGATTTCCCCTTAATTAAAATAATTGCTATAATATTATTATAGGCTACTTAATTCCACTAATTATTACCTAACAGAGTATAAATTCCAAACAATGCATTACCCATCTCAATGCAGCACTCATTGATCTGCATGTGTGTCGATTAATCAATGGAAATGGTTAATGGTCTGTATTTATACAGTGCTTTACAGTACGATTATACCATTCACCCATTCACACACAAATTAATACAGTGCATCTATGTACAGCACTTCATCACACGTCACTCACACACTCCCAGTACAACTGTAAGACGCAATTTGGGGTTCGATGTCTTGCCCAAGGCACCTTCAGCCTACAGAATGGAGGAGCCTGGGATCGAACCACTGACCTTCTGGTAAGTGGTCGAGTGGTGAAGAGAAAGTTGAACTTAGTCTCTACTTCATAAGGTACCTTTTTCCTCATATTGATGAAAACACCTATGATGCATGCAGAAGCACAAACATTTGTGTGTTCATGAATGTGTCTTATACTCAAGGGGTCTTGGTTTGGGTGTTTGGAAATATAGTCATTCAGCTCAAAGCCCTGCTGCACATATGAAGGTAGGACTAAACCACTGAAGAGCAGTTAGACATTCTCAAGTCTTGCTGTGTTGAGAAAGGTTCAAGTTTATACACATTTCCTCCGACTTAGTCAGCGACAACCCACAGTTGTACTTGTTTTGATTCCCTCAGCTGTTATCTAACAGCTACTCCTCGTGAATTAAATTTGATATAATTGTAATAGTGCACTGAAATGAATTTGTTCATTAAGGTCTTATCCCAAATGTCGTATTTTCTCTATTAATAATAATAACCTTTAAAAAAAGATCCTGAGCATGCTAGCAATCTTTTTTTTTTTTTGCACGATAATCCCGTATTATCACATTATTTCATGTCGCATCCCCCCTCACACACTTGATTGAACCCACCTATAGCAGCGATGTTACTGATCTTAACTGCTCCTCTAATAACAAAGTATCCTGGCAGGGTTGCATGCAGACCACTGCTAGCAGCCTGAAGCTGTGGGCTTTTGATTCATGCGTGAAAAAATAATAAATAATTTTCATTGATTCACCTGCATAGCATTAGGTTTGTCACTTTAGTAACTGCAAACAATAGCATTGGTTTATTTAAAGGGCCCATATTGTGTCAAATCAATTTTCTGGGCTTTTACTCTCCGTAATGACTTGAAGGGGGTCAGTAGGGACCCTCAAAGTATGAAAACAGTCACTCCGCGGACTTTTTCACTTTCATTCTCAGAAGTATGGTTTCGAAATGTCTTGTTTTGTACTTCCTCCCCCGTATGAGTCATATGGGTTTGCACTCGTCTCTCAGCCCCATCCAGCCGGTACCAGCCCAGCCTCCGAAACCCATCACCCCCGTTCCTCACCACCACCCCTTCACACCGAACGTGACACCAAGTAGACTTGTTGCTGAGCTAGCAGTTTGTTAGCTACCACAGGCTAACCACAACAAACAACACTGAAGAAACACTGCAGTGTGGAGGGATGCAAGGAAGAGAATGTGTCACATTGCTCCTAAGAACGTTACTGTTCAAGACCATCGGTTACGCTTTATTTCTTCTGACGTGCCGTGTTGCTGTGCTCAGTATGGTGAGACTACTGATGATGGTTTTTAAAGGGCTGTCCTTATTCATAGGGGATGATTTCAACCACTACCACTTGTCCATTTCAAGGGGCAAGCTAACCCTCGAAAACAAGGGGTAGGGGAAATTGGATTGGGCCTAAGTTGCCATATAGCAGCGACAGGCCAAGATAAATGTCCAGTATGAGGAGACTTGTGTAAACTACATACTCATCTAAACATTTATAGTATATAATATTATATATATATATATATATATATTTACAGTATTTATTGTATAGGCTACCATTGCATGCTTATTTCAGGAGGCACCTGTCCTCTCCGCCTGCTTCTGGGCCGTTACCATTCTCAAAACCCTTCAACAGCCAATTAACACAAATTAGTCACACAATCAAAGTATGTCTCTTACTATATCTTCTGTCCTTTTTTGAAGGAATAAGACGTTTTAATGAGAGTGCTTCGCCTCCCACAATGCAAATATTCCACCATAACAATTTCCCTCTGATTCAACTTGGTTTTAGCCTAGACCAATTGTGATTGGTCAAAATCAATATAAACAAGATAAGCTGTTTTACCCCTACAACCGAATGATAGTGCTGACACTGCACAGGGAAACTACACAGGGAGTATATATGTGGCAATGGTTTTTAATCCTTTCCCTCTTCCATACACATGTGATTTACTATTGTTAGGTTAAGTAGGCTAATACATTAATTTCAAGTGACAGTCAGAGCTGTCAAAGAAACCTTGGGTTTGATTTAGACCTGAAAGCATCAAGGCTGGGGTCAGATCAGTGTCAAGGCCGCTTGACAACTGCTGCGTCTCTGCAACAAGTTTTGAGTTTGGTGTTTTTAAGCTCCCCAAGCGCCTCCCCAAGCGCCTCCGTCATATTCACTGCAGCATTCTGTCTTCTTGTATGGCTAAATGACAACTAAATGTTCATGTGTGTTTGTGTGCCTACAGTGTTGCAGCTCAATTTTAGAACATACTTAAGGGAAAGGGCCACGGTCCAGCAATAATATGAGCTGGTGATGGTGAAAAATTGCTTTTTTCTTCTTTGTCTACAGCTGCAGACAGTCTTTCCCAGACGTCTGCTCCATTCAATTACTGCCTGCAAGCAAACAGGATATTTTCTCCTGTACTGCCTTTTATGCGTGTGTGTGTGTGTGTGTGTGTGTGTGTGTGTGTGTGTGTGTGTGTTTGCAAGAGTGAATGTATGGGATGTTGGAGAGTAACACACATGTATTCCACTAATATTAGAGCCTTTAAATCAAAACTTCCGCCAGCTGCCTGCTCAGTGATTTGCCCCGGGGTCCTATTCTTCACTCTGTGACAGGAACGTTTGTGTGTGTGTGTGTGTGTGTGTGTGTGTGTGTGTGTGTGTGTGTGTGTGTGTGTGTGTGTGTGTGTGTGTGTGTGTGTATGTGTGTGTGTGTCTGTGTGTCTCTGTGTGTGTGTATATGTAGCTCTCAGATATACTGTATTTCAGTGCTTTTTCCTTGCCAAAGCCTGACGCTGTCCTTGTGGGATGTGATATTACACACAGCTCTAATCACTAGTGGTGTGTTGAGGCGTCTCTGTTCCTCAGTTTCAATAACAACAGACAGAAAAGTCAAACACCCTCAGGCCGCCTGTCAGTCAAACTCTTAAAAGTCTCCTCTGAAAGAACACAAATGGTACACAGTGATTTAAATCCAGTATCACAATTGTTTTTCAGTATGACAGGACATAAGTGACAGATGTAAAACTGCCCCTGATTGTGTATATGTATATATAATCTTCCTTCAACTGGGCAAGTGTGGCAGTAGATGGTTGGCAGTGGGGGTGGGGGGGTATGCTGTATGTCACTGTGTAATTACTTTCACCCCAGGGTCCCCATTCTGTGCTGATTTACTATTCTGTTCACTGATGAGCTGCTTTGCAGAGGCACATCTGTTTTTACTAGTAACCAACGACAATCCTCAACATTCAATAACCTAAAATGGAAATATATTTAGACTTATAAGTCCCCACTGAGTTTTTTAACAGAATATATTAATCTGAATGAACGACTTGTGTGAGGTTGAGTAAAGACTATTGTGCACAGGAGAACATATTCTCGAATACCAAAGGTTGTAATACAAAAGAACGATACCTGATGGGAGGTGGATAGGAAGAAAACACACACGCACGTTGACTACCTTAGTCAACAAGTGCCAGTGACCAATCAACACTTTACTGTAGATCAACACAGGGTCATTAAGATTTCAGGTACATTGATATCAGAGGTACTGTTAATTAGAGTAATTACAAATACTACAACATCAATAACTGCACAAAAACTAACAGCAACTCTCTAAATAACATGAGTCATAATTTTCTTGTTGACTAAAAGTATGAAAACTGAATGGATGTAATTTAACCTTGCAAAGCAAATTGATTTATTGCAATCAAGAATCCATCTGTCTAGGTAATTCGCTTGTGTCCAAACCACAAAGGGTTTGGATCATCCATCGTCCTGACGGAGGAACTACCAGCAGATACAAACTGTGGGTCTTTGGTGTGATGACAGTTCGAAGCAAGTGTTCGTTGACAAGAATGGCATCTCCTAAAGAGGTTAGCGTAGATGCTGCTGTAGCATCAGTTATTTCAGAACTGGATAATATTTCTTATTTGAAAGAAGTACAAAGATGTAAAATCAATGGAAAATACGTTTTCATTCGTCTCTCGAGTGGTTCCAGCAATTATAATAGACGCAGATAGACGGATGGTTCATCACCTGCCAAGACCTTTTTGAAAGTACTCCCCTTTTCTGTTTCCAGTGAAGGTCTCCCAGATGGGTCGCTCTGACAAAGCATCTGCTGCATCAGGTTAGGTATATTTACCTTACAATTTAAAGTAAATGTTCTTAATGTTTGGACCTGTCGAAGCAGTGGCTCGGTCATGAACTGTAGCTCAGGTTGACCTCTGCTTTAAGGTCACAGAGGCGCCTGGTTTGTCACCATTGTTTCTCTCTGCTCTGAGGTGAGATGAGCATTGTCTTTCAGCATGCTTCTCATTCCTCACCTTGCTGTCTCTCCTCCCATGTATACACCTTCAGTTCACTAATTTCATTTAAGCACCAAGTCACAGTCAGCTTTTGCCAGCAAGCTGATTTTTCTGAACGTCATGTATCTCTGCTGTTTACATTACGATCACTGGAATCAAAAGAGCACTGTTTGGTGCTTTGGCGACTGCTAAAGCCGACACTTCCAAAGTCATCAGATGCTCTGCAGTTGACACTACATGACTAACTGTCTTGCGACTGACTGACGACAGGGGCTCAAACACTACCTGATCTTTCAGCAGGAAAACCCGTTTGTTGGCTACTTACAAAACTGCAAATAAATCTGATCTGTCACTCAAACCTGGTATTCCTGGATCTCATCCCATTGTCTCGCTGGTACCTGAAGCAATGCACCCAATGCAGCCATCGGTCTGTCTTATGAGTCAAATCCAAAGGACGAGTTCCTCGAAAGACTGAATAAACATAGCCCAGAACAAGAGAGTGTTCTGTTGAACTGGATCTGACCCACTCAAGGCAAACACAAACACATGGAGTCTGGCCCAACCTATAGAACTCAATAGCACAACCCAGACGAGCTAATAGAGCAACAGGTTATTTAAGGGGCGCAGTGAAGCCACTTCAGCTATACATGATTCATTCATACTTTTATCTAGAGTCAACAACAGTCACCCTGCTCAACAGTAATACTACATGCTGTTGACCCAGCAGCAAAGAGCTTATACTGGTAAATGTTTCATTGTCAGTCTGATGACCTTGCTCCTTGCATATCTGTGTGGAGGGAGAAGCAGAGACTCTTATTGTGCAAGCGGACATGCACATGTATTTATTTTCTCTGCGCAAAGACCATGAATCACACAATCTGCTGATATTATTAGCTCTTAAGCCAGACTTGGTCTATTCGCAGACTTATTATTCCATTTTTAGGGAGAAAAACACACAACAGGCAACAACGGGAGAGACCGTGCATGGCCTAAAATAAGGACAGAAAACAACGGGGTGATGGATTAGTCGGAGACACCCGAGAACGATGACTTCCGTGACCGTGAGTTTGATTGTTTCCTTGAGAAAAAAAAGGTTACAGGAAGGGAGGGGAGGGGGACGCACAATCTACCCTTGGAGGGGAAATCAATAGAGAAACCTTCCTCCATTTTCACAGTTACACATAGCACATACACACTCTTTTACTGTATATTGTTATTCACATGAATGATCATGTAATTATTCTAGTCCACACTCAATCCCACGCAGCTGATTTAACATCCGTGAGAAACATCTACCTCACACCTAGCCTCATACCTCTGCAGCACCCCATATCATTCCATAGCACTCCATAGCACAAACCAGGCCCTAACAGTAATAATAAAAGCATTTGGCACTGACATCCATCGCCAGCTTAAGACTGTGTGTATACTATATAAACAAAGAGGTAATATTTATTGTCAGTTGGGACTAGCTGCTCTGTGAGATTCAGATTTAAAGTGCGTGTGAACTAGATTAATTTTCACTTGAATTCCTCACCCAGATTTCAGAGTTGAATGGATTTTTTTCCAAGTTTAGAAATAACAAGAGTGGTATTGTCTTTGTGTTGGGCTCTCTGTTCTCTCTGTCTTGTTATTAACACAGCGGTTTCAAGACAAGCTGCAGCTCATCTTGTTGCTCTGAGCCCAGGGGGATAGTTGACGTGTACCAGGCGTTAGTCAGAGACCTGCGACAGAGGAGGAAAGAAACTTTTAGACACACGGATGAATACAGAGAGATGCACTGTAAAGGTGAAGAGGGAGAAAAGTCAAAAGCATCAAGGCAACGAACTTGACAAGACACTAACATGTAAATCGCTTCATAAATGTTCCAGTTGTGATGTCTGCCATAGTAAGAAATCTGGTCCCTCTTGAGGATGATGCAAAGTCTAAGTTTGCTTCATGTTGAATAGTCAATGGCCACATTAAAAAACTTAGTTTCGGCCCATATGTAGAACAAAATTTACCACTTTACCATTAATCTGGGAAATGTTAATGAACGTGTATTTCAACCTGCTACTCTTATGTGAATATAATGATATTGGTGCATCCAGATAAACAGTTGTTGCACTAATTATCCGTTAGAGTTCAGGAACCTCTGTCCTTCCTGCAGTATATGGCCTGCGACAATTTGATCTGACCCAACTCACATATTTGTTCATGTGAAAAGAGGATGAGATTGTTTTCATGTCTTCACTTGAAACTTGGGTGATGTTTAAGTTACATGCTTTGTGTACATCAGCAGAGCATGAAGCAAAGAAAACAAACACCAATACTGTATCTATTTTCACTAAGGTAATTTTTTTTAAATTCCCAAATTAAAAATATACATAAAAACACTCAGATGGCAGACGAGGGATTCATAATCTCAAGATGCTTTCAGACATTTTTGAATTGTTTTGAACTGTGGAAATCTGCATTCCAGAGGCTTGGGACTTTCTCTGGACTTTCTCCAACTAGCCCCCTGGAGAATGTCCAAATGAGCCCATGTGAGAACACAGTAGGAGATCTTCCACAGGATTCACTGGGTTAAGTGGGTGTGCTGAAGAAGTTTCTAGCATGTGACAGATACAAAAATGGAAAAAAAACTAACACTAAAACTCAAACCCAAATTTTTCAGGCTGAAAAAATCCGCCTCTCTCTCCTGCACCACCCATACCTGGACACTCTGCAGATTTCTGTGTTGTTGTGACGGTGTCTGAGCGAGGAATCCCCTGCTGTGTTGTTCATGTGTGAAAGGTAAACTCAGAAAGTCCACACCCAATTCTCTGGACATCTCCCAGAGTTCATGTCTGAAAAGAGACTGATAGAGAAAGAGTATGTGGAGTGGGTGACGTAAGCACTTGTCTTCATCATGGTTTGAACTATTTGACTTTTGATAGGAGAGAAAAACACGTCTCTCATCTGAGATACCATTGAGATGATTGGATAAAAAAGAAGAAATCAGTTTAACACAAATAAATACAATTCAAGGATTGAAGTATGACGGAAAAGAAAAATCATAAAGCAGCTATAACCAGTACTTTTTATGATAATGATGACACTAAAACAATATGACAGTTTGAAAGAGGTCAGTCAGAGGGATGAACCCACAGAGAACGATCAGCTGAATGGACGGCTCCCCTCTGCTTTATGTAGCCTTACAGTGAGATTCACTGATCCAGACCAACCAACTTTGAACTTTAGCTGCTGAACATCCAGAACACAATTTAACAGAATGGTTGGATTTTGTATTGGGGCACATATTTAAAAACTGAAACGTTAAACACGCAGGTAATCCTTATTTACGACATTGAATTTAAGTTATTGTTTGTACAGTGTATAGTACAAGTGCAGAGTAAATGCTTTACTGTCAGAGGCATTAGTCATATTCACATGCACACTCTGTCTAAGATGCACTGTGATGCAAAGACAAATGGATTTAGTAGCAGGCGCCCAAATGTGTGTGTGTGTGTATGTGTGTGTGTGCGTGCGTGTGTGTTTGTGTTTCAGTCTGTTTTAAACTTAATACAGGGATGAGTGCTATCTGCACTTTACACGTAGGAGTGGTAAAAAGAGGTCAGTCTTATTTGTGTGTCAATGTATAATGGTGGGTGACTGTGCATGAATGTGTGTGTGTGTGTGTGTGTGTGTGTGTGTGTGTGTGTGTGTGTGTGTGTGTGTGTGTGTGTGTGTGTGTGTGTGTGTGTGTCTTTCCATCCGTCATTGGCCCAGGCTGGAGAGGAGACTACTCGGAGCCCAGAAAGCAGGGGTCAAGTCCAGGCTTACTCAACCCCCACATACCCTCCCTCTCCCTTCTCTCGCCTCTCTCCATCATGCTCAGATGAGGGACGAGGGGGGTGGGGGGTTACGGAAGAGGTAAGGGGGAGGATCTGTGGAATGGAATGGGTGAAGACAAAAGTTGATGAGAGGAGGAGGAGGAGATCTATGAACAGAGAGGGAGCCATAAAAAGGGAGCGAAAGGGGAGGGTTGAGGAATGGAAGGTTTGGGGATTATTCTTGGTGAGAGGAGCAGATATATGGAGACAGAGAGAGAGAGAGAGAGAGAGAGAGAGAGAGAGAGAGAGAGAGAGAGAGTGAGAGAGAGAGAGAGAGAGAGAGAGAGAGAGAGTCTGATAGATGTTACCTGAGCAGTGATGAAGAATTGGGAGAAAGAGACAGCAAATCATCAGGGACTTCTTTTATTGAATCAGGTAACCAGGCTGATACCAACTGTTACATGACTCAAAAATAACACTCCAAAAGACACATAAAGACACATAATGTGAAACCTGAGCTCAGTTCAACAGAAACTGAACTCGCTGAGTTGTATAATTTAATGTGACTGTGGGATTTGAAAGGATAGAGGGTCCTTTAAAATAGGTTTTAGTGGAGGCCACAAGACGCATCCAAGAGGAGACAAGAGAATAAATGTAGGGTAAAGTTGTGGTGTTGAGAGAAGAGTCCATTACTATCCTTTCAACACAGTTTATGGTATCCAGTTATTTATTTTCAAAGTGTGATAGATGACATGATGCATGTAATATTGTTGTATAGCGTTTTCTTGGAGACACTAAATAACAATATAAGAGAAGGATTCTTTAAAAAAAACTTCATGGAGTGATGTATCCTGGTGAAGTTTATTTGAATTTCTTTTTTAAAACAGCTGGCCAATGTACTCCTCAGCAAACGATATTGAAACAGATACATTTGTTGGGGACTATTTTCATCCACAAATCAACATTCATTTGGTGCTTTGGTGATTATTTGGGGCACCTAGATATGGAGTTTCCTATTTTTATTCAAAAGTGAGTCCAAGCAACTGGACTCTATCGACACAGGTTATTCAGGTGGACGTCATTCTGAGGGTCAAGCTCTGAGGTATAATGGAATGCAGCATTACATCTTAGCTGACTAGACTCTAAATTGTCATGTTGTTCATATAGGAAACTCTTATAGGGATCTGAAGCTATCAGTTTATCTGTCAAGTTCCTGATGCTTATAGGTGTCATTGTGGTCAGTAAAATATTACATACGTTAGCATTTCCAGTAGTGAAAGCTGCTTAAATACACTAACAGCTCTAAAGGAATATTTTGTAGGATATGGAGCAACAATGGAGTCCAAGGACAGAAAGATGGGTGGATAGGTAAAATGAAGAAAAGATAGACAGATGGTGATGGAAAGAAAATGAGTAAATGTGTGTGTGTGTGTGTGTGTGTGTGTGTGTGTGTGTGTGTGTGTGTGTGTGTCTGTGAGTGTGTTTGTGTGTGTGTGTGTGTTTTGTGTGTGTGTGTGTTAAAAATGCCAGCAGATCCTTGGAGCCTGTATGCTAGCTATCGCTGACGCCACCCTGACATCGACTCCGAGGTGGTGCTCTGAGAACAGCGATGACGCCGACTCTGGAGGGCTGTACCTGGCACACATCACTCCGCACCTCTCTCACTCTCTCACACACACACGGATGAAGACACACACACACACATATACTATCACCTCCTGGCCTGCAGGTCACTAACTCATCAGAGAGGGAATACTGATTAATACAGAGGACAGTGTTTCTCTAACCAAGAGTGAGATCAAGTGTTTGGGAAAAAAACCATTGGAAAAAAACGTTTCAAAGCTCCAAAACTTCTTGATGAAACATGTTTAAAAGTAAAAAAAGAGCTGTTGCCTGATGTTTATTTCTTGGTACTTTTCAGTATACTGATATAGTAGTATTATTCTAATAAAATAGTTTAATCAAAATTTACGTCTGTAATTTGTCTTTATGTGGCTTTAGTGTACAATATAAAATTTTGGAATAAAACTCTAAAGAAAGAAAGTACCTAGTGTCTGTATGAGTCTGATATTAACAGGAAAGAGTCGTGAAAATATCTTGGCAGCTCAAAGCTTCTCTATTTTGACAATATGGAAGAAGTGAACCTCCCCATCTTGGCTCGTAATCTCAACAGTCTTTTGACTCAGCACAGACCCAGAGTTGTACTTTTATGTACATTAGTTCTCAGCTGGGAAGTGAACTTGCATGTAAAGGTCTTGTAGAAAAATGTTTCTGTCATGTGAAGACTCGAAATTGAAAAGTGAAATAGTCCAGGCTGTTCTCTCTAAAAGCACACTCACAGTTTAAGTGCATAGTTAAAACAATTCTGTTGTTTAAACCTAAAACAAAGCTGTAAGGCTAAAACTGATACAAAACACTTGCATGGACAGAGATCGTTTTAATTTGAAAACACTGTTTTCGAAAAAGAAAGGGCTGCCCGAAAGGGCAGGTTCTCTCACATCCATAATAATTTATGTAGCAGTTTATGTAGTGATTGAGTCATTAATGCAGGAATAAGGGAAATAATAAAGCAGATCACAAAAAGCTCCCTAACCCTATAAATCTAATATTCAATCCAAAGTCTAAAGCCTGCTGTCTTTGTCAGCAGTCACAACAAGCAGAAGCAACCACAGTGGAACTGGTGCAGATAATCTAGAACAGTCAAGTCCTTTCTGCTTTCCAAATGGTTATTTTAATTCATGACTTCATTGTTTATACTGCTGGTTAAAACAAATCTTATCTGATACCCAACGTGTCAACTTTAGCCAACGCTGTTCCTTTGAGCTGCATTTCTTGTATGAAAGGTACAATACAAATAAAGTTTTGTATTATTAATATTATTATTATTATTATTAACAACAGCTAAACTGATGCAAATTCTTCTGAGATACACTCAGACCCATAGTCTGATTATACAACACAGTCCTGTTCTTGTAAAAGTTTATGCAACAAATGACAGAACAGCGTGATGAATGTTTGTCATGGGTCGGTGCTCAGAGTGCTTCTTGGCCAAGGTCAATGAATGATGATGTTTTTAGTAAAATGTTGATACATCTTGGTGCTTGCTAAAGCTATTAACACAGTTTCGCTCTTTTGTTGTGTGCTGCACAATACACAAGGCTGTGGTATTACCCATCCTGTGCTCCACTCCCACTTTGAAGATACATCAGTGGAGTTGAGCTGAGTGTGTGTGTTGTGCGGCTCGGACAGGCACTCTGTTTGATCCTCTGATGAAGCCAGTTGGTGAAGTCATCCCTGCTGCAGCCACCGCCCCTGCACCTAAGCGCTGCACTAAATAATGATTATTATAGCCATTGTAAAGCACAGACCTCTCTCCCCTTCAGCCCCTCTTCTTTCATTTCATCTGCCCCCTCCTTCTTTATATCTATATCTGCTGTCAGATATCTTGTATTCCCCTCAGAGAAGATAAACACATCAATTTAGTGGTTTCCTTTTCTGTTTTGCTTACTGTGTATCTCACGCACAGACAGTGTGTAGCGTGAGATACACACTGTTTGTTTGTGGTTGTGTCAATATTTGGGGAGTTCCTTTTCGGATTGATATAAAAATTTTAATTGCACCCCTTTGTTTTTTCAAGTTCACCTCCTGGTCTTGCTTTCTCCACTCCTTTAACTTCATCTGTTTCTCTCTCCCCCGCCTGCTGTCTGCTGTTTCCTCCATCTCTCCCTCTCGCTCTAACTTCCCCGTCTCCACCTCCATCTGTCATTCTGGCTCATCTGTTTCTGTCTGAGCTTCTGAATGTGCACTCTGGATAACCCGCAGAGCAGCCTCCCCTCTGTTTCCTGCACCAAGATGCACCCTATTTATTTCATTGATTTTCATGAGCGAAAGAATGCACAGACCAAAGACTGACTGGCTGCGGAGGGTTTAGCCAAGTCAAGCCCTAGGGTTACTCAGGGAGGGAGAGAGTGGAGGATTGAATCTAGACTGAAACCATTCTCACTTCTCAGAGCTGTTATTGTAACGCATTTGCACGTTGTTAATGGTTTATGGCAGGATTGGTAGTTTTCATTTGAGATTGAGCAAAAGAAAGACAGAGAAGCTGAGTGTGTTGGTTTCATTGAACCACAAGAGAACCTTCTTCTCTGAGATATATTTTTAATCATGATTTATTTGATTAGATGAAGTCTCTCAGTGTGCTCACATTGCACACATCAAGAGTTCACAGAAATACAGAAATAATTTAGTGGGTGTTCAGTCCTGTATCAAAGTGTGTGTGAGGAGGGTGGGGGGACTGGGGGTGTACAGGTTTTCACCAAACTTGGTCGGAATATTACTTTAGGGGATTCTCCAGATGATCAAGCTGATTGGTCAAAGTCGACAAAATGTTGGTCCAAAAATTAAAGCTCATATTGATCAGTGAGTTGTTTCCTATCATATGATGTCATAGGTTAAGTGACATCAAGAAGACGTCTCAAATATGTAATGTCAAAAAAGTCACAATGAAGAGCATTGCATCCTCCACTAGTCATAAACATGCAGTAGCATCACCTGATTTGGGGAAGGGCACCAGCCCTAGCATCGGGTATGAATAGGATAAGCATATACGCAGGAGATGCATTCCAAAATGCCAGGGCAAATATATACCAGGTGCACATATGACACAGATTTAGGTTGTGTATTATTTGTGTCCCCTTTTTGAGTAGTGATTCCAACCTGCCACTATTTTACAGCTACCCATGAGACCACAGTTGTGTGTGCACTGTCTTGCAGTGTTTCAGTTGATTGAAAAAACTGTACACCAGAGTGACTGGGAAGGCTGCCCACCAAAAACAACCAAGGTCACATAACCATGATGATGATCCTCCCGAACCTTCACAAATAGGCAATGTGACCCAAGCCACGATCTTCCCCTGAAGCTAACCAAGTTGTTTCTGTATCTGAATCCAGCTAAACATCAACCGTAGCATTGCTACATAAAAAACATCTATTTTGCAAAACTGATTTGTGATGGGTTTGAGAGGCAGAGAGAGATGAAGTTGTCCTGCCAATGTGGGCGTGTGACCAGAAAATAATTCTCAGTGTTGTTGAGACTTGTAATGAAGAAGAAGTTTGGTTTGTTCATCATTTTACCAAATCTTTTACCACAACTGTATGTATTCCAATTCCCTATACTCTGTATTTTTTTCTCTTTGCGAACTCTTGATTCACAACAAACTTCAATAAAGATAACCTAAACCTAAAGTGCAGTCTAAATTATGTAGTGATTAAAACATTTTAAGACATAAGATGCAATTCTTTGATTTGAAACTTCATACGGACCCACAATAATCCGCCTACTGCAACAGCTCAGGCCAGCCAGTGAAGGCTGAGAGCACACACACGCATTCAGGGTCACAAGGGATGATGACCTGCTCAGTCATGTAATCACTGACTGGTGAAGGACCATAAAACGAACTCAAAGGAACCAACAGAAGTCTGACTTTGTTTTGTGATCATCATCACCTCTTTTCCTCCCCCCTCGTCTTCATCATCCTCTGCAAAATTAAGGACACACTCAACAGAACCTTGATGCAACACATGCACATATGCATATAGATATTACATTTACTGTCAAATCAGTGGCATGTCTTCTTTATACCAGTAAACAGAAGCAGACAGATAAGGCACACACACAGAACCCAGCATCCCACCTCTTCAGAGCTGACACAGAAACAAAGGCTTATTGTTGCATTCTTCTCAGACATCAGTTAAACAAACAGATAAGTGACTTTACAGCAGCCAAGGGAGGCAGAAATAAATAGTTCCAGGCAGCTCGGCCAGAACAAGAGACGGGGCAGTCAAAGGAATTTGGCCTAATTATGCCAAACTAATTATTTCCTACGATTCTTTCCTACGAAGTTGGTTACGTATTGATTACGATACCTCAGCTGCAAAGGGCACAAGAAAGAAAGACAAATCCCCACGGTGGTGGAGTTTTAATGTTGTAGCTTTATTCATGTGGATTAGCAGCTTGTTGGTTTGCAGACCGTCGTCTCTCGTTGTAAATGCACAAAAATATTACTTTGTCACCCGTCTGTTTATGAGAAAACAGAGTTATCACACTAGATGCGTGTCATTTTTCATGTTTTATATAATACCCTTTGGTAACAAATGTTACACCTGTTATAAAGAAGGAATCGAATTATATAAGACAAACTCAAAATCAGTCACAGATGACACACATAGAAAACCTTTTTCCTCCCTGTGTTAAGTAAGTAAAGCTGAGACAGAATGTGATGACTGATTGGTATTAATGCCTGCATGGGGTGAAGTATGAGCAGAGCGTGTGCAGGGCAGAGTGGAGGAAACTCTGTGTAATGAGGGAGGTCGGGTATCAAAAAACAAGCAGCCTGTCCATCTGTGGGTGAGTGTGCATGTGTGTGTGTGTGTGTGTGTGTGTGTGTGTGTGTGTGTGTGTGTGTGTGTGTGTGCCCATGCTGGGATTCCTCACGCCTGTCTCATTGTCCTGGGCCCTGTAAGACAAAGGGTCAAGTAAATGTTTGGAGAAGATAAGGCCACTCACCCTGACAGGCAGCAGGCTCCACTGCCCAGGAGGACCCAGACCCAAATACATCACACACACACACACACACACACACACACACACACACACACACATACACACACACACACACACACACGAACACGTATTACAATCCATCCCTCCTTCTCGCTCTCGCTCTCTTTAATACACACACCTTTATATTTATCTCCTGGAATTACCATTCTCTCCGCACCCAGTAAATCACCTGCTGAGTGTTTGATGTTTGACGTGCAGCAGTGTACGAGCCAGTGGAGAGTGTTCGGTGGGTAGAAGCCCGTCAGTTTCTGTCTCCAGTAGCTAGTCTGGTGAGCACAAGGCGCTCTTCTCTGCTTTTCATGTCCCACTGTGAGGGTTTTAGTGTTCGGAGCTCAGCTTTACATCACAGGTCTCTGATAAGGTCTATTAGGGGCCTGTGGGCTTACATTGTGGTGGAGGATCATGAATTCTTGAACTTTGATGTCTTGAGCCGGTTTGAGTAATGTCCACTGAATATTCGTGTGGCGCAGGATTGTCCCAAGCTCTTCTGTCTGACTTCAATGTATTCCAACAGGACCAGCTGATTCCGGATGTTTCTCACTTTAAATTATTTATTGTTAATATTGTGCAACATAGAAACATGATGATATTGTAGACAATTTTACAGTAGGCTACTATAGGCTAAAATCACTTTAAATATTTTGCAGATGAGGGTGAATCAGAGCTGAAAATATGCCATTAATGCAATTTGGAACCTAATATTGCACCAATAAGTTAGTTAAATTCAACTAACATTGACTAAGAATTTGAAAATGAATTAATATTAAAAATAATATATTATATATAATATTGTATATGTCAGATTACTACCTGTTTGCCATATTGTCTTTAACAAAACTAAGGTTTTTTTCCAAGTACAATTTGTTACATTTTTGAAAGACCTACATTTTCTAATTCAGATGCTCATCCTTCATACTGGATAAGAGAGTAATGTGGGAGAGTGTCTTGTGTGTCTAAACCCTAGAGGACTTTCAACAGTGATCATCCCACTTTGCACATCTCTCATGAGGCCAATTTATGCAAGTACTTGGGAGAGTGTGTCCATGTGTTTCAAGGGGGGAAAGCTGAGACCCCCAGAGGCTACTTTGATTTTGCGGATATTTTATTAATTTCAACCTCATCCATTTGCAACTGGGGACTTCAAGAATTACAAATGAATTTAGGAATATGTTCCACTACACCACAATATCTTATTAAATGAAATGAGGAGGATTGTGGTTCTTTCTCTGTTAGAGGGATCCTATGTCCAAGACTGTCCAATACAGTGGGGCCATAAAGGAGCCACAATTTACACAGAGTGGCCAAATATATGACCAATGTCCATGCAATACTTCAATAAGATGAACATTTAAGACATTCCTTCTTTACTGTTAGCTCTACAAGTATTGTTTTTGTTATTGTCAGAAAGTGACTTGGGGGCACTTCAGGGGCCAATCAGATTTCAGCTGGGCCACTGCCCCCCTGGCCCCATCCCTGGATACGTCCCTGATACAAAACGTATGATATATAATAACCATACAATAGTTTACAATTCATTAAGCAGTAAATTATCATCATCACTTGAACAATGTAGTGTGAACGAACACTACATGAAAAGCTCCCACAACCTGTAGACATTTAACTCCAACACTCATGAATTGCACTATGTCAATATTAGGGACAGACTTCTGGAGCTGCCAACATATACTATTAATATATTTGTATTATTTTAAATTATACAATATGATTTGAATGAACTATTTGCTTTATTTTCTAGGAGTACTAGTTGGCTACATGGAGCTCTGGTCAAAATATGCTGATATTTATAGTTTGTGCCCTGGATGAATTGTACAATACGTGTATACACATTGCATAGAGAGTGCAAGGAACAGACTTTAAGACTTACCTTTTTGAATACAAAAGAAGAAATACTAATGTTCGTGACCAAAAAGCCTTTTTAGCTTCTCGGACATGGGTCTCCAAAGAACTGGAAACCTAGGCTTTAAAATCACTGGCTGCACATATGAGCTACAAGGCCTCAGGATGATGGATGGTCCATTAATAAACGTCACACTTTGCGTGGCTTTTAGTGGCTGTTGCAGTGATGTACAGGCCCTCTGCAGCCATGGCCTTGGTATATAGAGAGACGTTTCGCTTTTGTAACAAATTAGCCATTCAGATAAACAGTTCATTTAAGCCGCGCTGCAGAAATGTAGAGCCGTCAAACAGTTTACAGACCCCCATTCTTTCACTGTGCTCACACTGGTGAGAGAACAGAAGCTGAGAGAGACAAGCGCCATAGGCATGGAAACCACAGAAAAAGGAGCTGTTTGTCAGATTTCACTCAACTTGCTTGAGTTATCAGATAATATTGCTATATGATATTAAACAAAGTAGATATAAAATTTCCCATTTCTGAGATTGTGTTTTCTTTATGGTATGGTTACCAGCTTAGTGCTTGGGATAAAAGCTTGGAGACACCAGTGTATAAAACAGGAAAATAACTTGGTACCTGTGGAGCGGACAACAAAGAGGATGGATGGATCAACAAAACATTCAACTTTATCACAGGAGACCACTGATTGTTTCACGTTTCCAAACAGCAGTTAAGTTAAATCAGGGCCACAATTGTTCCTTGTTTTAAACACCAATAAGGAGACCCCCTACAGTTTTTAAAGGGATAGTTCACCAAATATAGGGATGGATGAAGTGTTTGAGTCCACAAACCACTTTGGGAGGTAAACAGCGTTGCAGCCAAATCTAATACAATTGAAGTAACTGGGGACAGAATCTTCAAACGTAAAAAAACAACAGAAAATAGTCCTGACATTCAAATTCGACTCGAAAAAGTGTCACTTATTCCTTGTTTGAAGAAGTGGTCGCCATTTACTTCAATTGTATTGGATTTGGCTGCAACACTGTTTACCCCTGAGACTCCAAAGGTGTTTTGTGGACTCAAACACTTCACCCACCCCTCCATTGGAATAGTGGTGAGCAGATAATGAGTGAAGTTTTTTTTCCCGGTAAACTATCCCTTTAAAGTCGTACTTTTAAACTACCTGTGATCTCTCCCTAAACCTAACAAAGTCACTTTGATCTCAACCTAACCAAACCTCTAGACTGAGGTTAGACCAACATTTATGGTAGCTTAGCTACAATATGACATAGCTTTTAGACTAATGTCATGAATCACAGATCGTATATAAAAATGGACAAGATGAAAGCTCCAATAAGTGAAGCAAAAATATCTTGAACGCTTTCTGGCAGCTAGCTGTAGTGTTAGTCATAAACCTTGCTTCCTCCATGTTAGTAGATGGACAGGTCAAATACATTTTCGTCAAAGATGGTTTCTGTCATTTTAGGTAGTTAGTTCTTATCACACTATACCTACTGAAGATACTGCATATACACATGGTTAATATATTAGATTCTGTGTTTACTTTGTCTCTGCTCCCCAACCTCTGCACTAAAGAAAGCGTTTGCTTGCACTTGTTGATTATGTTCAATAAAAAGAACATAAATGTCACTGCTTTGAGGTCAATTACTGATCATAACTTCAATAATGCACCATATTAGAGGATTTCTTGTATCCTTTAAATCATCATGTAATCTCTGTTATGCTCAAGCAGAATTGGGATTGTAAGTTTAATGTCCCTAACCAAATTAATATTAAATCAACTCCAATTTGATCAAGGCCAATCATATAAATCAATAAATCCATTTAAATTGGAACTTTGTGAGTTGGATTTGGATCAATCCATCATTCGTGACACTCAACCCCATCACCAAGTCTGGTATATTTTGTGAAATGGCCTGATGGCCTCTTTTGAAAATGAAGTGTGCCAAACATGTGAGTTCAGATGACTAATGTCCTGTAATTTACTGTCAAAACATTGCTGCAGAAGCGCCCACACTTGTCCAAGCCAATTACACATGGCATCTGCATCAGTGGACGCCCGTTCCCTCAGACCATCTAATCACCTCGCAGATGATCCGTCTTCCCAGAATATGAGCTCAACCCCCCCCAATCGAAATAACACACCAGCCTCCCTGTTACAATGGAGGGCAGCAGAAGCAGACAGCTGTATTAAACAATGCCACCCACCCTCTGTGGAACCACTGAGAGCTTGCTCATTAGTGACCACTGATAGCTGAGGACTGGGAGTTGTATGGGTCTCTCCGGCTCTGCCTCTCTCTCTCTCTCTCTCTCTCTCTCTCTCTCTCTCTCTCTCTCTCTCTCTCTCTCTCTCTCTCTCTCTCTCTCTCTCTCTCACTCTGTCTTTCCCTCTCTCTCCCTCCCTCCCTGCTGGGCTTTATCAGTGGACCTGGTCAATGTCCTACTGTCAAGTCTTGATGTGATTTATGTCATGGGCTGTGAAGTCGACTTATCTCCCTCCTCTCTAAATCCAACCCCCCATCCCCTCCTCCACCTTCCCCACCTCCTTCACCGCCCTCAGCCAGCCTGGCTCCTCCAGCAGGGACAGGGAGGAGAGGTGCGGGGGGAGGTGAGACATTAGGTGTGAGAGGAAAATTCCTTTGCTGACATCCACCTGTCCTGTAAATTATAGGCATTGTACTGACCCCCAGTACAACTTGTTAGTGTCCTGTGTGGGGGGGGGGGGGGGGCTGCCAGTGAATGTCACCCTTTGTAAAACTGTGGGGCTTTAAGTTTGTAAATGGTTGACAAAGATTTCTAGAAAAACAATGAGAATGTTGACATAAAAAATTATGCAAGTCATTGAAATATTTATTGTATGGTTACGTACATACACAGTTGTTCCCTTTTTGCCGTTTTCAGACATGAACCCTGGAGGATGTCCACAATATTGGGTCCAGAGTTTGCCTTTCACACATGGACAACACAGAACTCTCTGGGGTGCAGGAGGTAACAGTGTTTCTTCTGTTAACAGCACATCGACACCAATGTCGGCTCTTATCCACAAAAAGATCCTCTCTTGATATCTTTGTGGGTGTCCTCCATCCATGTTTTCTCACATTGGCCCACTGGACATTCCCCACAGTTTTTACTAGGGGGCTGGCAGGAGAAACTCCGGAGCCTCTCACTCACATTCACTGACATTCAGCCACTCTGGAGATTGTCAGGAGATTCTCTGGAGTTCAGTGCTTGTCTGAAAGCGGTTTATGATATCCAGGCTCAATCCTGAAGCATAATTGACATCTCACATTACTTATTATATATTTCCATTTGAACATTCTCTATATGTTTCTACTTTTACTTTCAGTGTATACATTTCCATTATCATAGTCATTACAAGTTACTTACTTTCTCTTTCTTAACTGCCTGTTATGCAACTGTTACAAATGCATAACAAGTAATCTCCCTTCAGGGATTATTTAAGTTTTGCTGATTCGGATTCAGTTTTAAGTGCTGGTTACCATGGAAACAAGAAGTGTGTTATACTGACTGAGCTACCAAACAAACTCATGAGTTCTGAATAAAAATAGTCCTGATTTCATGTTGCAAACAGGCAATTAATTCACAGCAGGACACAGTTAGTGTGTAGCCTGCAGCTTTTCCTCAAACAACTCGAAGCTCCTGACTCTTTCATAACTGTAAAAAAAATACAATTTGAAAATAGAAAAACTGAAATGAAGCAAGAGATTAAAATGAGGTGGTCTTATTTTACAGATGCAGTTTTGGTGTAACATCGAGACCAATTCCTGGCGCTTCCTGTGACTGCTTCACAATAAAAGCCACCACAATGCAACAGCTGCAGTAGGAAATGTAGGGTCAGCAGTAACTTGATTTTACCACTGACAGAGCTGAAGGCGGCCGAACAGTAGACAGTGAAGCTGAAATCAGAGAGATATGAACCTGTGCTTGATAACATTGCTCATGCTCAGGAAGTATCCACTGTGAGAAAAGCCAACTCCACCAGCAACATTTAATACTATTATATGAGGAGGACGTTTCAGAATGTAAATAAACTGATTGTATGAAAAAAGCAGAATAATGCCAACTATAAATAGCATCACGAAAACCTTCTGGACTAACCAAAGGGTGATAAATATAAGTGTGTGTGTGTGTGTGTGTTCCATCATTCGTCCACATTTCCCATCCTCATGCCTCTCCTCCCTGTGCCTTTGATGTGCTTTTAAAGTGGCCCGTGCTCCCTCTGCTTTCCCTCTGACTTGACAATTGTTTATTAGTTTTGAAATGGTCTTAGAGGATCTTATGTGTTTCTCAATGACATACTTAAAGAGAGAATAACTGGCTCGGAAACAAAGAGACAGTCAAACGATAGGAAGTGGAGGAGAGGCAAAAAATGAGGGAGCACTTTGGAAAACTGTTTATGAAAGGAAAGACTGAGGATGCAGGAGGGAAGGAGGAAAAATCAGTATGTGAGAGTGTGAAAGAGAGAAGGAGCGATGAAGAACAGAGGAGGAAAAGAAAGACATACAAGGAGAGAATGGGTGAGAGAGATGCAAGACCACCCAGGTGTCCTGCTCCTCACTGCTGTTACAGTAGACTGATGGTTTCTGGTTGGTCCATCGCCAGCTTCAGGTTTGATCCTGTAACACAGCATCTGCAGCACCATGACTCTGCATATCTAACTTGGATAATTGTGTTCTCGTGATGGTGGATCTGAGTTAAGTGGTTGGATCTCTAGTATTTGTTACATAAAAATGAAGCGAGGAACCCAGCAACATGGAATGGAAAGTTATGTGGGAGACTGAGCTAGTATAATGGACAAAAGATTATTAATTTGCTGAAGTAAAACACAATCCAGTGGTCCTGCATGGGGATGCACTCAGTGACTAAAAGGGGCAATGTAGAGCTGGAAACGTGCAGCTAAAGTTGTTGATTTGAAAGGATAAATTCTCTTGGATTAGGGTGGTGGTGGGCTCACCACGACTGCAACTAAGAGTAATTGACATTTACTGGTTCTACACAGGCGTGACCAAAGTGGGTGGATCATGGGTGAGCAAACCTTTAATACATTAAACTTAACCAAAATGCAATGTGCACTGCAGTAACTGAGACTACGGATAGTTGCTAATACTCCTTTATCATCTGATCAATGTGGGTCATGAGCAGCTCTTTTGCTTGCTATATTTTACGTGAGGTGGGACAGTTTTGTTCCTCAATTCAAAGTATCCTGTACATTTCAGTGGATGTTAATTGCTCTGAGGAAACAAATGTCCTTCAGGTCTAAAGCATGTAACCTCTTACTTTGCACATACTTCTTCCCTGAACATCCTTCTTCCTTTACTTTCTCCTGACAACCCCTCTCCAAACTCTTTCCCTCACTTTCTCCGACCTCTTCCCTCTCCTTTGCTGTCTGCCCCTCTCTTCCTTTTGCTCCCTCTCTTATCCCACCTCCCACCCCTCTTCCCTCCCCATTCCTCTTCTCTGCCATCTTCCACAGGTCCTTCCACTGATCGTTTTTCAGCTCGGCCTCAGCCGAGGCGGCAGCTGTCCCTTATCGGCCCTCGAAGAGCCTAAGAAAACAGCATGATGTGGGATCCTTATAGGACTAGATGGTGTAATTGCCTAATTGCTTTTTTTCTCCCGCCGAGGAGTTCTGCTTTTTGTCAGGCAGGCAGGAGCCCATAAACAGCGGCCAGCTATTCCCAGCATCTCCCTCAATGTCACCATTTTGTGCAGTTTGATTGGTTTAACTCCAAGCCAGGGCCTATCGCTCATTGGCTCCTCCCAGGATGGATGTCCCTGCTGACAGCCAATGGGGCCACAGCGGGGTAAGAAGGGTGAGCGAGAGAGTAAACAGCATTTTTCTGGAGTCAGGGACGTTTTTTATTTTATGTTGTTGGGAATTCCATCTAATGTTTCCAGTTTTGGTTCCCAGGGAACCAAAAGGCATTCATAATTGTAACAAAACAATGCAATAGTTAACCATTAATGGTAAAAACAGTTAGATCTGAGCACTTTGTACACACTCGTTGAGGGTAAAGCCTCCACTGCTGGTTCACTCATGCACAAGAGTGATATGTTTTAGTACATTTTAAATAACAATTACTCCTTGAACTTTACAAAAGACGGTGAGATTGGAAGTTGTGGAGTGTTACTTGAAGGCCATGGCCTAGAAACAGGGCATAAATCAGGGCAAAGTCTCTGCGTCGCTCTATCTTCCTCCTCCAACGCTCCCTCTCTTCGAGCACACTCACTCCATCCAAGGCCAAGCAATTTGTCTGCAGAGGCACAGAGGGCCCAGTGAGAGAGGAGCTCGCAGTAGACAAATTTGAGAGAAGAATGCCTAATACTGGTCATCTCAAAACCATCCTTTACCCCCTACTCTCAGTCTGTCTCCAGTCCACAGGTCTGGCAGGAAACCCTCATGTGATAGATGCTCTCCGTCTCTCTCAGACCCTCTGTCCTCTGTCCATATCTATTAGCTTCAATGAAGATAGATGTGGACATTGTATATGTTCACACAGCCATCAATTTCAAACCATTCCGTTGGTGGCGGTGTGCAGGACTGAAAATGAAGTCGGATAGTGACGAAAAAGACAGAATGTAAAACAGAAATAGACCTCTATGTTTTTATCAGCAGAGCCACACACTAATCCAGGGGAGGAAGCCTGGCATCCTGTCATGGACGCACACAGGAAACAGGCTGGTATAGACAGGAAGCCAATGGCAACACAACAACATGGCTCACACCGACCAGCCAAAAAATTGCTTATTGTAAACTACGGATACACAAACAAACAAATCAACTGAAAGACAGGAGTGCATTTGTGTGTCTGCCTGTCTGTCTGGCAGTGAGTCTATAAACTGTTACAACACTAAACAGGACGGAAATCTCTACGTGAGGTCAGACGACCAATATTGATACGTTTTATTTCAAAGAATATCAGTTTAATTTGATAGGGATTTGATATTGTGCTAGTGAAGCTTGTTTTGCAGAAGAGTTATGGTTCTCTATCAGTGTGATCAGTAACAGAATAGGGAAGCTCATGAGGGGCTTCAGCTTCAGCGGGAATAGACCTTTCCATTAATTCCATTAATTTTGAGCCACTTTGACACCTCATGACAAAAAGCCATAGGTGCAGTGCTTAAATTATGTTTTACTTTTTTTGGGACAGGGTTTAAAAGTCAGAAATATATCCTTTCATTCGTCATTAACTATTCTGACAGTGTCTTTATTGATGATGCTTTTACAAAGAAACTACAAAGCCTTTTAAACTTGGACACCTAATGCTGGCTATAAGTTGATTCTGACCTCTGCTGCACTGCAGCCTTTCCTCTGCATTGATGTTTCCAATTCAATGAATTAAATAATTAAAAATGCAAACTACTTCTGTTCATTCACATGTATTCCTTAATGTTATGATGCCTGATAACCTGTGACATTCATCCAACCTCTCATTTTCTCACCATTATGAAACTATTCAGTCAGTCTAACTCATCATGTGCTCAGATAGAGTTGATTAATGTCTCTAAGGTTGACACTGCAGGAACATTGGTTTGAAATGAGCCACAACTTAAAGCTTACAGTATTATGCACCTGCACAGTGTTTTCTTGTGTGCGACTGTGTGTTTGTGTGTGTGTAACAGGATGTCTTTTAAGCCACATGATGAAATTCTCAAATTTTGCTCTACTACACTCTACACTGGTCTGGTCTGTGAGCTGCCCTTGTCAAAACTCTGAGTAGCTGACCTGTAATGTGTGTCTTTGATCCTTCTGGAGTTGTAAGATTTTTTTTTCCAAACAACTAACTTATTAAGTTAAGTATGCTTAGAATAAAAAGAATGTTAGGTTAGTCTCACTTCAAATAAAAAGGAAACCAAGGTCCATGTGTTTCATGATTTTAAGCTTTGCTGTATGTTGATATAATTGTTTTGTGTTATCCCAACATATACACTAAACATAATGTTATATGGTTCCTGGTTGCCTGCCTTCAATTAAAACAACTGATTAATTTATTCTACAGTTAAAAAGATGCTTAATACTTTCCGGCAAACATTTAGCCTCAAAACTATTACTCTTATTGTGGGGACATTGATCTGTTTAGACAGTGTGTGTGTGTGTGTGTGTGTGAGTCACACAAGGAATGAGGCATCCTGAAACTCTTGGGTTCTTTCCTGTATTGTCACTGTATACACCCTTAAATTGATAGCTGCAGATAATAAAAACAAAAATCACCCAGACACACACACACACACACACACACACACACACACACACACACACACACACACACACATATCCGCCCTCTTACTGAATATCAAGATTTGTACCACAAACAGGTAACGGAGACAGACTCACCCTCTTAAATACACAGACTCCTGTGTACACACAGTAACACATTCTGCACACACAAACTCAATGACACTTTCTTCCTCTTCCTCACTTTATTCTTGCTTTTTAATTTCACGCACTCTCCCTTTGACCAAAGCCTGTTCAATTTCTCTTCTGTCTTGCTTGGGTTTGAAGTATTTATCCTACCTCTCTGCTTGTTTGACGTCCCAGGTTTATTCATCGCGCTGGGTGGCCTGCATCGCACTGCCAGCCCCTGATGTTCTCTGGCTCAGCTATAGAGAGGACTCATTATTCTCAGTCACAGTAATATGTACACCTACATCAGTGCTTTTTACACTTTGTTAAGCAATACAAGGGGATTTGAATCACTTGGGGTGTATGTTGCTCATCATCAGCAGGGTGGATGTTCCTCCTTCCCAAATGGAGGAAAAAGAGATCCAGTGGCCACACACACACACACACACACACACACACACACACACACACACACACACACACACACACACCGTTTTGAGATACTAACTTTGGATATTCCTGCACAGTGGGGTCTGGAAATAGCAAGTCACCTTTGACGAATGCAGCAGGAGCCTCTCTGGTCAGAACCATTCATTACAATAGAGAAGTCTCTGCAGTGTTCAGGTGAGGCAGAGGCAGGATGTAATGTATTAATGCTGCTGCAGAGATCTCTTTTTTTTTTTCGACTCTGACCCTTATCATTAAAGATCTCAAATCTCAGTGTGACGTAGACGTCAGTGATGTAAGGCACCTCTTTTTCACCCTGAGATATTTGTTGATGGAGTCATCAACACACCGATTTGCTGGTGCTGAATCCGCAGCAACTCACTTGGACATTTGTGTCACATACAGTCCCTCCAAACAATTGCAGGGCATTATCAGTGTATGTCTGAAAGCAGCGATACACACAAACACAGACACAATGAATTGAAGTTTTTCTATTCCTTTTATCATTTCGATTCATGCATGGTGTGCTACAGGACCCACTTTTTTTTTGTTTTGTCCATATGAGCAATATAATTAAAAGTATTTTTTTCTGTTTGGGTAATTACATTAAACATTAAATTATTCTTATATAAACAGATGTAGACCTTGTCATAATATAATCCAGGAGCTGTTGATTTGCTGGCCAAGCTATAAAATCTAACAGCTACACATCTAACAGCTACACATCACCTCATGTCTCTCCTTCATCATCTCTTCTGCAAGTCTCCCACTCCATCCTTACATTTCAAACCTCTGTATAACTTTTCATCAGTTGAGATCGTCCTAATGGAGCAAATAATCAAACAACTCTTCCAAATCAATTTGAATGGGCCTGATAAAAATAATATTTCGAGTGTTTTATTTAATTGTATCCCAATCAAAATTATGATTTTAATATTAATACAGAAAGTTTCTCTCATCTTTTTTTTTCAGATGGATCAAATTATTACATGTGATGTGAACACTGTTGCCTTGCTCTGCTTCCCTCAGCTCTGCAGTGTTTTATCATCACTATTCAGCTCATGGTTTTGGTCTTTCTGTTTGGTTCAGTCACACTGGACTTATCAGAGAAAAACTTCAAATAATGCTACCGTGCATTACTTAGTGAACATGGTGGAGAATATAGCAGCTAAATAGTCTGATATTTTCCTCACTCCAAAAATAATTATATTATTTAAAATGTTAATATGAGGTGATAATATAGTTTCTTTTCCTTTACCCTTAATTGGCCAAAAAAGTATTATTATTATTGCAGGTTCAGTGTTTAATTTCCACCACATCTCTTATTTTCAAAAGAAACTTGTATGAACTCAAAAAGGGATTAAAAAAAGAGCAAGAGAGGAAATCAGAGTCAAGATCTTTTCATGACTGCACCTGTTTACAGTTTTAGTTCCCTCTCTGTGTTCAAAGGTGAAATATTGTACCTTTGTTTATTAGAGTGCACTTAAATGTGTGTGTGTGTGTGTGTGTGTGTGTGTGTGTGTGTGTGTGTCTGTCTGTCTCCTGGGCTACTCTACAGTGTGTATCTGAACACGGGCATGGGTCCAGCAGACATACTGTAGTAGCCACATAGCACTAATGCTCCACCCTCTGGTCAATGCCCTGTTGTCCCACACCCACGCAGTGGCCTTTTATCCAGGTTTAGTGACACATGCAAAAATGAAAACACCCTCTCACACACACATGCACACGGTATGTATGGGCACATGTAGAGGGGGAAGTATGAGGCTGGTAGTGCAGTGGTTCGCAGTCAGAATTTACTGCATGCACATGCATGAACGATGCAACGCTATCATACGATCTAGTTTGATGTGATGGTTTTCCACCACAGCCTGAGATGGGGCTGGCACATGTTGGCACTGGGATGGTTGGTCATTCATATTCAAGAATAATGTATTTAGCTGATTTGCGGGCTCTGGTGTTAACTGTGCTTATGCAGTAATGGGACAAATCCACAGCTGTCAGTATATGGACATGGACATGAAACAAAACCTCCTAGAGATCCACTGTGTAATTATAGATGTGTGATGGACAGTCCAAATAAAGCTGCCTGCATTGTCTGTGAACTGTCTTATAGCAGTACTGCACATCTTTGGCACACCTGTCAAAGCCACTGGGCCTTCATAAACAGGACAGATTTACAGCGTCACCCATTTAAAGCAATTACAGTGCCTCCCTCACAGAGATGCAAACGGTTCATCAGATTCACAGACAGCCGTTCATTTCCACAGTGTCTGGTCTCGCACTGCTCACCCATGCTCTCCTCCCCCTAGTGCCTGACATGGAGAGAGCTGCATAAACATTTATTCAGCAGTATTTTTTAAAGGCCCTCTGCAATGTCTTGTAAATCTGCCTGCTGCTTTGATGTCTTATCTGCTGGCTGTGTGTGTGTGTGTGTGTGTGTGTGTGTGTGTGTGTGTGTGTGTGTGTGTGTGTGTGTGTGTGTGTGTGTGTGTGTGTTTCTTGTTTCTAACTACCAGTCTAATCACTTTAGAATTTTATAGAATTTCTATATCTAGCAGAAATACTAGTGGCTATTAAAAACTTTCGACATAAATAAACATAACCTCACCTACAAATCCATCTTATCTCAGTACAGTGGAAACCACTTCAATATAATTTTCCAATAAACTGAAGAACAAATTATTCCTGAATTAATAAAAAATTAAGCAAACATCTATATTTTGACTCCTAACTGCTGGACCTTGTTGTATATTATGCATAAATATTTCCCCATATTTTCTGGCCTTTTCTGCTCCACAGAAATAATACAATATAAAAACAAAAATAAACTATTAAATCCTATAAAATAAGTAATTAAAAAATCATCACAAAGCAGATAACATGCTAGCATGTGTTATATTATTATAAAGTAAAGTCTCTGACTATCATTAACTGAGCACTCAGAGGTCTGCAGCCCCATACACATGCACATTGTGTTGCAACACATTCAAACCTCAATCATTATTTTCTGCGATTTCTGGCACAGAGGTCTTTCTGTCTATTCACTGTACAACCTAGGTTCCTTTGTGTAATTGATGATGTATGGGTTTATGGTTTGGGTAATGTGATTTATTCATGTAGCTTGTTCACGCAGCTTTGTACTCACTTCTTTCTCGTATGGCTGTGTCACCTTTAATATCTCCCCTGCATACATGCGCATATATGTTCCTATGAATATACATCACTCCAGTTTGTACTCACCACAGCAGACTGTGCACACATCTGCCATGGATGCTCCAACCCAAACATCTGTCCAATTTCTACAACAATGTAGTTCTTGTCAAAGTCACCCAGGTCCTTACACCTGCTCATTTCACTTGCAGCCATAATGTTGACGAGGAGAGCCAACAGTTTACTTCCCATCTAATATATCCCATGTCCTGGCTAGCACTATTGTTAGAAGATAATCATTATTCACCTCCTCTTTGAGTGGTCATAATGTTTGGGGAAAGCTTTACACCTCAGCCTACAGAATCCGAACAAACCAGCAATTGTCCTAAGACCCAGAGTCAATACATTTAGTGTAGACGTTACAGAGACATATTCTCCCTGTGGGAGTGTTTGATATGAAAAACACAGATAGGCCTAATTCATTTCTCTCACAGTCCTTTTCCTTCTTCAGATGAGAAATGGATTAATTGTTTCTTTCTGATTAGTGCCCCTTTCGTCTGTTGCCTCCTCAACAGAGTTGTTAAATGCTGTTTATGTAACGGAGGGAGAGAGATTCCAGTGATTTACAAGCCTGTGAGTGTTTTAGTGATGGTTGGTGCAGGTCAAGGTAATGATCATAAATAAGAGGTGCAAGAGAGGAGGAGGGTGGGGGGAGAAAGAACAAGTGAGAGAGAGACGAACATCATAACAAGTCAAAGGATGGGTTCAAATTCCTATAAGCTCATGGGTGTCGTAACTTATAGCACCTTGTGTTGACCAACACAGAGCGCATTAAAAGTGTTTGGTGGGCTGGATAATAACACTAATCATAATAATAATAATATACATTATTTATGCAGTACTTTACAAAACAAGATATAATATGACACAACAGAGGCAAATAAAATCAGTCGGTAATACAAAATTTAAATAAAATAAGACCCCCAACAATAATTGAATGATTTGTAGAAAAATTAAACAGATAATAAACATATTAAAAGAACAATGGCAAACCAGAATTGATAAAAAAGCTTTCCTAAAAAGATGTGTTTTGAGAAGTGATCTAAAAGAATCACCCTTTCTGCAAGCCTCAAATCCTCAGGCAGGGAGTTGCAGAGCTGAGGGGCCCTGACTACAAAAGCCCGGTCACCTTTAGTCTTGAGCCAGGACTTAGGGAGAGCCAGCAGGGCCCTGCCTAAAGATCTGAGGCTGCGCTCCGGCTCCTAAGGTAGCATGCTAACGTTACATCATTATTGCATGTACTCACCACAGCAGTGCCTTGCATACCAACCTAGAGCTCAAATCAAGAAAGATTAAAACCCAACAATCACCAGTTGACCTGCTTTTATAGATTATTGATGCGTAAATCATAAAGTCTTTCATAATTTGATATGAGACCACCAATCCGTCCTTCTTCCATTTCCACTCTGCCCGCCAGCACTTTCTCTTGATTTCTCTGGTTTTGTTGTTTAGCCAAGGCATGCTGTGTGATGAGATCTACACTGTCAGGAATAAACGGAGGAGAGGATGTGTCCCTTCACAGAGGGCCCTCAATTGGCTTAGAGATATTAAAAGAATGCACAGTAATACACATAAAATCCATAGTAAAAGCAGAACCAGCAGGACAGACCAAGTCTTAAGTTATTTATTTGTCACAGTTATTTGTCACTTCAGTAGTAATTTGTGCCAAGTCAATATTAATAGTGTGAGCTTGCTAAGCTTGCGGGACTCAGCTGTCATTGATGCAGTATTGTAATACTGTGTCAAATGAATTATCTCTCTCAGATTTTTTAGCTTCATAGAGTGATTTCAAAACCAAGGCAGTAGTCCCAAACAAATGATGGGTCTGCCTGTCCTTTTTGCAGTAAGCGGGGTGGCTATGCAGAGCTGCACACACACATACAAAGTTGCCAAAAGACAACGTCCTTCGGCACTATATCAAAAAAGTAAGTAATTGTAGCAACTAAACTTATTCAAATATTTTTCCCTTGGTTTAGAGCAGTGCAGGGGGGTCGCAAGATTTTTGGTTGATTAGACAATTTATTATATTTTTTTCAACCAATTTTTTTCCCACAAATTTAAATGTCTTTAAATACACATTAACATGAATCCAACATATTGTGTTGAATGGATAAATGGAGGCAGAAGACGTTATCTTTCAGTCAGCAATGCACACATTCAGCGACACACAGCAGGAGCTCTCTCTAGCTGGGCACCAGTTCACTCACAGCACAAGACTACCCTAGACCTGTCCCTCCAAGCCTCCTGTACACAAAGAGGGGGACCTCTTAAAATTGTGCATAAAAATACATTTTATACAATATATATAGTAGGGGGTCCCTGCTCCATCTCTCCATCAGTTTGGGGGTCCTTGGCCTGAAAAACATTGAAGACCCCTGGCTTAGAGCAAGAGCTTCAATACAGACAGGTATCAGAGCAGAACAGTATTGTGTATTAAAAGGTAAGGTCTATTACAGAGCTGTCATATTGGATCACATTAGATTGTGCAAATTATACTTAAGAAGTGGCTGGTGAGTGTATATTGCATCTATGTGATATACTGTTTTTTTAATTTCTCCAGGCAGATATATTAATGTGGATTAGTCTGCCTGACTGGAGATCATCATCGTTGCTGTTACTGTCAAACTGCACTTCACATTGGAAGGCACAGATCTCCCACCTCTTTTCTACCAATCCACTCGTCTCCAGTCCACTCGCTGCACCTGCCTAAGTGGAAACACAGGTCTCCAGTCTACTGTCTGCTTCTTCCATCTGTCTCGCTGCACCTGCCTGTGTGGTCTGCCATCAGTAGCATTGCCACACCCTCCTCCCTCTTCCAGTCCAACCATTGCTGTCTCCTCCTGTAGCATCACACCTGTCTCCACCTGTGTTGCTGCACCTGCCACCAATTGGATGCCTTCTACCTGCTGTTTCTGTAATTAAGTATTGAACTATAAAAACCTGTAGGTTCATATTCAGCTAAGACCTACCAACAAAAAACCTGGCATCACATCTCCTTGTCATCACCACCTTCAGGCACCTTCCTACCCATGTTGTTAAAAAGACATGTGGACACAACTAAAAAAGGTTTAGAGTGAATCAACACACAAAAAACAAAGATATTGCTCTTCACTGTGGTGTGGTATCTTTCTAGTGTTGCCATGTAATGTCGGTGGCCTACCCTCTCATCTTAATCTCCAGGAGGATGTGCTGTCAGAGATGGTGACAAACAAATGGTTTGGACACGAGGTACCAGAAGAAAAACACTTACTTATATCCCCCACTAAACAACTACTGAAGACGGTGCAGCATTTGATATCAAGTAAAAAACTTCCAACCACCCTCCCCAACAGTGTGATGAAGACTCATACGAAGGACTTTACAAGTCACCTTGTCCCAAACGAAAATTTCTTTGGCCAGAATTTGTTACTTTCGTTATTAACCTTTGATAAATGTCTCAGTAACAGTAAAAACAAAGTTACTCAATGGACAGATTTAACTGAATGTATCAGTCCAGACAGGCAAGCACACACTCACACCCACATTCATACACTCGCAGACCTAGCTACGGTCTGTGTTTTTGTACCCGAAAGCCCTTGAGACAGACTCACCCTGTAAAATACACACATACTCTGATAGGATTGTGTTGTTGCAGCTTTCTGTTTGTTCATGTTACTCATGTTCCTCTTGGATTGGCTGTGCTGAACGGAGGACCAGCTTCACTGAGTTGAACTTCACTTCTCCCCTATCAGTTTGAACCTGCACAGCCTAAAACTTGTTGGAAAATAAATATTGCACTGTGCACAAGAGGTGACACAATCGACTGTGAGGTGGCTACAGATTTCTGGGAGGAATAATTCTTTTGCAGCTATTTCATAATTTTCTCAGAAATATATTAATATATTAAATATTCTCAGCTCAATCACAGATAGGTAAGCAAGTGAGTGAGGGGCCGCTGGAGAAGACCAAACTGGACAGCAAAAAAACTTGCAGGCTTGACCTTTCACCTTTGGGTCACTGCACACTCCACTCACAACCTGCTCGAATTCCCAAAACTGCTTCACCTTTCTCAACATGATGTTCCTTCACAGGTTGAATCATTTATTTATAGCCCTGCTTCAGTGGAGTATGGGAACGTTTTGAGTCATAAACTGAAGAGACCAGAAAAAAAACAAATTCTGCCCTGAGCAGACCTGTGTTTAGGTGCCTCTGTATGAAGGCTCGACTGGGCCCTCTTGTGGAGGAATGTAAAGATTACACTATAATGTGATAATGTGTTATTCTATTTACTGATCTCATTTCAAAAGAGGACCAGAGTACTGTTGCTAGAATTTGGACTAAAATTGCAAAATTTGACCATTACACATTATTTCAATTTCACATTCTTTAATTTGTTCCCAATCCACATCAGTTGGTGTACTAAGGTTCAACTAATGAGTCATAAACTTCCAATTCATTTATCGGGCCCCCTTCTTTTTTTAAACATTTAAAACTTAAAAAATTTACCTATTAACATAATCACTCTGGTTGATTTCAGGTTGGTCTCAGTCACAAACAGACAGATAAGGAGCCACTGTGGCCATTTTGTGACTCTTTGTCTTCGACTTTTATGTTTTTGTGGCAAGTGTCTTTTTTATCTCATTGCAGTCATTTGGCATGACCATGTGGTCATTTTGCTTTATTTGTACTTCTTTATCTATCTTTCCTGGAACTTTGTGGTCATTCCGAATACCGCAGTTATTTTTGTATCTTCTTGAGGATACTTTGTATCACTTTGTGATTGTTTTTTTCATCTTTGCGGTCATTTTGTATCTCATAGTTGCTTTTCCCTTCTTTGCCATCATTTTGTAACACTTTATGGTAATTACCATATCTTCATAGTTTTTTGTGATTATTTGGCTTATTTAGGATTTTTGGGTGATTTGAATGTTAAAGTACATAAAAAAGTAAATGGCAATAATGTATGTTCATATTATTAATTGAATTACACTTTCTATTAAGCTAGTGCTATGTGTGATGAATAATGTACATCAAATCTACATCATTATAAACATTTTAAATTTTTGACATTAATGTAGCAACCTTTACTCTTTTTATGTAAAGATAAATGGAAGTAATATAATAAATTATAATAATATAATAACTTTATTTGTATAGCACTTATCTAAATGAGGTCACAAAGTCCTTCACACTAAAGTCCATAACAAAATGATAGACATCAGGAACATCACACTTGAACTCTATAAGATTGATTGTTGTAATGACAATAATTACAAATCGCATGTTAAAAACGCTTTCCTGTCAAAATAAGTTTTGAGCCTGAAGATTATTATCTAAGTTTTATTTGAATTTAACTGAAGGAAGTTAAGTGACATCCATTCCTTAATGGCGGACATCAATAAACCATTAGTTATTTTAAGGAGAGCGGTTTCCGTACTGTGTCATTTGCGAAATCCTGACTGGAATTTATCAAAAATTATATTATTCTCACACACAGCTAGCCGTTAGGTCAGAAACACTTTTTTAAGAATTTTGGATATTTGAGGAGGGGTTTTGAAATGGGCCTAAAATTTTGTGGGAGTGATTCATCAAGATTTGGCTTTTTCCATAAAGGCTGAATGGTGGCTTTCTTAAAATAATCAGGTACTTGGCCAGAAGAAAGGGAGCAATTCATAATTCTAAGAAGGCTAGGGCCAATAGTGCTGATTATTTATTTTAGGAGTGATGTGGGCAGGATGTCAAGAGAGCTTGAAAATGAATGCATGTGCAACACAATGGCGATAAAATCAGGAAGTGAAACTTCGTGAAAGTTGCTCAGTGGAATAGGACGGGCATTTCACTGTCAGTATGTGAAGTGGCTACTAGGACGGAAGGAGCAGGGTTTATAAGTCTATTGATGGTTTAAAAAAAAGAATCTGGGATTATGTTGATCACTGTTGATTAGTTTGGAGAAGCTCTTGCAATTTTACTTTTGTTATTATATTATTATTTTATATTAATGTTTTTTTGGGCAACATGGAACAGGGAGTCAAACTAAATGCAGAGATGGTCAGAGACAAATACGTCCTCTAAGGTCAAGGAATTGATGCTCAGACTGAGTGTAAAGACTGTGTAAAGACTAGATCTAATGTGTGGCCGCTGTTATGAGTTGGACCAGTCACATGTTGGACTAGACTAAAAGACTCTGTAATGTTTAAAAATTCAGTAGCAAAACCATTGGTTGGGTCATCAATGTATTAAAATCACCAACAATGACAGCTCTATCATAATTTAAAACAATTAAAACATCAAAGCTCAGAGAATTCGGGGGCAAAATTTGGTTTGGGAGAGCGATAAATTACTAGACAAGGACCGGAGCAGTGCTGCAAATCCCCCCCCTCCCCCCGCATGTATGCACCCACACACATACACACAAATGCACTACAGTGTAATTTATAAATGAATGTCACTATCCTAATTCCAAATCACTGCACCTTAGTACCGCACGTGCCCAAATAACTTAATGTTCTATTTCGTAAAACATTGATCTCTTATTTAAATGTTTCGCTCTTTGTTAATATTTGCTCTTTTGCAAATTTTCAGTTAATGCTTTGTTTATACTTATATATATTGTTGTTTTATGTCCTATGCACCAACCACACCAAGTCAATTTCCTGTATGTGAAAATATACTTGGCCAATAAAAGAATTCTGATTCTGATTCTGAAAAGGGACCTTACGGCCAGCAGAGGGGGATATGGGGACAGAGATTAGGTGATTGGTACTGCAAGCTGTATATATACGTTTTTTGTTTGGCCTATAGTTAGTAGGCCAAACAAACCTGTTGTTACCTATAGTAAGTAACAACAGGGACACTAAAACACCAACATGCAACAGATCCATTTTACCAGTCTGTATACAGTGAAACTTGATTCAGTCATGCTTCTGTTTGTGTGTTTAGGGGACAATTTCACTGGGCTTTGCAACACCCACTAAATGTATCTAAGCAACACGTTACTGAGAGCAAGAGAGGGAGGAGCTGTCGCCAAAGGTGAGACCAGCAAAGCAAAGCATACCATACCATTATTTTGCCACAATGCTTTTCGTTGTCCCTGCTGTTAATTCACTCATATCTAATGTAGGTGTAGAAGGCATCTGTGGCATGAGGGAGCGTCAGGAGAAGAAAAAAGAGCGATGATGAAGCCGCTGCCTCAGTCCAGTCAGGCCAGGAATCTGGTTCAGCAATAATGGAGTTTATCAGATCAATCACGTATCATACTTTGTTTCCAGTGTCTGTGGTTTTCCATTGTATTTACATAGAAGTATACAAGTCACTGGGTCAACCACACCCTGTCACGTCTTAGTGGCTAATTTCAAGCCTAAAGCTGCCTACATATATGTACTGTGCAAAGACAGGGTTCAAGGTTTATTGTGGATTAAACATACTAGTTATTATCACACGCCATCTGATTAGGCCATGAATCACACCAACATTTCACGTTCAAATGCACCTTTAAATAATTCTGCGTTAGACATTTCTTTTCCAGTCAGTTTTTGTCCCTCTATCCCCACAGGGCTTTATGGGGCTAGTTAAGCCGGTTATGTGGGATTTCAGCAGAACTGGAATATCAAGGGAGAACTTGCCCAGGCCTCACTGTTTGTGTTGCTCAAGGGGACAACTGCTCCGACCGGTTTTCTGGGGTGGAGAGATGAGAGAGGGGAGGGTGTGGGGCGTTCTCCCACACCTCATTCTCCTCTCTCTCTCCATTATCGTGTTTTTTCTCTTTCTGTCTCTGTATCACTTGGTCCATCTCTGAAGTCAGAGCGACAAAAACAGCGTCCTGCAGTGAGCGTCTGGAACAGTCTGCGGCCTTATGAGGTAAGACTATTGAATAGAATGGTTAGACTGGCTGACAGGTGGGTAGAGTAAGTGCAGGTATGTGTGGCTGGGAGTGAGGCCGAGGCCTTTTCAGACCTTCCATGGTCATTTTAGTGTGTGTGTGTGTGAGAGAGAGAGAGAGAGAGAGAGAGAGAGAGAGAGAGAGAGAGAGAGAGAGAGAGAGAGAGAGAGAGAGAGAGTGTGTGTGTGTGTGTGTGTGTGTGTGTGTGTGTGTGTGTGTGTGTGTGTGAGAGAGAGAGAGAGAGTGTGATTATGTGTGAGTGTGTGTGTGTGCAAGTGTGTGGGAGAGTGTGAGTGTGAGTGTGAGTGTGTGTGTGTGTGTGTGTGTGTGTGTGTGTGTGTGTGTGTGTGTGTGTGTGTGTGCGTGTGTGCGTGTGTGTGTCTGTGTGTGTGTGTGTGTGTGTGTGTGTGTGTGTGTGTGTGTGTGCGAGTGTGTGTGTGTGTGTGAGAGTGTGTGTGTGTGAGAGTGTGAGAGCTTTAGAGCCAGGTACAGCACTTTCTTCACACCATGTTGTTATAGAATTTACTTTTACAATACATACAATATACAACAAGTCTGCATAAAGCTGCTTGTCATTGGTAAGATATATGGAGACTTTTAATTTAGCAAACACAGTGCGGAACAGAACAACTCCCAAACCATTTACATAATTTGAAGTTTTTGTGTGCATAAGGTGGAGCTCAAGTGATCCAGACTGGTTGTGATCTTAAAATGTCTTAATCATAAAAACCTCAACTCATACACTGGACTCTGCGTTTAATCAAACAACAAACCTCTCAATGGATGTGTTTGTGTGTGCGTGTGTGAATGTGCACGCGTGTGTGTGTGAATAATGATCTAGAGATAGCTGAGCAGGCACATAAAGGCAGACAGGTCTTTTCTTGCTCTGCTCAGGTGATCTGAACAGTCACTTGCCTGACATATCCCGACATGTCGAGAGAGCCTAATCCACACTGATCAAAATGCTCAATAGTATTCAATGCATCTATTAGTGTTTGTGTGTGTGTCTGCGTGCGTATGTCTGTCTTTAGTTATGAGGGCCAATTTTGGTTCAATACCATCACTCTGAGGACATTTTGGCTCGTCCTCACAAATTAAATTGACTTGGTTTTAGGGTTAGGGTTAGAATTAGGTTTAGGTTAGGGTTAGGCATTTAGTTCTGATGGTTAGGGTTAGGGTAAGGTGCTAGGCAATGCATTGTGGCAATGAGTGATCATGTGTGTGTGTGTGTGTGTGTGTGTGTGTGTGTTTGTGTGTGTGAGATTGATGGCAGAAGTAACACACATTAAACATGTTCTACATTTGTAGTGAGACAATCAACCAGTGATCTGATGTGATTATGGCCTCACTCTTTTTACTTGTCACCATGTGATGCACATTTATACGTACACAAACACACATGCACAAGCTGTAAAGGCTGTGTTTCATGTACTTGTAACACAAACTGCTGAATTCAGTCCCAGACCTGGAAGGACCAGTCTAACTAGTTTTTATCATCGTCAATATAACAACGAAATTTGCTCCCACAATCGAGCAACAGAGGCGGCTTGCGAAAGTGCCGTGCCAGCAGTATGTGTGCTGTACCGTACTCTTTGTCCTCAGATGCAAAACAGACATCAGGGTATAATGCCTGTGCACATAACAACTGATTTGCTATGTTTTAATTTCATTAATAGCTTGGAGTTTTATTATTTTGTAAAAGTGCTGGAATTAGAGCGTGTCAAGTTGAGTGCAGCCAAGTCTGCTGAAAAGTCTTTGTGCTATCTATCAAGCACATGGGATAGCATTTTAAATCTCTCTCTTTTCTTCTACAGCCAGACTCAAGGTCAAAGGTTATCGCTACAGCAATGGAGTGCTTCAATGACCTGCTCCTTAAACTGCAACAGGTTCGCGAAAGAGAAGTGGAGGGTGAGTGGAAATTTTGATTAAAGAGCAGCCACGACAGAAAAAACAAACAAGACTAAACAGTTGTAATTCAACTTGAATAAATGTGTTTGAGAAAGTTTGCAGAAACAATTTCACCACAAGTCCTCCCAACCAGATGTGTTTTTGACTTCTAGGTTGGCAAGTGAAAGTCCAAGAGCTGTCCAACAAGAAAGGCTGGTGAGTGGCTTCTTCACCTCCTCCAGATCTTTGGATGGTTGTTGTGAGACAATTTTTGACCATCCTCATACAGTAAATCTGTTCACCATGAAGAGACTACAGCCAGACTCATTCCACAGATACTCCCTTCTCTTTCCTAGTAGTACCCAAGGTCAGGTTATAGATAAAGGGCCAACTAGCAGTACATTGTAATATCTACGGTCATTGACTTTCATATCTAATTCAGATGCCCAGACAGAGAGGCACCAACTCCAATTCTTTTGTGTATTACATCAGTGGCAAGACATAAAGGTTAGGTATGCATGCTTTCTAGGATGTGCTGTTGGAATGGGTGACGCAAGATGAGGGACATAAATTGAGAAGCTGTGGGAGACATCTTCAGACTTGGGGCTGACAATTGCTCATGTTACTCTGTTAGTGTTTGTATATTGTTTCACCTTCTGGTCTCCTTGATGCATCAAGTTTACATTAAAATTGTTTGCATAAGACTTCAGCTGCTGCCTGAGTTCAACTTTCACCAGCTTCCAGAAAACTTCCATCACAGTTGTGACTAGACAACACTGTCAAGATAATCAAGTTTAGCCATACACAGGTTCAACCGCTCTGTGAGCTCTGCACAGACCTGAAGTCTTTGTGCACGAGGAAGGCATGCTGGAGTTGCACCTGGCCCTGTGTTCGTTCATGTCATGTTTGGCTTGTGAGGAAGCTCCTGTCGTAACAAGTCATTCAGTCTGGTGCTGAGTCACATTAACTTAGTTTTTGTTTCTGCAGAGCTAATGGGGAAAAAACAACTGTCAAACAGTAGGATCGTTTTAGGTTCTTGATACAACTGGAGATGAATTAATTAAGAGTCGCTTAGACGCTGTGTCGATTAGACTCGCTTTTAAATGTCTTCAAAACAATGGAAATCAACGTATTACCCTTAGAACATTGTTCCACTTAATTTGGATCAAAATCGAAATAATTAATTTATTATAAAGGAACATCTATGTGCAATGGCATATCTAACATGCTAATGCTTAGCATGTATATTTATATCATGTTTGCCGTCTTAGTTTAACATGTTCGCATGCTAACATTTTGCGAATAAAGATTTGTAGGACTACAGCTGAGGCTGATGGGAATGTCATTAACTTTGCAGGTATTTGTTCATGAAAGAAAAAACCACTGGACAAAGATTTGACCTAATGATGGTGTACGATGAAGTAAGATGGTCACCAAAGGAATTACAATTCACTCCAAGGGGAATATGAATGTCTGAACATGGACAATAGTTGTTTAGATATTTCAGTCTGGGCTTGAGTAGTGATTCAAAACACAAACTATAGCTTCTGTGGATGAAATTCCAGTACAGTGGAACCCACTTACAGTGATCACGTTTGACCACGCCAAACGGATCACTATAAGCGGTTGATTACCATAAGAGAATTGCGTATCCTCTGCTTGTCCTGACTCTGCTTGCTCTCTTTCTCTCTCATGAAAACAGTGACACTAAGCGAATGGAGGAACTGTTCACCAGAAACCAGCAGATGAAGGAACAGCACAGAGTACTCACAGAGAACATAAAGACACTGGAAAACAGGTACTGTTTATCTCTTACACTGTAGCATGTGTGTGTGTGTGTGTGTGTGTGTGTGTGTGTGTGTGTGTGTGTGTGTGTGTGCATGTGCATGTGCGTGTGTGAGTGTGCAGCCCAATAAGGGTATCAAGTAAGCAAATAAGGCCTCAATATGAATTCCTTGTTAAAAACAAGGAAAGTCAATGACATGATAATGGTACAGACAAAAAGAGTTGTAAAAGTAGGGAATAGTAGACAGGAGGGAAAGCTTATCAAGTTTTCTCTTGCACCAATGTGGTCTCTTTCCAGGAGTGGGTGTAGTGATGGTCGTGCATTTCATTTGGTATTTAATAAAGTCTTTTGTGGGCCACAAACACTGACAGCTTTTTTCTTTATTTTTTCAGTCAACTTTTTTATTATTGATGGCCATCGAGACGTGAAAAGAATTTCCAAAACTCTTATAAAAAGTGCTACTGAAACATATGACCTTTAACTTGCATGCATTTGGTATTTAATAAGTAAGGCTGTAGCAGCAAAACTGTATTGAAATGAGCAATAACGCGTTTTGTATGGATTGTCAAATCCAGTGGGCAACCCAAAATTGCCCTAAGAGCTGTGCCAACAGAAAAATTACTGTGTATAGAAGCGCTGTGTGAATGGGTGAATATAATTATGATGTGACAGGAAAATCACCGTAAATAGAGTCTATTTACCAGTTCATTTAAAAGTATGTTTTAAAATTCACAGGCTGATGCATTTTGTGTGTGAAAATGTTTGCATTATATTGTTTTCAAATGAGTCTTTTTATTGGTTGTGGATGTGATATTGTGTGGTCTTCTGCTGCCTGAGCAGGCTGAGAGCGGGGCTGTGTGACAGGTGCACAGTGACTCAGGAGGTAGCCAGCAGAAGACAGCAGGAATTTGAAGCATCACAGATTCAGAGCTTGCAGCACATCTCTCGACTGGGTATTCTGCTTATGTCTTTCTCATCAGTGATCCAACCATGCATATATCCATTTGTCACCCACCACTTGTCTTTTATGTAATATTTCAGTTGTCAGTTTAGTAGCTCTATTGAAACAACATATTTCTTATCCATTCTTTGCCTTCTGGCATTTGGTGTCTTTTGCACATTTCTATCAGATGTATTTTGAAGACATCTTTGCTGTTAAGTGCTCTGATCTTGACTTGGTTTCTGTATTGTAGTGGGAGAGATGAACAACCTGAAAAGGGAGAACAAGATATTCAGAGATGAAATCAGGAGTTTGAAAACAGCATTAGAGTAAGTATAAGATGTTTCATTATAGCTTAATGTTTTAGGGTGAGTCAACTTAGATATTTAATCAATTGTGGTTGTGTGTGTGTGTGTGTGTGTGTGTGTGTGTGTGTGTGCGTGTTCATGCGTGCGTGGCAGAGGTCACAGTGATCACTCCTCAAGCAGCAGCACCTTCACAGAGATCAAACCAAACAGCTCCCCAGACTTTTTGCCCTCTTCCGGACCTGAGGCCCTCATCACTGCAGCAACCAGCAGGGCCAGCAACCAGTCATCAGACGGTGACGTAGGGAAGAAACCCGAAAGAGACCAAAGAACAGAGGGTGAGGATAAGGAGCTTGCTTTCTGTGTGAAAAATGTCATGCCCTCACTCACGCACATTCACGTATTTTGTTTCTGATCTCACAGAAGCTGAACACAGACAGATGAGAGGGATGAGCAGAAGCCACTATGTAAGTTTCCACTCTCTTGCTGAGCATTAGATCAACAACAGTCTCATATCTGTGTCTTAAATGTGAGGGTGTAGCTGGGAGATGGTTAGCCATGCTAATCATGAAGTTCCTTGAGACCGAGCCAGGTCAGGCCAGGCTACCTGTTTCCCATGTTTCTGTTCTATCTGTTCTGTATGCTTAACTAAACTCCTGGCTTCACATTTTAGAAAGAGCGCTGTGTAAGCCCAAATATGAAAGTTTTCTTCCAATGTCAAATGATTACCTCAATTTATGGATCGCCACAAGAATTTCCATCAATCAATCAAATTTTATAGCACATATTTAAACCAAAATTTGTGTCATTGGGCTTAATGAGGTGTGACATCCTCTGACCCTAACCCTCAACAAGACAGGAATAAGTTCTTTCTGCTTTCTGTCCATCTCCATTCTCCCATACAAGCCTCTTCCATTGTCAACTCTTGCATCACCATCATGGAAGGCAGAACACAGTGTGACCCGTGCTGGAGAGAGGAGGTGAGCCCGACAAAGGAGATAGCAAAATGGGGTGTTGTGGCAGTTTATGAGGTGTGACTCAATTGTTCATCTTAAAGACCACAAACCAAGGCAAAATCCACACTTTTACATTTTAGTGCTAAAATGCATTAGTTGAGCTACATTTACTTCTAGCTCCCATACTCAGATCCAAGGACTTTTTTAAATGCTGCTCGCTTGGACTAAAATCAGAGGAGGTTTGCTCCAACTCTTGGGTACTGTGTGGACAATTTAACCTCTCCCTATCTGACCTCTGTTTCTCCTAAAATAGAGCTCAGAGTATGGAAGGAGTGGACCCGCGATCCCCAATCGCTCCTCAAGCTCTCCTTCCTAAAATATCTTCTTCTTCCACCAGTGAAGTCAACCCCAGTAGACATGTGCTCCACACTCCTGTCCCCTGCCGGCCTCAACCAATCAAGAGTAGCGCTCTCAGTCTCCCCTGGCCCTTATCTGAATCCTCTGACTGGGTTTCTTTGGCAGCAGCAAGAACCAGCCAGCTGATGCAACCTTCTTCAGAACCAAATCTGCAACACTTTCCCAACCTTATCCCAAATAGCCAACATGCCAGTCCTAGAAGGCCGGCTTTTGGGTCTCCCTGGCCCAAACAAAGCACCAATCCGTCCGCAGAAAAAGACCCAACTGTGGTGTTCAGGTTCAGGAATTTGTCAAACCACCCAGAGAGTCAAATTAAGCCCCAGGAGAAGAAGGACATTCAGCCAATTAAGAATGAGAGTGTCTCTGGAGAAGTGCTTAAGGAGATGCATGAAGGGCCTCTGGACCTTTCAGATCGAGGAAAGTCCAAATCCGGCCAAACGCCAAGAGATGATTCACCCTTAAACTTACAAGGTGGAGAGAGAGTACAGATGAGCCCTGACAATGCACTGAAAACAAATACACTTGCACATGTACCACTTTCCTCACCTCTACCTGTCTACCTATCCTCCTCCTCTAAACCACCAGTCAAACAACAAGAGGAAGAACCTACCAGTGACCACAACCACAAGGTCATTTTTCTAATAGCTATAAAATTAAAAGACAAAGAAATGGGTGCAAGGGTACAAGAAGGGACAAACAGGTCTGATGGTGTTATGATGGTCTCATCACAGCAGGTAATCAAAGATGAGGAGCAGAAAGAGGAGGTGAATGGAAACACAGACCAGACCAATGAAAAGAAGGTGCCTGTCCTCACCATATCTTTACGTCCAGGTGAAGAGCTTTGATTCTCATGTATCTGAGTTGTGTTGGCATCCATGGATTTACTGTGCAGAGATCAATAATACTTATTCAACTCATGTTTCTGTAACAGTAGTAGTGCTGGAGAATCTGAATTCGGCTCTGCAAAAGCAAGAATCCATATTGTCAAATGGCAAGGTAAGGTCATTCAGTCACCTTTTTATCTTTTATCTCTAAAGTGACACAGATTAACTCCCAGGTATACTTAGGCTCCCCCAACAGGTGGAATGTGTAATTCACTGTCATAAATATGAGTTGCAGTCTGAGCCTCCCCATACCCACAACTGAACACATGTGGATTTATTGACAAGCAGACAAAGAACAAACCCACAACCGGCTACCTCTGAAACTAAAGTCGGCTGACAAGGTTTTTGGGGTCTGGCTGTAAACATTTACTGCATTCAACTCAGAGTACAACTGTAGCAAACAAAGAAACAAGCAAAATGCCGATCAATATCAATGTCCGAGCACCATTTGAATCAAATCACATTCAATCACATTGAATTGTTTGAATTCAATTCGAAATGGGTTTACCTTGCTTCCAATGCTAACCTAGCGATTCAACAATTTAATATGCACATCCCAACATCATGCTTATGTTTCGTCTGCCCCGTCACAGTCATCATCACCAGCAGCTGAACCAGGAAGTAGTTCAGACGAGGAGGACGAGGAGGGGAGCCAGGGCTGCAAGAGGAAGAGGGCATCTTTGGAAACCGACTCAGACACAGACTGTAGGCATCAGTTCATATTTAATGACTTTGAGTGTCAGTCATCTGTTCTTCCTTCTTTCCTTTTCCTCTTGGGTGTGGTCTTCAAAACACAACACCCACCTTGTTGCACTTCTAGTCCTGTGGATTCAACCATCTATATCTAGATCAACTACTTTTAGATATAGACCCTATATGTCCTCCAAACTATTTCTTTCTCCTAAGACTATATTTATAAATGGACAAAAGTAACCATAAAAATCCAATATTTCCACTCCCCACAAAAATGAGCTCCTCTGAACAATTTCCCTTTCGTCCTCGCAGACCTCCAGGATGAAAGAAACCGAGGAGGGGAGCCCCAGCAAAAGAAGATGACGTCACACTGACTTGGCGATCACACTGGAACCTGTGTTAAGTGATTGTTTTGGCCACTTGGGGGCAGTACAACATGCTGAAAACAGAACTAGGAAACAGACAACACTGACACATCATCGCCTTATAAAATTGATAGAGGTAGCAAATCAGCAAACACCATTAAGTTTACTTATTGAAACATTTTGAATTAGAGGATGCTAACATCTCCATATAGCTCAGGAGAAATGCAGAGCTGGTGATCATCATCATCATTGGTCTGTTCATCAGGAGCAACTAATTTCACATTATACACACAGATTTGGGCCACTGTTAATAAAATTATTTTGTGTATTGCAGCTTTAATATAAAACATATTGATTAGAGTAGATTTAATTTTTCTCTTGACATTTTTAAACATCAGGGTTCTTTCTTGCCTTAATCATTTACTGCTGTAAGTAATTTTCTGATAAGCTTCTCACCACTTCCTTTACCAGATAAAATTGAAACACACTTTCAATAGTACAGAGAAACCCAAAACTTCCCACATCGTGTAACACTTTGTTAACTGTAGAGAGAAACAACTCCCTCATTAACTGGAAGAAACCTCTAGCCATCTACCATTAATAATAATTGTTGTGAAGTAGTGTCAAATCTGGATTCCACAGGTCTGGAGTCAAAGATACCTGCAGAATATGAGAGAGAGAATGAATTGTGTCTGTTGCCATAAAGCAGTCTCTTATTGAGCCAATAATGGCCTTGCAGAATGAATAATTATATGTTGAATATGTTCAAATGCCACAAATTGAGCCTTTAAAAAGAGACAGCTGTTATTGTAGCTGCTGAAGCTTACTCCATGTAGTGTTTGCAGTTATTGGTCCTGCTAAGAAATTAATACGTTATTTGGGACATTCCAGTGTTAAACAGTGCTTTATTTCATGTAAACATCATACTCTTTTGATTATTGGGTTTGTTAATTCATTGGTGAAACAAATACAAGTACAGTTTCCATGGTATTGCTGAGTCCAAAATAACCATAATGAGAATGAGTAATGCTATTTTTCCATCTAAATGAACCATTATATTTTGAAATGCCTTTGACTTGAGTGGCACATTAACCTTGGCCAAGGCTCAAGAGTGGATGTAAATGTGCATGTACCTAAGTATAATGTTTAGCCGTTTGTCACTGTTTGGTGGAGAACTGAGAACTACTCAGGCTGAAAAAGTCACACATTGTGCAAAACGTACCAGCCCATTTCCCCAATGTGCAAATCAAGCTCCCTGTATGACCAGCTGAAGACGAGTGCAGTAACCAAAAGACAAATGGTCAGATTCAAATGACAGCGTGAATCTTGGCCTGTCTCCTCTCAGTGGAGGATTGCTCTAATCTTTTCACCACACAAATACAACTAGCATTATCAGCACTATCATCATCTAATTGAACAATTCAATGCCAGTAACCAATGGTTTGAGCTTCCATTTCCAACCAATCAGTGTTTGGGTCTGTTAAGTCCTGTATAGTCCTGCTCACCAACACTGATCACCCATACTCATTATACTACTCTACTATTTAAAGTTATTTCACTTTGCCGGCATTGCAGTCACTGCCAGGCTATTTTTGCCACAGAGCCCCCACCCCTCCCCTTCTCCCACCCTTTCTCTAAGTGACCTAAAAAGAAAAAAAGAAGAGAAAACCCTGTTCCTCTTCCTCTTTTTCAGAATACACATATTTTGCAAGTATTAACTTTCCACTCACAGCTGCAATGGCTTGTCTTAAGCGGGGTGGATGGAGGAGATTAAAAGTGAGAAAAGTGACAGACTCAGTTAAATAACTTAAAGGGGATAGTAATTAAAATTCACTATTTATCTACTTATCACTATGCTGATGGAGGGGTGGGTGAAGTTTTTGTGAACTATCCCTTTACATTTTTGTGGCTACAGCACTGTAAGGTCAATGTGTCCCTTTTCTGATCTAAAAAATATATTTTTTCTAAAGGAGATGTCCTAATTAATGGGCAGAATCAGACAACATTTACTTGAAATGTAAAATTAATTTTATATGTCTCTCTTTTCTTTTTCAAAAATTAGCACTTTTTGCTCTCCTGTGTGTGACAACCCCAATGCGTGCAGTTCTAATGCATGTATATTGATTTCTAATGTTTCTGTCTGTCTCTTTAAACCCATTAGAGTCCATTAAGTATAGTACTTGTTCAATGGTCAATGTACAAAATAGCCTTCCAGCCACATATCTGTGTTAATTAAAATGTGATTGACTGTAATACTAAGTCTGTGCTTTTATGCTTATCTATCAAGCTGTGTTGCTGTGTGGTCTCATCGGATATTTTGTGCTCTAAAATGATCAAACACACACTTAGAAACTTCTGTATGAATGCACTACATCTGATGCTGAAATAAATGTTCATTCTTGAATGTTGCTCCTGTTGCTTCTACTTTATATTTAATACAAATTTACTACACACCTCTGATGAGCATTCTGGGAAACACAAGTAACATCATGTCTGACATCTCGCTTAAGACATCATGAAAAACTTGTGGTGTGATGTAGAAATCATCAAAGGTTTGTCACATCAGTGTGATGTGATACAACTTTACTGTTACAAGACATGAGTGTCATAGACAAACCCTTCTAAGACAGAGTCTCAAACGAAGCCACTATCACTACTACATTGCTACAACACAGCAGAGCATTTGATCGTTTCTGTTGAAGATATCACACATTGGGTCGTGTACTTTAGTTGTATTTAAATCCTGGTACTCAGGAACATCACAGCAGCTGAAGAAACAGTTACATTTGTGGCTCTGAAGGACTCACCATTTGTCAGTCACAGCCAAATAAAGTCAAGACACACATTCAAAGAGCGACACAGCTCCTGGTTTACAAGTCAAAAGTAAGTCTAAAGTCTGAATAAGTTCAGACTCAATCAAGAACAGCAAGTCTAAAGGAAGTTAGTACTGGGCAAGTCCCAAATTAGGATTGATGAGACCCAAGTCAAGTCTATGTCATTAGCTTTGTGTTTTGTGTACAAAATAAGTCACATTTCACTCAACTCAATACCGTTTTAAATGTTAAACATTTAATTAAGTACATCCACACAAACACTGGCTGTGCACACATAGGCTTATTCATCTTTGGGCTTCGGGAGGATATTACATCATTGCAAACAGAAAATGAAATGAATTGGCTAAAGTCGATATATAGTCACAAGTCAAAGCCTAGTCTAAGTCTGACTGAAACAGGACCATTATCTTACACTCTAAAAATAATTTGTACATGCAGGAATTATAAAAAGATTAAGAAACTAGGAAATGATCTACAGGGATGTAAAATAGTAACCAAATGCAGGAAATTGGCCAAAGAAAATGACACTTTGTCCCAGTGAGCAGTGAGCAGGTGCTCTATCCAGAGACAGCTGGGCTCACTAAACCACAGACAGTGAGCTCAGAGAACATGCCCACTAAAAATGTATTTTTCATCAAATGTGTGAATGAAGTCATTTTAATACCTTTAATAGTATGTGTGGTGTCCATTACTTAGCAAAAGTTTTGTCTTGCATGCAGTCAACCTGAGAGGCCTTAGCGCCTCTACATTGGAATGTTTTAGATGAGGGTGTTTTATGTTTTGTGTTAGGAGGTGCCCTCCTGTGACTGCAGCTCGGATAAGAGCCTTCAGTCAATCTCCACCCTAAAGAAAATAATATCTTATATAGTGAACCAGACTTGTTATCTGCTCCCTCTCATATATAATACCTCAACTTTTTTGGTTTGGCTGTTTGCTTGTGAGCCATACCAAGAATCTTTCTCTGTTGACATAATGTGTCATAATAAACTCATATTTTCATGTTAGGACAACTAAGGCCCATAATCAACTTGATTCTGTCAAAACCAGAACTTCAGTTCTGGGTTTTTTTCTTCATCATGCTGTTAGCCACATATGCTGCAATCCCCATATTAATAATTAAACTATCTGGATTTTCAGCCTGGTTAATGAAGTACTCTGTTTACCCTGAAGTTTGAATACAATGTGCCACAAACTGAGGCCTGTCATTGAAGCCCCGCCCAGCAGGCGACATAAGGTCATCTGCAGCTGTGAACAGCTGCTAAACACAAATAATTTCTCTTCCATGATATGATTTCTGTCAATCTTGTAATATCGTTCACCATTCTCTAAAACAATTACATTCTTCCTTTCTCAGTTTTTTCCCCTGATCTCATTCATGTCACTGTTATCCTGACCTCCCTCCCTTCATCGTCACAGCCTGGGTTTCAAAGCAGACCTGGTTTTCTAATCCTGACTGTTGATTAAGGATTACAACGAAAGAGCCGGGAGCTTCCTCTGATGTGATATTGCTGAGCTGCCCCCCCCCGCTGTGTGCCTGCCTGCCTGCCACCCAGAGGAGGCACAGAGTATGGTAGCTGTCAAACTCTCATTTGAATACATGTTAGGGCTGTCATGCACATAATGCAAATCAGACTTCTGTCCATTCACCCATGGCATCCACCCATTTGTCAGTTTCCCGCTTATCCAACCATCGTCTCCTTCATCCAGCAGTGACACAAAGTTACATTTTGGATTAGGGAAGAAATGTTCACAGCATCAGCGATTTTATACAACAGTCAGCAGTCACAATGGCAGAAATGTGTCTTCATGTAATGGAATATAAACCTATCATCAGCTAGTGAAACCAAGAGTGCGATTGGTGTGAGCTTGTTCCTCTTTCCGCCACCTCAGTCAGATGCGCACAGCTCCAACTTCCTCCTGCGCGTCCAGTGCGCTGCGCTCTGCTGCCCCGTCCACATCTCCAACCCTAACCCGGAGGAAACAAGAGCGACTGTGAGGAGGATGGGAGCTTCTTAAAATAAAAGAAATGAGGAATATTCCCGCCGCAGTCATCTGACCCTAGAAGACCACACACCCGTACAGAAATAAGAGTCGAAGTGATTGGTTGAAGAGCGGTAAGTGTCCTGTCTTCATGTGGGTCTGCCTGTGAGGAGAGGGAGTGTTGAGCCAAACTGTCTGAATGTGGGAAAAGAAAGACAGGCTGGGATGTTAATGACAGATTCAGTAAATAAAGTTATGCTTTGCTGATGGACCTATGGATATACAGTTTTACAATGAGGATGCCGACATCCAAAAAGAGGAACTTCAGGGTCTGTGAGTTGAGACAACCACCGCCTACAAACGTCGCCGTATATGTAGCTTATAGAGGACTTGATGAAATTAGTGTGTTCCTGTACTTGTATCTTTGTGATGACCATTTTAAACAGAGTCCCTATACAGAGTGAGGACACTTTGACCGGTCCTCACTTTTTCAATGGGCTGTTTGAGGGTTACGACTTGGGTTAGGGTAATGATTGGGCATTTAGTTTGGATGGCTAAGGTTAAGGGTTAGGGTTAGGGTTAGTATTATGCCAATGAGTAACCTAGCTAAAATAAAGATACAAACATGTGTGTGTGTGTGTGTGTGTGTGTGTGTGTGTGTTTGTTAGTCTTGACTCAAGCAGAAACCAACGGATACAGATTACAGATACATGAACAGACACGTGAATATACTTTGTACAGCATATGAAGACAATTTGTGCATCCCTTCAAGAGATATAGTGTGTAACATGTATGTTTCAGAAATGCCATATTCCATCATACCCCTGTTAAGTTAGTATCAGTCTTCTTGCATTTGTTTTACTGCCAATCAACCGACTTTTTACTCTACATGTTGTTGGTAGAGGAATACAGGGTTATCGCAAGCCCGAATTAAAAAAAGACACAACAGTTATGGTTGGTTGCTCAAGTGGTTTCTTGCTTTGACAGAGTAGCAGAATTTCAATACTGGAGTTAAAGTCCCCTTCCTGTTAAGAACATCTGCAAGAATTATACAGTGTATGTCGATGAATTTATTATTTATTATTCAGTCAGTATAATGTCAGAAAATATTGACTAACTGCACATGAAATATGTCTAAGGGGACCAAGTTCACTTTCTTAAATGTAGCTAAGTGTAGCATAGAATAAGAGAAAATAATTTAAAAAACTGAAAAAAGCCGCAAATCCTCATGTTGTAAAAGCTGAAACCAGAGCATTTTTAATGATATACACTATAGAAAATAAACTAAACCTATGAAAAGGTTATTGACAAACTTCCCATGAAATATTTCTAAGTGGCCTAAGGTGACATTTTCAAAGTAAAAGAGCAAATTGCACCGCAGAAAAAAAGAGAAAAAGCAACAAATCCTCATGTTGGAACCAAAGGATTTTTAATTGAACTATAGGTTAAAATTATAGAAAATATATATGCATTTTATGCTCATATACAAAATACTGAATTATTCATTTAAAAATATTTGTTTCAGGCATATAAATAATAGTGCAGGAGCATGTTCATGTAATAACTACAAGTAGTAAGATCATAATCACAAACCATGAATCTTTCTTTCATTCTTTCCGTTGGTTGTGTGCCAGACTGGCAGGTGACGTTGTTATAGCCTGAAGCGAAAAAGCTCAGCAGCAACTAAATCTATAAAAATATCCCCCCTCATAACAGAACGCATATAAATGATTGCTGTCTTCTGTTGAGATACACCTGACTCTTATGATAACACATCCTGTGTAAATGAGGCCACAGTGGATTGGTGGACTTCAGCTTGACTGCCAGACAAGAACTAGCACCAGCCTGGTGCCTGCCCACTGCTTGGACATGGTGCAGATACACAAGGATGCAACATGATAGGTTACAATAATGTTCAAGTGCATAGACATCATTTTTTTGATGGTCATGTTGGTTAAAAGTTCACATGTTTCTATCATCAGGAGGTTAACCCTAGAACTTCCCACTTGAGTGCAGAATTACACTTACTCTCAAAATGTAATAATATTAGTTATATATATGCACTCTCTATACTTTGATCAAAAGTGATAACATGGTTGCTTTCATTGTGGTTGACTACAACTGCTGTTCTGTTTCAGACATAAGCAGTGCTAAAGCATTTAATAAAGGGTAAAGCACATTCTTCCTCTTTTAAGATTGAAGTTGAATGCATGAAAACAGAAAATGAAACACACCCGCATGTTTTTGCCGATACAGACTGACTTGAAGTGCTGTGACCAATGGCTTGTAGTGGCTCATTTAACACATTTTAGACTGTTGCTGTGTGACTTACATTACTGGGTACATTCACTAATATTATTTGTCTTGTTTTGCATGGGCTTCTGTTATAGTCGATTTTAGTGTGTGACCCGATGATGTCTGTAAAGGTTCAGTGGGTAAGATTGCTTATATATATCTGGTAATTATGTTTTATATTGCATGTCACCTCACCATCCCCTTTCAAGCATGTAGGAGAGCCTTCAGGACTAAAATACGAAAGGCTCTCTTTAGAGAGTTTTTTTGGTTTGATCCTTTTGATTTAGAAACAAGGCAGACTCTGAGAAAAATGTATATTTAAGGTAAAACTTAATGATTACTTACTTTCAGGTGATTATACTCTTGAAAAGCCTCAATTCTGCACACTGGACATGTATAGCTGCTGAGCACTAGGAGGCTGCTATAGGCAAGAATCAAAAACTCCACATTTTATGCTCTTTGGCCATATTGACGCTCAACTAATAGGAAATGAACTTTCACAAGACGCTGTTGCATTCTATTCCTCAATGAGAAAGTTAATGAAAAATACACATTCCTGCAGAGAGCTGAAATCCTCACATGGAATTGTAACACTTGTTGGTTTATCTATGGATATATAACTTGAGTCAACAGACTGATGGCACGAAGCATGGATGTGAGATGTCTATTTTTAAGGCTGATATCGGTAAGTCACAAGTCCCAAAGAGGAGGAGAACAAACATGAGAGAGGAGAAACAGAAGCACAGAAATTAAACTAATAGCACAGTCAGAACAAAAGCTTTTTTCTCATAGATCTTTCTTTAAAATGTCCAAGAAGGAGGAAAAACTGCTGAAGTTTGCATGAAAACACTATTTTACAAACTGGAGTCCATTTTCTTAAGTTGTGGAGATCTTCTATGCAAAACCTCATGAAACCTCCGCTGTTCCTTAATGACCTTCGTACACTCATTATGCTCTAATGGGACTCTAAAGGCTTAATCACCTCAGTAAGAGTAGTGCCATTCCACACTGGTGGTGTTGTCTGTAGTTTTGGTATTCTGCGCAGGGAAGAACAACGTGTGACCTTATTTCTACTGCTTCAGTCAAAGATTAGGCCCCTCCTCATAGCCTGCTGTTTAGAGTGGTACAAATTTCACATTGTGTGGCGATGTGTTTCCACCTTGGTCTGTGTTTTATGCCGCGAAAGAAAGCTGGAGGTGTGAGAATTGTTCAAGGTTTACTGCCCCTACCTTCAGCTTAGTGCAGAGCAATGGGTTACGCTGTGTCTGTGGGTGTGTGGGAATTATTGAGGATGCAGAATTTGAATGTCACATATTTAAGCTGTGTGCAGGCAGATTGAACAACAGTTACATTTTTACAGAACCAAACAACCATCAACTTCATGTTTTGCATCAGTAAAAGTATGTGGGCGAGCTTCGTCCTTTGGTGCAAAGAAATTGCACCAAAGAGTTTTAGACAGAAATCCAGACTGCCCAAAGGCCTCTTTTAAATTAAACATCTAAAGAGGAACACGGTCGAACAGAGCAAAAAAGGAAGCAAATACATTAACACCACCAAGTTTTGACCTCAGAAACTTCCTGTGAGAAAGCATTAAAATTAAACATTTTCCATTGCTGACACATAACATATCAAGAGAAGCTTGCAGAAACATTGACAGTGATGATGGTTCTTGTTGCTTGTGATTTAAAACACCCAACAGAGGATGTCAGTGGTAGTTTTGGTCATTTAATGGTGACATGTGACATCTAAAATAATCTTTTAATAATAATAATCTGTTTGTGTGATAACAGGGTTCTGCTGTGTCGTGCTTATGATAAACATTACTGTCTTTGTTTGGTGTAGTGAGCTGCTTCTCTGAGTTGGAGAGAGATAGGTTACAAAGTATAACCCTCTTCTGTCCACTGCAAGAATGTGAGCCAACATGCGCTACAAAACACAGCTTCTATCTACAGTAACAGTTCCCTCTTTGTTTTTGCTTCTGTTAGAACTTGTTCCACGTAACTGCTTTTGAATTTACATAAAGATTCAAAGAGAAAACCTTCGAGTGTTTATTCTTGGAATATCTTAATAGTGCTCATGGTACATGACGCAGCAGTTCTCCAGCTGTTGTGTTCCAGATATCTTTAGAAATTCATTCAACCAGAATAAACACTAATGATGTAGAGAATGCAGAAGCAGTACTGATCATCCAGGAAGCTGACTGAGTTAGCTATGAGGCATCTTTGTCTTCTCAAAGATGTCCCTGTGGCAAGCAATATCTAATAACATCATGGGATAGGCCATTTTCACACCAGCTCCACCCAATATTATAGACATTTTAAAACACATTAACACTGAGTTATAGCTGAAGGGAGGTGATGTCTCAGTTCTGTGTCACTGAGCTGAAAGGGTCACAGTTTGCAAAGACATTCATAGTGGACAATGCTGCTGACAAATCATAATCTGCATGTTCTAAACACGGTAAGCAGGGGATAAATCCATGTTCGATGCCCAATCAAAACAGACTGCAACACGATAGAGGGATCATGGGGCTGGATTTAAGGAAAGCATATGAACACGTGTAAAAAAGAGAATCTAAAATAAAAGAAGTGGAGAGTGGCATTATGTGTAAGTATGCTGTGCAATTCCTATACAGCATACTTTAAGTGTATGTGTGACCTCCAATGCATCCCATTACTCTAAATAATTGAGGACTCAGAGAACTTTGCCTGATTATTGCATTTAACAACTCAGTGGCCTTTTCCTGCTGCTGCTAACCACATGTGATTGGCTGTTTCTTCTCATGTCATCCTGCTGCTGAAGGCACCATGGGCTGTGTTGGCTCAAAGAAAGAACAGGAGCCTCACAGCAAAGAGACGAGTAACGATGAGCTGCAGAACCGCGTACAGACGGCCCACTATGTCAAAGACCCCACCGCAGGAAACTCAAGCAAAGCTGTAAGTGACAACATTGAGACAGTAACTCGTTTGTGTTGGTGTTCATCATATAATTACATGTATATATGGTAAATGTATACACTTTGCACAAGTTCAAATACAAACTAAAAGTGGACATATTATATTTACTTTACCATATATTATGTCACTGAACAAGATTTTAGATCTTAAGCCTAATTATTGTATATTTAAACAAAAAGGTAAATTTTTTGCGAATAAAAATGGCCATACACACAGTTGGGTCTCATGACATTACGTTGACCTACATTCATTCCCTGGAGACTTACTCTAACCATAGTTAGCCATAGTTACTACTTGCCTAACCCTAACCCTTATCCTAGCCTTAACCTAATCCACCCTTAAAACATATCGTCACCCTAAAATTTTGTAATTTACATTGTGAGGACTTGATTTTTGTCCAGTCCCCACAATGTCACTATAAACAGATTCGTAATACCTGGACCACAAACACCCACACTATTTCTATCTTAAACTCATTAGCATGACACATTTCCTAGCCCCTTGCCCTAAACTTAACCATCAAAATGAAATACCTAGCCCTAATCCTTACTCTAAACTAAACCTTATTCTAATCCGAACTGCAACCCTAACACCAACCCTAACTCTACATAAACCTAATTCTGATTCTTACCCTAAAGTTAAGTCTCAACCCTTGAACTGTGGACCATGAATAACTGAGGACCATTCAAAGTGTTCTCACTTTCCCATAATGTCCAATGTCCTCACTCTTTGTGAGGACATTGGACATTGGAAAGTACAACTACAAACACACAGACACACACACACATTCACAACTGCCCTGGCTAAAGATTAAGAATGAAGAAGATTATTGATGCTAGATGCAGAAACAGTGAATGTGTGATGAGGTGCAAAGGAGAAAACAGCTTCACTGGTCCCTGCCACAGCATCTGATATGTACGGACACGTTTCTTTTTGAATTAAAGCTTTGTGATTCTTGTGTGTGACACAAGGCAGTTTTCCTGTGCTTCCACAGAGAAAGTGCGCTGAGTTACACTCTGAGCATGTTCATATGGCCTGTCGTTAGTTTGCTTACTGACCAGACTTTCGATCTGTATCCTGTGGGCTGCCTGTAACGCCTCTTCTACCCTCAATGAAGAAAGAGGAAGTGACCGAAGCAGAACTAGAGTACTCAGACAGGGGATGTTTAATTAAAACTACAAGATTAACCAACCTGGTACACAGTTCAGCTTAGTGGGCTACACCTTTGCACAAGCATTCCACTTTGAAGAAAACAAACACTTTCTCACATAGGGAAAACCCAAAATCAACTAAAGGTGCACCGACAACATCCTGATATTTCAAGTTGATATGACAAACCCTTACTTTACTTCCTTCCTTTGTTTTCTGTGCAGCGATTAAGGCTGAATTTGGGTCGTAATGTGATGTGGACAAATAATGATCTTAATTTGCTTTGGAATATCTTTCACACTTCAGGGAGAAAGTAGAATTCAATTAAACAATTCTCTACTTTAAAGATTACACTGTACATTCCATATAAAGTGTTGAATCAACTCATAAACATAATGCCAGATATATAGATGTGAAGATATACTGTATATCAACAATAGAAACAGATATTTACTGTATGTGTATATGTGAATGTTTGATAGAACTGGCCCCTTATCTTTGGTTTACACCACCATGTCACTGTCTATCTCTCCACAGAGCAAAATGCCATCCAATTCATCTGGTGAGTCACCATTGTATTTACATACTGCTGTACTTCCACATAGGCAGTAATACAACCTTTAATCACCTGCATTAGGTTCTGCATCTTGTGTTTTACCGTCAATGACTAATGAGTTGTTATTGTCAGTCAACTGCAGGGCTGTTTCATACCTCGCCCCATAGACAAGACAGTTTAAACAGTCTCATGTAGGTCAGTGCTGGTTGGACACAGAGAAACGCTGAAGCTCAGCACAACATGTGAGAGAGAGTGAGGAAGGAGAGTGTAAGGGTACAGAGCGATAGTCTCGTGCTCAGCCTCACCACACAGATGTACAGAGGCCTGACTGCTATTTATATCAGACACACTGTACAAGGAAGTCAGTTACACAGTCAAAGTGGAAAGGCAGACACAGTTCAGACCAGTGTCCACAAAAACAAAAGCAAAGATACTCACACACAGTGAACGCATGCTCACACTGTGCTTGTACTTCTTGCAGCAGGGGAAAGTATTGCCATGGCATTGTTTGACTATGAGGCCATTCACGATGGAGACCTCGGCTTCAAGAAGGGAGACAAGCTCAAGATCCTGGAGGAGTAAGTGGAACGTCAGCAGTGAGAATGATCATTACGTCTTTGTCGCTTCAGTTCTAAATTTAATTGGTGGTTTTATTTGTCGAACAAGAAATATTCACACGTGTCTTTTTCCCACCTCCTGTCTCTCTTTCTCTGTAGGATGGGGGAGTGGTGGAGAGCTATGTTAATAAGTACAGGTCAGGAAGGCTACATCCCCAGTAATTATGTAGCCAAAGATACTCTGGAGATAGAGGAGTAAGTGTACTCACATAAAAATTTTTTCTGACTATGAATATGAAATAATATAATTAAATGCCTTTGGTCTTGGGAAGATGCAGAATTAAATCACAGTACATTATTACTGCTATTCTTGCAATTAATAAATGCACTTTATAGTAGCAGTATCATGTGCTATATTTACAATAGGTTTTCATGAACTCTACTGTGAGTGTCCTGGATGAATACATGAGGAAAACAAAGCATACTATGATTACATGGAAAATAAAGGCTTGCACAAGTTGAGCCACTTGAGAGGTTTCTGTACTAAGTGATCTGCTTCCTGTTGTTGAGGTGGTTCTTTAAGGGCGTGAGCAGGAAAGATGCTGAGAGGCAGCTGCTGGCTCAAGGGAACAAAGTAGGATCCTACATGATCCGAGACAGTGAGACGTCCAAGGGTGAGTAAAAAGTAGATGGTTTGTTCTGTGGTGGAGTCTTTTCTTAAGTAACCATGAAGAAAAATGATTGACACCAGGGTTTGAATTACATAGTGGCTTTATGGTGAACATATTTTTATATTTCAGGAACATTAATGTACATAAAATAAAATATAATCTCTGACATAAGAGTGAGCAATTTTGAGAGCTCCCCTAAATATCTCAGGGAAGGCTTCTGTCCCCCCAGCTCCCCTGAAATTCGAAACCCTGATTGACACCAAATGTTCCACCTGACAAATCATTCAATTGGATTTTAGCAGTTACAACTGCAACAAAAATGTTTCTACAATACAACTTTATTTCATTTCTGTTACCTCACACATTTTAAGCCAGTTATGCCAGTGTACTACACAAAGTAAGAGTACTACATACAACAGAGTAAGGATTTTAATATTAACTAGTGCAATGGACATTCTAAACTTGTGTTAATGCTCTGGAGCTACTTCAGAATTATTCCTTGTCATTAGTGAAATAAAAAGTTCTACACTTGTTGTTGTTTGTGTGCTGGACGCTGTGTGCAAAACGTTTTATAAAAAGGCTTTGTTGCAGAGTTAGGTTAGAAAACTGTGATCATCCTACCTGGTTTATCTTCAATTAAGATTTTACATCCCATTACATAGCATATCATTTAGCTGACACTTTTATCCAAAGCGAATTACAATAAGTACATTCAACCATGAGGGTACAAACCCAGAACAGCAAGAATCAATACTCCAAACATGCCAAACCACAAGTGCTACATGTAAGTGTCATATAAGTACAACTAACTTTAAGTATAAACACCAGAGTTGACGATGGCTATTAGACATCCTCTTCTTAACCAAGGTGTAGTGAGAAGAGATGTGTCTTTAGCCTGCGGCAGAAGATAAGTAGACTTTCTTCTGTCCTGATGTCATTGGGGAGCTCGTTCCACCATTTAGGAGCCAGGACAGCAAACAGTCGTGATTTTGGTTAGATCGCAGTGAGGGAGCAGCAAGCCGATTGGCCGATGCAGAGTGGAGTGGACGGGCTGGGCTGCCACACACAAGGAAACAACATTAAGATACTTTAATGTATACTTTTATCGTCAATTTGTGGTTAGGGTCAGGGTTAAGTCTGAATGGTTTACTAATAATAATAATAATAGTATTACTAATAATAGTATTACTAATAATACTTACTTACTTAATACTTTTTGACACATTGCATGTTGACTATTTCAGAGATCTCTTAAACAGTAAACACAATCTTCAAACCCAAATTCACAACTTTTCAAAATATAATCTCTGTAATTCAACTCGATAAAAAGCATTGCAGCAACAAATCAAACTCTGTGCTTTTACTTATCTGTGCAGTTTGTCTTTGTCTCAGTCCCATGTGGTGAAATGACAATAATCAAAATGACCTGGCAGCGATGCAGATGGAGCTGTGCTAAATAGCTGTGGTAAACCCACTGTAGTACCAAACAGCAGAAAGACAAAGTTTGCAGCTACAGTAACTGCTGCACATAATGCATCATCTGTCGGTTTGTGCAGTATTTGCTCAGAGTTATTTAAAGGCTGAGCACTATTCCAACTGAATTAGGTGGGTAGTTTAAGGGGAACTTTACATTTTTGGCACACAGAATTAAGTTTAGCAGTAATGAGTAGAAGTACTCAAGTGCTTGGGCTTGAGACTTACATCATGGGAAAGGTAGGATCCAGTGTTTTCAGAACTTGACTAAGAAACCAAAAGTCACGGTATTGGAGTTGGACCATTATTTTCTTTCTTTTTTTGTCACTGGAGTGGCTCTTTCAGAGTCCCTTGTTGGTCTGCAGACAGTCCCAGACAATTTTCTACCCTTACAAGAGTAAACATCTTTGTGAAATATAGGATACATTTAGTTTGGTAACATAAAAACTTTATATATTTTTTTAATTTGTAACCATCTAAAAATATAAGCCAGTGTCAGTGAAAGGGATATTGGTGGTGTGTATCTTGTGTATCAGATTGTTTTCTTTCTATTTTACCACAGGCAGCTACTCTCTGTCTGTCAGGGACAACGATGTCCAACATTCAGTCAAACATTATAAGATCCGAACACTGGACAATGGAGGATTCTACATCTCTCCTCGCATCACCTTCACCACGCTGCAGGAGCTGGTCAACCATTACAAGAGTAAGTTGACCACTGTCAGTCTGCTCCTCTATAAGTAACTTGATTGGTCTTGTTATCCTCATTAAATGATTATGAAAGGAACAATCGAGGAATCCAAAGTCATCTTAAGGGGTTAATTGCAAAACACAATACACAACACACTCTGGAAAATATCTCTGACACATACTAACTTTATAGAAGGTTACAGCCATTTTACCCCACTCTCATGAACGCAATATGACTGTAACACTGAAGGGATTTTATTCATTTAATACAAGCCTTCAATTGGACTCAAGGATGAACTGATTAGAATGTGGTGGTCAAAGGTCATGTAACCTCACAACACATAGTTGTGGCTGTAACTTTCAATTTCATACAAATGTCTAATTGGTAACATTTTATATCCAAAAGGTCAAAGGTCAATTTCACAGTGACATCATATACTTAGCATTATTTAACGGCATAAATCAAAAACAGATGGGGAAATTGTGGCAATATATCCTGCAATGTGAATGGTTGGTGGAGGCAAACAACCGTGATGCAATTAGTACAAAACTTATATTGAATTGATTAGTGATATTATATAATTTTCCCTAAAAAAATAAGAACAACGTAGTTCTGATCAATAATGTAATAATGTATAAATAAACAAACTAAATCCAGAAATTAAACTTTCTGTTTATTCCAGAGCAGGGAGATGGCCTCTGCCAAACCTTGACCAATCCGTGCCTGAACCCCAAACCTGATAAGCCATGGGAGAAAGACGCCTGGGAAATCCCAAGATCATCTCTCAAACTGGAAAGGAAGCTTGGTGCCGGCCAGTTTGGAGAGGTCTGGATGGGTGAGATAGAGCTGAAGTGTTTTAGAATTCAATTATTTTGGGTGGCAAAATGAAGTTAGTAATTCATTTTCCAATGCTAATTTTTGTTTCAAGCTACATACAATAAGCATACCAAGGTAGCAGTGAAGACCATGAAACCTGGCACCATGTCAGTTGAAGCCTTTATGGGGGAGGCCAACCTGATGAAGACCCTTCAGCACGATAAACTGGTCCGACTCAATGCTGTGGTCTCTAAGGAGGAGCCTATCTATATCATAACTGAATACATGGAGAAAGGTGTGTGAGTGTGTGTCTGTGTGTACAGATGAAGTACATTAAAAACATAGGTGCACAGTTGGTTTGTTCTTTTGACTTAGGTCAATGCTAGCTGTTCATTCATTATTTATTTATTTGTTCATTTATTTAGCTTTTAAAATATACATACTACACTTAAACCGTATTTAACAAATCACAAGGCAGTAATTTCCCATCAGGGGGAACTTATGTCCCAGGGGGACTTTTGTAGTTGGAAGATGTTAATGTGAAAAGACTGTGGAGTAGCTCAACTAAAAGAGAAATTAAAACTGAATCTCTATATCTAGTCGGTTGTCACATCTGAACATCTGCATTAGAGAGTGTTCAAAAACTTTGTAGCTGACAGACTTCCTTAACAGTTAGTTTGAAGTAACAGCTACGAGAAGTAATAGTTTGGGACTCTGCCTCTCCCAAGTGGTAGTGGTGCAAATGCATTCATTGTGCACTTGCTTTACACAACTGTGGCCATTTACTGTATATATCAATTACCAATGGTCATGAAATTTATTTAACATTAAATATACCAGCTGAACCTTTTTATATGTATATTTTTTTGCAACCAAGTTACAGATATTTTGTGAGAGTTTGTGTAGTGCTTGACTTTTACATGTTGCATGTGTTTCTTGATGTCTTTGTGTGTGTTGCCTACAGGTAGTTTACTGGACTTCTTAAAGAGTGATGAAGGAAACCGTGTCCAGCTCCCCAAGCTCATTGACTTCTCTGCCCAGGTGAGAGTCAACTTCAGTCCATTCCATATATCAGCTTGTCAGTCCAGATCCTCTGGTTGTTTTGATGTTTCTTGGTCAGTAGCTGCAGCATTGAAACTGAGGATGTGTAATTCTGCGACAATCAATTTTTTGAACATTGATAACTGTACTTGCCAGACTGTCCACATCCATAAGCAATGAAGAGCTTAATTTTATTTGTATGTGGTGGTAAAATGCATTCCAGGGTGAAATAATGCTGAAATAGTGGAATATCACTGAATAATCATCATTGTTGGGACTGAATTTTAACTGCATCCAGTCACTGTGATCCAGCTGCAGAAACACAGTGCGAGTACTTTCAGATTTGCAGTTCCATTCCAATTTGTGCCACCTCTTAGAAAGTAACAGCTCCTCGCTGCAGATGGAGACATTTGCAGATTTTTTAACTGGGAAAAATAAAATAGAACATATTCCAGCATACATCTGGCATAGCTTCGAAGTGTGAATGACTTTGTGAGTTTATGAGGGAGATGTCCCCCTGCTGCATGAAGAGGGAAAAGGAGGGTTAGAGCTGCCTGTTATCATTCAGTTCTGCCATGAGCGATTTTTTGATGTGAAATGATTCATCAGATAAGAGAGACTGGTCTTATCTGGTGCTAACAAGTGTCCATTGCTTTAACTACCAGCGCTGTAGAAACAGATCAGCGTATACAAAGTCTATTATAGTATGCCCGCGAGCATGAAACTGTCTGTAACAAGGAAATGCTGATAATGCTGCAATTTCATTGCCAGTGACAGTTATGATGGAAAACAATGTGTTTACTCTTAAACGTTGACTTCTTGTTTCCAGATTGCAGAGGGCATGGCCTACATAGAGCAGAGGAACTACATCCACAGAGACCTGAGAGCTGCCAACATCCTCGTCAACAAGGCTTTAGTTTGCAAAATTGCTGACTTTGGCCTTGCTCGTATTATTGAAGACAACGAGTACACAGCCAGGGAAGGTACAACACAATACTCTCTGTCTCACGTTGTGTATCCACATCAGCACAAGTTATTGAGAAACTGTGGAAGTGTTGAAGTAGAAGCTGTCACTGTTTCATCAGTTCAGGGAAAAATACTTGGTGTCATGCAGATGTCGTATTACAACAGGAGGGACAAAAATAGTTGAGTGAAGATGTGTTTGAGGGGGTGTGAGAGCAGCTAGGAACCTTCCTAGCAGTGTTATTACCAAGTAATGCCTCAAAACCATTTCTTAAGAATTTGAAATTTCCCCCAACAACTAGGAGCCAAATTCCCCATCAAATGGACAGCCCCAGAGGCCATCAACTACGGTTCTTTCACCATCAAATCTGATGTCTGGTCCTTTGGCGTCTTGCTGATGGAGATTATCAGCTATGGGCGTACTCCATACCCAGGTAGGTGGAGCACTGATTTCAGATTTGAGTTATTATTTTCTGAAATGCCTCTGAAGGGAAATGGACCTTATACCTATTCTTACACAACAATTTTATCCAATTGTATACTTCCTAAACTCTTAACTGTAAAAAAAAAATTTTGTTCAGAACTATTTTGTTGATTTAGTTTTATTATTTTTCTCGTAGATACCTCATGTTGGTTTTTTTGACCTCTCTAACCCAGGTTGACAGTACATAGGTTAAAATCAGAGGAAGATGGTCTGAAATCACCACATATATCCTTTCGTCTCCTGAAGTACTAGAGCGCTCAAATAAATTATTATCGACTTAATTTATTTCAACTACATTTAAAATTTCTATGTAACTCTTTATTACATAAGTTATCACATTTAATGAAGTGTTTTCTATCATGTTGAGTTGGTCTGAATAAATCAAATAACTTGAGAGTGATTTGGTTAAATAAATACAGTGTTTAATGTATATATTTATGTATAAGTTTACTTAACTTATACATGGGGACATAGAAACCGATATAGAAGCATAGATGCTTCATTGACTGATGAATTGTGTCTATGTCATTTTAGCGAGGTCAAGAACTGCATGAACATCCTTGCACCTTAAGACATATATCAATCAATCAAATTATATTTGTATAGCCCATATTCACGAATCACAATTTGTCTCATAGAGCTTTAACAAGGTGTGACATCCTCTGACCTTAACCCTCAACAAGAGTAAGGAAAAACTACTAAAGCCACATGTGAGGGATCCCTCTCCCAGGACAGAGAGAGTACAATAGATGTCAAGTGAAACAAAGAACATCAGCAACATTGATTAGAATAAACAGTTTGTAGCATAATGAAAAGTAAATGAATGAGGAGTTATGTCAGTAATGGTAGAGTATCTGAGTAGGTATATTATATATCAAGCAGTCTTGTTGAAAATAATAGTCCACGATCAGCTGCCACCAGGATGCACAATCCATCGTCATGATCCACTGACACTATCAGGATCCACCACCACTATCCATTAGCTGCCAACACGATAACTCCACTCCTGCAGGCTCGACTGTTTACATGTATATTCATTTTATGCTACTTCATACTTAGACTCTGATTCATCTCAGAGGGAATTATTGTTTTTTCTACTCCATTAAATTTATTTGACAGCTAAGATTTTATATGATAGATAATATAACTGACTTTTAAAATACAACACAATGTTGAAGACTTCACCTGAATCAATACGGTCTGTGCCTGATTACTGCGGAGAATTTGTTGCTGTTGTGAACGCGTTAGCTGAGAACCACTGCTGCATTGTGCACGTGTGAAATGCAGACTAACCAACTGTGGAGAAAGTCCAGAGCCAGTTCTGCAGAGATCCTGAACAGTTGTTTAGATATTGGAGTTTGGTCCAAAGTTCTGATCCAACTGAAAGACATGACAATAGTATCCAAACAACAATGAAGCATCCAAGCCTAAGTCATCTAAGAACAGACCATAATTTGTTTCTCTTTTGTTTTTTAAGAGATTGAGGCTCTGCAGCTTCTCCTCAACACAATCACATGCTCTTGTTTTCAGGGATGACCAACCCGGAGGTGATCCGTTTCCTGGAGAAGAACAACAGAATGCAGCGCATGGAGAGCTGTCCCCGCGAACTCTATGATATCATGCTGGAGTGTTGGAAGAACAAGCCTGAGGAACGTCCCACCTTCGATTACCTGCAGAGCGTGCTGGAGGATTTCTACACAGCCACAGAGAGCCAGTACCAGCAGCAGCCATGAGACTGAACATCCACAGACAAGTTTTCTCTCAGTAATCGTCCAGTCATACTTAGCAGCAGTTTCTAAATTCAGCAGTACAATTCAGAGAGTCTTTTAAACTGCACTGCGGACATCTTTTTGTCTCCTTCTTAATCACATGATATACAAGGGACTGTACAAAGCTTATTGGGGAGATTTGTAACTTCTATTTTATTATATCTTGTCTTTTTTATCTAGCTACAGGTATCTCTATCTTATAAAACTAGGCCCTAACTAGCATTTTTTATATTTTATTGGGCCCCTCTCCTGTTCAATGAGTTAGAGCATTATAAAGGTATATAATCACAGTGGAAAGCTCAAGACAATAAAATATATAGATACAAAATACACAATAAATATTGTCTGATTATTATTACTGTTAATATTAGAACACCACGTCTGGGGCAGATCACAATAGATATTGCAAGACTATTTTCTGTATAGGTTTAGTCACAGGCTAATATGCAATATCAGCTGTACTGGATATTCATCTTTACAATACTGACCATTCATCCTTTGTCAGTCTTGTCAATCCGTAGATCAGTGCATTATGTGTACATTCAGATACTGATATACTGATATATGTAGTTTCTTTGTTACATATGCAGTCTTTAATATGAAAAGTGACCCACAACAGAAAGCTTAATATAACTTTTTTTTATTAATTGTTATTACAAATTTCACAAATAATGTGGAACACTGTATTGCAAGATAAAGCTGCACATGATTATTTACCTGACAGCACTCATCTGATATATAGAGCAGAGGTTCTCAACTGATCCAGCCTCAGGAGTTATTAGATCATGACCTAAAGGTTTGAATCACTGAAATTTGTTTCCCAAAGAAAAAGGGCAGTGATACAACATGCCCTTATGCACAGTTAAGAACATGAAATAAAGGGGAAAATGCAGAATTAAAGGACGTATACTATATAAGTGCATGGGCCAGACTTTGACTGATGACCCAAACAATTTAACACACTGCAGCATCTTTACTTATATATATATATATATAGGGTGGATATATATATATATATATATATATATCTGGAACACTGCTGCCCTTACCGTTTGAATACAGTAGCTCAATGCAGTAGTAATAAATGGAAAAACTGAACAGGTTGGCAAGAGGCGAGTTGTTCTCTTAAAGGAAGGCTATGATTTCTCTTCTCATTCCATAAAAGAACTAGAGTGCCTTTTCCCTGGAAAGCCCAAGAGTACCTGGCTGCGGACAAGATGGCAGACCTTCGTCCTCAATGAGCACATGCGCAGTACATGTCCGTAAGCGCGTGCACAACAGACAAAACCTTCAGAGCTTGACAGGACATAATGCCATTTTCATCCCCATGAAGTGGCACAAATACTCTTGCACAGATTTAACCAAAGAGTAACACACAAATTCAACTAAATATACAAACTTTATTCATTAGAAATGTATTTTAAAAGTCAACTGACACTCTGTACTTTGCATTCGGTACCCTCTCATTAGTTGTTTTTCTAGTTGGAGAATCATGACTCTGTACAAAGTCCTAATAATCCACATCAAGAAACCATGTCCAATATTCCGAATTTTAATCTTCATCAGGTTGATACAATCCAGTATAAGAAGTTAACCCTCTGATCCTGAGGTTTGTTGGAGATTGTGTTGAACTCCAGTTTCAGCTGAAAGGTTGTTCAGTCGAAGAGGAACTCAGACAAAGAAGTCACTTCTCACATCTTTATTTGCATACTTTATGGCCATGTCCCTCTCTATCACTTCCCTCCCACATACAGTTGACACACACACTCTTGCTGAAGCAGCCACACTCACATCCTGTGTTAACTGTACCATTACGTCATACCAGATGTAACACTTCACAAAACAGCCCGTCCTTCTTACAGTGACCAGGCAGAGGGATTTCAACTCTTCTGGACAATGTATATAAGTGAAAATAGTAAATATGCTTGGATAAGCCCTGTCTCTGCACAAACAAGACCAGACCATTTAAAAATTTGATTAATTTAATTTCCATAGGCATCAATATTTGTAGAATCACTTCCTGGTTGACAATTTGTCTTCAAAGTAAAAGCACAACTTTTCGTTTTATTGCTGCAATGCTTTATACTGAGCATAATTACATAGCTTTTAATTAACAAAGTTGTGAACTTGGGTCTGGAGATTGTGTGGATGTTTAATTGACCTCTGAAATAACTAACATGCAATGTATAAAAAAATACCACCATTTAAGTAAATTATTCAAACTTGTATATAAGCCACACACGTGAACAGTAATAAAGCTATTTCTGATTCATTTTATGAAAAACATTGACCATAAAATCTTCACTACAGATAAACCACAACCAGATGAACACAGACTTTTCTAACTTCCCTCTGCACCATAGACTGTTTATAAAAAGTTCTTAACACAAACAATAAAAAGTGACAGTGTACTGTTTGAGGAGGACACACTAATGACAATGAATAATTCTGAAGTAACTCCAGAGCTTTAACACAGAAAAAGAAAACTGCAGTAGTTTTCAAAATTCTGACGACTTCCTTGAATTGAAATTGATTAACCATTCTCCCATTTTTCCACCCTCACCCACTGTTTAATTTGTGTGCAGTCCCTAACATTGCAACACCTTCTGTGTAACATCTTACATCTGTGTAGACCAGACTATCCAGTACATGCTTTTGTAAAAGCACAACTATCATTACGTATATATATATATATATATATATATATATATATATATATATATATATATATATGATATTATTCAACAGTCAAAAGACTGGATTTTGCTGTTCTGCTCCAACACACATTTTGCATCCGCAAGGTACAACCACAACACAGATGTCCACAGTGAATTATGTGCAGTAATATGTGCAGTGTTCAGCTCTGATAATGTAAGCAAAGCTGTTAAATGAAAAGTGTTTGACAAAGTGAAAGAAAAGTGGATACTGTGACCTGTGGACTTTACAAAAATACAAGACAAATGGCAAGTATGTTGAAATTCATCATTTAGTTTCCATAGATATGTTTCCATTATGCTGTAGCTTGATTCCATATTACTCCTTGATAGTGCCTTTTGCAGGGATTTATTTTCAGCAGACAAAAAGTTAATAATATATTTGATATGCTCCTTATATATAGACGTATATAAGGAAATAGAGTTATTTAGGAACAGGGTGTGTGTGAAGCCATATTTATACTTGATTGTTGATTCTTCTCTCCAGTTATAATGTTAGTGTTATGCATACATACATGACATCCTTTTTGTGTTTTGGAAAAATAATCAATGTGGAAATAGTAGACAAATGTGCTGTACATCCTTGTATCTGGAATGTGATGAACCATTCAACTGTAAATGCTGTGTTGTTTGCTACACTGTATGTTTCTCATATTGTTGTAAATAGTATTGGCTAAGCTTTGTTGCACAATCACTCAGTGCTCGCATGATCATCTTTCGGACAAATGGAGAAAATTTAATTAAACACAAAGCAAATCATGTGATGTTAACAATGTAAGTGTTGCTGTGACACACAAAGAGTTGATAGGTGACAATATTGTTTCAAATCCCAGCTCTGTACATAATGTACTATGTAAGGTTCAGAATATTTTTGTGTTTTTCTTCATCAATAGAAAACCCTTTGTTTAGTTTATTAGACGCTTAGTTCAGTGTGACTGTGATGAAAATGTTCTAATAAATTGTTTGAAAAAATCGATTACAACTCTTTTTAATAAATTCATACATATAGTTTACATATAGGAAATTATTATTATTCAAAGAATTTTTTATCATTATGTTACCAGCAATGATTAATGGTCATTCAACTTGTGCATTTTGGGTGCATCCAATCAAATAAAAGTCAAGGCAGTTTTATTCATTGAGCACATTTCATACACAGAAGTAGATTCAAGGTGTCAAACAGGCACATTAATAAACACAGATATAGTTAAAGAAATCTTTTTAAATCAGAAAGCACAATTTTCAAGTTAAATGAAAGATTAAAAGGAGGCAAAGAGATTAAAAGAGGTACAATAAATCAAAAAGGATCAAATCTCTATATATAAAGAATTAGAAATAAGTTGGGGAGAAAAATAAAGCAAAAAAAGTAGATGGAAATGTGTAATAGTAAATAACAAATACATTTAGAAATAGAAATGGGATCAAATGCAATAATGGTATGACCTTGTAAAATAGTTTGGTTAAAGGCAACTTTGACTTTTCAGTCTTCAAAAATAAAAACAAATGAATTGTTCGAAAACCGACACCTCGCGCGACGTCACTAATGACACGTATTCAAAATGGCGGCCGCGGCTATGGTGAGTAAAAGCGAACTCTTTTCCTTCAAACTCCACATTTGTGCTGCTGTGTTCCCACATTAACTCTCCGCTGTGGTGGATCAGATCAGGTTTCTCCCACAGTCTGTAAACACTGACTCGTTAACTACTCGCTGGTTTACACGAGTTCTCTGCTGTTTGGATGTTGACGATCTGGCTAACTGCTCGCTGGAGTTAGCTAAGTTAGCTAACGTTGCCTAGCTTAAATGTCAGTGAGCCGTGGTTAAAACACTGAATTTCGTCGTTCGTCCAGTTTATTGCAGTGCACTGACTGAGTGTGGGTGAACACACGCACAGTATTCGGGCTGTCATTCAGACTACAGCCAGGGTATATTGGCTAAGCTGAACTTTGGCTTGACGTTAGCTGTTAGCAGTGGAACCAGGCAGCATCGATTTGAGGTTGTTGCCGGTGTTCCAGTTTAACTGGGGATCTTGGCAACTGGTGATTTGTTGTCTTTATTCCAGATGTTGATGGTCGGTTGCAGGCTCGGTCGCAGATTCGTAATTTTCACAAAGCGCCTGTGCGTGAAGTGCGGTGATCTACTGAAATTGTCGTTGAATTAAACATTAATCATAAATCATATGGGTGAACACATTAATATAGTACAAAATACTTGAACGGGATTCTAAACGACATGGTAAAGCAGTATTAGCTTCTGGACTGATGACGGTCGCAAAGAGCTTTCGTTTGACGCTGGTGACCATTACAATGAACACACCCCAAGCCCCAAACACGTGTCACATTAAAACATCCCTCAACGAGGTGGAAGCTTGTGCGGTGCTTTTGTGAGTAAAGTTGGTGAACGTGCTTTTATTGGATGGGTCGAGCTTCATGTGTCCTCCTGACGCTGCTGGATTCATCTTCACGGGTTACTCACTGGATAAGTCTCCTTATGATGGCAATACCATGTTCAGTGTAGAAGAGGAAATGCTCGTCCACACATTAACCCTTTGATACACAAGCTATGCAAACCCCTTCTAATGCACAACACAGGTAAAAAATGACCCATATTCATTTCCTGTGTTATTTCATGCATGGCTGGGTATTTTTTTGCTATATTCATTAATAGCTTATTATTCCTTCTTCGTTTTGGAGGAGGCTTCTTTGATGACATAGAAGACTCATCTCCAAGGAGCCATCTCCATTTAGGAGAGCTGGATTCCAAGACACACCCACAACTTCAGTTTGATCCTGTGAAACATCAGCTAGTCTAGGTCCTCAGTATCAGAGATTTCAGACTCAGAATCAAGGCCAAGAATTGCCTCCTCATTTTCCACATCCTGTTCTTCATACGGCAAACAGGGTGTCAACCGTAAGCAACTTACCAACCATAGGTCTGAAATGAATGTGACATGCCATGCTAACACTCTGGATAAAGAAAGTCAAAAGCATATTTTCAAATGCACATCATTCTGTCTATTAAGTATATAATGTTATATTTCGAGTTTTATTATGTTGATCTAGCTTTGGTTAGCTAGCCAGAAAAGAAGCTAGCTAGCTAACAGCTAATTAGTATTGTACATATTCTATTCTCACTTGTAATCGATTGTAAAATAAGACTTGCATGCATCAGATGTGCAAAGGCAGCTGTGTGAAATGAATGGTAGGTGTTCCCTAGTGAATACATACTGTATGGGTCATTTTTGACCCTTGGGTGTAAAAGTGATGTTGAAATACAGAATTTACGTTTGTTTATGCAAAGATATAGAAAATATAAACTGAGCCGGGTCACTTTTGATCTATTTTGTGTATCAGTTGGTCATCAGTTTGTGAAGCCTGTTATTAGGTCTGCAGCGTTTATTCTGTGTTTTCGGACTATCACCAGATAACATGGGCGTTACCTTAAAGCACATCAGTTGTTATACAGCTGACAGAGTAAAACAGGCTTCATTCAAGGTGAAGCACACCGATCATCTCAACGGCTCTGTGGCGTAATGACATCGTCATCAGGCCAGAAGCTCATAGTGCTTTAGCATGTCGTTTCGAATCCCGATCAAGTTTTTTACCAATATGATTTATATTGTTGTCTAAACGTGATGTTGATACGGACACATTATATTAACTCACGATGGGTTTTTGTTTGATGTTTATTTCCACGAGACCTTCAGTGTATCACCGCACTTCAGACACAGGCGCTTTGTGAAAATGGCAAATCTGTGACCGAGTCTGCAACCGTCGACAACATCTGGAATAACGACAACAGTGGACATGATCCCCAGTTAAACTGGAACGCTGGTGGAAAGTGTTGAAATATGTCACAATGACCACAACAGACCAGCAACAATGTACAAGCACAACGGGAGGACTCTCTTTGTTCTTTAGCTGTTATCGTAGTTTGCAATAACACTGGTTGTTTAAGTCATTAGCCATGCTTGCTAACTTCCTTTAGTGCTATTTCATTACTCAGAGTATCATTAATCCATGTGCACCCCTGTTCATCATGTGTCGTTTTGTAGAACTAAACCACAGGGCTACAAAGGTTTTTTTAACACAGAACAATAGAAAGTTATTAATTGAAACCACATTTCTTGGAGGCCTATCATGATGGGATATATCATTAAACTCCCCTCCCTTCGCATTACTATTTGTAAATGTACCCATGGCAGCAACTCCAGCCTTGTTTACAATAGGGTTTAACAGTAAGGCAGATAAGTACAGTCCATATATCACTCAGTTTAGATTGTGAATTGGATTTAAGTGTGGACTCTGTCACTCTAAGGCTTTTAATGTTGTTGTCAAACCCTTTTGTGCTGCTCTGCTGCTGCTTTATCTTTGGGATTGTTGTCCTGTCAGAAATACAATCTTCTCCCTGGTATTGGTTGTCCACTGCTGACATCAGCCAATGTTTTTGAAAAGCGTATGGAGGAGTCTGTCTCTCACACAGCCTTAGGCAAACATGGGCGTGGAGGTTTTAGGGTCTCTCTAAAAAGCTGCCATCACAGAATCACCTGGGCGACAGATGCTTAGTGTCTCCCTTCTCCGTTTGGAAAACTGTAGCTTTGTCAGTGTCCACATGCTTTCTTACAGAAACAGCCAATGATCTGCATTTGTCAGATTAACATGCTTATAGTGCTATAGTTTTTCAATTGAGGGAAAATACTGGGCAATACTCGGTCAGTGTCTTAGAAATATCCATTAAATCTTCCTTAGACAGTGCTTTATAATTATAGTAGTTATCCTTTGCCAGGAACTGTGGTGTGAATACTTTGGTATGCATTTTATATAAGGCCATTTATAAAAAAATGTAATCTAGACAGCTAGCTACTTTTTATTGATTTGAATGAATCTCTCTCCATTAGTGGACTAACTTTGTGCTATGATTTTGACACACACACACACCTTTTGCAGGCAGTAGTCTCAATGCAGCCCAATGGTGTGAAAATAGTTATTTAACTGAACATTTTGACATACTGCACAGTAATGACCGTTGCTATAGATGTTCTGAGCACAACATTACTAATGTTACTACCTTTGTGAGCGTTGTGTGTGTAGAGTGCTGCAACACCTGATACCAGATGTATCAGTTTGGAAACAGTAATGGTAACATCTCAGGATATGAACATTGTGATGACATGTTAATATTAAGAACAAATGAAACTCACTAACCTTAAATTCTGTGTGCAGATCCAAATACCTGTCTTTGAGGTGCCTGGCTTTTAAATTTCATCTTTATTTGTGTCAAATCCATATGTCATTGTTGTCCGGGGGGGGGCCTTAGCCACTGCGATTCCTGTGTTCTTATTGTTCAGCCATCAATTTGGTATCAACGTACTTTTATTAAGTTAAATGTCATAAGCTTCTACGTGGTGGAAATATTTGGTTGTGTGTGTGGCAGGAGACGTGGTTGGCCTTGCTGCTGTTGTCCTTGTTGCCCGCGGTGCGGCCCTTCTATGTTCCCGGAGTTGCTCCCAGGGACTTCCACGAGGGTGAGACAGTAGATATTAAGGTAAGATTCAAATTCATTTGATCAACATTTCACAGATTAGCAGGTACCTTGTGATATGGTTGTTTATTGGTTGCCACCAGTGCCTTAAATCATAAAGGTTCTGGGTCTTACCAAGCCAATGTTCTGCTCACAAACATCGAGGTTAGGTACATTTCTTTAGTTTCATTTGTTTTGTCTAGACTGTGAAATGATGCATTATTGCTTTTTAGTCTGTTTTATGTTCACGCTAACTTATTACACATTAACAAGAGCTGTATGGATGAGAATATATGGTCTAACATAGGCCTCTCACAATAACTATTTTTCTTGAACGATATATTGCCCCAGAAATAATGTCAATACATGATAATATTGTCATTTTAAGACCTTTTTGTGTGAGTTCATAGCCTACATGTAGACGTGTACCCTACACAGAGCCATACGCTGTACCCTAATGTGCAACTCCCCAAAAATGTAAATATGTGTCCAGGCGATGCAGACCACATAAGCTGTGATTGGTCTGCTTGGTAGCATCGCATTTCCGGCAGACTCTGCGCCTTTTTTGAATTGAGTTGACGGAATGAACACAACTTAATTAATTATTGTGGTCGTGTCCATTTAACGTACGATAAGTCAGTAACGTAATTATCGTGACAGGCCTAGTCCAACATGTAACACATTTATTGAGTTTTGGTGACTTCTCACGCTACATGGGCCCATGTGGATAAATCAAATTCTGGATAATGTTTTGATCACTTTTAGGTTGAAGATCTGCCACAACTCACTGAAGTAACGCACAAGCCCAACACACACAAACAAACCACAGCCACTTCTCAAACCACTAAGAAGAGCACATAGTAAAATCTAAATAATGATATATCCAGAGTCTGGAGTCTAAAATGGTGGATCTCAGTCCAGACCAGGCTTCCCCACCAGCTGAAACACTGAAACTAAACAGACAAAGAAATACCAGACTTGACACCAACAAAACAGGTTAGACAGGAAAGCACGTATGAGCCCTACCCCTTGCTTATGTCATTCAGTATTCACTAAGAAATGGCTGTCTACTGTAGTCCTCCTAATAATGGGCAGCCATTGGTTAAACTTAAACCTGGACTTATTTTTTGTTGTTTGTTTTAACTGCAAAATTAAATTTAAAAGTATGTAACAATATATAACACTAACATTTACATAAAACTTTATATTCACACACAAATATTTCTTGTGCCAGGCTTCACTGTAATTGGGAATTTACCAGTATTTGTTTCAGGTTATTAACAGGCAGATAGTTTTCATTACCAATGATCGTATTTATAATCAGTTACCAGTGAAATTCAGATCAAGTAGTTTTGCATATCACAATGCAGTGTCTGTGACCCACTCAGTCGGTTAGATGATTTGTTTTTCAGGCAGTGAAGCTGACCAGCTCCCGGACCCAGCTTCCTTACGAATACTACTCACTCCCTTTCTGTAAGCCAGAATCTGTTTTCTACAAGGGAGAGAACCTGGGTAAGTGGACAGCTGCGGACATGTGTGGAAATTGAACTGGGACGTTTTTATACATTTTTCACCTCATTTTATCTGATTTTATCTTTTCTCCTTGTAGGTGAGGTGTTACGTGGGGACCGTATTGTGAACAGTCTTTACAATGTTGAGATGAACAAAGACAAGAAATGTGAGATGATGTGCAGCAAGAAAATCCTCAGCGTAAAAGAGAGCAAGCTGATTGCTGAGCGAATCCAGGAGGAGTATTACGTTCACCTGTGAGCATGTCTTCACTGTTGTTATTGTGGAGAGTCTTTGTAAATGCTAATCTTAACATATTGCTTTGTAGAATTCCATGCATTACACCCATTCATTTATGCATCTATAATGCTTATCCTTTAAAGGTCGCGCGGGAGTGGGCCAATCCATTATACCCCTTCTCACTAAAATGAATGCACATATGCAGGGTTTTCTTAACATCATAAACCTGCTAAAAAAAGTTAAGTGATTTCTATGGACTTAATACTAGGAGGTCAGGTGGATAAAGTCTGCAGAAACTACAGACTTCTCACTCGGAAATTTGTGTTGGAGTGAGAAGTCTGTAGTTTCTGCAGACTTTATACACATGCACCTCCTCCAGAGAAAATACGGAGGAACTGCGGAGTCCAGTGCATGTCTGTAAGCAGCTTTAGTTACTTTGTCTGCCACATTGGTTTTTCCAGTGACTACGGGGAATTTTTACTTAAGTCACTTCAAACACAAACCGAAGCTACTGCAAAGCACACTGTGCAGCGTAAGCCTGGGTTCTCTAGCATTTGTGTTTTTTTGTGTTCATTATGCAAACTTTTTGAACCCCTCCCTGTGCTTTTCAGTATTGCGGATAACCTGCCAGTTGCCACCAGGTTAGAGTTCTACCCAAACAGAGAGGCAGGAGGTGAAGAGGAGCAGAAGAGAAGAGAGGATGTGGTGAAAGATATCCAGTTTGAACATGGCTACAGACTGGGCTTTGTCGACAATAACAAGGTAGATTGTATATGGCATTGTGCTGCCATGAGCACATTGTTCAGAGGTGGAGAGTGCAGGAAGCAGATGATCTGGAAACTTCAGTTATAGATTGTGTTAGCATGTTATCTTTCTGCATTGTTTACCTTCACTTCTCTTATTATGAGTGTTTGTTTCCTACTTTAAAAAAACTAATGAGTATTTTTATTTTGTCTGTGGAGATTCTCAGTCATCCAGTTTTTAGCACTTGGATATATCATTATGTTGATTTTATTCTCTGCTCTTCTTAGTGGCTTGAGAAGTGAGCAGGATTTTACAATGTTTCAATCACACTTCAATGACAATTATTGATTTTTTTTTTTGTCATCTGATCAAACCATTCCTCCAACACAAGTGATTTGAAAATTAAAATGTTGATAGATATCACTGAATAAGCTTATTATCCAAACTTTAACTTTAATTGTTGCATAATTAGTAATGTTTTAATTCATTAGAATATTTGATAGAGAAACACATTTTCACAACTACATTTTCAGGGTCTTAAAGGTTAACGCCTAAATTTCTAGAAGATCCTGGAAAATCCTAGGATACTAATTGTTGTCTTGGCCTTTCTTTTTTCTCCCTCACAGTTTTATCTTCACAACCACCTGTCCTTCATCCTGTACTTCCACCGGGAGAAGCTGGAAGAGGGGGAAATTCATGACTACAGGGTCGTACGGTTTGAGGTTGTACCCCAAAGTGTAAAAGTGGAAGGTAAGTGCCAGCACACTCTGACCCATTGTGATTTAAAAACTCCTTGCATCAAAGGAAGACACACACGTTGCCTCCAAAGTGGCCAGTAAAGTAAATATTGTAATCACTTGTTCTGTATTTATTCATCCTCAGATCTGAAAGCCTGTGGAAAAAGACAAGACTTGCACCTTGCCAGAGGCCAGTGGCTCTGCACCCCAGGAGGTTGACCCAACCAGGGAGAACGAGGTTCTCTTCACCTACTCTGTCCACTGGGAGGTCAGTAATTGCTGCACAAATTCTCACTAACCAGGAGTCAGACCAGTCTGACACCTAATAAATTCCTAAAACAAAAGTAATAGGACAAAAGGAGTATAACAAAATATGGTTTTATAAAGTTCCTTCTTCTCTACGTGTTTTGGGGCTGTTCTTGTAGATAAATCCTATTGTACCTACAGTATATAATACCTTGAGGGTATTTCTTCAAATTTGGACTCAAGGGTGTACTGGTTGGAATTTGTTGGTCGAAGGTCATGGCCACTGTGACCTATTTTAACATGTTTTTGATCATACTTATAATGATAAAATACAATAGAAAATATGAGACTGTCCAAATAATTGCAGACTATAGTTAGGAAAAATGATGACCAAAGACAAGTTCAGATGATAAAGTTTAGGCATTTTTTCAAGCTGTTGACTTTTCTTGGATTTGGGGTTAAATAAAGTGTGGTGGAGGAACTACTGAGCCTCTTGTCTCCTGTGTGCAGGAGAGCGAGGTGAAGTGGGCGTCTCGATGGGACACTTACTTGACCATGAGTGATGTTCAGATTCACTGGTTCTCCATTGTCAACTCTGTGGTGGTCGTCTTCTTCCTTTCTGGTACGTCCAGTTTTTCACATATTCTGCTCTGCTCAACTCTTAAATGTCCATATCAACATAGTAGAGAACTGAAAGTCATTGGGCCCATGGACCCTTAAAGCCTGTGAGTGTATGTAAGTCCATTACATCTATAGATCTATATTTTATCCTGCTCAGATTACTATGACATTTTGTCAGTTACTGAATAAAAATGTCATGTCACTTTTGTAATAAGTAACATCATCTTTTGAAGTACCAAAGAATGTAATTCATTTGGATTATTTCATTAACCTTGAAGATATCACACAGGATCATTTTGATGTTTGATTTTTTTTTATTTCACCACATTGGACTGACACAGACAGTCAGTGGTGTCACAGGCTCTGATCCCCATCATGGTGGCAACATACATATAATCATTTCCTCTTTAGCAATTTGTCTTTTACAAAGTAAAAGCACAAAGTTTGTTTTGTTGCTGTAATGCTTTATATTGAGCTGAATTTTACAGAGCTTTTATTTAAAAAAGTTGTGAACTTGGGTCTGAAGATTGTGTTGGTTGCTCTACAGACTCAGAAATAGCTGATATGCCGATATAACAGTTCATAAATCATTCAAACTCATATATAAACCACACAAATGAACAGTAATAAAACACATTCAGTTTTATTTTATGAAAAACATTGATAAAATCTTCTTTTTACCTTCACTCTGAACCATAGACTGTTTATAAAAAGCTCTGCACACAAACATAAAAAGTGACAGTATATTGTAGAACTGTTTGTGGAGGACTCACTAATGACAAGGAATAATTCTGAAGAAGCTCCAGAGCATTAACAAGAGAACAGCTCATTCTAACTCGGCACATTACGAACAGGCACTGCACTAGTTACAGATTACACATAGCCCATTACTAGCCAACCTGATTATGCCATACATTAAAAAATATACTTGTTTTTTGACAGCATGTGAACTGTTGCTGTTAAAATGTTCTTGCTGAATGAAATCTTTCTTGTTCTCTCAGGTATTCTGAGTATGATCATTATCAGGACCTTGAGGAAGGACATCGCTAACTACAACAGAGAAGATGACATAGTAAGTAAATACCCAGTTGGGCTGTAATACAATACAATAACAATGAATATAGTGTTTTTCAGTAACAATATAAATAAAGTCCAATATATATTAGAGCTGTCAAAATTAACGCATGCGCAGAATGACCTGCCCCAATTGTTTAAGATAAAGGTTATCTTTGAGTTTAATAAAAATAAAAAAATATTCTAAATAACATCATCCTATGTCTGCTCAGAGGCATAGCAAAGAGACAGCCACATTTAATTATGGTGTGGTATGTTTTAGTTTGATTTTATTTAATTTTTCAAGTCTTAATAACTCTATCATTTGGACTTGTCATCAATAAAAAAAACTAATGTTAAATGTATATATCCGCCTTCTGTCATTTATCTTTCCGTTTCCACAACAATATACAGAAGAAATGGGCATTTTTCAGGCATTTAGAAATGGTGATTAATCAGATTAAAAATTGAAATTCCATGAAAACTCACACTTTTATTTATCAAATGAGTTGTAAAATGAATAGAAAATATAGTCAAGACATTGACAAGGTTAGAAATAATGATTTTTATTTGAAATATTAATTTTGTTCTTCAAACTTTGCTTTTGTCAAAGAATGCTCCATTTGCAGCAATTACAGCATTGCAGACCTTTGGCATTCTAGCTGTTAATTTGTTGAGGTAATCTGTAGAAATTTCACCCCATGCTTCCTGAAGCACCTCCCACAAGTTGGATTGGCTTGATGGGCACTTCTTACGTACCATACAGTCAAGCTGCTCCCACAACAGCTCAATGGGGTTGAGATCTGGTGACTGCGCTGGCCACTCCATTACAGACAGCATACCAGCTGCCTGCTTCTTCCCTAAATAGTTCTTGCATAATTTGGAGGTGTGCTTTGGGTCATTGTCCTGTTGTAGGAGGAAATTGGCTCCAATCAAGCGCTGTCCACAGGGTATGGCATGGCGTTGCAAAATGGAGTGATATCCTTCCTTATTTAAAATCCCTTTTACCTTGCACAAATCTCCCACTTTACCAGCACCAAAGCAGCCCCAGACCATCACAGTACCTCCACCATGCTTGACAGATGGCGTCAGGCACTCTTCCAGCATCTTTTCACCTGTTCTGCGTCTCACAAATGTTCTTCTGTGTGATCCAAACACGTCAAACTTTGATTCGTCTGTCCATAACACTTTTTTCCAATCTTCCTCTGTCCAATGTCTGTGTTCTTTTGCCCATATCTTTTTATTGGCCAGTCTCAAATATGGCTTTTTCTTTGCCACTCTGCCTAGAAGGCCAGCATCCCGGAGTCGCCTCTTCACTATAGACGTTGACACTGGCGTTTTGCGGGTACCATTTAAAGAAGCTGCCAGTTGAGGACCTGTGAGGCGTCTATTTCTCAAACTAGAGCCTCCCACTTCTCTTTCTACTCTGGTTAGATCCTGTTTGTGCTGTTCTCTGAAGGGAGTAGTACACACCGTTTTAGGAATTTTTCAGTTTCTTCGCAATTTCTCGCATGGAATAGCCTTCATTTCTAAGAACAAGAATAGACGGCGAGTTTCACATGAAAGTTCTCTTTTTCTGGCCATTTTGAGAGTATAATCGAACCCACAGATGTGATGCTCCAGATACTCAACTAGCTCAAAGGAAGGCCAGTTTTATAGCTTCTCTCACCAGCAAAACAGTTTTCAGCTGTGCTAACATAATTGCACAAGGGTTTTCAAGGGTTTTTTAATCATCCATTAGTCTTCTAAGGCGATTAGCAAACAACAATGTACCATTAGAACACTGGAGTGATAGTTGCTGGAAATGGGCCTCTATACACCTATGTAGATATTTCATTAAAAACCAGACGTTTCCACCTAGAATAGTCATTTACCACATTAACAATGTATAGAGTGTATTTCTGATTAATTTAATGTTATCTTCATTGAAAAAAAACTGCTTTTCTTTGAAAAATAAGGCAATTTCTAAGTGACCCCAAACTTTTGAACGGTAGTGTAATCAAGCATAGTAAAAGTTATAACACATAAAATTATTTTGGATTTTCGGCCTCATATTTGTGAAATGCTTCTTTAGTTTTTTTGGGGGGGAGTCAAAAAAAAAAACTTTTATTCCACCATTCACTGTCTGGTAACTTCAACTGTCTCACTGGCTGGAGCAGAAATCATATTTTAGGATTAGAAGGAATATCTTGTTAATTATTGATATTGACAGATATGAACATTTTTATTTGGATGACATTTTAAAATACTATTTCACCCAGCCCAAATGCAATCAAAAACAGTGGGCATGCTTTCAGCAAGTCTTTGCAAACGAACACTAACCATGTCTTTGAGAAGTTGCATAGATCAGAAATAATAAATTTTATGTCAACTGATTTTAGTTTTTCTGAAATCAGATTTGAGTTCTTGATGTTTATCAGATCAGTATATTCCAGGCACTTCATCCCATTTCTCTGCCCCCTTACCAGGAGGACACTATGGAGGAGTCGGGATGGAAGAACGTCCACGGTGACGTATTCAGGCCGCCTCAGTATCCTATGATCCTCAGCTCTCTTCTGGGCTCGGGGATCCAGCTCTTCTGCATGATCCTCATCGTCATCTGTAAGTGTTTCTCTATCATTGGTTACTTAACAGATAATGACTCGCACCTCTTTCATTGTTCATGAGGTTAAAGAAACATCACTCAGTGTGAAGAGTCTTCTCTCATGTTCACTTCAGTTTCAGGAATCAAAATCTCCTGGTTAAACCTCCATTCTTATCAGATCAATTATTTAAATTGTAGTTCTGCAATAGGATCTTCAGTTGCAGGAGCAAGTAGCTGTTGAAAAATTTGATCTAGGTAATCTATGAAACATTCAAACTGACATTTTCTCCTCTGTGTGTCACAGTTGTTGCCATGCTGGGCATGTTGTCTCCATCCAGCAGAGGGGCCTTGATGACCACTGCTTGCTTCCTTTTCATGTTCATGGGGTAAGAGCCACATTTATCTCTCTGACGGCCATGAAGAAATTCCCAAATATGTTCCTATTTAAATAGTGCATTTCTTTAACTGTACACTGCTTTTTCCTGTGCATGTGTTTCCTCCAGTGTGTTTGGTGGTTTCTTTGCTGGAAGACTGTACCGCACACTGAAGGGTCATCGGTGGAAGAAAGGAGCTTTTTGTGTAAGTCCGTAATAAATCAACCCCATAATGTGAAAGAAAAAAATATCTCTCATAATTATGAACTTGACTAATGCAGTGTATATAGGATTTCTTTTAGCAGACGCCCCCCCCCCCCCCCAAAAGGAAGGGTGATCTGACCCCACCCCAAAAAACAATAATAATAATAATAATAAATAATAATAAAATCAATAGTGATTTATTTATTAATTAGATTATTTTGATGCTCTCCATATAAAGCTTGTGTGGTAAAAAACTGATTATAGCCTGTACGGTTCCAGGTTGCCCCACTGACTGCTCTTGGCAGCGCCACTGCATCTAGGCATTACACATTACTCCTCTCTGACAACAAGAGACTCTGCTCCTCGGATCTTTTTTAATCTGACTTACACATAGAACTGATCTTTATAAAAAACCTGCTGAATTCGCGTTTATGTGTTCATGGATAAACGGGGCATCGCTTCTTCTGAAACAATGAAGTTAAAACACTGCGTTGCGTCATAATCTGCAGGAAGAAGTTCTCTCCTATCTGCAGGATTGTGTGTGTGTCTGCTCGTCTCTGTCCCTCTTCACACAAACTGATGATCACATTTATTCAGTTATTAATCAATGATGTTGGATCATGAATCCAGATCGTTCCGGTCACCCCTAATGTCCTGGCTGTGCGCATCACGTTACGTCTGGAGTTGTTTCTGGCAAACTGATCAATTCTGATCACGGTTGGTGTTTATTGTTAATGTGCTTAGTGAGCGCAGGTCAGCGGGTAAGTCAGGAGGAGGGAGGGTAATACAGCACGGTACAAGGATACCAGGCCTATAATGTATGGGCCACCATGGCAAAGTCAATGTAGTGGAAACCCCGAAAGTGGCCAGGCCACTTCTGTCCTTAAAATCAAGTAGAAGAATTTTAAAGTAAAGAATTCCTCCTGGGTTAATCTATTCATTTATTTTTCAATGCAAACCCAATGTTTGTTTGACCGTTTGTATGTGGAAATGAAGGAGCATTGTCCCCTTGGTGTCACTATAAACAAAGAGGCTGAGCTCATCTTCTTTTTTCTCTTCTGCAGACGGCGACTTTGTATCCTGCAGTGGTTTTTGGAATTTGCTTCATCCTCAACTGTTTCATCTGGGGAGAACACTCCTCTGGAGCGGTGAGTCTCATGCCTCACAAACACTGTGCATTCATTGCAAATAAGGAAACAACTAACTAGATGGTTAATCACCTAAAACATGTTTAAATGGTTTATGCAGGTATATTAGAGTTCAATAGCAGAAATAAAAGTTGAGTAAAGAGTAGAACAGTTACGACACATAACATCCTCTGAGCTATTATCTGATTTATTCCAAATGAAGAGCATGTACGTGTTTTGTTTTAGTTTATGTTCAGTTTTAGATAATCAGTACAGTGTCATGAATTATTAAACATGGTCCTTTCTCTTCTCTTGCCTCATCAGGTTCCCTTCACCACAATGCTGGCTCTGCTGTGTATGTGGTTCGGTATCTCCATGCCCTTGGTCTACCTGGGCTACTACTTTGGCTTTCGCAAACAGCCATACGATAACCCGGTACGCACCAATCAGATCCCTCGGCAGGTCCCAGAGCAGCGCTGGTACATGAATAAGTTTGTTGGGTGAGTGTTCAAGCAATCTAGGGATGGTTATGTTGAAGGGTTTGAACATTCAACTTGAGGCGTGCTGTCTTGTGACATAGAAACTTTTCTTTGCACTAGAATCCTGATGGCTGGGATCCTGCCATTTGGGGCTATGTTCATCGAGCTCTTCTTCATTTTCAGTGTGAGTACAGCTGCTTTGCTCTTTGTTGTGATCAATTCAAAACCTGCTGACAGTGCTGCACACATGTTGGTGTGTCAGTAACGTGACACAGATGAAAGTTTTATAAGTTTCGCTGGGACTTTTTTTAAACTATAACAATCTTTGTCCACATGAGTGTTTCGGCTCTGAATCTGTTTAAATCCCTGTCTATATTAATAAGGCTGAAAAAGAATGTGAACACTTACATGCCAGTTAGGGATGTCCCGATATGAGATTTTGGTGCCATGACAATTTTCAGAGGAAATGTCACGGTTTCCATGATCATCGATACTAAAGAAGGAAAAAGACACACAACAAGAAATATATAGCTAATTGTGTGTGTGTGTGTGTGTGTGTGTGTGTGTGTGTGTGTGTGTGTGTGTGTGTGTGTGTGTGTGTGTGTGTGTGTGTGTGTGTGTGTGTGTGTGTGTGTGTGTGTGTGTGTGTGTGTGTGTGTGTGTGTGTGTGTGTGTGTGTGTGTGTGTGTGTGTGTGTGTGTGTGTTTGCCCCCTACAGGCCATCTGGGAGAATCAGTTCTATTATCTTTTCGGCTTCCTGTTCCTGGTGTTCATCATTTTGGTGGTGTCCTGCTCTCAGATCAGCATCGTCATGGTTTATTTCCAGCTCTGTGCAGAGGTGAGTTCAGCTGGGCTAACCAACACTACTCATTTAATGGATGAAGTAATAAATGAATAGCCTTTAGTTTGACAAGTGGGAGTTACTGAAGACTGGTGTAGACTCTGACAAAACACAGACTAACTCTAAAAGACTCACTATACAGATTTTAAGAACAGTGGCTCACCTAGCAACAGTGCAAGTCTGAAAAAAAAAAAACCATAATGTAACAATGTAAAATGTACATTTGACGATGAGAACATAATTTCTTATCATAAAACACTCCCAGAACAACATCTAAATTAACAACAGATTTGTGTTGTTTTACTTCTCCTGAAAAAAACAACAGATCTCATGTCTAGCAAAGACGTGTAGTGACTTTGAAAAACAGCATGTAAGGAAAGGTACAAATACTGAGGTTTTATAGAGTTAAAGAGCATACTATACAAACATAGTATAGAATAATTGTTTCCTCTTTAGGAGGAAAAACTGGTTGATGTATTTCTCATAACCAGCTCCCAAAATGTGTCCTTATTGAGGGCGTATCACTATTTTACTATTTCACCAAGAAATCTATATAACAGTTATCTCCATCTCTCCTCACTATCAGGACTACCGGTGGTGGTGGAGGACTTTTCTGGTTTCAGGAGGCTCAGCTTTCTACGTCCTTGTTTATGCTGTGTTCTACTTTGTCAACAAGGTAAAGAGTAAAACACATGTTTGATTACAATGCAGCTGACTTAATGGCAAACCCTCATTGTTTCAGCAGGACCTTTTACGTTTGGCCTGAGTCTTTAAATAGCCTTCGTTATAATATTATAACAGTGTCTTTGACTCTCATATGTAATTATTATTTTCTGCATGTCAACTTTTGATTGTCTAATGTTGTGACGTTTTAACTTTACTTAAGTTGAGGCTTCAAAATAAGCCCACTGGGGTTTTGCCTCCCCCTGCACTGTATATTATTATTTGTAATTTTTTTCTGTGCTAAATACACATAAACAATTCTATACATCACCAAATCGTGCTATGAGCTTGTCATCTTAAACTGAGATTAAGGTGAGATAAAGAAACTTTACCTTCGGCAGGTGAATGTGAAAATTGCACAGATACTACTGGTCAAGATTTATTTTCAGATTTTATTTAAGTTAAGTTTGACATCTACATGTGACATCTAGAGGTGAGGTTGCAGATTGCAACCAACTAAAAACCCTAACATCACCCGTCCCTTTCCAACTTAAGCCAAGTGTGAACTCACCATTACAGCCTCTGTGCGCATCGAGGAGTGCCAACGGAAACAATGTAATTTCTTGCGAATGCCGAAGCACAATTTCATTTTGGCTGGTAGCACACCTACCAGCTTTTTCAACTTTGCACTTGCTGCATCAATCTCTACAGACATCTGACTCCTCAAGTCACGACGGAGCTTACAGATTCTCAGAGGGCTCGTGAAGGGACATTGCAGATCATACAGAATTTTATTTTAAAACATGTTACACAAAATGTATAAAAGTGAGCAAAAGAAACCCCTAAGAATCCTCTTCTATTTATTCCCTTCCAGCTGGACATTGTGGAATTCATCCCCTCTCTCTTGTACTTCGGCTACACAACCCTGATGGTGCTGTCATTCTGGCTGCTCACAGGCACGATTGGTTTCTACGCAGCCTACATGTTCATCAGGAAAATCTACGCTGCAGTCAAGATCGACTGAGTTGTCACCACCACTGCTGTTTTTTGGGGGTTTTGTTTAATTTTTTGTCACATTTCCTTTTTGTTTTTTTTGTTTTTTTAATATATATTTTTATCATTCATGTCAAACAAGCACTGACTTGTGTTTAATAGGGAACAAGAGGGGTGTTTTCATGGTGCAACAGCCCAACCCACTGGCGTCACAGGGAAGAACAGCATGTGGCAGAGCTAAACCAGCTGTCTCTCTCTCTCTCCCCCCTCCCTCGCTTCTCTCCCCATCCTCTCTCCAGGACAGAGGCTCAGAGGCGATTCTCCTCTGTCCCAGTTTATGTCTTCTGCTGTTTCACCTTGCACACAACACAGTGGGCCAAAGCTTGTCTAACGTTGGTTTCTGCACATTTTCGTCTCGTCTTTTCGTTTTGTGACTCTAACTTATCCGGGTTTTTTATTTTTGCCATCCCAGAATTTATCTCTGACTTAATTTCTCCTCACCATCAGTCATCTCCTGTGAAGTTATTTTCATCTGATGTCTTCACATACCTTTTGTCTTTGCTTTTTCCACTGTTTCCAATGTGACTTCGTGGAGGAGACTGCAGATCAGGGAAGGATCGGAGAGTGTAATTGTGGTTATGTTAACTTTGTTGTGTCTTAATCATATGGATGGAAAAATTGTGCTGGGGAGTCCTACCTTGTAACTCAAGAAAGGATAAATTAAATGTTCTTTTATTTTTTACTTCTATTTCCATGTCCTGGTGTGACCATGTTAACCACCTCTGTAATCAAATATTAGCTTCTTTCTCCAAATCAAAGGGTCTTTAATTAAAGTAAAAATACTGGTCCATTGTTTAAATGATATACAACAGCTCTAAAGCCGATGCTCTGAAGCAGCGAATTGAAGCCACTGGATTGGGAGAAAAGAAAAAGCTGCGGTTGATGCGGAAGCGACAAGGAGCAGTAACCTGTTGGATAGAAAGTCTACAACACAACGCCAAGTTTGAAGCTTTTGCGGTGGTAACGTACAGAACGCTCATTGAAGCAGTCCGTCTGTACCCTGAGCAGCGCTGGATGCCTGCTGAACTATGCAGCAATGGAGAGAAGTGCAGAATCGCTGGCTTGTGGTGCCTGTTTCAAAGGACCGCTTTGTCGGAAAATATCATGTTTGAAACTAATGTACGAGGCATTTTGTGTGTAATCGACAGCGAGATCACTTGTGTGTCTTTACCAGTGATGGCAGATGGATTCTGACAGTGCTTTGGTGTCATGAGATGAGCTTTGAAATGTTATCCACAGTGTTCAGATTTGTATAGCCGATGTCTTTGTGTAGACTCATAACTCATCCATGCATCTTGCACTTTTTCTTTATTTTTCAGCTGAAAGACTTAAAATGTGTGGAGCCTGATAAAATGTGACTTTACAAGCTGCTCGAGTTAACGGCTTCTCATTGGCAATCAATCTGTTAGCTTAGCATAGCTTAGCATAAAGACTGGAGATGGGCAGAACAGCTAATCTTGGTAACAATAAATCTTGTCATGTCTTGGCTCTGCTCAGTGACTGAGAAGATGGTTTTCATTTTAATTAGGAAAGTTTGAAGGTGCTAGACAGAGCCAGGCTAGCTGTCCTCTTCACAGCCTTAATGCTAAGCTAATCTGCTGCTGACTAGCTTAATTTTTAGCATGAGAGTGACACCAGTCCTGTCATGTAACTCTTTGCAAGAAGTGTATTTTGGAGAAATGTCGTTCCTCTTGACGACTCAGTTGAATTCCACTGCTCTGTAAATCTTGAGTCTGTCTTTGCTAACAGATGAGACGGGTCCTGCAGATCACTGGCTCACAGTTGCAGGTTACTAGTTGACTGAATGTTAACACAGACCCGGGAAGTACATTTTTTTTAATCAAGCGTCACTCCTTCTACACAGATGCATCTTTAAAATTGAACTAAGCTGAACGCTCACAATATGCAGTGTCCCCTGAGCCCCTCCCCATTTATTGGACTTTATCACAGACTCCATAGAGATCATCAGACTAACTTAGTGAAGAATTGAAGCTTCACTCTATCTGTTTTAGATTTTTTTTTCAATATACTGGTGGCAGGTGTTTTTGCACAGAAGTAAAGGTGACATGTCGTCGTGAGGCTTTACAGAGAAGGAACAGGTGCCAGCATCAACCCTGATTCTCCAGGGCTAAAACAAAGAATGAATGAATGCCTCATCCCCCTGAGCCCTCGCCCCCTGTCATTAACACCTAATGAGCGGCTTCAAGAGAGCGAGACGTTGCCAAAAATATTTAAGTTACCCCTGCCACTTGCTTCAAGACACACCAGCCTCTACTCAAATGAGTGCATTCCTGTAACAACCATGACTTCCCACACCATCCGACAGCATCATCTCTGTACCACTGTTCCACCCTCTGTATTATGTCAGAGTCACTGAGCTCTGACAATCGAGCTGCTGTTTTTGGCAGACACGGTTCTCCTGCTGTTGGAAGTGCACACGACGGGAGACTTTTTTTACAGACAGACTTTAACGTTGCCCGAGTCATGCATACATATGTATGATCGAGGGGTTTACGATGTAAATAATAGAACATGGCTTTGTATTTGTTTGCGTTTGGCTGTTTGTGGCGCTCTATAATGATTCCTATCATCGTTTTAGCCAAAAGCATGACGCTCATGATGACTTTGAAAGGAACCTGTTTCTGTTACTCCTCTCTGTGTTGCTTTTACAGAATGTACAATAACAAAATGTACAATGACAAAAACAATAAAGTAATGACAAGTTGAATATGAAGAAGAGCTTTCTGTTGTGGGGTTGTTTTTTCTTCATAAAGGGGCACCAAAGCAGATTTTCCACATGCAGTATCCATTTGTCTGCACAAATGCCTGCAGGGTGGACAAACTGGAGCAACTGGCCTCGGTTCATTTTAGAACCAAAATGAGAGAAACTAAATGTATTTGACGTGTACCTTTTAGTTTGGTTCATGTCCCTTCCATTAACATGGAAAGGATTTATGAACTATACCGCAGCGAGTCCCCGAGGGGGCGATTAAAGGGATAGTTCACCGAAAAATTATAATTCACTCATCTACCCGACCCTATGTCGATGGTGGGGGTGGGTGAAGTGTTTGAGTCCACACAAAACTTCTGGAGTCTCAGACGTAAACTTTGTAGCAGCCAAATCCGATACAAGTGAAGTCAATGGTGAGTCCTTCAGACGTAATAAAACAACAGAAAGAACATAACTGCTCATGTGGTGGCACCCAAGTGTCCGCAAGCCCCAACATTCATATTCAACTCAAAACAACGCCATTTACACCATTTATAAAGCCTAAATGTCCACTGGAAGTAGATAAACTAGCGGATGTAGTGTGTCCAAGGTTCCTTGAATGCACCTCGTAGGAAGATATCAGTGGACATTTAGGCTAAGCATGGTGTAAATGACGCTGTTGAATATCAATGTCGGGGCTTGTGTGTTTTGGTATAGTGTGTGAGTAGATGATGATTGCATTTTCATTTTTCATTGAACTATCCCTTTAAGGTGTTTTGGCTTTACATTAACATGTCATCCAGATTTGTATACATTCAGGGGTTGAGGTCAAGGGGCTGCTAACAGGTAGGTTATACAATACTTACTTACTGGCACAACTTCACCTGTTTCCATGGAGGTGAAAACTGGAGCCACAGTTACAGTAAACTCAATAACTTGTGAGACTGACACGTCTCAGCTTGTAGCCTTCACCAGGGTCATCCATGTATACTGCTTGTTTTTCTGGTGGTGATGAAATACCTCACCAACTTGAGTAGGCTTGTTCCCAGTAAATGTGTTGTACCTTACATCTAAGCTACTCCTTCAAATTCACATTTCAAGACTACGAATAATTTTATGACAATAAAGCCATAATTTTACAAGAATAAAGTCGTAATGTTACGAGAATAAAATCGTAAAATTTGAGAGAAAAAACACTGGTAAAGTTGGAAAGATTTGGACATTTCGGATCAATAACTAATAAACGAAACCTCTGCAACCAGCTACAGATTTAATTTCATCAAAACAACCTGAAATCTGAATTTTTTTTTGAACAAATCATAATATACATTATCTCAAGGCAATAATTAGACTTTATTCTCTAAATGTCTGAATCTTTTTTGTATCCAAAGTGGCCCTAATATTCTGTGGTAGAAACAAGGCATGTGCTCTATTGACGTTGAAGTGACCCCGTTGCCAATCAAAAGAAGCCACTGCGGTGGCTGATTAATTGTTTAGACACATGCAAAAAAATGACGACGTGTCCAGTTTCCAAAACAAAGGCGATTTATTGCTTACAATCAGCAGGATTTCCAAAACAAACAGAGCACAACCACTTTCTCTGTGATTAGTCTATTTCCCAAAAACATAGATAAAAGATCAAAATACTCAACATACTGATATAAAGATAAATATGAACCCATTTGTCAGTAAAATCAATCCTCTAACTAAATAAGAACTGATTTAACATAACCATTAAGTATCAAATACATTTATACAGGTCAGAATAATCATTATTGTGGGCAAATGGAAGATCCCACCTGAGACAATACCCAGTCACTTAATGTATAGGGGCTTAAAGTTGGCTGGAATATCCAACCACACCATTACACAGCTGTTTGCAGGATGTGTAGTGATGAGGTAATGTAGTAATAATGTATGTAATGATGAGGTAAAGACCATATAGCGCGAAGCCCGGCTTGCTTAGTTCCCTCTCCCTTCACGTAAATCATTGCTCTGACTTTGTGGGTAATCTGCCCCGACCACAGACGTTGAGAATAGTTTATAGAAAAAGGCAATTTTCTCCCTGATTGTCTCCTTTGCTGTTGTTGGTCGTCAAAAAAGCAGCAATATTAAAATGATCAGCCTCAGCTGTACTTTGTGTTTATGGTTAATTAGCAATGTTAGCACACACATGACATCATTAGCAAAGTATGATTATCCACTAAACAATTACATTATTGAGCAAAACGTTCTATGAATCCTGTCATAAGGCTAATAATTACTTAGTTAGATGACGAGATGACAGTCAGACTGGTTGTAGCTGGTAGTTGCAGCTGAAGAGTTGCATCCTCTTGCACAACATCAACGTCATCGCACAGCAGACAGAAACAATAACTCATTTTTCCTGAAGCTCCCCCTACTGTGAACAGTTGTATCAGTGACTGGAGACAAGCAGTGTGGAGGATGTGGGATTTAACCAGACAGTTCAACCAGCTAAAGAGATGTGTTGTCTGTGTATATATATATATATATATATATATCCCAACTTGGTGGATGTGGAAATCCCGCTGGAAGTCTTCTGTGTGTGTGTGTGTGTGTGTATCAAGGTGTTAATTCTTGCTTTCTGGTGTTTCCGAAATGTTCGGAGTCTGCAGGCCTCTGATCAAATTATAAAGTCTGTGGTGTGGTGTCTCGGCTCTCTCAAATCCTTTTTACGAACTCTCTGGGTTCCTCCAAAGAAAATTCTACAAACCCAAAAGAGTTTCTATTCTTGAGTTATGGCACAGTTGGCATCCCATAAGTGTATGCGTGAGAGTCAGCCAAGTTGGTGTAATTATAGTTTAGCTCCATAGTACTATAATTAGGGCCATCTTGACACTCATTGGTGCAGCTCTCTGAGACATAGTCCAGACCCTGGTCCAACATGTGGGTTAGACACACTGTGGGGACACCAGCCACCAGTCAGATAGTCCTGATATATTCAAGGACGCCACTGTAAACTGTGTTTTTTTTGGTGTGGTGATTCTCTTTCACTGTGAGAATAAAACGGGAGTCAAGCCTCCCCAGGGCAGGTTTGTGAATGGAGGTCAAAAGATATTGCATGAGTTATGAAAAGGAGAACATGGAGAACACATAGTACACAGATACAGTGTTTTTACCACGTTCTCAGAGTCCTCTCATATGTATCTTGTGTAGACTGAACTCCGGAGGTTGTGTGGAGAATTGGGTCCAGACTTTCTCTGCAGTTTGCCTTCTCATGCACAATGCGCTCAGACGTTTTTACAACAGAACTGAAATCTCTGCAGGGTGAGGGTGAGGGGTGGTGCAGCAGACAGAGGCAGGATGTAACATATTAACAGAGATTATGTGTTTTTGTTTACAGTACATTGACACCGGCGTCGGACCCTATCACCAAAATCTCTCTTGACATCTTCTTCAGTGTCCTCTACGTTTGTTTGGCACCGCTTTGTTTTCTTTACTGGATTTTTGTCTGTCTCGTGTCAGAAACATCATCCCACCGCTTGCACGTGGTGAATCCTGTGGAAGATCCCCTGCTCCTCCACACTTTCTGCAGACTTTTTAATAGAGGGCCGGATGGAGAAAATCCGGAGGCTCTCACTCTGACATTTGCGTTCACACATACAACCCCTCCGGAGAATGTCCGGGGTTCAGTGCATGTCTGAGAGCCGCTTATCTTTGCTGAAGCAGTCAAGGGGATCAACTAACAAATAGGCATTCAAAACAAGCAAACTAAAGTGTGTGCATGAGTGTGTGGAACTTTTTCAAAGATTTATCTGAGGGCGGCCCACAGTCTCAAAGTCTGAAACCTCTGATCACCCCCTCCTGTAGCTGACATACAGTGTAGCACCACTCAGCTCCATTCTGATCAAGTTTTTATCCGTGACTCGGTCCTCAGCCGTGGAATCTGCTAAAACCTAATAGTAAAAATAAAAGGAAAACTCCTGAACTGAAAAGAGACCAGGGCGGCACGGTGGAGCAGTGGGTAGCAGTTGCTTCACTGGAAGGAGATTCTGGGTTTAAAACCTGGATCAACAGAACTGACTTTGATTTATTTTGATGAAAACAGATACATGTGTCCAAGATTATACAGTAACTCTGGAAAACTACCCTGAGAGTTACAACCTTTTTTAATTCCCAACTAAGGTGTAAAATGTTGCCTGAAATAAAATTCAAGTTTGCAACAAGAATCAAACTATCAACCTGAAATATGTCAATTTCTTCCCCCTGCTGAGATTTCCAGACAGAACACAAATGACATGAGCAGTCATCCACGGTGGTTATGTATAAGTTCTTCTGCCACTCAGCACTTTATATGATATTCAAACACTTTTTTGAAGAGGAATTTTTCATTTTGCAAAAGAAAATGTAGAAAAAAATACACAGAAAGTATGAAACCACTGGTTTGTCTTTTAATCATTTCAACATAACACATGACAACTCAAAGATACACTGTACTGTACAATAAGTCAATAGTTCTGTTGTTGTGTTCATCATCTCTTTGGATCAACCAATATACAAATCTGTCACTTTTACATTGCAGCAACTGATTGCATGTGAGATATGTAACAAAAAAGCGAGACTTCTCCTCATTTTTCTTTCTCTGAAGCACATTATTTATATAATTCTCCCTGTAGTTGATAAACTCCATGCTATATAAAATAGTGTCAGTGAATGCAAAATATTCTATTTTCGTTCACCTTATTTCACCTTTTTTTTTTATTCCAGACGTGGCTGTTATAGCAAGTGATAAAAAATAAAGGGCTATGTCACTAAACGAGATACACAAAGAGGTTGGAATGCAAGACTTACATTAAGCTAGAAATATATAAAACACGTGGATGTTGTCTGCATCAGACAGTACCCAGTTTCTTACTAAAAGCAAAAAAGAGAGGGAGAGAGAGAGAGAGAGAGAGAGAGCATTATTAAAAATCAAATCAGTTTTTCAGGCTTAAACTGATGAAAAAATTCCCTTAACTTTTTTTATGTTCTGCACCTACTAGTAAAGAGGAAAAGTTGAGGATAAGTGCATCCCTAGTAGGTGCAGGTCGAGGTAATGGATCTACAGCCGAGCCACAGAACAGAGCAACATGAGCATCCATCTCATATCAAGTGTTTCTGACGCGCACTGGTTTGGTGTCAGCTTTTTTTCCTGTTAGCTTGTGTATGGAAGCTTATTTCTGCAAAAAAATAAACTTCTTCTAAACTAAATGAAAAGCTTAACTTAACTATCAATTTTGATGCCATACATTTTAAATTATAATGTAGCAGATGAGAAGTTATAGCAAATTACTTTAATTTCCACTCACTGAATTTGCTACTGTCTTAGTGCGTAGTAATAGAAAACAGAAATTTGACTCACTAAATCCAAATGTGTTTGCAAAATTTCGAAATGCTACGTCAAATCTTTGTCTTTGCCCATTACATACGTTTTTATAAACCAAATCTAAATTATGATACCAATAATATTTTTTTTATTTTAAAGCGAATTTCAATTTTGTAAATAGGGATTATTTAAAAACAGCCAATAATATTAACTTAATACTGTATTTTATTAATTTGAGTTTGATTCGTTTTTTTTCTTTCAGGAATTGGTTTCCATACACATCGGGATGTGATTGATTAATGGCTGACCCAGTCCTGGGTCAATCTGAAAATAAAATAAAGACAAAAGCTGTGAGTTCTGATGGTGTCGGTGTTTCCAGCTATGAGCACAGCCTGACCACACACTTTCACTTCCGTTTTAAAAAATATAAAATGATATGTTTATTTTTCGCCTATTTGCTAAGTTGATCCACTTCACAATGAGAAACTGAAAGTGTCCTCCTCTGCAACATGGTGGCCTCAGTCACACAATCGAGTCATTAAAGCAGGAAGTTGCTCCTGTTAGCAGGGACCAGGGCAGTCTGCTTTAAGTGCTTATAATTTGGGGTCACTCCTGACACAATGTTGTTCAGTTACATTGTATATAAATGGCCTGCAGGTGTGCCTCGGTTGCAACAGTTTCAGTGGAAGCTTGTGGTCAGGTTGTGGCTTCGACGCCACCCCTGACAACCATCGTTTGTCATCGCCTCAGAATAACAGACACGTCGCTGCTGCTCTCTTCAAGAACTTGGCTGCAGAGTTTGATTCTATAAATTTTTGAGAAAGAAGGCAAAGCTGGTTTCCTAAAACAAAAGCTTCAGAGGAGAAGGGGCAGGGGGCTCGTATGAAGAAGGATATTAGTGAGTAAGTCTATCAAAAATACTGTTATTCTTTTGGAGAAGAGAAATACACAAAGGTTGATAAAGTCTACACATCAAACTAATGGCACATACATGTACAGGATCAATACAAAATTAAAAAACATATGAACATATAAGCTGAAAGTTTTTATGAAAAAAAAATACTCTTTTTTTAAAGGTTGAAAGTGCTAGAATTCAGATTAGCTCACAGAAACCCAGGGAGGACAAACTTAATACATGCCCAAAACTTTTCCTTAACCCTTTTTTTTAGGATTAAATGAATCTTTGTTACAAAAATATAAATGCTCAATTTGATTGCTACAAATCTGGCTTAAGCCAGGAGGATTTTTCTTAAAGACACATTTTTAAACTCATAATAAAGATCAAATTTGAATCTTGGCTCTTTTTTTATATATATCAGGTAAATTTATCAGAAAGGTGCCGACAGCGAATTTATTTAAGATCAATGACAAGTTTGATCGTTTGGCAAGAGTCATCATCAAAATAATGACCTTCCAGGGGGGAGACAAATAAGTGTAAAATAAGGTTCAAATTAGTTCAGAACTCTGAATATAAATTCTACGATTTCAGCGATGAAGATGTGCTTAAACAGTCAGACTGCTAGGAAGCTTGGTGATTCAGAATTTTCAGTTGCTCCGAGGGGAATATTCACTTGTCTAACACGCAGGGGCCGTCAGCTGCTCACGGTTGGGCTTTTTATATCCTACAGTATACAAATCGGATTACAAGCAATTGTGCAAAAGTGTGAGTTTCTTCTCCCGAGGTTTTGGTAAGAAAAAAAAAATAAAACAAATAAAAATGAGGTGATGTGTTGTGTTGTTTTTCGAGGTCCTGTTTTATACAAACAGAAAATAATATATCATATGACAACAAACAAAACAAATATATGACTATGAGCGATACTGCAAGTCTCGCAGTCAGTCGCATTTCCCCCTGTGCTTTGAATGTCAAAGCCTCGGGAATTTCAGTGACTGCATTCTTCCAGATATCGCCGTATTTTCAGACCCTTATCCTTTGACTCTACAAAGCAGCTGAGAGAAGAGGAGGAGGAGGAGGAATATGGGGGTGACCGGGGTGGGTTGGGGGAGGCCGGGGCTGATGAACACTTCATCGAGTCTGTTTGTGCATGTTTTCAGCTTGCTGTTCATCTTGCAAAAGATTGAAATGATCTAGTGGTCTACAGTTGGCGTCCATCAGCAACCGTGGCTAAAAGCAGCAATATGTATTTTATTTTTCCTTGTTTATGTGCTATCTTTTTGTTCCGTTTCTGTCTTCTCTTTGTTCTTTTTCAGTCAACATTTAATGTCTGCTAAAGGCGGAGTGAGCGGGGCTCCTCCTGTGACAGATGATGTCACAGATGATGCAGGAGCTCGGCCCTGTGTGAACTCGTGGATATGTCACTTGTGTTTGTCATGCCACGGACAGAACAGTAGCTAAAGGAGCACCTGTTTCACTTTGAGGTTTAGGGTTAACTTTGGGCTCAGGTTTTTAAAGGCTGGTGGTGAATGGTTAAAAAGGCTCTAAACTCCGAGATATCCAAAACCACTGAGCTCGGAGTGAAACCTGCTCTGGGATTTACATATTCTACCAGATAAAGACCTACAGTCATAAATCCATAGTTCATCCACGTCAGCATCCCTACAACACAATCTAGTTCAAATCCTACTTGATTATTAAGCCACTAACAGCCGTCTATAGATATTTCCCGTCCACAGTTCTGATCCACTATACTATCTCAAGTACATGTAAAGGTAAAGACTGGATATGACAGAGAAAGCATAAGGGAAAAAGCTAATACTTCATCCATTTGTTTGATCAAAAAAAATGCAAGATACACACAAATGTAAACCTGCCAGACATCATAAACATCATCACTTAGTTTTAATACATCTACCTAAAATACACCTTACTGAGATAAAAGCAATTATAATATTCATTTTTGAGATATTTCGTACACTGCAATAACATTCTTTACCACATTTTTCCTCATCTGTCACTGTTATTCTTGTTCTTTGCCATTCACATATGTCAGGGTTCACCATTAATATGATGATGATGCATCTTTTTAAAAGACTGCGTAAAGATGTGTCTGTGTTATATTCCAAAAATATAGCCTATGTTTTAGATATGTCAGGCAGCCGAGTGCCGGCTGCAGTATGTTGTTATTGAGGGAACTTTAAAAAAAAAAGATAACTGTGGGAAGACGGGTGAAGGAAGAAGAGTCCTCACAAAAGAAACCAGGTGGATTCTGGGTCTTTGAAGGAACCACGAGTCTCAGGCAGTGAAAACCTCTGGAAGTCACAAGTGAGGAGACTAAAGGTTTCCTGGGGAGATTCCTAAAGGTGCCGTCTGCTAGAAAAAAGTGCTTCTCTTGAGGAAAAGTAAAAAAAAAAATAAAAAAAAGCCAGCATGATACAACCATGTCAACCAACTCACACACTTTCACATTTCTTCCTGTTTTTTTTTCAAAGTGTGTGTGGGTCTCTGTGTTTGGCAGCAACCAGAGGAGGCAGCTCCTTAGTTTTTTTTCATTTAGTGAACTATTTCCATTGAAACTGACCTGACTCTAGGAGCACATCAGTTGTTCAAAGAAAATAATTAGGTCTTCTATCAAATTGTTGTTTTAATCTTATTTGAAGAGCACTTTTTTAGAGGCACTTTTGTGGCTCGAGCCTGGCAGTTTAAGAGGAGGATTTTAGAGCAAAGGTTCAATCGTTGGCTTGATTTCTAACTCACTTCATTCCTTCACTGATCTCTTCCTCTCTGTACTCGTCATGACAGCGGCTGGTTCTAAAGTCAAGATGAGACACATTCTACAATGTTCTTACATTTGGAAAAGAAAAATAAAGTAAAACAAAATATCCACTTCAAACTATATTTTTTCTGGGTCACAACAAGACAGACAATCTTCACTAAAAAATATCTTTGACTTTTTTTTAATTATTACATGATAAAGTATGCAGTACCATGCCTTTTGGCCTACTGATCCTGCCCTCTATACTACTAAATAGGGGATGGAAGGGGGATAAAAGTTGAGGTAAATGGAAATTAAAAAGGAAGGGTTAATACATCATTATAACTATATGATAAGGGGGGGAAAGCCCAAATAAAAGCTGCTTCATCTTCTTTTCTCACCTTTTCATTTTTTGCTCAAAGGGGTTTCACTTCCTTTTAAGGCTCGATCAAAAGCTGCTGTGCACTTTCATTTAAGGCTTCTGAGTGTTTATTTGTTTGTTTATTAATTCAAATTCTCCAACCTTTCAATCAGGCTTTGTGAAGCGCCACACCCAAAATATCCATGCTGAGCTGAGCTGAGCTGAGCTGAGCTGAGCTGAGCTGAGCTGAGCTGAGGCAGGCATGGAGGCTGTCATGGCTGCACAGGTCTGCGCACGGCTGAGCCAAGGGCTGGCTCTCTCTCACTGGAAAGCCTGGTGGAAGCGAGGCAGTGTGGTGGTACTAAGGCTGGAGCTGAACATTGGGGGGAGGGGGTGCATGGGTCCGAGACCCAGACCCCCACTGGAGCTCTGCTGCTCCTGAGGTTGCAGTTGCAAAGAGGTAAGAGGTGCTGCCGCATGGGGCTCGGCAGCGTGCAGAGATGAGGAGGAGGAGCAGGAAGAAGAGGAGGAGGTCGCAGATGAGGTGTAGCCCATTACCAGCCCTCCTGTGTTCATGGGGGCACTGTAGGGGGGCAGGTTGAGGGGCAGGAACCCCAGCAGATGGGAGAAGTCCATGTTAGCAGCACACAGAGACTCAGCGATCATCGCAGGACTCTTGGACAGGAGGGGATCCCCGCAAAGCTCATCCGTCAGGCCCGAGGTGGGCTCCAGTCCATCCTTGGGGGGCGAGGCAGCAGCGTGGGGCTCTACAGAGGAAACCGGACATGGCAAGCCACTCTGCAGATCCATGAGGAAGCTCTCCATCTCCACTTTCAAGGGCTTGTCCAGCAGGTATGAGGTAGATCCCAGCTGGTATTTGTGGGCTGGCTGGGGCTGGTGCTGCTGCTGGGGAGCCGGAGACTGGTGGTGGGTAGGCAGGGGAGGGGAATGGTGGTGGTGGTGATGGTGGTGATGATGGTGATGGTGATGGGAGAGTGGGTGAAGAGGTCCAGGGGATTCCATGTGGCAGCCCATGCCCATAGTTGCAGACAAGGAACTGGGCATTAGGGACGGGTGTGGGTGACCCACCCCCGTATTAGACATTGCCTGGAGATGGTGGGGGTTGTACATGCCCATTGGAAAAGGGGCCCCACTGGGGAAAGGTTTGCCCATCATTGGATCTTTGTTGGGACCCATGCCGCACATCATTGGACTGAGCTCCTCCTTCACAGAGCAGGGCGGGGATCCGGAAGCTAAAAGACCTAACATGTCTGGTGGCTCTGTCTTGATCTTCAGCAGCTCCTGCGAGTGGCTCTTCTTCACATGGCGTGTCAGGTGGTCCTTCCTGCCAAAGCGCTGGGCACAGTACTGGCACAGGAAGTCCTTGCGGCCTGTGTGGACCACCATGTGCCGTCTCACATCCTTCCTTGTGTAGAAGCGACGGTCACAGTGGTCACACGGGTGTTTTTTCTCCTTGGTGCCACCTGACGACTTCCCGGAGTGGCTCTTGAGGTGCTCCAGGAGAACAGGCGTACTCTCGTAGCTCTGCATGCACACTTTGCAGGTGAGATCCCCTGCCGTGGCAGAGTGCATGGCCATATGACGCTTGTATCCCAGCTTGGTGTTGTAGTGCTTCCCACACTCCTCACACTTGAAGGCCTCCTTGTTGGGGTCATGGGTCTGCAGGTGGTTTTTCAGGTGGTCTTTGCGGTGAAACATTTTCTCACAGAATGAGCACTGATGGGTCTTCTGTGGAGAGTGTGTGGCCATATGCCTGCAAAGGAGCAAAACAGAGACTGAATGATAACGAAGCTTTAGGACATGTAACATTCCTTAATGTTCCCTAATAACTTCCTTTCAGCTGAACCACTTGTTTTCCATATATCAAACACTCACAATGTTTCATAGTCAGGACCCAAATTATGTTTTGATTTTGCAACTGTGTTAGCAAACAGTAGCTTAGTTACCCATCAAAAACGTACCAATCAGTATTGGCATGTTGTTTGTGTTGCCACCTGATGGATATAAGTCCAATAGTCAGCTTTGTCTTTGGTCTCCACCAACTGCTGAGGGAAATATCTGGGACAAAATGCTGCACCGTGTTCACTAGCTTGTTGCTAACTAACTTACTGTCTGCTGTTTGGAGCAGAGCTAACAAGTGAATGGTCAGTTTGTCTGAGCCTTTTCACTGAAAACAGATGCTTGCTGCCTCTGAAAATGGTGCCAATTATGCTAATAAAGTTGTGGGTTGTGAAGCACTGAGCTGAAAGACACTATAGCTGTTTTCAGACATGACCTCACAATTGGCTCTGGACTTTCTCCAGAGTTTGCCTTTAACAACCCCCTAACCCTAACCCATAAACAACACAGCAGGAGATTCAGACAACAATACAGACATGTCGAAGCATTCAGGTGAGGGGTGGCGCAGCCTGCAGGAGGCAGGATGTAATGTATTATTCCACTGTGGAGATCGAGTGTTTTTCGTGAGCAGTGCATCAGCACTGGTGTCTGTTTTTTTTTTGCGTATTAGAAACATCATCAACAAACCCACTCGCTCGCAATAAATCCTGCTGAGGATCTCCTGCTATGTTCTCACATGGGCTCATTCAGGCATTATTTTTTACAAGGGGGTTGGTTGGAGTAACTCTGGAGCCTGGCGAATGTCCGTAGATTATCAGGAGTTCAGTGCATGTCTGAAAGCATCTTAACAGTATTGAGCAGAACTGCAGTGTGGTTTCTGAGGCTTTGTAACTACCATCAATCCCTTTCCCGTAGTGATCCAGGTGATCCATTGTCAGTAAAAAAATACTGATTATACTAGAATTTGTTTAGGTTAACTCATAGAAATAATTATTATTTCCTTTCTGAAGTGGCTAAATGTGGATTGCGAGAAAGCTGAAGAATCTTTGCATCACACTGTATTTCAAAGGATGTGACCTGATCAATGTGATGGAGGCTTAATACCTGAAGAGTTTGTATTTGGAGCTGAAGGCCTTGGGACAGTGTGGATGCGAGCAGCGGAAGGGTTTCTCTCCCGTGTGACTCAGGGCGTGGACCCGCAGCTTCTCCTCTGAGGCGAACAGAGCCCCGCACACCAAACACTCGTTCTCGCTCGCTCTCCCTATCTCTTCACCCTCTCCTCCCCTCTCCCTCTCTCTCTCTTTCCCCCTCTCTCGCTCTCTCTCTGTCCGTGGCAGCGGGGCGGCGCTCCCAAACAGTTTGACGGCAGTCCGTCGTCCCTCTTCCTCCAGCGTCAGTGCGGTAATACGGTGTGAGGCATCGGCGGCAGCAGCTGCCATGGCAGCCCTAGAGTGCCGCTGCCATGAAAACTCACTTGTGGCTCCCCTGCCTCGCAGGCTCAACGTGGGAAGTTGTGGGGGTTTTGTGGGAAAAGAAGGCGTCTGACAGCTCACAGGAAGGGCTGAAGATCAAGCAGTAACATGGAGGTAAGCCAAAATCTGTGATGAGATAGAGGGAACACTCTTTGACACTTATTGTTTTGAAGCTTGCAACATCGTAATACTTTAAAGCCTAAGTTTTACCTCTTATAATTCTACTTGTCTTTCTTTTGTCTCTGCACTTCCCTTCCCTCACTATGCGTCAGTCTCGCCTCTCCTTCTCTCTCCTCTTGTCTTCTCTCCTCCTCACCCAGTCCCAACAGCTATGGTTGGGGGTGAGTGGGAAATACAGCTCTGCATCTTTATTGTCCTGTGAGGAGAGAGCACACATGACGAACACAAGGTTAAAAGTGACTCCAGTCTCCCACTGGTTTACAGGTTTTAAATGATAGTGTAATAGATCAATGTGGACAAATCAAAACCTCAGAATCCACACACAAAAAAATCAAACCTCCCCAGCCCTTAATTCATCATGCTTAGCCTGAATCATAATTCCACCTCGAAAGCAGATGTCCTCTGAGCTCACTAGGGGGAGCCGGACAACAGTCTGATGGACATGACAGCATTAGCAAAAAAACTGTTTTGTGAATGATGACTCTCACTCACAGTCACAGCACAGTACATCTGTTTGTATAACAGTATGCAAAGACTTAATGTAATTACACAGCCTTATCCCTCATTATGTGTGTCTTCAGATGACACCACTGTGCACAAATGCAGCTTTGTGTGTGTGTGTGTGTGTGTGTGTGTGTGTGTGTGTGTGTGTGTGTGTGTGTGTGTGTGTGCACATGTATGTACTTGTTATGAAACTGGATAAGGCTCCTGAAATCCTTAGGAAAACACACACAAGCCTCAGGGAAGAGAGATGGTTGTGTCGGGTGTTGCACAGTGTGTTGTGCCACAAACTCAGACTTCCTAGAACTAGCACTACCTGTCAGTCTGAATTGAACAAATTCCTGACAACAGCAGTGAAAAGTGACGTAAACAAAAACACACACACACAGCGTAACTGAAAACTGTGTTGAAGCAGTTACTGTTGCTGTTTATTCAAATGAACCACACACACTCATGTTTCTGAACTCTCTCCCCCTCTCATCTCTGCGTTCCCTTATTTACCCTCAGTGACCTCTGCGACCCCTGCTAGCTAACACACCAGCTAAGTCCAAGGTTGAGCGGACACAACACTGATCGCCATGTCAGCCGCGCTCCCAGCGTCAGTCACGTGAAATGAGTACCGTAAACACACGTGGGCATATGTGACAGAATGCACACACACACACACACACACACACACACACACACACACACACACACACACACACACAGCTCTGTAATGGCATCCTTTCTGTGTGAGAGGTCAATGAGTTAAGAAAGACAGCAAATACGCTGGAATCTGCTCTTTGCAGATGCTTGTTATTTTCACATGTTTACATAGGTGTGAACACATGTGTCTACATGTTGGTAAGTGTGGCTCAAAAATACACATATGAGCGTTGTGTGTGTGGTCATGTAAATGTTTTCTACACAAGATACACTTGCGTGCCGATGGCTCACGCATGTCTTTCAGTGTATGTGTATACATGTGTTTTTGGTCCCACAACGTGTGTCGTTACAGCGGCGATTAAGAGGACCTGACACCTGTAGCGTAGTGTAATGGTCATCACCCAGCGGGGAGGGTGCAGGGGGGTGACACTCGTCCCATTGACCACCCTCAGGGAGCCCGGCTCTATTGTACAGCCTACCCACATCGCACATTCCTGGCCCGAACCATGCCGTGTTGCCCTGCCTCTCTCCTGCGCACACAACAGCACATACAACACGCAGAGTTCTGGTCACACCGAATGCAACATCATGTACCCCCCCCCCCCCAAAAAAAATGCCTCTATGGTCATACACACACACAAAGGCACGCACACAGACAGGCAGACACAGTACAATGAAGAGGGTCGCCACCGTCAAGTCAGAGAAATAAACCAAATGGAGCTTGACCACAAAGAAGGCACCATGACAGACCACGTGGAGATGAAACCTCACGCATGGACGCCCTCAGGCCTGAACACGCCAAAATGACTCATCCTGACCTCTGCAACATCATCATGTTTTCACTATGCACTTTCACTATTCACTACCCATCGGTAAAATGACCTTCACATCGCTGATGCTTTGTTACTACAATGCAGACAAAGTGTTACAAATAATATTCATATAAACCAGTAATTACTCATCTTGACCATGTCAAGCAGTGAATGCTGCGGTTGACACACAAAAATCAAATGTGATTTTATGTCATGTGTTGTCAGTGATTGTGCCAAATAAAAAACTGTACACCACATTTAGCAAATTAGTAAAATAAAGATTAGATATAAAATGTTCTGACATTTTGACTCATATGGTATAAGTAAAGTAATAATAACGTTAACAGTAGCACAGTTCTACTGAGGTGCCGCATTAAGTCATGACAGTGACAGAGAGCCAGCAGGAACAACATTGGGACAAGAAACTGAGGCAGCTAAATGGAATTCAGCCGTTGTTTGGTTTATTATTTCCACCCGTTTTAAACTCTACATAGATCTAAAACAATGAGTTATGATTAGTGTTATATTCATGTTTCCTATACAGAGAGCTTTATCAAGTAATAACCATTGCTTAGCTAAACCATAAATGTGGCCCGTTTTCTCATTTCAGTTTTGATGGGCCGACATCTAGACTTTACTAGTTTAGTAGCGTTGCAGTAAAAAGACAGTTTGGATCGAATTTGATATGTATAAGTATGATGTTTAAAGAGAAATAAAATAAAATATATATAATAAAATTTCTGTCTGTTAAACAGTTTTCCTGAACAGCCTGAAAATGATAAACCTTTTCCCATTCATCCTTTCTGCACAAACTACTATGCCTTTATAGGGCTCAGTACATCAACTGACCCTCTACAACTCATAGAGCTCATGATGTCTGAGCTTTAGGATCTTTCTTGCATGTGTCACTGCTGTTCACTTCGCACGCCACTGCATGTTCCTCATTATGTTCCCTCAGTGTTGTGTTTGCAGCTCGACTGTGATATACAGCCCCATCTCCTCCACATGCACTCATGCTCCAACAGCACCAAAACCCACACGTTTCTGTACATGACAAACATTGAAATAGAAATAACAACATTTACATAAGGTAATATTTCACATACAGTGATTCCTTTCTTTGTATCCTTATAGTTTCCTTACTGTTGTCAGCATTATTATGTATCAAATCTAAAATATCATACACTGTAGAGTGATGAGATTCTAGATTTTGCTCTCTGTACTTTTATTGTGATTCAACATTTTTCTCAGCCTCACTCACACATGTGTTGAAGCGCTGGAAAGATTGAATGGAGAAATTGAATGCTAAAAACTAACAGTGTGTTTCTGTGTGTTTATCGGTTGCTTAATTTATGCCTAGTTAAACTTCAGGCTGATAAACTCATTACGTAAAGGATTAAATCAGTTGTACTAATGCAGAAGATGAGACAGAATTCATTCTCGAAAGCTGTTTAAACCTACGATCCATACAAGTCCTACGAATATTTACCTCATCAAAAGAGCCACATAACCTAGATTATAGGTCTCTCTATTCACTGACTGTCCATCCCCAGGTTTTAAACAACATCCACACATACTTTGCTTTCCTTCTGAAGCATGTGACAAACTGACAACATAAAGTTATGGTCATAGTGGTTTGTAAATGGAGCTCTAACTTATTCAGCTCAAATTCTATTCGGCGAATTTTTTCACTTCAAGTAAACGACAGTGAAAACATGTTAAATATGATCTGACACTGACTCGTCAACCAGCTGATCGGGTTGTGCACTAATGTCCGTTGAGTTGAAGTGATTAGTTGTATGATAGTAAACTGAATATATTGGAGCCTTTGTCTGCATAAACAAGCACATTAAGGCATTCTGGGAACTATTTTCAGACATCTTACCGAATAAAGGATTAATTAATATATCGACAAAAAGCTGGTGGTGAAATTAATCTGTAGCTGCAGTGCTATATGTCAGAAAAAGCTAATGACTGTGTCGCCTGTTACATAAGTCCAAACATATTATTCTGGTCGTATAGGTTCTAGGTCAGAGCACACAGTGCCTCGTAACCAGGGTTTTCCACCAGCACAAACAGCACAACTGCAGCCATTTCCAACCACTAATCACACTTCACCCTCCCAGTAGTGATCACAAAGTATCCAGCACACTGCTGCACCAGGGAGCTTCATTCCAAAATGGCAGATGCCGCTACGGCAAACACTCCACAGCACATTCACATGGAACCTCTGCTTACTTCCCCTAATCAAAAACTTTGAAAGCAGAATTGAACTGCCACTTTCCAACCGCCCGGGTGTCTTTGGTTTCTGTCCTGGATGAAAGAGCTTCCACATTCCTTTCCTGAGGGGTCAGAGGTCAGCCTCTGCACTGCCTGCCTGCATGCCCGCCTGCCACGGCTCCCGCATGCTGAGTGAGTGGTATTAACCCCTTCACTGCCCCCAAAGCCATCACGCAGCAACATGTGAGACAGGCTTCAGTGTTTGCAAGATTCTCCATGCTGCTGATGGCCACAGTGCAGAGCCAAACCAGGCTAGACCAGAGCAGGCCGGTATCCTCTGCAGGACCACGGCCCACATGGCAGGACGCTGTGGCTACAGAAGCTTCTTGACTTAACTATACGAACAAACTAAATATAGAAAGTGAGTTCATCGTGCGGAGCTTAGGTGACAACAGCCGCACTCATAGGGAGGGGGGGAAGTGCTCTGGGGGGGTGAACATGTTGCAACAACATTGGAGCTAAATAATAGAAAATGTCATGAACCTTGTGAAAAACTTCTGATTTATCAAAATGCAATGCCTCTAAATTACTCAAAATTATTGATTCACCAAAAACATTTTAAGTAATGACATTCATTTGTTGCCTGGTTTGAAAAGTGTGCATGTAGCTACTCATGTTGTTAATGTGTCGATCATTTATTTAAAACAATTACATCGAAAGCACTAAAATATTCTTTCTCAGACATGGTGTGTTGTAAGTGTATTGTTTTTTCAACTTTTATTTGAAATCAAATGTATGGTTTTAAACACACATTTCTGTTTAGTGCTGCTTTTGTGGCACATTTTGTATAATTGGTCTTGCGAGACTCATTGTCATTGCATAATAATAATAATAATAATAATAATAATAATAATAATAATAATAATAATAATAATGAAATAGATTCTCAGGGGATTTTCTCCTTGGTCAGTCTCTGGGGGGGACAGTAGAGAGGTAAACGAACATGGGATGAAGGGATAAAGATGAAAAAAAGAGAGGGAAAACCGGATTCATTTGCAGTGGTGGAGTCAGGAGTCTTTGCACCAGTCAAGTGACTCCAGAGAGAGGAGCGGGAAGGGGGTAGGGAAGGTTTGGGAGTTGGTGGTCGGGGGGGGGCAGGGCGGGGTGGTGGTGTAGGTCATGCTTTACTAAACACATTGACCAGAAGTGGCAGATGACGACAGCATGGCCGCCACCAACTCACTTCAGCCAAGTCCAAAAACATTTCCAGCAAAACTCATTTCTTTAAATATTATATTATATTATATCAGATGAGATTATTCGATTTTTGGGGTGAATTGGTCTCACTACTCAACATGGACCAATTACGTTTCTGGTTCTCGTGATGGTTAAATAATTTAACACTTCATTCATTGTCAAAACATTTGGAGGATTGTTTTTTCAATCAAATAATTTATCCAACTTTTTAGATTAAGGAACAAAAATACACAATGCTGTCTATCAATAAATAATTCAGTTGACAAATGAATCATGTATTAATCATTTTCACACTTTGGACTTCCACACTTTATTGCATATGCACAACATTTACAGAAGAGCAAAGGACAAAGTTGATTAATTCATAGAAAGAAAATAACTTATTTGGCCACAATTTTGATAAGCCATGTATTCTTCAAATGAATTACCAGCCACACAGGTGACACATGTGTTTACAGCTTCTCACATGTGAGGACTTTGTTATTGTGCTTTGATTTAGTTTTATTCACTGAATTATTAACCTAAACAATGATCAATACTGAAAGTAATTGGTAGAGGCAGTCACATTTAGAGAACAGCTCTGGTGCTTCAACTAAAGGAACTTGAGGGATATGCAGGAGAGCGCAACCTGTAAATAAACAGGGTTTTAAAAGCACTTTTTAATTCGCAGCATGCCGTAATTACTTTCCAATAGAAATGTTTTTTACGTAGGCATTTTTGTGAATGATTGAATGAAGACTCTGTCATTATTATGTGATTTAAAATGACTTACAGGGTGATTTTATTATCCTTTAACTTGGCACCAGGCCTGTGTTTTTTGCACCAACAACACAGCTCAAACTCTCTGTTTCAACCTCCGTCTTTCTGTCTCCATCCTTCCTCCCACCTCCCCTCCTCCCCCCCCAGGTTTCAGTTCCTCTTCAGTGTGTTTTCTGACCCGGGGTGCAGCTCTGCACACGGAGGGGTGGAGGGGGAAGAGGAAGGAGTCCTCGCCCACAGCCAGAGCTCGGCTCTGACAATGCCAAACCCTCACCCATCCCGACAGTTAGTCCCAGCCGCCACATCACGCCGGGATGTGGCCGTGAAACCAGAACTGCTGCCCTGGCTAAACATAGCTCAGGCTGTGGTCTGTTTGGAGGGTGTGTGTGTGTGTGTGTGTGTGTGTGTGTGGGGGGGGGATCTAACTGTCACCAGGGAACACCTTTACTTCACCACTGCACTGACTTCTTCTCCTGACTTCACCCTGCCACTTCCACCCAGTGAAAAATGTTCCTTTATTTTTCCTTTAATAGCCACTGGTTTTCAACATTAAACTGATCCTCTGAGTGAACACTAGCTGCACAAGAAGCGGTGGATTTTTGACATATAAAGAAGCAGATACAGTGTTTTGCTTGGAATAAATAAATAGAATAATTAGATACTGTATGCTGCTGGTGTCTGGGGGTTCTGTGAACATTTGAATCATTCCATAGTTCATTAGTGAGCTATTATGGTTTATAAATGTACACCAGTGTGTCATCGAGCGTGATGTGGGATGGAAACTTCCAAATATCAGAAAAAATATGTACAGTGACTCACTAGAAACTATTAATTGGATATTCCTGGAGCGAAGAGAGGTTTATTATCATTATTATCATTATTATTATTATTCATTTGTATTATTTACTGTGACAGGTTATATGCAATTTGTATGAGGAAATAAGGACTGCTGTTGTTTGGTATAAACTCAAATTTGAAACATAATTTCTCATGAAAAACAGCTACAGTGAAGAGACTAATGTTGAATTAAAAGAAGTCACAGTTACATGCACGTGTATTTCTATTAAGCAAAGACAAGGGAAATGTTAATTGTCTGAGGAGAATGGGAGTTTTTTGTTCCAGGTGACATTGAAGGCAGCATCAATTTCATATATTATTATTGATCATTATACAGTGATTAAAGGCCTAAACTCCTTGATAAAATGCCAATATCTATGAGGATTAGACACAAGACTCCAGCCTCTATTTTACAGTTTAAATCCTCCCCTCCAGCCGCCACTTGATTTAAAACCAAATGTACTTGCGCCCATGTGGGTGTTACTCTTACAATGAGGTGTGGTCAGGCGCCATTTCTATCTTGAGGCCGAGGAAAGGATGGAAATGATGAAAAGGATGGAACGTATTACCAACACAAGCCTGGTCTGAACCTTCACGGGTATCTGAAGGGCACATTATGAAGACATTTGTCTATAGTACACAATGCGTGGACACACAGGGGCGCACAGCAGATGGTAGATGGTCTTAGCAGATCGCCTCCTCTGTCCAGAAGCGTTCTCTCTTACCACCTGGCAAATCCACCATTATAGTCCTAATCCAGTAGGATGAAACCTGGCTTTTAAAGGCAAGATTTACTGGGACATTATATATAACCCTTGTGAACCATGAACCTGCCACTGTCACCTTTTTTACTACTAGCAAAAGTGGATTTGGATGCAACCTAAATGCACTCACTACATGCGCTTTACACCATGTGCTTAGATTGTTATTATGGAGCCAACCAGCTCTGTGAGGCTGTACTTAAAATAATGCTTTGAGCTAAATGTTACCAGTGTACTTAAATGCTATTTTTCATGCTCATAAAAACTCATGATAAGGAAAAGTTTACAGACTTATATTAGCCTGAAACAGCATTCGCAAGTGTTGTATTGTACTTGTGTATATGTCTCTCAGGTGGACAAACCACAGAGCAATTGGCTGACCCCCAGGCAGATGAATATGTGACTCCAAAGCAACAATCAGGCATTCATCAAGAGTACATTACATTAATAATTCTACATTGCAATGATGTTTAGATTTTTAAAATACAAATGTAATTGAATGTAATCAACAGAAAAGCCGGTATTAAGGGTATTAAAAACCATAGCTCAGTGAGAGTGTAACCTAAGACGTCATACGGACACATTGAAGTTAACATATGACAACACCGCAAAACTTGGAAAAGAGAAGGAGCTGTGCTTCAGGGCGAAGTGCAAGCACATGTTTATTTCTCCAAAACAAGATGATCTACAGAGAACGTGAGGTCACAGCCATCCATCTGCAGCACAACAGAGGAACGCATTGATGGTGCAGCCGAAGGCATCAGCCACGATATCACTAGTAAATGTTCTACAAACTGTCAACACACAAATGTTTGTGGTACAAGACACCAAAACAGACACAGATGATGGCACAAAGGCACAGTATGATGGTGGAAGTGTATATTATGTGCTACTTGTCCAGACTTCAGTAGAACAAGCAAAGGCAGAATAACAAGGGGTTTTCTTAATGGCAGTATCAGGCGAAGCAGGATTTGTGTGCATGTGTGTGTGTGTGTGTGTGTGTGTGTGTGTGTGTGTGTGTGTGTGTGTGTGTGTGTGTGTGTGTGTGTGTGTGTGTGTGTGTGTGTGTGTGTGTGTGTGTGTGTGTGTGTGTGTGTGTGTGTGTCTATGTGTGCTATGTTGGGCTGGTGAGGAGGATGCAGGGGTCAGTCAGGTTATTGGAGGTGACACTGAGTCCACTCTGCCTATTTTACACTGGGTATATCTGTTAAGCCATTTTCAGACAAGACCTGTGGGTGAAATGTGGAGAATTGGCTATGTTGTTTACCCAGAGTTTGCCTTTCACACATGCACAGCGGGTGGTTCTCTGCTCAGACGTGTTCACAACAGCAACAAATCCTCTGCTTTATTCAGGCAAGAGGTGGAGCAGCCGGGTGCAGCAGGCAGAGGCAAGAAGTGATGTATAAACTCAGCTGTGGAGATCACATTTTCTACACAACACACAGACTCCTGTGTCGGTCCTCATCCCCACAAACTCTCTTGACATCTTGGTCAGTGTCTTCTACGTGTGTGACCGCTTTTTTACTTGGAGATATTTGTTTTTGTTTTGTTTTTGTTTTTGTTTTTGTTTTTGTTTTTGTTTTTGTTTTTGTTTTTCATTTTTGCATCTGTCACACGTTAGAAGCATCATTTATAAATATAAATATTAAAATAGTCATCATCAATTTCACAAAATGTCCAGCCACCCACAGATGCTGTTTCCAGAAATACAGAGTGGCTGTTTTCAGCATGTCCTGCACAGGATTTCTGCAGAACTGCATTAAAGGACTAAAGATTAATAATAATGAACATAAATTATCCTTATGTGCTGATGATATAATCCTATATATTACTGACCCAGGAAATTCAATACCATAGACGATAGAATAATTTGGAAAATATTCATGATATAGAATAAACTTAAATAAATCCAATACCTGTCTCCTACATATGGCACCAACAGAAAAAACGTGTAAGTCTTTTCCTTTTTACTGGACGCCACAAAGTTTAAAACATTTGGGAATAAAAATGAAAGTGCTCTTTAGTGTTTCATTAACACTGTCAAATTTACTGTGCATAAATAAATACAACAAATTGGAAAAACTTCCCAAAACAACAACTTCTTTTTGCAGCACCAACTCATTGTCCAACTTTCATCTCCCTCCTCCTGTTTCTTCTGCTTATTCTCCTCCTTCGCCTCCATTCTGTCCAACCCTCTGTCCCTCACTCCTCCTCTTCTTTCTGCCCTGCATGCCAGTTCAAACACCCAGAAATCAGCCATGCACTCCTCATCTTTCCCTCTTGTCTCTTGCTGTTTCCCTTCCTTCCCCTCCTGCTGTGGTCGCCGCAGACGGCACGCGTTTGGGAGGCACCTATCAAAATAAGCAGTCTGTAGTTTCATGCCTTCCACTGTGCATGTGCTAGTGTGTGTAAGCTGGCACACACTGTAGAACATCTCCCACAAACATTAAACCACATCAAAGTCGAATGTCGTGTTAGCAAAAACACAAAAAAGCAACATTATCATCATCATCATCATCATCATCATCATCATCATCATCATCATCATCATCACAGCCACGACTGTCCTGCTTATCATCCATCATCAGTCTCACTTCTCTTTCTCTATGTCCCTCCTTCGTTCTGTTAGTCTCTCTCCAAGGCCCAGGCGGGGACCATGAGACCAGGGGAGACATCTGTGTAACACACATCCTTCCTTTAACGACTGTTGGGGTTTGGTTGAGACAAATTAGAAAATTCACTGGCTCCACAAACAAAGATCCACAGGGCGTCTCTATTGACGCTAATTTAATATCAACCACAGTTGGTGGTGGCTGTTCTTTGAAGAAACTTTCTCACCGACCACTGTCTTCATCAACACCAGCACATTGGCTTAAGAACTCTGAAATATGATAGGAAGGTGCATGTGCATGTAGGACACACATCATCCTCCTATGTGCTACTTGTCCAGACTTCAGTAGAACAAGCAAAGGCAGAATAACAAGGGGTTTTCTTAATGGCAGTATCAGGCGAAGCAGGATTTGTGTGCGTGTGTATGTGTGTGTGTGTGTGTGTGTGTGTGCATGTGTGTGTGTGTGTGTGTGTGCAGAGGTGATTCTGGGGAAAGCCCTCCTGGCAGGGAGTCCTGACCGTGACACGGAGCTCCACAGCAGCTGGAGATGTGGGCACAGTGCCAGTGGGCCTCACGCCAATTGCCCTCCCTCTCTCTCTCTTTCTCTCTCGCTCACTCACTCACTCACTCTCCATCATGTTTAAAGAGCAGAACTTTTACGGACACTGCAAACTTGCACACTTTTCCACAACCACTGGGTTCCCCATTTGCTGTATATACAGTAAACATATCCAATAATCATTGTATTAAACATGAAATATTGGTTCCACAGTAGTAGAATTCAGACAGCTGATGACAGCAACAGTTAAATGGGGAATCAGAGGATTTTATATTGTTATCCTTCTTGAAGATGTCCAAACCATTTTATAAATCAGATTTTATGACATATAATCTTGGTCAGGTCAATAATGTGGAGCCACACGATATGTTCACAAACCAGAATGACTGTGTGTGACATGTATGAAAAACAAGTCAGCGTGAGCTAGCAGCATAGCTGGTGCCACAAAAAGGCAGTCGGTGTTGTGGCAGTGGTTTGGCTCTGTCTGCACTGTCAGATGTTTCTTAAAGCAAAGTTACCAGCACTTATGAAGGTGATATGACAAAGTGTTTCACTCGGTACATCCTGCGCTAAAAGCAACAATGGAAATGGAAAGTAAGTCAGATTCTATATATCGCTAATGAAATGATTGGCCATTACTAGCACTTAAAAAGGTGACATGATATTATGACCTTATAAAGTCCATCTGTCTGTCTGCAACCAGTGGTCCATATGAAACAGAAACATAGGAACACCATCAGTCTCTTTTTTGGTCTCCTCCAACTCAAAAGGGAACTATCTGGCTCTTCAGCTGCTAAAAGCTCCACTATGTTCACCAACGGCTGTCTGTCTGTCTTAGAGAGGTAGTGAGTAGTGGGTTTATCACAGTTTTTCCATTGTCAACAGCTTGATGAGTGGTGAGGCTGAATTAAAGCCAAAACCAAAACAATGTGCTGAAAGATTCTAAAAGTAAAGCTAAAGGGGAACTGATTCATCAACAGGGGCTACCTATTTCATAATACATACAGTTATACCATCCATTGTTTCAGAAGAAATGATAAGAGCAGCTTAATATTTAAGGACTTTCCAATAATTGATGTCCATGACAGTGACCTGGCTTGTAATCAACAGGGCTAAGCTACATACTAGCAGCCACCAGACTCTGATTTTACTGCTGCTCAGCTTAAGTTACATTGTCTCACTTGAGGTAAAATTTTAAATGCAGAACTTTTAATTGTAATGGAGTATTTTCTACAGTGGGGTATTTTACTTTTATTTGTGTACAAAATGGGAATCCACAACTGACTTTAAAGGTCTTCATATTGATATTATTATAAAATTCATAAATAGGTGTGTCTGCATATGATATTATATATAGCTCTTATTTCTTCTCCTGTCCCTCTTGTGAAATACTTCTACACCAAAGCATTGAAATCATTTATGTATATTTGTTTTCTGTGTGTGTATGTGTGTGTGTGTGTGTGTGTATGTGTGTGTGTGTGTGTGTGTGTGTGTGTGTGTGTGTCATTGTATTGTTTGGCGATTCTTCACACTCTTGAACATTTTGTTCTCTTGCTGTTACAGCTTAATAACTGTTTCACAGCCCCTGTTCAGCTTTTGGCTGAGGTTCTATTTCATGTCCTGATTTAAATGTAGACTGGCGTATGTATGATGCTATTAATTGCATTTCCCTTATTTCCACAGCCATTGTACTAAGATAAAGAAATGGTCTTTTAAACTGCATACTCCTCAACAAGCAAAACGCGCACACTGATGATTTAGTTGCTCTGGTTGGAACATATGAAGCCTGTGGTTGGTGGGAGCCAGTCCATCCAGCCACTGGGACTCTGACACTTTTGTTTCCCGTGGCTGCCACCGGCTCTCTCTGAATCAGATGGGGTCAGCAACAAACAATCTCTAAGTTTGGCAACGTCAGCTCAGCTTAAAACAACAGGCATTGTTTGACGGGCTTTTGTTTACAGAAATCTACAGGTTTCAACAGACCCCCACAGCCTTTACCACTTTTTTTTTGCCTCTTTCCTTACCCTCTCTCATTCTACAGCTGATTTTCCTCTGGTTTGTTTCTTGTTTGCTGGAAGCCCCCGCACCCAACCACACTCCCTCTTTGCCCAGTCTCTATGTGTTTTTGTAAAGGATGTTCAGGGTTATGGAAGGGAAAAGGAGGAAAGTAGTGCGTGTGTTGGGGTGGGGGGGTTAAAGGTAGAGACTTGTAAAAATAACATTCTTGCATAAACAGGGCCTTGAAAAATGGGCAGTGGGCAGCTCGCATTCCTCAAATTTTTTTGAAACTTGATCATGTTGCTGAGAATCGGGGGGGCTGCAGGCACCTCCAGCAGATGACAGCCGTGCGACAAGCGAGGAGGGAAGGAGAGAAATACACACAGAGAAAGAGAAAGAAAGAGAGACAACATAACAAGAATGAGATGAAAAGAGAAGAGAAAGCAAACAGCTGACCGGAAAAGAGTGAAAAAGACAATGAAGGGCAGAAAACAGCAGCCGCCGGGTATTTCAGTTCAAAACTGCAGTTTGATATTTTGTGCATTGGAGACAAAAATCACCTCAATCAGCGAACGTAGTTTACTGCAATAAATGGCATTACACAGTGACGCCCCAGATTCACAGGCCTGACAGAATCATATTAGACCAGGCATCCGCTCTGGTGCTGCAGTGACATGGAGGGAGTCTCTTCTCTCCAGTGTCAGAGCTCACAGATGAGTCTTTGTACTGAAGCAGAACAGTACCTACTGGGTAAGCGAGCCACACAGTCTGGACACAAAGGAAGAGGAAGCTACAGTAGATCCACAGCAAAACCTGTGCCGCTATAGAGCTGGAGCTAACTATCTGTATTTGTTTTCTAAATTGATTGCTTTTCCTGTAAATATTTAAAATTTGAGATGATTGATTGTCATAGAAGCGGGTTCATTTTCAGATTTATAGGTTAATCGAGTATAGCTGCTTTCAGACATACATTGAACTCCGGATAATCTCCTGACATTCTCTGGAGGGGCTGTATGTGTGAACACAAATGTTTGCATAAGAGGTTCCAGATTTTCTCCTGAGTTTTTCCTGCCAGCGCCCTGGTAAAAGCTCAGGATAATGTCTGAGTGAGCCCATGTAAGAAAACAGCAGGAGATTCTCTGATTCACAGTGAGCATGTGGGTGAGCTGGTGATTTTCGAAAAAACACACAGCAGGCACAAAACTGAAAAGGATACAAATATGTCAGCGGAGCCATACGTGTAGAAGACACAGAGGAAGATGTCAAGAGAGCGTTTGATGATAAGGGCCGACACTAGTGCCAATCTGCTGTAAACAAAAACACATCAACTCCGCGGCAGAATTAACTGTTCTGTTGTTCATGTGTGACAGGCAACCTCCGGAGAAAGTCCAGACTCAATTGTGAGGACATTCTTCGGAGTTCATGTCTGAAAACATCTTCCCCTGACTGACACTAAATGACACCAGGTATCAGGCATGGCATGACATGAAATCCACTTTCTGTGTTTCCTCTTCCTGCTACCTTTCTTAAGTCTCTGCCAACACAGAGTTTATGCCACAGAAGCCCTGTCCTCATGTTACCTCTATAATAAATGGTCCCAAAGGGTTACACACATTGTGACCCTCACAGCTGAGGTATCAGAATAGAAGGATTGCTCTATAGCTTTATAAATCAAATACATCTTGATTCAGAACATTTTGTGTAGATAATATAATCTTAACATATCTACACTGTGACATTTTGACCATCAAACTTCTGGCTGAAATAAGAATAAAAATCAGCTGTCTCTCATCATCAATTGATATATCAGCCATTTTCAGACATAATAATGTCTGCACAACTTCCACCCAGTTTTCCTCTCACATATGAACACTGTAGCAGGAGATTCTCCACTCAGATGCATTCACAACACCAGGGAAATCTCCTGAGCAATCAGGTGAAGGGTGGTGCAGCATGCACGATGCAAAATGTATAAATTCCGGTACGCAAATCACATGTTTTTGTCTACAGTACATCGACACACCATGGAGCTTGTCTTTACAAGTTGACATCTTCACCTGTGTCTTCTATGGATTTGTATTTGTATTTTTTGGGGGTTCTTTTACATTTTTGCGTCTGTCGCGTGCCCACTCTGCCCTGCATAGCACGGGGCATGTGGGAAAGCAGTTTTCCTGGTTCCACAAGTCACCTCCACATGTATAAATATTTCTGACTGTCCAGAATGTGTGTAAGATATGCTTCTTTGATATTGTCTTTGACTATTTGGACTAACTGTGTTTAAGCTTTGTAAACCTGCACATGGCAATGATAGTTCAGCTATGTCCCAGCTTTAAATGTAAAGCTGACAATATTTTATAGTTTTTCATACCAAAGAGAAAAGACAAATGTTTTACACCTCCTGACTTCTTTTTTCTCAAGTCTACTGGTCTCTCCTGAATTACCTAGAAGAACTAGGCCACTGTTGTTTTTAGCAACCAGGAGAAAATACAACATTTGTCAGGGACTATTTTCAGCAGCGGATGGATCCACATTTGGAGCATTAGTGTGTATTTGGGCCAGCAGGATGGTGTATGTGGGATAGAGTCAAAATAAACTGCAGTGTGTGTGTTCATGGTGATGATGGAACATGTCACCGAGTGCAACAGTGTGACTCACTGATGTGTTTTTAATAGTTATGACAACAATGGTGCTCTGTGGCACAGAGGAGTAAGCTGAAGCTATATCAGGCTGTGATACACACACAGCACTTGTTAGTAGGATACATTAATTTCATCTTTATGTGCTAACAGTAGGAAAGAATAAAGTCTGCTGCCAGCCTTATACCTGAGAGCTTTACACACGTTTGTGAAATAGTACATGTAATAACCTGTAGACTTGTGGACAGAGATCAGAAAAAGAACAGTGACACCAGTCAGACATGGTGGAGGAGGTGTTGTGCGTTGCTTCATCTATAGTTGCTATCCACTAATGATGTCACTGCTGATGGCAGCAGCAGGGCGGATGTAATGTCTGTAAAAACACTGTGTGCTTTCATCCAAAGGATCAGCACATTACAAACAATTGAATGCAAAATTTAAAATAAAAAAAGAAGAAGAAGAAGGTTGTCTGTTAGCTTCAGTTAACTTGCATTTACATTTATGTTTACATGTCAATGTGATGTCACATGTTACGTGGTGTAAATGCTACATCCATGCTAAAACTAGACTCTGCTACCGGTGTAGAACACAACTAGGGTTATCAATTACAAGCGTTGCTTGTCCAGCTGTTGCGCAGTTAAATTCTGCATTTTACAATGATTCAACTGTTAACATGTGTTGGAGACGAGCTGTTATTCTGGCAATTCTGCGACAATTCTGCAAGGAACAACCCAAAGCTTCCTGTTTACACCAGTACGCCCATACCCAGAGTATTACTATGGATGTAACCTAAGCAAGCACCTGGAGTACTTGGACTAACAGGAGGTGAAATGTCGAAGGTTGCATTCAATAGTCGTGGAAAGTCAACTGATGGGTCCCTCCATCAAGTGTTTGAGTAGTGGGCTCAAACAACAACTGTTCATGTCAGAATCAACTGAGGTGAATTCACTTGAGATTACAGTTTGCTAAGAGTTGGTATGAAATGAAGGAATGCTCATAAATGCATTATGGAGAAAGAAAGAAAGAAAGAAAGAAAGAATTGACAGGGAGTCTCTTCAGAAAGAGTGTTGAGCTCAGGAGTTATTCGTTAACACATTTTAACACAGCACTTTCCATCTCCCTCATTTGAATGACTGGGAAGCCAGAGGGTGGTCTTCCACCTCACTACCTCTCCAACACGTTTTGTGTGTGTGTGTGTGTGTGTGTGTGTGTGTGTGTGTGTGTGTGTGTGTGTGTGTGTGTGTGTGTGTGTGTGTGTGTGTGTGTGGAATGTAAGGAGCACTGTCTTTCTCTGGGAAAGGTTTAGGTTTCAGATGGAGGGTAAAATAGTTAACAGATTGCCCAGCATCCGTAGGCCAGCTCTTCACTGCACGCCCATCCTCAGCCCCTCTGTGCCTACTACCTCCACTCCCCCGTCATGTGCAGGGGCCCCCATCAGCCACTGCACATGTGGCAGGTCTTCAACTGCAAATCACAGTGGGACTAAACATTAGATGAGCTAGTATGAGCCAGTATAAAGTATTGATTGGTTTCTTGGTGGCCATGCTGTCATCTAGCTAAGAACCACGGGAGATCAAGCGGTCATCTTCACGTCCTCACAACAACTAGCACACAGCAGGTGGATGACTTTACACCTGGTCTAAACAACTGATGGATGAAACAGACAATAATTGACTAAAGCTCACTGTACTTGTGTTGATAATTTGGGTAATGATGTTGACTGAGCCTATCCAGCCCATCCGAATCAACTACGGGTCAGAATATAATCGCTGTTAATTATGTGTATGCAAGATGGCTGCTTTGAGCATCATAGGGTCATTTGGTACATAGATTGTGCATGTCCTCAGAAATTAACGGGAAACCTACACAACGTGTAAGCAAGATTCAATAACCGCACCTTGAAAGGGTCAATGGGCAGGTAGTCAGCAACAGAAATGGCGGAGCCGCATTGGTAGAACGGTAGAAGTAAACTCGCTGTTTTCACGACGTGTCTGATTTCGGGGTCTGACGTACCACCTACAAATGATCATTGCCTTTCCTGTCTCGATCTTAGCATCAGCCAAATGTTAATCTCCTTGAGTGTCTCCATCTTCGTTATGTTTAATGTGCGCAACTCTGGAAGTCGCAGAAAGATCATTCTGAATCCTTGTCTGAGTTGTAGAGCGTAGCACTCCACAATCTTAAGTCTGAGTTAAGGGGTGTGCCCAGCAGTAGTACGTGAAGAATAACAGACGTTATTTGCAGCTGGTTATTTATGCATACGTATGGTTAAACAGCAAGTATATCAAAGGCCAAATATGAAGTATCTCCATTATAGTGGTTGCAGACATTGGGGTCGCTGCCCCTCAAGGGGTCCCATGACAAGTCTATTGGGTCAAGTGAGGAAGGAATAATACTATAGTTGTCTGCTATAGACCTCAGTGCTGCACATTTAAAGGCTTTTCACAATAACAAAAGGTAGGTTTACATGGAGCCTAATGTTCAGACACAAAAACCTAACAGAAGAAAAATGATCTACATAAACATGAACTGACCCAAACCAATCGTTCATGGGGATGTACATTTCTCCACTTCCCCATAATAGCATTTTGTCATCCAAGTCATTTGTATTTTTAATACAAACTCTTAAAGAACAGAACAGATAATATAGATATAGATACATCTTCAGGGCGCTAATCAAGCACCTGCAGAGTAAAAAGATAGCTGGTGAAGATGAAGATATGATTTATTTTTTCCCTCAGCTGTTCAGATAAAATGTCCGCGGATCCAAATACCTGATCTTGTTCAATCCCATCCCATGTAAACTGTAAACATGATTTAGTGGTCAGTCTTTGGTGATAAATGTCCTTGATTTTAAACTGCATGAAACCAATGACCAGCAGTGCCTCCTGTCTTCCATTTGACTGACATGGAACCTCTTTGTGGTCCTTCAGTAAATAAAGAATAACACAATTTGACTGTTTAATGCCAATAAAACAGCTTCAAGCCCTTAGCAAAACCATTTGGCTTTATCTTGTACTTAGAATCTGTGAAAATATCAAAATAAAACAGTTCATTTCAGACCTGTTTAACATTTAACTCATTTAACCAGGCCTTGTTTTAGCAGCTCACAAGTAGAATCTGGTGATTTCGTTCAGTTTTGAAACTTCAGAAAACTTTTCAACCTGGTGTCCCAGGAGTATCAGGCAACTTCACTTTGACTTAATAGGTACACACACACACACACACACACACACACACACACACACACACACACAAATAGATTCTACTGAAAGTCACTCGCTGGCAAAATGAGACCATCCAACCAAACAGGCCGAGTGAAGAGGAGGCTGACGATGCGACCGGATTGGCCAGGCCACACTGGGGCGGGGGAGACAGGAGAGGGAACCGGGGAGGGACAAACAGGGAGGGGAGGAGATGGGGGTGAGTAGCAGGGAGCGAGGCAGCGTCACGTGACTGAGTCCAGCAGAGAGTGTTATAATAGGCCCCCTCTCGGAGTAGAGAGGCAGAGGCTGGATGTGAACCAAAATCCCTCTACCACACACAGGCTGGCCATTGTTGGCTATTCACTGGACTCCATCTCGGGGCACTTTATCATTCAATTAGGACAGCTTTCACACCGCACACCACAGAAAAGAGGCCTTCAATCAAACTGAAAACTTCACACTGGCCCTGGAGGGGACGCAGAGAGGGGACTCGCAGTTGTCACCCCACTTTCATTTTTCCAACTTGTTGTTGTCTCTCACCGAGAGTTGGAGCAGAAAGACAGAGAGAGAGCAGAGGGAAAGAGGGGGAGAGAATGGATGGAGAGATGTGAGGAAAGAGGAGGAGAGTGGAGGAAGTCCCTCTGAGTACCATTACATGTTTGGTAGCATGTGTGTTTACAAAGCTGGTGGAATGCATTGGAGTGGGTGAGGGGTTAAATTTGGTAAGTGGGAGGGGCGGGGGGAGACAGAGAGTAAGAAAAGAGGGAGAGTGAAGGAGAAAAAATGGGGGGAATTCAAAGCTCTGAGAGGAGAATGGCAACAAGGAGTATACTTGAAGGAAATAATGAGAGAGAGAAGTACGCTTGAGAAAAGAGAGGGAGAAGGGGAAATGTGCTGTGAGGGAGGGGCGAGGGGAGGGGGGTGGGCAGCTCCGCAACTGATCAAAACACTGCGGTAAGAGTGGGAGGCAGCAGGGGGGAGGAAAGGAGGGCACAGGCTGGTAAACAAGTCAGAGGAGGGAGGAAAGCAGAGGAGCGAACAGGTGAAAGAGGACATGGAGAAAGACGTGTGCGGTACTAAAACTGAGGCTACATTCATACTACTAAGTATTCATTTGAAGACAGTGTTTTCAAACTAAAACAATCTCTGTCCACACAAGCGTTTTAATCCACGTCCATTCTAACACGCCTGAACACGTATATCACGTGACCACTCAGGTACACTGGGGCAAGCACATGCTGCTGTAAACAAGAAGCATTTGGTTGTTAGTTGCAGAAATGTAGCAGATTGTTTGAATTACAGCTCGTCTCCCACACATTTAAACAGTTGTATCATTGTAAAATGCTGAATTAAATTTCACCGCAGTTGTTAGCGAAGACAACAGGGTCAGCAACACTTATAATTGATTACTCTAGTTGAGTTCTACACTAGTCAAGGCTAATTCTACTTGTTTTCTTCCGGAAGGGGGTCACGTGTTAGAAGACTGACAAATCAGCTAAGACTACGTCATGACCAAAAGACCCAATCAGCAAGTGGTTGGGAGTGTCATCTTTTCCAAACAGCTTCATTTCTACCCGTCCAGACTAAAACGCAGGAGCAGGGACCAGCAGCGTTTCCAAACTTCTCTGTTTTAGAGTAGTACTCTATGTGGAAGTAGCCTAAAGTGAAGCAGGGATCACATAAGATTGTAGTGTGTTTACACTCATTGACTCATTTATAATGCACTGTAATGTAGTTATATGCAGATACAAGTGTTTAATGTAATGTATTAGTCAACTATAAATCCTCTCCTGAATGTTATGTCCAGTTATATGGTGTACAGTACGCCTTTGGTTTTTAAATCTGTATTATAAGTAAATAAATCCATTCAAACACACATATGGATTTGTTCAAGTGTGTTTGCAGCTTTGTTATACTGTTAATAATTCATTAAACACAAGTTAAAAATGCTTCACTTACAGTTACAGTTATAAGTATTGTATACTTCCTACTGATGTAATGTAAAACAACCTGCATGGCTTCACTGTGCATAATTGAGTGATAATAATTTAGAGTATAAGCGTTCCACTCATGGCAGAAACTGTATTTGAAATTCTTTTGTTATTTTCAGGCATCTAAATGAAAATTGAAGATACAGTCCACTTTGTAGTGAGTTTGCTATTATGTAGCGCTCTCTAATGGGAATTACATTGGTTTACTATATATATATATGTGCTATATAGTAGACTCATAGAATCCCACAGTGCCTCACAAAAATGTATGTGCAATCCATGGTCACTAAATGACCAATACCACCATGCATTGTGCTTACACTGAATGAACAATAAATGACAGAGGGATAGAGCAGCGTGAAATTGTAACTCATCATACAGATGTAAGAACAAGATTAATGTTTAACTTCATCTTTTTACCCAAAACTTAAAAAGCATTGAAACATAGAATTGAAGAAACACATATAAGCAGACATTCAGCTACAGTTACAAACTGCTATTACCGTCATGAAAACAGAGTAAAAATAAGCTGAAATAGAATAAGGTGGATAAAAATGAGAATTAAATTTACAGTGCAAGAAAGAATAAAAATCGTGAAATTTGAATCAATAATATGTATTTATTCATTACGTTCAGTAGCAAAAGCAATTGACATTAATATGGCGTGTTTCACTTGTGTGATCATTGCAAGTTGTGAAATAATATATTATAACTTTAACACTCACTGATAATTCTTGTGAACTCTGAATGAAGGATTTACACTTGTGATTATTTATTTATCATCATTTATGTAATTTATCTAATACACTAGTGTTACAGTGGACTGTAACAAGAAACCAAGCATGCATACAGTAATGACACGCATGAATATTTAACAGTGCTGACAGAGTATTTACATGTAGAGACCAAATGTCAACCATACTCCTCTCTATATTTAAACTATTATCACAATACTCTTAAGCACCAATCTCAACCAGGGAATCGATCAATAATCTAAAATCAGTCATCTCATTATTTCCTTTATGCTCAAATATTGGGATAAACTCCTCATCTCCCTTCTGCATTTCAGTCAGCAAACACTCCAGCTGCGAATAATGTTCTTGTGTCTAGCAAGGGAGTTAGAGGTTTTGCTTGGCATTATTTGGTGAGTATAGGGAATTGTTCAGCAGGGCGGGGCAGTGGAGGCATTATTAAAAATCACTTCAGAGGAAGGAAGAGGGGATGTGTCATCAGACACTGTGGCAACATTCTGCTTTCTCCCACTTTCTCCCGTCTGCTCCCTGCTCACTGGCTCCTGAGTATGAATCAGGAGCAGCGCAATCATCTGTCACTACTACTGTAACCATATGTGAGGGAGTGAGGGAGTGAGGGAGTGAGTCAGGAGTTAGCGCTCTCTCTCTGCACAGATCAGGTTTCAGTCACTCACTGACTCACAAATCGGCATCTCTAGACTGTGCTAGACAGATCCAGGTCCATATTCCAGATATTACTGTTCCGGTAACACACACACACACACACACACACACACACACACACACACACACACACACACACACACACACACACACACACATAACTCTGTGCTGAGTCACATGTTGAACCTCAACATACATGCATCAGTCCTTTCTCTGCATGTACATACTAGACTGTCTAGTAGTGGTGCATTCCTCGGCTACAGCGCATGATACCAGAGCACCACAACACTTCCACTGTGGCTCCGATCGCAGCCGAGCACAAGAATGGATGATAACAGGAAAAGAGTATTTTCTAGGGCTCTGGGTTTAAATCTTTTTTTTAACCCAGTTTTTAATTTGTTATTTATCAGGCAAATCTCTTCCAGAAAGGAAAATCCCAACACAACCAAAGAAGACCTACAAATGAGCTAAATCTGGATAAGCTTCTGTAGTTACATGAAGGGGATTAAAAGACTTTAAATTAAAAGCAACAGATGAGATTAACAGTGGAGATTCTGCGTCATTTCATACATGCATCTCTGTCTGTGTTTGTTATGAGCAGCCTCAGATGCTTTTGGGAAACACAATTCTTGTTCTCAATCCTCGAGTCTCTAACATTAGAAGAAAAATCCAAAGTTTCAAATGCTCGTTACATTTATTTACTGATGGAAAAATACGTCACTCTGTCAGGCAACCATTGTTGATGAAAATAAGTGCTAATTATTTCACAAAAGGCTATTTTTGATAAAGATTCATCTACTGGTGTTTTTTTATTAACTATATAGTATAGAAAATATCAAAAATTATTTCAAATTAAAGGTCTAAACCTAATTTTCGTTTCCAATAAGGAAACCTCTTTGATGAAGTATTATAGGCAATGTCAAAAATCATTAGGGCTAACTGTCATATTTGACAAGCTAAAGCAAAGAGTTTGGTATTTCCTGAAATTAATTTTCTATGTCAATCAAAGATTTTCTTTTTTTCAGCCCTAAAATAATTATAACATCTCAGCTACAGTCTTTGATACAGTCAGAGTCAGTGTGTGCCAGCCACCGTTAAAGCTGAAATGATTAATCATCTTAGTCAATAACAGAAAATGAATGAGCAATAATTTTGACAAATAAATTCATCAGGTGGTTGCAGCTGCTTAATTTCAATGATAGTCAGCAGAATATCTTTGTGTTTGAACTGTTCTTTGTTCAACACCAGCAGTTTGAATAGGTCAGCCTCGGCCCTGCAAACACTTTTTTAACATTTTCTGACATTTTAAAGGGCCAATGACTAACAGATTAATTTCTAAAATAATCAGCAAATTAATTCTTAACGAAAACAATCATTCCAGCTTTATGGTCGCTCTGACCATGAGCCAGTCAAAGTCATTCTCTGCTGTGATACAGGCCCCTGATTGGCTGACTGTTGAACTGGCTCTAACAGAAAATAGTATAAATATATAAAAAAAAAGAAATAAAAGTATAAAACACAAAGGATTTCTGTATTATAGGGAAGTAACTGAATTATTAAACAAAACCTAAACATTTAATTTCACTATATTTACTTGCTGCTCAAGCACAAAGCTAGAAACAATCAAAGATATATACTTTTAAATTAATATTTAAAAACAAACTTAGTTTAATATTCCCAACGGTTGCACAGTTGTTTAAATTAAATAAAAACTCAACAAAATAAATGTGAATGGTTAATATGACACCTTCATGCTAAAGTATAAAACAACACTCTTGTTTTTCTAAAGTAAGCAGCATCTGTCTTTGCGGTTACCTTACTTAAAGCCCATCATTGTCGTAAACAGTATTTACAGAAAGGTCACAATAAAATGGTTTGATAACAAAATTTAACACAATGCAACATCAATCTCAAACATGATTCAGCAAAATTTCTGTGCTGATTCTCTGGGCAGATCCATCATGCAAGCAACACATGCAGTGGTAAGAAGAGCCCTTTAAATGCAGCGCTCCATCTGTAATAACCATGAGGACATCAGTAGATCATTCAAGGAGTATGTTTTTTTCCAAGCACTCAATCCTGCATGATGACAGGCCAGCACAGCATTAGGTCATGTTTCATTGGTCCAGTACAACTCCTCTGCGTCTTAAATGGCTCAGGCCAATTCAGCACAGCTCTGAGAGTCAGTTCATCTCAAAGTGTTTTCATTTTCCCAACATGGGCCTGAATTGGGGACAAAAATCCCAATTTAGGGAAGAGAACAAGATATGAACTAAATAAAGGTGCTGAGTGAAGATATTTATATGAAGTCTGCAAACGTATCTTCTTTTACCTGCATCTTTAATTTATAATTTATACTAAGGCAGAACATTCACTCTACCTTGGAAAAAGGTGATTGCTGAATATTCTCACAAAATACATCTATTTGGGATTCTGGAGCTTTTGTTGAAATTGCACAAACTTCATCAACAGATGAAGCGTTGGATTTCTTCACATGTTGAGGCAGCAGTGTGCATAAGGTGCAAGAGAGATGATCAAATGCTTGTGGGGTGGTGGGGTTGTTTTAAGACTAAGCAGTACCAACAGTAGCAAACTAATGCAGCGTTACTTCCAAAGCCTAGGAGCATATCTGCTCAAGTATTTTGGGGGGCTACAGTTTGTGTTAAAGCAACTTTCAAGAGCAGCATATACACTGTGGAGCACCTAATGTGTCAAAGTAAGTCCAGGAAGCTACTGTATCAGAGTTTATGGTAGATTTGGCAGATATTATGATTGTCAACCTCACTCCTCATCCTAACTCTTTTCTCCAACTAACATTAAAGGTGAAAATCTTTGATAATCACTCTAAACTCCACTAGTGAGTTCAGTCATTTTCTGAACATTAAGTGATATTTATTATATCTTATATCTCTGGACTCATTGAATCCCACAGTGCATCGTAAAAAGTAGTACAACCAATGGTCACCAACCGAGCAATATATATCACGCACTGCACTCACACTGTTGACAGGACCAAAAATGGACAAGAGACGAGAGGAGACAGGGCAGCTCATCTCAGCCCAACCTGTCCTACAGTGTGAGTTGTGGCAGTAAAATGTGTAATAAGAGCAGAGTGGCTCATCACAGCATAAACTGCAGCTAAAATAAATATTTAAATTTATTGTGGGATTTTTCACAGGCTGATGTTGTTGTGACAATAATGTATAGTTACCAATGCAGAGAAAATACGCCATGTGTTTTTTTCTTGTAAAGATGAGCTCACTATATAGTGAGAAGAGGATGGAAGGGTCATTTCTGACACATCCAAGGTCTTCCAAACTTTTTTACTGCCATACAACAAGATTTTCTTTGGGACGATGTTTTAGAACAAAAACAATTATATTGTCTAAAAATGTATATTTAAGACATTTTTACAAAGTTGCCATTTTCAGCAGTAGATCAACCAGCAGGTATTAATTAGATAGCTGCTAAATTCTGCTATTGACAGTCATCATGGTAGTCAAAGTGTCTGGCTGGAAATCACATGCCTGCTTTTAGCTCCCAAAAATTACACTTTAGATTTGAAAATGTGCCTCTGGTACCACAGTGACTGTGAGAACAGACAGTTGACAGTTGTAGCAACAGTATCTAAAGGAGGTCAGGGCTTCGTGAACAGCGACCTGTTTAGTCAACTGCTGTTTCCAGGGTCAGGAATGAACTGGACCTTGCAGTGAGACTGCTTTATCAAGTCCCTTACAGTAAGCATTGGAACAGTGGATCAGCAAGCTGAGGTGCATGCAGCACGTTTGAAATCCACCAACATTTCTACCACTTGTCTTTTCACCTCACCAAACTTGTCCTGAAAATGTAAACAGGAAAATACCACAAATCTATTTGGCTCTTTTACTGCAACTCACTTCATCTTCCTACCTATGTTTATTTCCCATAGTCCCTCTTTGACCTAATCTGCAGTGGATCATCTCTGAAACCTGCAGGCTGCACTTTCTTCCCAAGTCAGTCAGTGCTTAAGGTTAAGTACAAGTCTATCAGTGTCTGAGAGACCCCCCCCCCCCCCCCCCCCCCAACACCGACGCTGTGTTTACTGCAGAGAGAGAAAGGCCTATTAATAAATCTGTTGCAGACAGCCTGGCGGAAGTGGCCTGGGGGCTGTAAACTCAGTTTGGAGAGAAGGATGGATGAAGGGCAAAACAGAGAGGGATGGGGAGACGGAGTATGAGAGAGAAAGGGGGATGAAGAAAAAAGAAAAGGAGAGAAATTAAGATACATGGAAAAGGACAAAGCAGGGAGGGAACAGGGAAGGGAAAAGAGGGAAAGGAAAGAGGGTGTGTGTGTGGTGTGTGTGTGTGTGTGTGTGTGCGTGTGTGTGCATGTGTGCGTGTGCGTGTGGTGTAAATCATGGGTGCCGGTTGATGGATGGATCTAGGTTCTGAAAAGCCACAGCTGCCGCGCTCTTCCTAGAAAAAAGATCCACAAGCAAAAGTGGCAGTATGTGGTTCAAGCATCTAGCATCCTCTTACTATTTCTGACCGGCATACTGCACGACCCGTCAGAATGTGTGCTGGTCCAGGAAGCCTCTGCCAGACTGTGGGTAAATGAGAGCATGTGTGCCAGTAATATTACTGTGCTTATGCATAATAAAAATGAAAATGTGAAGGTTCTTTTTTACTTAAATTAGCCTTGTAAATATCTGTGTGTGCGCGTGTGTGTGTGTGTGTGTGTGTGCGAGCGCACATGTGTGTGTGTGTGCTGCACTGAACATTTGTATGTCTGTTTTCAATCAGTCTATTACACAGTAAAGCATCATTCTTCTCTCTGTCACTGCTGCCAAATGTAAGTAGTAAATGTATATAAAGTGTGGCATTTACTGTAAAATGGGGTAAAGGGTGATGTTTTGTGCACCCAGCACATTTTTATTCTAAAATAAAAAACTCTTAAAGTGAAACAGGGATACAAAAACATCTAATATCAGATGTTGATTTTCAGATCGTAGATAGAAATCTGCCTCTAGCTGCTTTAGCAGCAAGTACAAATTCATCCAAATCCTATTTCCTGAAGAAGATCACTATGTGCCGTTCAAAAAGGTAGTAGAGTAAGTAGACCGTGAGTTCGGATAATCTGGTCAAACTACCTTTTCCGTAGCCACAATTGGATTCTCAACAGCCTAAAAATCAACATATTAACACAGTGTTACATAGCAATTTCTATCTAAGGCTACATCCACATTATTATGTTTCATTTCAAAACGCATCAAGTCTGCTATGGATACAACTGGCCTCCACACTACTGCAGAGTTTTAAAGCTGCTAAAATGGAGAAGTTTGGAAATGCTGGTGAACCAGAGACTGCTTGATGGCAGTGGGCAGAAAAAGAGATGTTTGGAAATGATGACGTAGACAAGTGCTTGCTGATTGCATCTTTTTGGTCTCAATGTAGCCTTCGCTGATTCGTAAGGCCCCTATCATGTGACCCCCTTCCAAAAGAAAAAAAACAGCATTAACCTCAGCTACCAGTGTAGAACACAACATAGACAATCAATTACAAAGGTGGCCGATCCTGTTGTGTTTGCTAAAAGGTGTTATTCCAGCAGTCTGTGACAACTCTGCAACTAACAACCAAAGGCTTCCTGTTTACACCGGCACACACATGCCCTGTGTGTATCAACTTTAAGGCACCTTAGTATGAACAGGGATAAAACTACTACAGAGCCAAAATGCTTGATTGTTGTTGTTTGAAAACACGGCTTTAAACGGAAAATTATTTGCTAGAATTAGCCTATATAAGTTAGCCAACTCAGGCTATCAGACCACATACGACAATATCTGTAAATCTCATTTCAAAAAGCCTGTTTTACAGCAATATCTACTTAATTCTACTCTAAATTGTATATCTTTTAATTCTATTTTCTAATGTTAGCTTTGATAAGCTTGTGCTCATATCAAAGTTTGAGCTTTAGCAGCAAAACTCCTGAGTGTGTTGAAGTGGGAAATGGGTTTTACTGGCAGTCAGCTTCAGTTTTCCCATATTGGAACAGTGCTACATGCTAAACATGGTGTAACAGCAGCACAGGTACAGAAGAGTCATGAGTCACAGACTCGGTAATGACAGTTTGGGAACATAACGATACAAATCTAAAGTTTGATAATGTAACAAACATGAGCCCCCGTAAAATGTGGTGTTCATACCAGACCATGTAATTCTGTAGCAGCAAATCCCCTGTATGGACTGACGGGAGTGGTTTCTTGGAAGATACATAGTCTCACTTTCACAGTCTATGGTGACACAGTCTTTTTGGCTACATAGTGTAAAAAAGACCAATAAAATAGCTACTACATTAATTACACATCAGTTTTATTTAATCTTATATACCCTACGTTTGAAACTGTTGCAAGTAACTTGAAATAAGAATTGTAAGGATAAAACACAACAAAAGGAAACAAACGGGGGAGAAAACACAACTTGATGCTTCAGCTATGAGGGAATAGAAATGGGTAATGCTATATATATACATGGTAAATATCTGATGAAAGAATAAATAATAAAAAATTAAAAAAATGTGAATCTGGCCGAGCATTCAGTGCCAGTATTTCGGATATTGATATATTCAGTGTTGTGGTTCAATGAGCAGCCTCACTAGGTAAAGACAAGTCACTTCTGAAATGGTGCTACCTTTTACACATAATAATGCAAGTGAGCTGCTGAAACAGCGAATGCAATTCACACATGAAATGCCTTTCTCTCCCTCATGTTCTTACTTTCTTCCTGTCTGTTGCTTCATCCCTGGCTTCCAGCATTTCTCTCATCCTCTTCCCTTCTGTTCTCCGCCTGACACACAGTCTATTATCTCTCTCCTCCTCTCCAGCCATCCTCCTCTCACACTGACCTGAATGACCAGTAGCCACTTTGTGTGAGACCTCAAATATTACAAATAAATAGCTCTTCCCCTGCTTGTCACATGACACTGAACACACATGTGTCCATGTGAGTACACAGAAAGCTCAAATACACAAACTACAACCACGCGCACACACACTGCTTCAGCGTTGCCCCGTACTCCGTTCAGGTTCTCAGGCTCTCAGCTTGCACCCCCTCCCGCTGTCTTGAGAAAATAACAAATAGTACAATCTCCTTACAGCCCTTTAGCGAACAACATCCATTCTAGCATGAACCCAGTGTCCCTTGCTCCCTCGCCCATCTCCTCAGCACCCCCACCCACCCTTCTCCATCCCTGCCTCTGGAAGGTGAAGAAGTACAAAGAAAGGGATCAGAGCTTTTCCGATTCTTCCCTGGTTATTAACTACCATTTGTCCCCCTCAGAGGGCTGTCCCTCCCATTAACCCAACTGATGCTCTTTTCTCATGGAAATCAGCCTGCTGTTGCTGCTGCCGCCGCCACCGCCTCTGCTGCCACTGCCACCGCTGTCGCTGCCTACAGAGGTGCAAGGAATTGTGGGGGTTTTTTTCATAGAAGAAGACCTCCCTCTAGCTCAAAAACATCTCTCTCTCTCTCTCTCAGGCACACACACACACACACACACACACACACACACACACACACACACATCTACCTTCTCAAAAACAGCCATGTGTGCGAGCTCTCACAGGCAAAACACATTCACTCAATCACAAAGACAAACATGAAACGTGCTGCCTCCGACCACAGGGGCATGGAAGTAATGGAAGGCAATGCAGGGAAGTTAATGAGAAGAAGCTGGCTCTGGGGCCGTGGCGCAAAATATTTTGGAGAGAAGAGCAGCTAAGAATGCTAGGGCACCAGGAGAACACGCATAAATCATCAGGAGTTTATGGCTGTGAAAACAAAGTTGCATTGTGGTTTTTGCACTACATAAAAATGAAATATTAAAAATAATAGTCTGGAACATTAGTGTTTGCTCCATTTTCTGTAATTTTCTTTAATGATATATTTTACCACACAGGGAAAGACACAGGTATGAATTAAATGTTCTGACATTCACAAATTCACCTCTGATCTTTTAAAGTTTGATGGAACTCTTCCCAGGCTTTGCACCTCGATCCCTGCGTCTAAAAATAAAACAGGTGCACTAGCATGTCACCAGCCTTCCTTGATGCTCAAGATGTTTGAGAAGTCTCTGGAGGAAATTAAAACTGCTTATGTCCATGCAGCGGATCCAAAGCTAACAGGGCTGTTCCGGCGAGAGGGTGGCAAACATCAACACATGAGTCTCGACTTGCACTTCAACTGGCAGCAACAAAGGCATTGTCTCATGACAAACTCACTTCCATTTCCTTATTATGTAGCTGGAGGCCTTGATGGGAACACACTTGTCTCACAAAACAAATGCTGCAGCAGAAACTGTGTGGTGGTCGCCTGCAGGGGTGAAGCGGAGGGAAAACTCGCCCTAAAGTCACACTTCACCAGACCCCATTGATCTGCAACTTTGACATTGATCCTTTTAAGGTGTTGACAAACTTTTGGGCTTTTAGTGCAATATAAAAGCATGCACTTTATTAGTGTTGCAGCCTTTAGGTTATAATTGACCTGTTTTTTTAATTTATTCACCACTACATTACTGATTGTCTTATCCCTACACACATCAATAGCACATCATTCTCTTTGTAGAGCATTCATTTACTTTACATTCTGTGCTGTAAGTCAGTGAAATGATGAGTTCACGCTAATGTTGCTGTTATAGGTTATTTGTACCATGAGGAAACCTGGCACAGCATTGCAGGTACAATCTAGAGGTAACACAACTAGCTAATTAATCAAATAGACAATAACAAAAAAATATGCAGCTATTTAATTTGTTAACTTATGAATCTGTCGGTTTGTCTTTGCTATGCGATGGTAAATCAACCTTTGGGAGTTGTTGGTCAGAAAGAACAAGCTACCTGAAGGCCTCAACTTTGCTTAAAGGAAAAATAAACTGTATTTTTTCTGAAGGCATAACCCAAGATTTACTTTGGGTACCAGACTATTTTTATGGTTTCTTTCTATTATTATTCTTTTATTATTATTATTATCATTACTTCTGTATTTTAACTATTTCCTCTTGTTGTGCACCACTTTGTACTTTGTGTGGAAAAGTGCTCTATAAATAAAGTTCTTTTTTCAAGCTTTATGGCCTAAACAATAAACAAAGTTGAAGATTTGATAGGGTGTAGTAAGACCACATGTTTAACTCCTGTACAACCACAGGAAGTCTGCTGATAGCTTAGAGCCTACAACTGACGTAATGAAAACAATTATACAATGTCAGTGGAGTAACAATAACACCTAAATACCACATGAATGTTATAGAGAAATCTCAATGTAAACTCCTATCGAAGCAGTGTCTAGCTGTTTCTCTGTCACTTCAGATTTCTGCTCTTCTTCTCTTATTTCCACACTCCTGATTGAAAACAAATGTGTGAAGAGAAGAAGTCCGCTATCAATAACAAGTGCATAAACCGAACCCCCACATTGTGACCCCTGCCCCCCTTTCTGCTGGGGTCTTGTTATTTACCCGCTTCCAAGGAGAAGCACACACACACACACACACACACACTTGCAGGCAAGAGACACACAACATCCGATCAGCCATAAACATCACACAGGCCATGTAAATAACCCAGTGAAAAGGCCAAACACAACCATGTACATGCAACCACCGACAATGGCTGCACAGCTTCATCTGAATTTCACCCACAAACCTCCCGACTTCAGGATGCACGACACCGAGCGGCACAACACGGATCTATCAGACTTTTATCCGACTTTTCTGCTGTGGCACAACAACACTAACAGCATGGGACGTCCCCAGAGCCGCCCTCTCCTCCGGCGTGCCACACCGGACCAATACCCGGATAGGAGATCGCACAAAAACTCACCGGATCGCAGAAAAGTCGCAAAGAACATCAGCCGTCAAGATCAACTTCTCACGGGCGGCACATTTATCGACCAAAACCAAAAGAAGCGAAGAGGAGGTGGAGAAATGTCCCGAGCAGCAGAGGAGGCGTATTTCTAAATTAAATGTCCAGCTCCTTCCCAGGCTGCCGCAAAAAAACTGCAGAAATTACGCAAAGTTGGATCGGGCGACAGTAACAACACATTCACAACAATTCAAGTGTCGCGCACGTCGATGTGTCAGCGTGCACGAGCTGGGAGTTGATACAAAGCTCGTAAAAGCGGTTTCAAAGACTCTCGTGCACACGCATCAGGACGTGCAGTCGCATTATGCAGAAGAGAGAGAGGGAGAAAAAAGCGAGCAGTTAACCCACCTAAAAGTTTCCAGCACCGCATTAGTCAACCTCACATGGAGCCCCGGGAAACTTCCATCCCCCGCACCGGAGCACGAAACCCGCCGTGGGAGAGCCGCCGCCGCCGCTCCCCGCTCCCCGCTCCGCTCGATCCGATCTTCGATTATTTTCACCGATTTCTTCCTCCTCCGGTTATTAGTCGCTATTCGGGCCTGAGAGTGCGCCTGGCTCCTCAGGCTGCAGCAGAGTTATGGGGCGGTAAGCATTGTGGGAGTGTGACGTCAGGCCACTTTCACAAACTTTTTTTTTTTTTCAGGCAGGGACCGTGTACTGGTTTATCACCAGTCCTCCCAGTCACAAGATCCACTTCATACATGTATAAACACACACCTGCGTATATGTTATACACAATCATCTTGTGAAAATGATATCTTTAGATATAATCGTATACAAGCGATGTGTTCTGTAAGTTGTACAACTTATGGAATCAACATTTGAATGGATTTCCTATTGTTGCTTATAGCCGCATGTATTATACCATTGTATATTTTGATGATTTTATTTTATTTTTCTCTCTTGAGAGCTATTGCATTTGTTTAATATAAGGAAAAAATGTATTCTTGCACCATTTTTGTAAACATGCCTTATTCTATCATCTGTAGTTATTTGCTGCTATTATTGCTTCCTCGTCTCTTATTTTACAGTGATACATATATATATCACTATATATATATATATATATAGTGATATATATATAGTGATATATTTATAGAGATAGATCGATAGATAGATAGATAGATAGATAGATAGAAAGGTTGTTGAAACTTGAATTGATTATTGTGTTGTCATCCTTAAATGAAACATTCATTAGACGTGAGAGGTGCGTTTGTTTCAACCCTGGGGACAAGCCGGTTTAAATGAAGGTGGAGAGAAAATCCTACTCGCAGAAAGAAATCAGTGAATTCGAATGAATGAGTCACCTCAGCTTATTCACACGATTTTTCACAACGGAAAAGTGTGAAAAACACACTTACATCGACAATATGTATGCTACAGAGAATATATGATGTATAATACAAAAGTCTATATTTATCTCGTATCACTATAGTAGGGTTTTCGCACACATTTTTCTTCCATAAAAAAAAAAATTCTTTTAATCGGGAAAAAAATCGTTTAAGCTGTTGATGGGCTAAATATATCTTTTTGAAACATGTGTATATATCAGGCGCTTTGCAAATCAATATGACTTATTGGTTAATAAATGTAAAAGCGCAGAGGGAGAAACCTTTCAGCCCATCAGCAGGAATGTGGCTGCTCGCCCCCACGTGTTGGTGGTGGTGGTCCCGTTTCTCTCCCACCTTGTGTTATTGTTATTTTCTTTCCTAGGGGTGGGGGGCGGGAGGAAGAATTACTTCCAGGGCACATCAACTCGCTTCCTCATCACCCTAAACGCCCCCCACCCCTCCACATGCAGGCTTGCAGCAGGGCCGCAGGGTGAGTGTGTTTGTGCATGGAGAGCGAGGGAGGGGGTGGGGGAGCGAGACTCTTCACTAATGCTGCTTTCAAGTGCAGCCCGCCGCCTCACATTTTACACTTATAGATGAAAAACACCTGTCTGTGCATTTATATACTTTTTAAAGTATTTTAAAAGAGGCGGAGTCCATTTTTATGCTTGCTGAATTATTTAGTCAATTAATAACATGCTTATGAAATATAAAAGCCTAATACATGTTTTGGGACGGTGGGTATCATACTTTTGCACATCAAGGACCACTAAACTCAGACCACGGATCCCCAATGTTAAAAAACCTTTAGATGTTTGATTTCAGGAAGGATATGGTATTCAAGACCAAAATAGTCACACAGTAGGTCAATGTGTTACTTATAAATGAAATTATCTTGAAAATAAATTCTTCCCTCAAGACCCTTTGGGGGTCCCTGGACCCCATTTTGAGTTTTAGGAGAGCTAATGGTTGGTGTTTTAATTAAATTGTTGAATAAAAAAACAATAGCTCAAACAATACGCTTTACCTACTTGCTGCAGCATTAATTAATAAAAACGACACTAGCCTACAATTTCCGTGAAGAGCTCCAGTTAGACTTATTCATGTGTTGTTTGTTAACCATTCGCGCGGAGTTGCCACATTTCCGACCGAACCTGAAAGCATCGACGGTTTGTTGGTGTGTTCCATACAGAGGAGCGAGATGAGGTGGGAGAAGCTCCTGTTGTTGGTGGAGGGAGGATCCTGGGGGGGGATGCCTGTGACACCTCAGCTGACTTCACCTGGATCTGCAGCTGTCAGTGAGCCCGCTGCTGCAGGTCCAGCTGCCTGCATCACTGACACCGATCACACTGGATGAACCTGTGTGAGCTCCAACATCTGCAGGGACACACCGCGGCTCTGCTCCTCCGCTGCCCGGCCTCAGAGGAGCCTGTGCGAGGCTCTGACATCCAGCAGCTGCCGGGAAAAACAAGGATCCAAATCAAACGTGCTGTAGATCTAAACTCACATCCGGACCTTGTTAGGACAAGAGGGTCTTTCAGCTTTCAATCACTCTTCAAAAAGTTCCTTTATTTTGCCTTTTCTTGGAGCAAATATGAATTTTATCGAAGCAGTCTGATTGAAAAATGCTATAAATTTACTACATTTAATTAATAAAAAAGTCTTGCTCTCAAATAAAATGAAATAGAAACTGTATTTGAAAAAAATGAAATTATGTAAGATTTTTCTAATCAGTTGTCAGGTGCCACAACTATTAATCGTCAGGTGATGCAACCATGTAAAAATATTAATTTAAACCAATGAATAATAGGTTAAAGTAAACAAATGGTTGATAAAGTAATGTAAATAGTGACTGTAATGTATGCATTAGTCGTTTGTATTTGTGTAATACTTTTTTTCACCTTTAAATGTAAATTTAAATGCTGGATACCTGGCCAATAGAATGTACATACCTTAAATTGGAGTAAATACAAAACACAGCCACAAAGTAATAGTGTGTTAGGCAGTGTTGACAATCTAAGGGATACTTGCCAAAGTATTTCCCCTGAAATTAATTGTAAGAAAATATATATATATATATATATATATATATCTTTATAAGTATTTGGTTGCACCACCTGACCTTTTTTGAGTGGTGAAGTTGAAATTGTTATTACAAATTAATTTAAGCAGTTTAAAAAAGTTTAAGCACATTTTAGAAGTTTAATTTGTCATTGACCCCAAAATAATAATAATCAAAGAATTGAATAGCATGGTTTTATGAGTAGGGTTTTAATTATTTCCTTACAAATAACTTTGTAATATGGAATATATATATATATATATATAAATAACAAAATCTGATTTGCACATGTAAAGGCACATTCTTATTGTTCTAAATAACTTATTATTAAAACAACTAAATAACTACTCATATTTAAACTACAGAGTTGTCCAAAGTAAATAATAGGCTAATAATGAAATATTAAAAATTATTTCATGATGACGCTGTTTTAAAAAACACAAAGTTTAAAAAAAACTAACCATTTACATCCAAATATCTTATACATTGTATTAACTGACAAACTCAAATATTTGTTCAAACTGATGCTCATCTCACTGAATTTCTTGTAGAATTACCGGGTTAATAAATTCAACACAGATTATTACACTTAAACTCTTTTTAATTCAAGAATCAGTTGAGAACTAAATCTTCTTAATCTCCTCTGTCTTTGACTTGTTGAAATTTACATGAATGAAAGCAAATCATAAAGTTTCTGAATCTTAACAAAAACAAATAAAGATCCTTATTTTGTCTGTAAAAATGTATGCCTTCAAAGGAAGTGAAAATTTGTCACATAATTTCCATAGTAAACTGGTACAAGAGGTTTAAAATTATATAGAAGTTGCACATTGTCTCTGTTCAGTCCACAGAGAAGATGTAGCCTGGTGGTGTTTTATTACAGTGTCATTTATGCCACAGATACATATGAATGTCCAACATAAATGATAGGTCTGAGAATTAGTATGTAAGAAATACCACAGTGATGTATTTCAGAGAACTCCTCTCTCCAGCTACAGTCCGGTGCCCTGTTTTTAAAGTTGTTTTCCTCCAGCAGCAGCTTCTTATGTGAGGATGGGTGTCATGTACCTCTCTGCCTTTGTCATGTGTTCAGACCGGCGAGGGAACCGTGCGCGTGCAGAAACCTCCTTGAGAGCACAGCAGCAGGAGCAGCAGCCAACCCCCCTGCATGTCTCTGCCTACCACACACCTAATCAGCCCTGATTAGATGCACTGTAAGGGACGAGGGAGCCGGCCCCTCAGAAGTTATGATGACAGGACCGAAGAAACCAATGGGCTCGTTTAAATAAAGCCTTCATCAGGCTTGAGCGGAAACATCTGTGTCTGCTTATGCCTGCTGGGTCTAACAGTAGTAAGATCTCCAACTATTCCTCTAGTGTCATCCCAATTTCCCCCCCTCTCTCTCTCACTCTCTCCTTTAACACCCACCTCCCTTTATGGCTCTTCTTTTAACACCATCAGCTTCATAGTCACACACATCCGTGCCTAAAAAGAAAATACACACACTCATCAAGTTCTGGCAAACACTTCTCATCCCCGTCGACACAAACCTAAGAGATCCAAAAATCAGCATCAGCGAACACAATGGCAAATTAGTAAGAGGGACAATTTGTTCACATCTGGAGTGTATTTTCCTAACACCAAAATAAGCAGCTATCCTTTTTTTCCCCTTTAGTGTTTGGCGTGGTGGGAAATGACTATGTGTGTGTTTTTATGTGTTTTGTTTAAAGCAGATGGGTGGTTTACATTAGCAGAGATGGGTGATAAACAGCTTAGAAAGGATGGGCGGCTGGTGGTGGACACAAAGAGAGTTCCAGTCGTACAGACACGGGACAGAGGCATGAGCGTTTCCTTAATTACAGTTGTGTAAAAATAGGTTGCTGCCCTGTAGTGTGTTTTAATGAGCCTGTGTCTCAGTGTGAGACTGCATTTATTCTGTTGGGTTCATGGGCTGACAAGGCCGAGGAATCTTTTTATTGAGTTTTTTGGGTGTAATTCCAAGCCTAAACGCCCAGTGGCACAGCACAGCCGACACCAGAGTGTGTGAAGTTGTATGAAAAACACCCTAAAAATCGATGTGATCGCTGTTTAAAACACAAGTGTCACACAAAATGCAAATACCTGGTGAGACACATGTCAAAGTTAGTGGTGCTGCACTGAGAGATATGCAGCCGATGATGACATCCTGTGTGTGTTGTGCAACTGCGGAGCATCTGGTGGGTGATAATCTCAGAGTGTAGCACAGAGGTGTGGAGTCTATCTCAGCCGGGACTGAGTTCCCCGTGATGATGTGGGGTATCAGGTCACAGACAGCCCGCCCCAGTGCTCTGCGGCAGGTTGATAAGGTGGATGGGTGGGACGCGGAGTGGCCCTGTCCAGCCACACGTCCACGTCACGGGGGCACGGCAGCTGCCAGGGGGGAATCCTCGCTGAGAAGGAACTGGAAATGAGGACAGGCACTTTGTCAACAGTGTTTTGATGATTAATAGTTCTCTGCATCTTAAAAAATATTTACACTTAAGAAAAATGTGTTACTTTACTTGTTCATTTTCGTATTCAGTTTTTATCCCGAGTGGACAAATAAAAATATACTTTTTTGTTGAGTTTTTCCCCCACTTTTCAAATTCAATTCAATCTTTAGAACCAAAATGAGTATATTTCCTGTTTGTCTCTTTTGTGTTAGAATCTCTCTCCAGTTTTAAACAGGGTGAAAAGTGAAGTAAAACATCAACATCAATTTGTTAGTTTACTGGACAGTTTTAAATTAAACAAGCAAAGTTTAAACATGTTACTTTCATGTATCCATGCAAAGGTGTCATCATCATCATCATTTATTATCTAAAACCTCGGGAGACACGTTGAGGTAGAACCCAAATAAAACCAGTATCCTAGTAAAATTTAAAACAGTTACAATCAATTGCATCATTAATTAACTGCCTCAACAGTTTTAATGAAATCAACTTAAAGTTTTGTTGAAGTCTTTTCCATGGGAGAGGAATACAGCGCGAAAAAAAATGCATATGTATATCTTTGGCACCTGCAGGATAAGCCATGTTTGTGATGGAGTTTAATGTTTCCATCATTCCAGGGATTCCAGGGAATGTGGTTAGTTTTGAGTTCAGTTTTCTGAACACTTCCACATTCAAATATTGTGTATTCATATTTTCAAAAATGATTTAGTGTTTTTTTTGCTGTTAACTTTTCATTTTGCTAGATTCTGGCTTTAGCCACATCATCAAAACAGGCCTGAAAAAACAGGTTATCCGAGTTAAGGGGAAAACTAGAGAGATTAAAAAGAGGCATTTTTCACCTCTGCTAGATTTAGTCTATTTTCTCTACATATCCAAATGTTATTTATTTCTGATAACTGCTCACTGTGTTCAAGAGTTAGAGCTGAAATCAAAATGAATATAAAAAGTTCTGTTGAGTTATGATTTTGTCTTAACACATCTAAACATAAATAAATCTAAAACAATGTAACTTTTTTGTTCATTTTATGTCAAATTCATTCCATTAATTCCTCCCCTTTCATTTCAGGAAGACACTGATGCCACACAGGAAGAGGACTATAAATTAAAATAGGATCTTTTTAAATGGCGTTTTGTTACTTTCAACTCGTTAAATTATGTTTTATATCTAATTTAGACTTTTCAGCCAAAATGGACTTTGTTACTTTTTTGCGCTGCTATTGTTGAGTAATTTTGTTCATCTACAAACTTGAACTGAAAATATGGATTTTGTCAACAGATGGACAGTTTTGTTAGTTTCAGTTTGTTTCAGCACATTGGATTTCAGATTTTTTCTAAAAACTTAATAAAGAATTATTTTCAGGACAATGCTTTACATTGCACTTTGTTTTGTTTCTAAAGATCCATTACAGAAAACCTGTGGACTAGGAGGATTTAACATGAACTCAGTTGTAAATGCATTTGGTCTCTGCATGCTGAAATTGGTAGATTACACCAAACATGCTAGACTCCCAGCCTTCAGCTGAACTGAAAGCCATGCAGGTTGTCGGTATCAACACAGAAAGGTCAACAGGGGGCGGGTTGTTTGAGGTTGACTGCCTTATTTCCCTCCTGTGAAAAGGCCACAGGCACAGTGTTGTAGGCCTGTTGTAAGAGGAAGGCAGAGGTGAAGAAGAGGGGGGAGAGGAGGAAACGTGACTGACGTACATGCATCTTTAGTGCAAAACTTCTCACTCTGCAGCTTCTCTATGTTAAGAGTTTGGTGTCTGAGGAACTTATAGATTCAAAAAGGGAAATGACATTTTTACGACAGTGAGTCAGAGATACATAAAAACTAAATGCACAAAGTGTACAATGCTACTGATTCATTTATGATTTACTATATTTGCCAGATGTGACTCCAGAAAACTCTAATGACAATGGGGAGATATTTGATAAAGTATAAGGTGTGAATTTTTTTTCATTTTGTTGCTGTGATGAAAGTCGTCTGTTTTTCACCTGAAGGAAGTCTCTCTCTCTCTGTCTCTCGCTCCATCTGTCTCTGCCTCATACTTCGGCTGTGAGTTGTGGTTCTTCGCATTGTTATCGTTGCTGTCATCTCTAACAATGAAAAACAGTGTGTGTTCAAGGGATGGGGGAGGAGCGGACGCAGAGAACGACACAGGAAAAGAAGGAAAGAGCCGCCAGCTGCCGAGCATCAGAGAAAAGAAAAAGGAGAGTGATTGAGTACAAAGAGAGAATATGTTAGACTGGGTTGGCTGAGCTGGAGGATATGGAGGGATTAAGTATCTTTCAAAGTGAAGCCCAGGGTAGAAAACCTCCCAAACCAAAAAAAAAGACATTGAGTTGGTTATAAATAAAGAAAAGTGAACATGTCCACAGACTTTATCAGGTGTTGTTTATACTGTTTGAGTGTTTTACTATTTATTAGATCACAATAAGGATAATAATCTACTTTCAATTTGGAGACACTAAAATCCTTTTTTCAAATTTGGATTTCCTCTATAGATCATCAATAAAGGTACATCTGATCTTATCCCCGGACTAATAATGAAAGAGAAATTGAATGCAGATCACATCATATATGCAGATCAGCTGTGTCACTGAGCCTCGTGATGAACTATTCACTGTGACATATCTAAACAGTTGATTCAGGCTGGCAGAGAGTCCACACAGCTAAATGAAAGTAACAAAGGTTTGAGACCACATGTTGCCATGCCTACCCTGCTCATTGGGTCTAGGCATGTTGAGCACACATGTGAACATCTCATGAAGAAGCTGTATAATGATAGAGCTCTGTGAACGCCGCTCCTCATTTCGGCCGAGTCTTTATCATTGGATGTTGCACTGATTGGCTCCATCTGACTTCCACCAGGGAATCAGAGGCAAAGCAAACGGCCGAAAGCATTTTTTTTTTTGTGAACTTTGTGTGACCACTTTGTTTGTCAGGAAAGATCAGAGGGGAACAAGCAAGTGATACGTTGTTAAAAGTGGGTTTGGGTTTTTTGCTGTAAAGTTGTGATTTACTTTCAAACTTTAAATATGTTGTGCTGGCACCCATTCATTTTTTTTTAACTACTGAGGTAGCTCAACATTTCAAGTAAATGTTGTTGCTGTAGCAAATCAGTATTTAGATTTATACTGAGCTTTCAGGTAAAGGTTGTTTTTCTTCTGTCTGGCTGCAGAAAATGAAATAACATCTAATATTCTCACATCCTCTTTATTCAAGTTGTCTCAGTGGTTCATGTCTCAGTTTGGAATAAAACTTTTCACACTTTATCCACCCTGACACAATATCAAATGTCTCACGTCACACTGTGGCCCACGAATATGTTTGTCTGTAGTAATTTGCAGTGTCTTTCTCGTGATCACATTGTTTCATATGTTTATTATTCTAGAAAGTTTAGCTGCAATGTTGTTTAATACAAAACCTCAAAGACAAGGGAAAAAAATGACAGCAAATCATATACAAAATCTAATGTCGAGAGAGAGAGAGAGAGAGAGAGAGAGAGAGAGAGAGAGAGAGAGAGAGAGAGAGAGAGAGAGAGAGAGAGAGAAACAGGACAGGACACCGCCAGTACAGTAGGAGGCAGTGTAGGCAGCTCTGATACTCGTCGGCATTCTTTTATAAAGCTAAAGAAGAAGAAGATGAGTAGGCAGGATTATTCTGTTTGCGTTGCAGTGGGCGGAGGAAAGTGGCTAGACCAATGAGATTATCATTACATCCGACAGCATGTCAGCAAATGCCAGTATTAACTCAAACCCTCATGCAGACAATATATTGTCCGTTTCATGTGCTCCTCAACTACCTCAGAGAGGGTGTAACACCTCCTTCCTTTGGGTTCCTGCTCATGTGGGAGTGGAAGGCAATGAAAAGGCAGACATGTTAGCAAAACAGTCATTCAACAATCGACATACAGGTACCATTAAGCAAAGCACAAATAAAATGAACAGTCACAAAACGTGGCAAGAATACTGGGATTTAAATGACACAGGAAGACATTTGTACAAAATTCAAAGATGTAGGCACTGGTGAGAGGAGCAGAGGAGAGATAATTATTACCCGTCTGATAACTGGCCATAGAGGATTAATGGAAAAAATGAAATTTAATGAAATTAAATGAAACCGTGACAGAAACTGTCACTAATGTTAGATAGAGTGTAAAATATATAGTGAACAAAGACGGGAATTAATATCAGGATTTTTTTTTAAAAAGACATCAAGGGATTTGCATCATCTTCTAATGAACTGATTAAGCGAAAAGCACTAATGAAAAATAATTGAACTTTAGTTTACTTAAATTTTGTCTGCTGCCAATCTACTGCTCCACACTCCAGTCCAGACGGTGGCGGTAATTCGCGTAGGAGAAGGTTTGCTAACCGCCAATAAACACAGAAGAAGAAGGCGGAGGCAGGAGCCAGTGCATGCTGGGACCCTGACATGAAGCACAATGGCGGTTAAACAACAATTGTCCCGTGCTCTCACTCTGTCATGTTTGGTTTCATCCCTTCTGCTCCACACTTGTCGGACTTTAGCCGAGGAACTGCAGTGGGATGTGAACGGCTACGTGTTGTACTGCCCGTGCATGGGTAATTCACTCCGCGTAGATCACACTCAACATTTGTTTTGCAGGAGCTAGCGAGTGTAAAAGTCCAGTGGTGGTTTACGTGGCCTTTGAGTCCGCGGAACATTAAAGCTGCTGTTGTGCTGCAACACATTAAACGGGTGTTTCCATGTGATGAGCTGGAGCAGTGTTGTGTTACAAGTTGTCGGTGAGGCTGGTGAAGTGACCTCTGCTGTTGTTCAGGTCGCTTCGGGAACCAGGTGGACCACTTCCTCGGAACTCTGGCCTTTTCAAAGATGTTGAACCGAACCTTGGCCGTCCCTCCCTGGATAGTGTACCGCCACCACACGCCCCCTTACACCAATGTAAGTGCAGTCAGTGAGCAACACGGTGCAGTCACACAAGTGAGAACACATAAATCACAGAAAACAAATTAGACAGGGAAGACATACATAAACAAAAATATAAAAATACTACAGAGCCCCTAAAGTCCTTGTCATAAACACAATAGGTATCCTGTTCCCACAAGATACTTATTTACCTCTTGGGAACAATTAAATGTGTAGCAAAGTATTCCTGCTGATGACTATCTAGTATCTCTGTATAAGAGCAGCAAGAATTTCATTACTTGACATTCCAAGTTGAAAATAAAACTGGATTACCTCAATTCTGTCCATCACTGGCTGTGAGCATCTGAAGTCAGTAGACACATGAATTTTTATTAAATAATTTTGTGTGAACAAGTTAATATCTTATGACAACAAGACACAAATTGTGTGCAAAGTAACAACTCAAATATCTTGAGCTTAAACAACTAAAAAATATTACCTAAACAGAATGAACACTTCATTGAACATATGTATACAGCATGAATAAGTTACTCTTTGCGTACTTAGATTTTAATGTTAGGGTCTGAAAAATGCAAAAGAAAGAATATTGGAAACGATTGTCATACAACAGACATCATGAATTAATGTAATTATTAAATATGTTAAGTTCTGCTGGAATAACTTCTTGTTGTATGTAATAACTTGTTCTGATACTCAAATCATTTAAGTTATCAGTGTCTTCAGGAATCATTTTTGATATGTCATAACAGGGACAGCACAGTTGTCATGTCAGTGTGCCAATGTAACAAGGCCTGAGAACTGGTAAACCTAATCTGAGTGCAGCCTTTGATTATGTGCTGGTGGATCTAATGTTATTAGTTTTCCCCTTTTGACAGATTTTGCTGCTATGATCTGTCGGCTATAAATAATACATGGACGTGCAGCTCAAAGGGGCTCAGGCTTCCAAAAGCTTCTAAAGCAGATTACTGATCCTTCTTAATCATACAAACATATTTGTGGCCCATTATTCATGATTTACATCTTCAGAAGGAACAAATGGGGCGAGTTCCTCAGGCTGCAATATATTAAGAGACAGACCAACACATTGTTGGTTTATTCTTTTCATCAGATGTATTGACAGTTTAAAAAATGGATATCACCAGCTGTGGGTAGTACTATTTTATTCAATTCGTTTCTTTTCTATTCAGGTCCATGTTCCCTACAGTGAGTTTTTCCAGTTAGAGGCCTTGTATGCCTACCATCGTGTGATCAGTTTGGAGGATTTCATGGAGAAGCTGGCCCCCAAACACTGGCCCTCAGGACAGAGGAATGCCTACTGCTTTGAGACTGCTGCACAGCGGAGTGCAGACAAGAAATCCTGCCCTATGAAGGTGAGAGTCACGCAGGACAGCTTATTTGGTTCATAAATGTGGACCTACTATTATCTGACGACCATGTTCCATTTCTCTCTCCTGAAACATTTGAAATAGTGAATAAAGGTGAGGGTAAAGAAGCATGATTGCAAGTGAAAGGCTTAGGGTTAAATGCTGCCTCCTGGTGGCCATAAGACTTGTTTTTAATCAATTTAAATTTATAAATCACATGAATATGACGCATGTGTCACTGTGTCATTGCTCTGAACTGTACAGATGGGTCTGATTCATTTACAGGATGGGAACCCATTCGGTCCATTCTGGGACTACGTTGGTGTGGAGTTTGACAAGTCTGTCTTGTTTGGGGGTATTTCTTTTAGTGCCTACCACCAACCTCAGTGGATGAAAAAGTGAGTACATGTTTGAGCAGCCCCACTGGACTGAAGATAAAACATAAAGATAAATGGGACACCTTCTTATGTTTGTAGTTTTGAATATAATGACTGATTGACAGCTGGGACTTCTGAGGTTTCCATTGGTTTTCAGTTTCCTCTCTTCATGCTTATCCTGCTGGAACAGGTTCCCTCCCTCTGAACACCCTGTCCTGGCGCTGCCCGGGGCTCCTGCCCAGTTCCCAGTGATAGAGGAGCACGTGGCCCTTCAGGGGTATGTAGTGTGGTCGGACAAGATGGTGAAGGAGGGAGAGGAGCACATTGCCACCTGGTTGACCAGGCCATATGTTGGCATCCACCTGAGGATTGGCATCGATTGGGTGAGATGTTTCATTTATGGAATCATTTATATAGTATGTAAGGAATGTTAACTTTTGATTGCTCATATCAGTTGATGATTGAAAATTTAATTTGCGTTTTGGAGGCGTATGGTAGCAAACTATTCAGTACTGAGCAAAAAGTAGATCTTTAAAAGTACATGGCTGGTGATATTCTTCTATATTTTTCTTATTATTGGGACAAAATCAAACAACACTTACTGGTTTTCCAACACTGTCACTCCCTAGGTACCTAATAATTCTACAAACGCTTGTCTGTCTGTGGAACACATGTTTCGCAAACTTTATCTTATGGACACATGATACGTTCAAAATAACACTTTAATAAACATGTGACCAGCTCTTTGTAGCAGTCAGTGGGGGTGGGGCAGTGTCCCCTCAGTCTATGGACTGAGTTAAATATATCTTCTTCTACGTCCTTGGATCAACTACAGCAGAGGTCGGCCAGATCATTTCCCTCTCCTAGGTGCAAAGATTTTTAACATCTCTGCCCACAACATTCGGCACACAAACAATAAAAAGTGATAGTATATTGTAGAACTGTTTGAGGAGGACTCACTAAAGACAAAGAGTGTGCAATGCATTTCTAATTGGTTCTCTCCCCCTTCATCAGCTAGTAGTTTGATCTAAATATTTCCCTCTCATCCACCGTTACAGCAAAACGCATTGCAAAATGCTGAAGAGTGGAGATGCAGGGCCTCACTTCATGGCCTCTCCTCAGTGTGTCGGCTACAACCGCCAGACAGCGCTGCCTCTCACCATGCCCATGTGCCTGCCTGACCTGGCGGAGATTCGCAGGGCTGTGAAGCTTTGGGTGAAGAAGACCTCTTCCAGCTCTGTCTACATTGCCACCGACTCAGAATCCCACAGTAAAGAAATTGATAAGATCTTCAAGGGCAAGGTGGGTATTGAAGCCTCTGTCATGCACTCACAAGTATGTCGAAAGACTTTCAGCTTTAAATTGGACTCTAGTTTTTTGCATGTGCAACCTTAAATGAAAGTTTTTTTATTGTCTCGGGAGTGACAAGTCATAAAACAGGTTTGGTCACATTTGGCAAAGTATCAAAATAGTGCACGTCATTCTTGTGATATGAAACTTTTACTGCTGCATAGGAAAAGTATTTTTTTCTTTTGATCATCTTTAACATGGTTGAGGACTGAAAAATACTCTTACACTGTGTTTCATTGTGGCTACCACAGGTTAAAGTAGTGACTCTACAACCAGACTCAGCCCAGTTGGACCTGTACATCCTAGGCCGAGCTGACCACTTCATCGGCAACTGCGTCTCCTCCTTTTCTGCGTTTGTAAAGAGGGAGCGGGACGTGCATGGCCTCCCGTCCTCCTTTTTTGGCATGGACAAGCCTGGGAAACCAAATCATAAAGAAGAGCTATGAGTATGAGTGTTACACGGTTGCCCTCAGTGCGCTGGTGATGTATGACTGTCACGAGGAGGCGGGACAACATGTGAAAAGCAGAGAAAATTTATGACAGTTCTTAATGAGTGAAGCAAGATGAGAAACAGAGTCATGAATAGGTTCCATTTTAGGGTGGGTTTTAATCTATGAGAATGAAGGAAGGGCCAGGGTGTAGCAGGTGGGTAGTATTCATGTTTGTAAAATGTTGCTGCTGCCAAAAATTTGAAAATGCAATTTTTGTCTGTTCTCTGCTTGAAAATACAGTATCAGAATGTTCCCTCTAAAGTTTTGGCTCCTGCTCTACTTTTGTTCACTCAAGTAAAGTCAGTTTTCCTTTCCATCAGGAAAACACCCAGTTTCCTTTACATTTCCTTTAGTATAACTGCATTCTGCTGCTGCAAACATGTTCTAGAGTACAGACATGTGAGCAGGACCTCCGATGATGTGTACTCTGGAAAAGACTAATTGCTGTGTCAGTGATCATGTTCTACCTCTATTTCTTTGGCCGTCTTCCTCTTTTTTTCCCCCACTACTTTTGCATCCCTCCTTCTTGCTTGCTCTTTTCATTCCCTCTTTTCTCCTTTCCAAGGAGAGAACAGTAACTAATCATCCTGTTCATACAATTATGGGGAGGGGAAAGGAGTCTTTCCACATCACAATTTACCAGGACCAAAAACTGATGAGGTGTGTGAATGTTACAGGAACAGCGTTGTTATTCAGTGCATGTGAAATAAACGTTTTAGAAAGTCAAGAGTTTATTTGTGCTGGATGAATTGATTTCAATGTAAATAGGAATGTGTTGCAAGCCAATTGTCTTCCTCAATGTGAAAGCAGTGAATGCAATGATGTTGACGTTTTTTCTATAATGTTTTTCACCAATAAAGTTTGAACACTAATGTTGAAAGCAGCAGCAGTCTGGTCCTCACTGGAAGTGTTGTAGTGAGTAGTTGAATCAGCTGATATACTCAGCAATGTGGGACAGGCTTGGTGATGCTTGGTTGCCAGATAAGTCAGAATACTCCGAATTTGTATTCATAAAGCATTTATTTGAGCTTATATGCATGTATAAATATAAGAAGTTACATTTTACTATGTAATTCATTGTAATATATATACTGCGTCTGGACACTATATTTACTTGGTTTAATGTTTTTCACCAGTGTCAATGTTGGGGGATGTGGTGGCTGAACCTGGCAACCCAGCCCAGCACAGTATGATGAGCAGCGGTGACTGGGAGTTATGGATTAGCTCACGTTCTTCTCCTCTGAACGCTACACGACCTGTGTGTGTCTGTGATGTGAAGTTGTGTTTGTGTCGCTTTGGTTTCACGAGTCCAACGAGTTTTTAGTTTTTGTTGGGTGATGTGTTGAACCCATGTTGGTCCTCGCCACTAGCGTTAGCCAGGTAATGCTAGCAGACTTGTAGCGGAGGTTACCGCTGTGTTTGCCGTTGCTAGGCCGGTCTTGTGGACTCGTTGTGGGTTGTCGTTGGCATTAGCTAACGTCGGTTAGCTGACCCGCTGCTGTGCTAGCATCAGTTGGACAGGTTCTGTAAAACGCGTTGGTTATCGACATGTTCCGGCTGGTGAAGTCCCCATAGAGGCTGTCACCTCACAACCTGAAGTTCCACCAGAGAGTCGTTTACAAAGCAGCTTGTAGCTGCAGGTTAACCAGCTAACTTTAGCTAGGGTGGAGGCATTCAATAGTCAGAGCAGTGTGCTAATGCTGCTGTTCACCACTATCATGTACATGGAGCTAATTCCTGTTTAATGACTAAGATCAACCTCACCAGTTCTAATGCTATGCTCAGTATCATAGTGAAGTGTTTCAAACCAGGGACATGTTGACCTGCAACACAGGTGTTAGCATCAGGAGAGATGTCAGGGCTAAAGTCTATTCATAGTTTAGCGTTGCTGAGTTTAAGCAGGTTTTCCAGTTTGTATGTAAGAGTGTGTTTTATCAAGGTTGTCATGGAAGGTTGGTACTAAGCATTGCATGTGTCTTCTCCAGCAGATTCAGATGAGGGCATTTCTACAGGCCAACTGTTCCTGACACTGCACTTGGAAGACGTGTGAGCTGCAGATCCTCACCATGTCCAAGAGCAAGAGTTCTGAGACAGTGAAGGTGGTGGTCCGATGTCGCCCAATGAATGAAAAAGAACAGGCAAACAAATTTGAAAGGGTCGTCTCTGTGGATGTGAAACTGGGCCAAATTGTTGTCAGGAACCCCAGAGAAGCTTCAGCCAGCGAAAGTCCCAAAGTCTTCACTTTTGATTCAGTCTACGACTGGAACTCCAAACAAATAGATCTGTACGATGAATCCTTCAGGCCACTGGTGGATTCAGTTCTTCTTGGCTTCAATGGGACCATCTTTGCCTATGGGCAGACAGGTACAGGGAAGACGTACACAATGGAGGGGGTGAGAAATGATCCAGAGAAGAGAGGGGTGATCCCTAACTCCTTTGAACACATCTTCACACACATCTCACGATCCCAGAATCAGCAGTACCTGGTGAGAGCCTCATATCTTGAAATTTACCAAGAGGAGGTCAAAGACTTGCTTTCCAAGAACCAAGCCCATCGCCTTGAGCTGAGGGAGAGGCCGGACACGGGAGTTTATGTCAAAGACCTGTCGTCATTTGTCACCAAGAGTGTGCGAGAGATCGAGCATGTCATGAACGTGGGCAACCAGAATCGTTCTGTGGGTTCTACAAACATGAATGAACACAGCTCCCGATCTCACGCCATTTTTGTCATCACCGTTGAGTGCAGTGAGTTGGGCGTGGACGGGGAGAACCATATCAGAGTTGGCAAACTGAACCTGGTAGATTTAGCTGGCAGCGAAAGGCAGGCCAAGACTGGCGCTCAGGGGGAGAGGCTTAAAGAAGCCACAAAGATCAACCTGTCACTTTCTGCTCTGGGGAACGTCATATCAGCTCTGGTGGATGGCAGGAGCAGCCACATCCCCTACCGAGACTCAAAACTCACCCGTCTGCTGCAGGACTCCCTGGGGGGCAATGCCTGCACCGTCATGGTTGCCAATATTGGGCCGGCATCTTACAACATGGAGGAGACCTTGACAACACTGCGCTACTCCAACAGGGCAAAGAACATCAAGAATAAACCACGCATCAATGAGGATCCCAAGGATGCACTACTGAGGGAGTTTCAGGAGGAGATCGCCAGGTTGAAAGAGCAGCTGCAGAAGCGCTCAGGGGAAAAAAAGAAGAGGAAGCAAAGGAGGAGAGCTGTGGAAGGGAGCGATGGTGAGGATCTGGAAGGAGAGACAGAGGATGATGATGAAGATGGAGATGACAAAGGAGATTACTGGGGGGAGCAGCAGGAGAAGCTGGAGAGAGAGAGGAAGGCCATCATGGAGGATCACAGTCTGGTGGCTGAGGAGAAAGTTCGACTGCTAAAGAAGAAGGAGAAGAAAATGGAAGACTTGAGGAGGGAGAGGGAGGCTGGAGAGATGCTTGCAGCTAAAGTTAAGGTAGGCAGACTTTTCTACACAGGGTGTGTATCTGTACAGCTAGATTGTTACTGTTGCCTTAACATGACAAATTAGATTTTCATTAGATGCAACAACTAATAGATTTGTTTAAAATGTACACACAGGCCAATGGATCTGTATGTTGTATGTTGTTCTGCTAGTGAGATGGAATTGCCTTTATATCCTGTGTGATCTGAAGTGTTATCAATTTATTCTTCCTCATCCAGGCAATGGAGAGTAAGCTTCTGGTTGGGGGGAAGAACATAGTGGATCACACCAATGAGCAACAGAAAATGCTGCAGCAGAGGAGGCATGAAATCGCTGAACAGGTATGTCAAACATCTGAAAAGTAGTGGTAAACTGTTTGAAGGTCTCAAGTCAACAACAATGGGATGGCAGGTTAAGCCTAGTTCACACACGATTTTGAGCCCGATTCTCCAGTCCTCTACGAGATTCAGAAGTAGCAAACTAAAGCCCCAGATCTTACTGAAATTGCTGTGTGTGAAGTCTTCAAAGACTCACGTGAGTTGTCGACGCCTCACAGACTCAGTCTAGATTTCTAGCATGCCGGAAATCTAGTCTGAGTGTCCGGGCTTTCTAAAATCTATTCCAATTCCACAGGTATTTATTTTGTCTGTATCCTTTTCAAATGTTTTGAAATAGGCTATTCTCATATAAGAGTGAGGGCGGAATAATAGGCATAATCTCTTCTGTTAGGAAAGATTTCTCTTATATATAAATTAGACCAACATCCTCAAAAAGTGTGTTAACTTTCTTGTATTAAAACTTTGCGCCATGAGTTTTTCCACTAAAGAAGTCTAATTTTGGTTGCAAGTGTATATTTAAATCTCCACAAACCAAGAGTTTGTCCTTTTAAGCCTTAGGTGCAGCACCCAAGTCTAAAATGAATGAATGTCTAATCAGTGTGGAGATCATTGACCCCTGTAATAGACTTACTGTTGTATTCTGATTTTTGAATTGAAAACCTTATTTTGTAAATTACTGCACAATTGTAACAGTCTGTACTACTTTTTAAAGCGCTTTCTAAATAAAAACAGTTCATATTTGTCTGACTGATTTTATTAACTGATGAAAAAGCAGCCATGTGCAATAATATAGGAAACTGTGGATGTGAAACATTGAAATGCATCAAGATGCATGCATTCAAATCATTGACTGCTGAATCGTAATCGAATCATGAGGGGTAGTGAAGATGCACACCTCTACTAGCCTGTTGTATTTTTAAGATTAGAAAAAAAAAACTGCAGATCTACTTCCTGAACAAACAAGTAAATACAGATAAGAAAAAAACAACCACACTATTTTATATAACTGGGATGTTCATTGAATCGTCACCTTCTCCAGCTTAATGTGTCATTCTGTGAGCCCCTGCTGCAGAAAAGAACTGGGGCATCATCTCTCTAACTCTTCTTGTGAGTGATTATTATTTTCTTTGATCAAATGTAGTTTGGGAACCAGATAAACAGTTGTGTAGTGTGAACTGTACGGCAAGCCGACGACTTTGAATGTCATGTCGTCTGAACTTGGCTTTACAGAATAGTTGTAGGCCTGCAGTCAATCCCAGCTGACATTGGGATAGAGATAAGGTACACTAGATCAACAGTCCATCACTCGGCTGACAGACACAATCAACCATTTAAGCTCACACCTATAGGCAATTTAGGGATATGGCTCTACAGTATAACGAGTGTGTCAAATATTTTTGGGGTTCATAATGAAACTGTAGTGGGAAGAGCAACAAGTGTTTGTTTTAGTGAGTGTAGTTTTTGTTTTATGTTTTAACAATAGCTTAATTAAGTCTCATATTTTTCCAAGTGCATCAATCTTGCAATCCGTACACCTGGTCTGAGATCCTTTGTGTAATAACAATAATAATAATAAAGGTTTATATTTATATAGCTCCTTTCACGGGACCCAAGGACACTTTGCATATGTTTGTGAGGACAAAACAGTAGAGAAAAGGAAAAGGTAATAATACAATTACAGAACAGGATAGAATTTAGCAGCAGGGTGCATCATAAACAGAGACCAAAGGCCTTAGTGAAGAGTTAGTGCTTGAGGAGTTTTTTTTAAATGTTGAGAGATTCAGCGTTGCGTAGTTCAGCAGAGAGAGAGTTCCAGAGGGTGGGGGCTGCAACACAAAAAAGTCCGTAATTTGGTGCTGGGGATGGAGAGCAAACCTAAGTATGAGGGCTGTAGCCTTCTGAGTGCAGTGTAGGGTTGGAGGAGATCGGTTAAATATCATGGGGCTAGAGCGTGAAGGGATTTGTAGTTGATGCAGGCCTTTATCAGGAGCCAGTGGAGGTAAATGAGGGTCGGCGTTATGTGCTGCAAGGGCTTAGTGCGGGTGAAAGATCTGGCGGAGTTCTGTACATATTGGAGTCATTTCAGGATGTTGTCAGGTACTTGGGGTACCTGACAACATCCTGAACAGGACTCCATTGCAGTAATCCAGGCGGGAGGTGATAAAGGCATGGGTGAGGGTTTCTGCAACGGAGTCAGGGAGTGAAGGCCGGAGTCTGGAGATATTTTTGAGTTGAAAGAAGGTGAAGATTTGGTGACAGATTTGATGTGGGATTTGATGGAGAGGGAGGAGTCAAGAATGACACCCAGGTTGCCGACCTCAGGGATGGGGCGATGGAGCAGCCGTCGATGTTTAGGAGGAGATCTCCAACCTTCGGGAGCAGAGCCTTGGGGGCCACAACCATGAGCTCTGTCTTATTACTGTTTAGTTTAGGAGGTTGGAAGACATCCAGATTTTAATGTCGTGCAGGCAATTGACTAGTGACTAGGGGGGAGCTGAGCGGATGGATGAGTGCTTATGTAGAGCTGGGTGTCGTCGAAGTAAGAGTGGTAATTAAGGCCATGTTGACAGATGATACGACCAAGGGGGAGCATGAAGATGGTGAAAAGAGGGGGGCCCAGCACTGAGCCTTGCGGGACACCTCGGTTGACTGGGGCTGGAGTGGAGCTAGAACCTTTGATGGTGATGAACTGTTTCCTGTTGGAGAGGTAAGATTGGAACCAGGTGAGACCTGTTCCAGTGAGGCCGAGGTATTTGGATAGGCGGTTGAGTAGGATGGTATGGGAGACTATCAAACGCCGCAGAGAGTTCAAGGAGGATGAGGATACTGATGTGGCCGGAGTCAGCAGCGATGAGGAGGTCGTTGGTGATTTTGATGAGGGCTGTCTCTGTGCTGTGGTGGGGTCTGTAGTTTGTCAACAACATTACAAACGTCTGGGACAAAAACATATTACTGTCTCTTACTTGACTGTGTGTAAAATTGAGAACAACATAACAAGCTCCCTTTCAGTCAGGGACCTCTGTGTAGCCTAATCACACAGAGCACTGTGGTCTAAAGTTTAAAATGTGTGTTTGCAGAAACGCAGCGAGCGAGAGATGCAGCAACAGATGGAGAGTCGTGACGAGGAGACTCTGGAGCTGAAGGAGACCTATACTTCTTTGCAGCAGGAGGTCGACATCAAAACCAAGAAGCTGAAAAAGGTATCAGCTCCACCTTGACTGGTTGACTAAATGTCTGTCGTTCCTGTCCACTCACTTGTTTTCAGGATGCATCTCCAGTCCTGGCCACTGTAGTCAACGAATTTATTCTGAGTCGGACAAATTCACTGATAGCGTAACTATTCATTATTTGTAGATGCTTAGGTCAGCATTTCTGTTGAATTTTGCAAATCTGATATGCTCTGCATTAGAGAATTTATGTGTCTGGTAAAAAGCCTTGCAAGTAAGTAGGTAGTACTTACATCTGGTAAGAATACACAATTGCCTTAGTTGATGGATTCAGATATTTCATTACTCCTCATGACAGTTGCTGTTTCAGCCAAGTTCAAAGACTGAATATACTTCTCATCATGGAAACCCTGGTTTCAATCCTCCTTTGTGCTTCAGCTGTTTGCCAAGCTGCAGGCAGTGAAGGCAGAAATCCACGACATCCAGGAGGCACACATCAGAGAGCGTCAGGAGCTGGAACAGACCCAGAATGAGCTCACCAGGGACCTCAAACTCAAGTAAGGAGCTTGCATATCATTCTGTAGGCTATCAGCATTATATCCATATATACTTAGGAACTAGTTCTGTTCAACCAGATTTTCCTTTAAAATATGTCACTGTCATTATTAATGAATATGAGGTTCAATTAAGTATATCATTTCTAATCAACATCCTCAAATAAGCAAAGCCCCTGGTGTCATAAATGACACACATCTGAGTGTTTGTGTCTTGCTATCATTCTCTGCTTGGCATCTTGTCTCTTACTGCCTCCTGCTAACTGCTTGTCTGTTGTCTTTCAGACATCTGATCATTGAGAACTTCATTCCCCAAGAGGAGAAGAGCAAAATAGTCAGCAGAGCTTACATTGATGAAGAGGATGAGCACTGGAAAATGCAGCCCATTACACGTATAGAGGAGTAAGTTACACAATATTCCTAGCATGTTTTTATGTAAATTCTTCATCTGGGTAGAAGTGCTTTATGTGTGTAATTATGCCATTGGGGACAAATCACACAGCCAAAGACCCAGACAACGGTGTAAGGACTACAAGATTAAATGTGGCAAGACAAGATAGTGAATCCAAAATACAATACACATCTGTGAAGATGTATTCAAGAACAAATGTAGTGTGAAAGTTCAGCAAGGCAAGTTGAAGTGCAAAGAGCAGTAACAGCAAGGCAAAGCACCTTGTATCGGCCAGAGAGCTGTTTTCGAGTTTATTAGTACTGCTTGTCAGTCGGTGGAGGACCAGGACCAAGAGGAAAACCAGCAGTGCCCTAGACATCAATGCTTAACCTACTCAGAGTACAAGAAGAAGGGGTTTATCTGAAAGTCTGGAGGACACCACGGCTGAGTCTACCCAACTGGAAGAAGATCAGAATGTCATCCTAGATAACACCCTTAAAGGAGAGGCAACAATGAAGCTCAAGACCATGGTGTAAGTTGTGTTTCAGGCATGGAAGAAGAAGCGGTACAGATGGAGGCATGACAAAGTCCTTATGGAAATTGACAAATGGACAGACCTTCAGAAAATTTCCCAACCATGCAAGCGCACTAACCATCCTGCCACCATCAAGAGGAGAGACTTGCAACATCACATCTTAAGTAGCTCTTGCATTTTCTGCTTGTAACAAAGCATCACTGATGTTTATTTTACCTGTGGATGTTTAAAGTGGGAATATACAATCCCCCCCGAAGCATTTCCATGGTGACAGGTGGTATTAATGTTAATTCCGCTTTTAAAAACAATAAATTGCTTTCTGTTTACACTCAATGATAAGAACAGAATACAGTCATTTTCAGCACTCTTCATCTTAGAAATGCCACCAGCAGAAACTGTGTTCTTTGTTCAGATCATCACACAAACAGTGAATTTGATCGTTAAAGGATATATCATCATCCTGCAAAGCCCTAATTAATTTCATGTAAAATACAATTTTTTTTCCCATGATGCTTCACTTTCTGCTTCAGTGAACATCAGATGATGACCAGACCTCTGTCTGCAGTGGGCTACAGGAGGCCTCTCTGTCACCACGCTCGCGTGGCCATGATGATGAAGCCTGACACGAGATACAAAGTAAGCAGCACCTTCTCTTCACCTGTTTCACTGATGAACATATTCAATGTCTCTACGCATAAAAAACCCCACAGACACAGTGAGTGTACATTCGTCATCCTCATCTCATGTTTCACAGGTTACACCACAAGGGCTGAACCTACATGTGCTGACAATCAATACAAACCTCACACTGCAAGGCAGCCTTTACAGCATAGTTAGATGTAAATTTAGTGTAAGTGATGAGTTTATAATAATAAAAGAGCGCAGCACAGATTTACTATGAAGCAACATCACAAGATATTAGTCTTGTCTCTGAAGCAGTTTAACCCTAACCCTGCTTTTTCCAATTGCTCACTTGTGCGTACACCATCGACTATAACGTCAGGCCTCATAGTCACATCTCTAGTTATGCACAAGAGGCATGCATTGCAGTTCTCTCTCTCACGTGACAACTTGTCTTTTGCTCTTTAGGGCCTGGTTACACACACATGAATGTATGAATGGTACACCTTCGCCTCCCTTTCACTTCCAATCTGTACATTAAATTGCACTTTGGTGAACTTTGACCCACGATAATTGCTTCAGCTGCACATGTTTGACCGAGCCCTTAATCTGGGTACCTGTCACTTGGAATCTCAATCAATCAATCAATCAATCAATCAAATTTTATTTGTATAGCCCATATTCACAAATCACAGTTTGTCTCATAGGGCTTTAACATGGTGTGACATCCTCTGCCCTTAACCCTCAACAAGAGTAAGGAAAAACTACAAAAAACCTTTTAACAGGGTAAAAAGAACGTAGAAACCTCAGAGAGAGCCACATGTGAGGGATCCCTCTCCCAGGACGGACAGAAGTGCAATAGATGTCAAGTGTGAAGGGAAACATCATCAAGGTTTTAGCAGTACTGATAGGGGTAGACCTTTCTGAAGCATAACTGAAGGTCAGTGAATTGGTGGATTAATGTCAATAAGGGTCAAGTATCTGAGAAATACTATGTGTCAAGCAGTCTTTCTGCAATCATAGTCTATGGTCAGCAGCCAGCAAGATCATGATCCACCATCAAGATCGGATGCCACTATAGTCCACAGTCATTGTTCATTGTCGCCATTAGGAATCTGTTGAAAGCGACATCTGTGCGCGTGGATATGCGAACCTGCTACCGCCATAGAATGAATAATTTGCTGCGGTTAATGTCAGTTATCAGTTAGAATATTTTTTTTTACATGTGCATCCCTACTTCATTGCGAATGTAAAAATGTACGTATACTTTGTGCTTCTCTGCCCCAGGCTGAAAACATCCAGATACTGGACATGGACCTTCCAACACGGACGACTATAGACTATCAGGAGCCGGTAATCGCCCCAACGGTGGCAGCAGCTCTGAGGGACGCTCTCAGGGATGAGGATGAGATCCAGGTAGATGCCTTAGGCTTTTACAGCAGTTTAGGACCAACCCCACCAGCCAGTGCCATCTCCAGCCTCAAAAAACCAAAGTCTGGGTAAGTTAACTGTCTCCTGTAAGCTCTCTTGCAGCTGCCAATACCACATGTTGTACTTATTTAAAAGTTTTAATATACTATGCATTTTAATATATGCATAGTTTTAATATACTATGCATTTAGTCAAAAGAGTGTGTTTACATTTTCTAGGTAGAGTACAAACAAATTTAGGTACGAACATATTGATGAATCCCAGATTTGTGTGTAGTAGACACTACAATGTACTGTTGGTTGGTCCTTTATCTATAACCTGACCTTTGGTACTGCTTGGAGAGAGAAGGGAGTATGTGTAGAAGGAAACAGGCCAGACTCTCCCAATGGTGTACAGATGCAATGTTATATATATATATATATATATATAGGCGTTAAAAATTCCTCAACACCCACAATCTGTTCAACTCTCTGTTTTTGCTCTCTGTCACTCAGTCGACCCAGAACTGGTAAGATGTCGAGCACCCCAACGTCTCCTTTCAGCCCCTCCAGTCCAGGATCTCCTCTTTACCCACAATGCCGCGGCCTGGTGCCCAAGTGACCGCTTCTGCCACTACTGTCACTACCACAACCTCTCTCGTGCACCTTTCCACTTGGGGACTCAACTTTGAGACAATGGGTTTGGTTTTAGTCTTTTTTTTTTTTACTACAGAATCTGGGATTCTGCAAACGTTACAGAAAACTTTAATACTAATGCTGCTTTGTAGGTTTTAACTGTAGCCACACCACTATTAACTGTTGTCATGAGCTTTTTCCTTTGGAGATTTAAACCCACTCATCCTGAGTGTGAGCCAATACAACGGCAGGACAGCAGCCACGCCTGAAGCCTCACATCACTCCACACTGCTATTAGCTGCTATGAATGTCTTAAAGTTCACACTTACAGTGTTCTTAATGTATAAGAAAAAAATTAAGGTGTGTGTTTGCTGAACATTTGTATGTCTGTGTGTCTTTCTGTCACACAATGATTATTGAACCTTCTGTTAAACTGCACTGTCTTATTCTGATGATTTTAAGGTGCAGGTGTGTGGCGTTTTGTGTCTTTAAAGAAGTAGTTCCACATTTTGGTAAATATACTTTCTTGCCAGATGAGATAATCAGCACCACTCTCGTGTCTGTTGAAGCCTGAAGTAATCAGCTTGTCTTGGCTGCCTTCACTGGTTGCCTGGCAACCTCATGGTGACAATGAGGCTCCAGGAAGTCTTAATGCTAAGTTAAGCTAATCACTTACTGGCTGTGGCTTCATACTCTATACAGACATTAGAGTAACAAGTGAGGGTATTTCCTAAAATATTGGACTGTTTCTTGAGCTGTGTTTGATTTGTAAATGTTAAGGCCAGAAAGTCGAACACATTACAGACTTGGCCTGTCACCAGTTGCTGTAAAGAGTAAATGCTGTTCTTCCTGGGGCACATCAGATGGAGGCAGGAGCAGTAGGAGAGAGCTGCACACATTCACACAAACATTCTGGGCTTAGCGACACTGCAGTAGGCCACCGGACATCCCAGCAGGAGATGAATGCTAAGCGCACCCTGAGTCACAATAAGGCTGTGGCTCAGGTTCATCAGGGTTCCACGATGCCTTAACCTGTGCCCTTCAGCTCTGCTCCTTCATTTTAAGGCCGCGCACACATAAACACACGTTCTTCTCTGTCTTCTCAGTGTTACTTTGTCTGCTCATTCATTTTGACATCAGGGAATTATTTACAGCACAGTCCTGACATTCCAGTCAGACTGTAGGTAAAATATATGGAGAGGCAGAGCATGTGGGCACAGCAATCAACTGGCCCTAGGTTTAAGGACTGAGGGCCACAGGATGAGAAGGCAGAAGAGGGATGTCATGTTCACCTCATCTACTTCTGTGTTGGTCTAAGGGAACACTGAAAACCCAGCGAAGTGTTGATATCTTCACAGTGTTGTGGTGGTGCCACAAAACTCAGTCAAAACGCTTTGGACTTAAATGGATCTGAAACTGACTGAATAGGAAGATGGATGACTGGTTTCCACTTCCTCAGCAAACATGGAAGGGGTGGGGTTTATGATCCATACTGCAGCCAGCCACCAGGGGGCGATCAAGGTGTTTTGGCTTCACTTTTGGGAGCTGTCATGTTGACCATCTTTATATAGAGTATGATCTGAACATGAACCATTCCATTTGCCTGCAGGTGAACAATATGCAGTTGTAACCTCCACTGTTCAGCCTGCCTCTCTGCTGCTCTTTGTCCCCCCAACCTCTTCACTGAGGGGTGTTTTGTCCAGTCGCAGCTATGAGTAGGGTTGGGCAATGTCAACTAAATTGTCTTATGATAATGTATAATAATACATTAATATAATCATTTTCTTAAATGATTAAATTCTGTCCTCATTGCTGCCCGCATTCATTTAGTAATTCAGCCTGTCCTCCTGACACCTCTCTTTCTCTCTCGTGCGCGCTGACAGGCAGGTACACATATCCAAACTCAGACTGGGCAAAAACAACAGAATTTGTAAATTTAGACAATGTATGGAAACCTGGAGGAAATGGTGGGGTGCACTTGTGTGGCGTGATTCGTTTGGCAGTAAATTACTGACATCTGGTAAAAACTGTAAAACATCTTTTTTTTTACAGTCCAAACCTTTATGAAAAGACCCCAAATGAACACTGTAAGCGGACTACTTGATCACTATAACTGAATTATTTTAACAGCATTTGTATAGGAATAAGTGTTTTTCTACGTTATAGTAGACACTGAAATTATAGTCTTTGCGTGGCAGGCTGCACCCATCTGTGGGTGTTGAACGGGGGGGGCATCACGGCTGTTAGCCATCGTCAATGGATGATGGTATAGTCTATCCAACCTTAGCTTTTACTGCCCACTGTGACTTTTCAACAGGCCTGGGTCAGATGGCCAATGAAATCCTCTCAAATACTTGATTTATGTAGTGGATTGTTGTAGAGGCATCACTAAGAAGCTCAGTTAAAAGTTGAAAAGTACTGAAAAGTAAAGGCTCTCTCCTGCTGTTTGGCCAACGCCTACATACAGAAATATGTTATGTAGTTAGATATGTAACAGTGAATATAGACTGGTTGAAAGGCAATCCTCAGTCATTTTTGCAGCTGGAAAATAATCTAGTCTAACTTATTATAATTTCTTTTTTTTATATACAGATGTAGATATAATTTTGTATTAATTTTTTTGAAAATAAATTGTTTTATTTTTTGAGCTTTACAATTTAATGTTTACTTTTGTGTTATACAAGTATTATTTCCTTTTTTTTGTATACAGTAAGGTGCAGGCTTTTTGGGTGTGTGCGTGTGTGTGTACATGTTTAAATGTGTTGGTTGATGAGTCTGCCACAGATAAAAGCGTGAGTCACCTGTAGATATATGTCACTACTGAGTATTCACACATTGACTGTACATTTATCTTCATAAACACAAACATAATCTTTAAAATAAGACCTCATTATTGTAACTACCACTGCAATGTTGTGTACCTTGCGCATGATTTTAGCACGCTTGAGAAGAATACATATGGTTGTGTATTCATCACTCACAGGAATCTGATTAGGAGAATGTGAACATCTTAATTTAACTGAAAACCTTTGTGTGTGTATCCTGTCGCCACATCACTGGATCGAACTGCATATCTAAAATTTAAGTGACCAACTTTGATGCTGATGATGCTTTTGTAGCCAAATGACGGTTACTGGTTCACTTCTGTCTGTGTGTGTTCAAGTCTTTTACATGTTTAGTTTCTTTTAATTATTAAAGACAATTCAATGATAAGATGGCAGTATGTCCCGTCTCTGGAATATTTAAAAATAAACCTCAAGCCTCATGTCCTATGTAAGTAAAACACTTGAATATCTACCTATTGCACAAAAGTCTGTCTGTCTGTAGAACGCATATCTCACGAACCATTCATCTCATCAGCTTTAAACTCCATGGAAGTGCAGTGTCGAGTTTGGGGTGATTTGGATATGTCAACAGTCTGTGGACTGGGTTGAAGATGTCTTTAATGTCCTCGGATACTCTTCATATTGAGCTGAATTACACAGCTTTAATTTTGAAAAGATGTGAACTTTTATTAGTTTGTACTTTTTTAATTTAGGATTAGGTTTTAAGTTAAATAAATGATTCAAACTGGTAAAAACTGCACGTGAACAATAATAATGCAAATTCTGTTTCAATTTATGTAAAACATAGACTAAAAGATATCTTGCAGATAAAGCAGGAAGGCTGAACATAAAATGTTCTAACTTCACTGCACAATATTTTCTAAAATGTTTTTCACCAATAAAGATATGATTGTATAACATAGGACAAGATGGTGAATATTCCTTTGTACGTTTGAAGTTCATCAGGTGCTTTGGCCTTTAAATCACAAGACACCTTCTCCTAAGGCAGGCCGACTGCCGGTTGGTAAGACCCGGGTGCATATCTCTAGCATCTTGGGGCCCAGTTTGGATCTTTCCTCCTGATCCAGAGCGATTAGCTGCAGCGTTCTGCAGTGTGTGATGTTTCTTTTATGGTCTGGTGCAGGGCTTGTCCATAGATCCCCAGATCTTTGAGCAGCCTGATGGTTGATGTTGCAATGAAACCCCTGCAGCCAACCTCCACAGGGCAAACTATTGCCTTCTAACCATGTTGCTCTGCCTCAAATGCCATGTCTGCATACCGCAGGTTTTAACTCTCATTTGCTTTATTAACAGCATCCTCCCAGGGTATTGTCAAGAAGACGCGCAGGGTGTTGGACCAGAGTACCAGGTCAGGTCTTTGGGTGGAAGTGAAAATATTAGATGGGACTTGAAGTCGCTGGCCTACATCCACCAACATCTCCCAGTCTCTGGCTTGCTCCAACTGACCACTCCTGGTAAGTGGAGGAGGCCCCCACTGCCCCTGTTCCCCTTCTTGGACGAAACCAAATTCTCTCATCCAGCTCACGCACTGACTGGAATGATGACACTTGGGCAGACCGCTCGCTTTTGCCAGGTCTGGGCCACAAGTAACCATAGCAATACCACATGTCAACAAAGATGGAACCACATTAACTAGAATTTGGCCAAATTTGGGCTAAGGTACATTTATAATCTGGCCCACATCCAGTCCACTGTTCATATTCTATCGTCATCTGGCCCACATACCAAATGGAATGATGGCACTTCAGCGGTCCACTTCCGTTTGCCTGATCTGGGCCACAAGTAAGGCTTTGCAATACCGCTAGCCCTATGTAAACCAAGAATGAACCACAATAACTAGAATTGACCCAAATCTGGGCCACTCTTATTTAGTTGTGGCCAGATCTGGTCCACACTCCATATTCTTAGTGGCATCATTCCACACGGTATATGTGGAATGATGGCACTCCTGCCAGATCTAAGCCACAAGTAAGCCATATCAATGCTGCATGTCAATAAAAGATTTACCTAAATAGGCAGCGGAAATCAGCCACATTTTTAAGCTATACCTTTGAAATATTGGCTAGTGATAACCTTAAACAATATTCAGGATTTTTGTCTATTGTCTGTTGTTTTTAAGAACTGTCACTACTGTGATGGCCGTGTGTCTTGCCACCTTGTCAAAGTTATAAAACAACATCTCGTCTGGAGGCTGAAGTCAAATAGAGGGATAAGCTTGTCCTGGACTTCTAAACTGTCATTACTGCTGAGGCGTAGCACAGTGCCTTTAGGGGTTTAAGAGTCGTACTCTACCCTGTATTTCCTGTCTGTCTTATCTGTGCTTGTCTAAAGCAGAAATGTCCTAAAGAAAAAGACCACTAACTGAAACAATTCTACTATTAGCATCAGGAAATAGACTTATGATCCCTAAAAACCCAGGATGAACCCTATTCCCAGTAACAAGGGAGGTCAATCCACAATTCATGTAGGCCTCTTCAGACTCACATCCAGATTAGTGTAGAGGGACACAAATGGAAATTCCTTCAGGTCCAAATTCGGTGGCTCATCTCATTCAGATTCTGAGTTTTATTCACTTCAGGCTTATTGCCAATTCAAAGGCCCCATACACACCTGGTATTAACATGTGATTTTTGTGATCCGATCTTAAGTGGATATAGATCCGGAGTGTTCACACCTGAGCTGTCCACTTGTCGCATATCAATACAGGCCAATTTTGAAGAAGAGAAAGAACCATTTGTGTACATAGGAGCGAAATACTGTTCTCAGTCAACATGTATAAAAACAGAAAGAGTCACACAAGGACAGTGTGCACTCACTCAAGACACAAATAATAATTGATAATAGAAAAACAGTCAAATCAGATGATAAAAAGGTGCACAGGTGCAAAGAGGTGGTGGCAGGGGTGAGAGGGGTCTGCCATTATGTTGTGGGCCTCTCTGACACACCTGGTATATGTTTGCTATTGTGGAGAAGGAGAGACACCTATGATGTTTTCTGCATTTTCACTTCCCTCTGCAGAGTCAGGCCTGCAACTTTACCGTTTCTGTACCAAACAGTGATGCAGTCATAATGGGTGGTGTTGGTTTTCCTCAGTCTCCGAAGGAAGGGGAGACGTTTGATGATTATTCTTGACTTCAATGGATTAATCCTTATCCAGATTTATGTGATGATTTCTTTAAGTTCCCTTAAATATACTCAGCCCTGTGGGACAAGCTGGGAGACGCTCGGTTGCCAGATAAGTTAGAATACTTGGAATTTGTATTGTTCATAATGCATGCATGTGAGCTTGTATGTATATATCTTTGTATGTATAAATATATTAAGAAATGTATTGTTACTATGTAATTAATTGTAATATATATACTGCGTCTGGACACATATTTACTTGGTTTAATGTTTTTCACCCGTGTCAATGTTGGGGGATGTGGTGGCTGAACCTGGCAACCCAGCCCAGCACAGTATGATGAGCAGCGGTGACTGGGAGTTATGGATTAGCTCACGTTCTTCTCCTCTGAACGCTACACGACCTGTGTGTGTCTGTGATGTGAAGTTGTGTTTGCGTCGCTTTGGTTTCACGAGTCCAACGAGTTTTTAGTTTTTGTTGGGTGATGTGTTGAACCCATGTTGGTCCTCGCCACTAGCGTTAGCCAGGTAATGCTAGCAGACTTGTAGCGGAGGTTACCGCTGTGTTTGCCGTTGCTAGGCCGGTCTTGTGGACTCGTTGTGGGTTGTCGTTGGCATTAGCTAACGTCGGTTAGCTGACCCGCTGCTGTGCTAGCATCAGTTGGACAGGTTCTGTAAAACGCGTTGGTTATCGACATGTTCCGGCTGGTGAAGTCCCCATAGAGGCTGTCACCTCACAACCTGAAGTTCCACCAGAGAGTCGTTTACAAAGCAGCTTGTAGCTGCAGGTTAACCAGCTAACTTTAGCTAGGGTGGAGGCATTCAATAGTCAGAGCAGTGTGCTAATGCTGCTGTTCACCACTATCATGTACATGGAGCTAATTCCTGTTTAATGACTAAGATCAACCTCACCAGTTCTAATGCTATGCTCAGTATCATAGTGAAGTGTTTCAAACCAGGGACATGTTGACCTGCAACACAGGTGTTAGCATCAGGAGAGATGTCAGGGCTAAAGTCTATTCATAGTTTAGCGTTGCTGAGTTTAAGCAGGTTTTCCAGTTTGTATGCAAGAGTGTGTTTTATCAAGGTTGTCATGGAAGGTTGGTACTAAGCATTGCATGTGTCTTCTCCAGCAGATTCAGATGAGGGCATTTCTACAGGCCAACTGTTCCTGACACTGCACTTGGAAGACGTGTGAGCTGCAGATCCTCACCATGTCCAAGAGCAAGAGTTCTGAGACAGTGAAGGTGGTGGTCCGATGTCGCCCAATGAATGAAAAAGAACAGGCAAACAAATTTGAAAGGGTCGTCTCTGTGGATGTGAAACTGGGCCAAATTGTTGTCAGGAACCCCAGAGAAGCTTCAGCCAGCGAAAGTCCCAAAGTCTTCACTTTTGATTCAGTCTACGACTGGAACTCCAAACAAATAGATCTGTACGATGAATCCTTCAGGCCACTGGTGGATTCAGTTCTTCTTGGCTTCAATGGGACCATCTTTGCCTATGGGCAGACAGGTACAGGGAAGACGTACACAATGGAGGGGGTGAGAAATGATCCAGAGAAGAGAGGGGTGATCCCTAACTCCTTTGAACACATCTTCACACACATCTCACGATCCCAGAATCAGCAGTACCTGGTGAGAGCCTCATATCTTGAAATTTACCAAGAGGAGGTCAAAGACTTGCTTTCCAAGAACCAAGCCCATCGCCTTGAGCTGAGGGAGAGGCCGGACACGGGAGTTTATGTCAAAGACCTGTCGTCATTTGTCACCAAGAGTGTGCGAGAGATCGAGCATGTCATGAACGTGGGCAACCAGAATCGTTCTGTGGGTTCTACAAACATGAATGAACACAGCTCCCGATCTCACGCCATTTTTGTCATCACCGTTGAGTGCAGTGAGTTGGGCGTGGACGGGGAGAACCATATCAGAGTTGGCAAACTGAACCTGGTAGATTTAGCTGGCAGCGAAAGGCAGGCCAAGACTGGCGCTAAGGGGGAGAGGCTTAAAGAAGCCACAAAGATCAACCTGTCACTTTCTGCTCTGGGGAACGTCATATCAGCTCTGGTGGATGGCAGGAGCAGCCACATCCCCTACCGAGACTCAAAACTCACCCGTCTGCTGCAGGACTCCCTGGGGGGCAATGCCTGCACCGTCATGGTTGCCAATATTGGGCCGGCATCTTACAACATGGAGGAGACCTTGACAACACTGCGCTACTCCAACAGGGCAAAGAACATCAAGAATAAACCACGCATCAATGAGGATCCCAAGGATGCACTACTGAGGGAGTTTCAGGAGGAGATCGCCAGGCTGAAGGGGCAGCTGCAGAAGCGCTCAGGGGGGAAAAAGAAGAGTAAGCAAAGGAGGAGAGCTGGGGAAGGGAGTGATGGTGAGGATCTGGAAGGAGAGACAGAGGATGATGATGAAGATGGAGATGACAAAGGAGATTACTGGGGGGAGCAGCAGGAGAAGCTGGAGAGAGAGAGGAAGGCCATCATGGAGGATCACAGTCTGGTGGCTGAGGAGAAAGTTCGACTGCTAAAGAAGAAGGAGAAGAAAATGGAAGACTTGAGGAGGGAGAGGGAGGCTGGAGAGATGCTTGCAGCTAAAGTTAAGGTAGGCAGACTTTTCTACACAGGGTGTGTATCTGTACAGCTAGATTGTTACTGTTGCCTTAACATGACAAATTAGATTTTCATTAGATGCAACAACTAATAGATTTGTTTAAAATGTACACACAGGCCAATGGATCTGTATGTTGTATGTTGTTCTGCTAGTGAGATGGAATTGCCTTTATATCCTGTGTGATCTGAAGTGTTATCAATTTATTCTTCCTCATCCAGGCAATGGAGAGTAAGCTTCTGGTTGGGGGGAAGAACATAGTGGATCACACCAATGAGCAACAGAAAATGCTGCAGCAGAGGAGGCATGAAATCGCTGAACAGGTATGTCAAACATCTGAAAGGTAGTGGTAAACTGTTTGAAGGTCTCAAGTCAACAACAATGGGATGGCAGGTTTCAAGAAGGCCTGCGGTCAAACCCAGCTGACATTGGGCGAGAGGTGGAGTACACCCTGGAAAGACACATTCACACTCACATTCAAACTGATGCAAAATTTAGGAATATGGCTCTACAGTAAAACAATGATGCAACATTAGGAGACCTTGGTAGGATGATAATGTTGATGTTTCAATGGAATGGTGGGGTTAATTGCATGTTTTAACAATAGCTTAGTTAAGCCTCATATACACCTGGTCTGAGATCCTTTGTGTAGTTTGTCACCAACATGACAACAGTCAGGGGGAAAAAATACTTACATGGTGATAGCAGTGCCGCCGATAGTTCTTGTAGTTGCACTTGGCTCAAGTAGTCTCATTCCCTGATTGACTTGTGAAATATGTACTTTCTCAATAACACTCATGCAGTCGTCAGTCTTCTGATTATTTAAATTTTTTCACAGTGACTGTCTCTTCTCGTGTGTAAAATTGAGGACAACATAACAAGCTCCCTTTCAGTCAGGGACCTCTGTGTAGCCTAATCACACAGAGCACTGTGGTCTAAAGTTTAAAATGTGTGTTTGCAGAAACACAGAGAGCGAGAGATGCAGCAACAGATGGAGAGTCGTGACGAGGAGACTCTGGAGCTGAAGGAGACCTATACTTCTTTGCAGCAGGAGGTCGACATCAAAACCAAGAAGCTGAAAAAGGTATCAGCTCCAACCTACTGTTGTTCCTGTCCACTCACACTTTTCTGCATGCATCTCCAGTCCTGGCCACTGTAATCACAAATATAAATATTCATTCTTTGTAAAAGCTTAGGTCACTGTCAACATAGACCCCACACAGTAGGTGGTCTATGCAGACAATGAAAGAAATTGAGCTGCTCTGTCAGTAATGTACTGCTCCTTTCTGTGCCTCTATCATTCACACTGCAGCCACCGCATCAAGCCAAGTGTGTGTGTGTGTGTGTGTGTGTGTGTGTGTGTGTGAGTGAGGAAAAGAACAAGTTGATGAATGCACTGCTCTGAAAAAAGATTTAGCTCATTAATAAAAGTATCGATCATTATGTGATGATAAGTGTTATTTCATACAACATTTAAACTGTAGTGAGTAGAGACGTCAGCTGAGTCAGAGAGAGAGAGATCATAAAGAGCTATGCAATTCTTTTATATAATCAACCTCTCAAACTGATGAATCTGGTCCGGGAAAAACGTGATTACTTGATGAAGCTGCCTCACATTTCTTTGTTTTCTCTCTATCCTCTTCTTATTCTCTTGGTCCAACAATGATTAATTGACAGAAAACTCCTCATAACAGTCACTGTTTAAGCCAAATTCTAAGTCATTGAATGCACCTAATGTAGTTGCTTGGGATACAAGCATAATCAATCATCATCAAATTTTATTTGTATAGCCCATATTCACAAATCACAGTTTGTCTCATAGGGCTTTAACATGGTGTGACATCCTCTGCCCTTAACCCTCAACAAGAGTAAGGAAAAACTACAAAAAACCTTTTAACAGGGTAAAAAGAATGTAGAAACCTGAGAGAGAGCCACATGTGAGGGATCCCTCTCCCAGGACGGACAGAAGTGCAATAGATGTCAAGTGTGAAGGGAAACATCATCAAGGTTTTAGCAGTACTGATAGGGGTAGACCTTTCTGAAGCATAACTGAAGGTCAGTGAATTGGTGGATTAATGTCAATAAGGGTCAAGTATCTGAGAAATACTATGTGTCAAGCAGTCTTTCTGCAATCATAGTCTATGGTCAGCAGCCAGCAAGATCATGATCCACCATCAAGATCGGATGCCACTATAGTCCACAGTCATTGTTCATTGTCGCCATTAGGATCCATCATCAGCTGCCACCTTGGTCGTGGTCCAGCACCATTTTCCGATGGCAAAACGATAAAGGATCCGCCTTTATTGTCACGATCAGCCAGCACGATACAGAATCCACCATACTGGATCCACCATTACGATCTCTGATACGCAATCCACAGATCCTAATCCATGATGTGGCCATAGCTGCGGCCCTGGATCTGCGGACAATAAGGCAAAGGGACTCCGGGGAAGAAGTGAAGTCAGTAACATGTATTGATGAGACATGAATTACTTTGATATGATAACGATTGAGAAGAGGAATGAGAAGCTGGAAAGAGAAGCTCTGTGTGTCATGTGTCCCCCGACCTTCTAGACCTATAGCAGCATAACTAAGAGCAGGTCCAAGACAAGCCTGTACCAGCTCTAACTATAAGTTTTATCAAAAAGGAAGGTTTTAAGCCTACTCTTAAATATACAGGTGGTGTCTGCCTCCCGAATTGAAAGTGGGAGATGATTCCACAGGAGAGGAGCTTGATAGCTGAAAGCTCTGGCTCCTACTGTACTTTTAGAGACTTTAGGGACGACAAGTAAGCCTGAATTCTGGGAGCGCAGTGCTCTAGTGGGTTGATAAGGTACCATCAGCTCTTTAAGGTATAATGGTGCCATATTATTAAGGGCCTTGAAGGTGAGGAGGAGAATTTTAAATTCTATTCTAGATTTAACCGGAAGCCAGTGTAGCGAAGCTAATACTGGAGACATGTGGTCTCTTTTCTTGGTTCTTGTCAGGACACGTGCTGCGGCATTTTGGACAAGCTGCAGAGTCTTTAACGACTTGCTGCTGGAGCCTGATAGTAATGAATTACAATAATCCAATCTGGATGTAACAAAGGCGTGGACTAGTTTTTCGGCATCCTTTTGAGAAAGGACATGTCTGATTTTGGAGATATTACGCAAGTGGAAAAAGGCGGTCCTAGAAATTTGTTTTAAGTGTGAATTAAAGGATAAATCAGGATCGAAGATCACTCCCAAGTTCCTGACTGTTTCATTGGAAGCAAGGGCAATGTCGTCTAGCGCAGCTATATCGTTAGATAATTTATCTCTAAGGTGTTTAGGGCCAAGTATTAGAACCTCTGTTTTATCTGAGTTTAATAAGAGAAAATTGCGGGTCATCCAGGTTTTTATGTCCTTGAGACATGCTTGGAGTTTAGTTATTTGATTACTTTGTTCAGGTTTTATTGACAAGTATAACTGGGTGTCATCCGCATAGCAGTGGAAATTTACCGAGTGTGTCCTGATAATGTTTCCGAGTGGAAGCATATATAATGAGAATAAAATTGGGCCGAGCACAGAGCCCTGTGGAACACCATGGTTAACTTTGGTGCGCACAGATGACTCATCATTAATTTGCACGAATTGGGAGCGATCAGAGAAATAGGATTTAAACCAGTTTAGGGCGGCTCCTTTAATGCTAATTAACTGTTCTAGTCTCTGTAATAAAAAGTTATGGTCAATTGTGTCGAATGCTGCACTAAGATCTAACAGAACAAGGACAGACACAAATCCCTGATCTGAAGCTATTAGAAGGTCATTAGTGACTTTTGCCAAGGCTGTCTCTGTGCTATGATTGGCTCTGAACCCTGACTGAAAGTCTTCATATATATTATTTTCCTGGAGAAACTCACACAGCTGATTGGCTACAACTTTTTCTAGGATTTTAGACAGGAAGGGGAGGTTAGATATTGGTCTGTAATTGGCTAAAACCTCTGGGTCTAGGGTGGGTTTTTTGAGGAGGGGTTTGATTACAGCTATTTTAAAAGACTGTGGTACATATCCTGATGATAATGACAGATTTATTGTGTTCAGTAACGTGCTATCAATTAGGGGCAGAATTTCTTTAAGTAATTTTGTAGGAATGGGATCTAAGATACAAGTTGTTGGTTTAGAACATGAGATTAGTTTGGTCAGCTGATCAAGGGTGATCAGAGAGAAGCTGTCTAAATAATTGGTAGGATTCTTAGCCGTTTCTGAGATTTCAGTGCCAATTGAGGGCAGGAGATGTTTGATTTGATTTCTAATAGTTAGAATTTTATTATTAAAGAAGGTCATAAAGATATTGCTATTTAGGGATCGAGGAATACTGGGTTCGGTGGAGGTGTGACTCTCTGTCAGCCTGGCTACAGTGCTGAAGAGAAACCTGGGGTTGTTTTTATTCTCTTCTATTAGTTTCGAATAGTAGGCAGCTCTTGCTTTGTGGAGGGCCTTCTTATATGCTTTAACACTACTCTTCCAGTCTAGGAGATGTTCAAACCGGTTGCTGGAGCGCCACTTCCTTTCTAATTTTCTTGATAATTGTTTTAACTCATGTGTCTTGGAATTATACCATGGAGCTAATTTATTATGTTTAATATGTTTCTTTTTTAGAGGCGCTATTGAGTCTAGTGTTAATCGTAATGAGTCTACAGAGCTATCGACGAGATGGTCAATCTTAGTGGCGCTAAGGTTTTTAATGAATTTGTTGTTTATATTGACAGATAATACGGGTTTAAATGTAATCGGAATTATTTCCTTAAATTTAGCTACAGCACTATCAGGTAAACATCTAGAAACTGAGTTCATTATTAGTGGCATATATTCTGATAGTGAAAAATCGAAGGTTATTAAATTATGGTCTGATAGAATTGGATTGCGCGGAAGTACTGTAAGATGTTCAATTTTGACACCGTATGATAATATAAGGTCAAGTGTGTGGTTACAACAATGAGTAGGTTGGTGTACACACTGACTGAAACCAATTGAGTCAAATATCGAAATAAATGCTACGCTAAGGCTATCTTTATTATTGTCAACATGAATATTAAAGTCACCAACAATAATAATTTTATCGGTCTTTAGGACTAGGTTTGATAAAAACTCAGGGAATTCCGTTAAAAATTCAGTATAAGCCCCAGGAGCACGGTAAACTACAGCAAATATGATTGGCTGTTGGTGTTTCTTAGATTGGCGTGGAAGACTAAGAACAAGACATTCAAATGAGTTGTAGCTTAGTTTAGGTTTAGGATTAATTGATAGACTGGAGTTAAAAATAGCAGCAACTCCACCTCCTCGACCAAAGTCTCTGGGAACGTGTGAATTTACATGACTGGGGGAGTAGATTCATTTAGGCTGACATATTCATCAGGATGCAGCCACGTCTCAGTGAGGGACAATAAATCAATGTTGTGATCTGAGACTAGTTCATTAACTAAAATAGCCTTTGATGATAATGATCTTATGTTTAAAAGACCACATTTAAAAGTCTTTGTTTCCTGAGTTGTTGCAGAGGTTGTGCTAATTTGTATTAGATTTTTGTGTGGAATTCTCCCTCTGTTATTGTTTGATTTAAATAATTTAATGGGACGGTGGACAGACACAATCTCTATGGGTTTGTGGTTGTGTGACTGATCCAGAGGGAGCGCAGAGAAGTGTTTAGCACTGCAGCTCTGCTTCCTGGTCCCAACTCTGGGTTGTCATGTAATAGACTGAGTAATATTCCTAGATAAGAGAGATGCCCCATCCCAAGTGGGATGAACGCCGTCTCTCCTAATAAGACCAGGTTTCCTCCAAAAAGTTTGCCAATTATCTACAAAGCCCACATCATTTACAGGACACCACCTCGACAGCCAGCGGTTAAAAGACAACATGTGGCTAAACATGTCATCACTAAGCTAAATAAAATGTAATGTAAGACTGAATATACTTCTCATCATGGAAACCCTGGTTTCAATCCTCCTTTGTGCTTCAGCTGTTTGCCAAGCTGCAGGCAGTGAAGGCAGAAATCCACGACATCCAGGAGGCACACATCAGAGAGCGTCAGGAGCTGGAACAGACCCAGAATGAGCTCACCAGGGACCTCAAACTCAAGTAAGGAGCTTGCATATCATTCTGTAGGCCATCAGCATTATATCCATGATGAACACAATCTGTCCTGCTCCAGGAGAGAACACACACAGTAACAAAGTTGTGCGGTTGTATACTTAGGAACTAGTTCTGTTCAACCAGATTTTCCTTTAAAATATGTCACTGTCATTATTAATGAATATGAGGTTCAATTAAGTATATCATTTCTAATCAACATCCTCAAATAAGCAAAGCCCCTGGTGTCATAAATGACACACATCTGAGTGTTTGTGTCTTGCTATCATTCTCTGCTTGGCATCTTGTCTCTTACTGCCTCCTGCTAACTGCTTGTCTGTTGTCTTTCAGACATCTGATCATTGAGAACTTCATTCCCCAAGAGGAGAAGAGCAAAATAGTCAGCAGAGCTTACATTGATGAAGAGGACGAGCACTGGAAAATGCAGCCCATTACACGTATAGAGGAGTAAGTTACACAATATTCCTAGCATGTTTTTACATAAAGTGATAAGTGGCACAGTGCAATAAACAACAGAGCGAAATATGAAATGATAGATGTTTTTCTATGATTTCATTTTATCATATTACCCAGCCCTAAAGTCAAATTCACTTTGTGTGTCTGCTTCAGTGATCAGCGGATGAGGACCAGGCCTCTGTCTGCAGTGGGCTACAGGAGGCCTCTCTGTCACCACGCTCGCGTGGCCATGATGATGAAGCCTGACACGAGATACAAAGTAAGCAGCACCTTCTCTTCACCTGTTTCACTGATGAACATATTCAATGTCTCTACGCATAAAAAAACCCACAGACACAGTGAGTGTACATTCGTCATCCTCATCTCATGTTTCACAGGTTACACCACAAGGGCTGAACCTACATGTGCTGACAATCAATACAAACCTCACACTGCAAGGCAGCCTTTACAGCATAGTTAGATGTAAATTTCATATACATAAGTTTATAATCAGAGGCAAAGAGTTCAGCACAGCTCTACTATGAAGCAACATCACAATATACTGAGTTAAAGGTCTTAATGTTGTTATGAGAAGTATAAAAAACAAGCAAGGAAATGAGTGAGTAACGAGAAACGTTATGTAGACCTGTTGGTATTGTTCACAGCCGCTGCAGGTGAGTGATGATGTGAATCCTCATGTTCTACTGTTTTATGCTGCTGATCGCACATGTAAAAAATAATCCTTGTTATTAAAAAATGTGCATCCCTACTTCATTGCGAATGTAAAAATGTACGTATACTTTGTGCTTCTCTGCCCCAGGCTGAAAACATCCAGATACTGGACATGGACCTTCCAACACGGACGACTATAGACTATCAGGAGCCGGTAATCGCCCCAACGGTGGCAGCAGCTCTGAGGGACGCTCTCAGGGATGAGGATGAGATCCAGGTAGATGCCTTAGGCTTTTACAGCAGTTTAGGACCAACCCCACCAGCCAGTGCCATCTCCAGCCTCAAAAAACCAAAGTCTGGGTAAGTTAACTGTCTCCTGTAAGCTCTCCTGCAGCTGCCAATACCACATGTTGTACTTATTTAAAAATTCAATTTTCAATTCAGTTCAATTTGTGTGTAGCACCAAATCACAACATTACAAAAGAACTTACTGTTTTGTCCTGTAGTTTGGCAGGATCTTGGATTATTTGTTTTTTGTCTGGAAACAAAAGAAATCATAGAACACATTTATAAAAAGTCCAAATGTTTAGATTCATGACCTTTGTTGTTATTCCCACTGTTATGGAAGTTTTGTGGAAGCAGGTGAAAGTTGAACTCAGGCAGCAGCTGATGTCTTATGCAGAACATTTTAATGCAGACTCGATGCATCAAGGAGACCAGAAGGTGAAACAATATACAAACACTAACGGAGCAACATGAGCAATTGTCAGCCCCAAGTCTGGAGATGTCTCCCACAGCTTCCACATATATCTCCCTCTACTTGTGTCACCCATTCTAACAGCATCAATGAATGGCTAGAATTGCTGTCACTCTCTATGTAACGTGTAGGTGTTCGCATCCTATTGGATAGTTGAGCCTAAAGTATGCATTCCTAAATCGCATTGTGTCCTTAAGTCTTGCCACTGGTGAAATATGCAAAAGAGTTGAAGTTGGTGTCTCTCTGTCTGGAGCATCTGAGTTAGATATGAAAGTCCCTAAACGTAGACACTACAATGTACTGTTGGTTGGTCCTTTATCTATAACCTGACCTTTGGTACTGCTTGGAGAGAGAAGGGAGTATGTGTGGAAGGAAACAGGCCAGACTCTCCCAATGGTGTACAGATGCAATGTTATATATATATATATATATAGTGGCGTTAAAAATTCCTCAACACCCACAATCTGTTCAACTCTCTGTTTTTGCTCTCTGTCACTCAGTCGACCCAGAACTGGTAAGATGTCGAGCACCCCAACGTCTCCTTTCAGTCCCTCCAGTCCAGGATCTCCTCTTTACCCACAATGCCGCGGCCTGGTGCCCAAGTGACCGCTTCTGCCACTACTGTCACTACCACAACCTCTCTCGTGCACCTTTCCACTTGGGGACTCAACTTTGAGACAATGGGTTTGGTTTTAGTCTTTTTTTTTTTTACTACAGAATCTGGGATTCTGTAAACGTTACAGAAAACTTTAATACTAATGCTGCTTTGTAGGTTTTAACTGTAGCCACACCACTATTAACTGTTGTCATGAGCTTTTTCCTTTGGAGATTTAAACCCACTCATCCTGAGTGTGAGCCAATACAACGGCAGGACAGCAGCCACGCCTGAAGCCTCACATCACTCCACACTGCTATTAGCTGCTATGAATGTCTTAAAGTTCACACTTACAGTGTTCTTAATGTATAAGAAAAAAATTAAGGTGTGCTAGAATCCCACTCTTGATGGACTGCAGTATCTTCAATGCAGTTCTTTTTCTTCATATCTTGCCAGATGTGTGCTTTGTTTGGCTTTTCTCTAGGTTTTGATGTGAAAGACACACGGACAAGACAGCTGTGCTGCACTTGTCAGTAAGTGTGTGTGTGTGTGTGTGTGTGTGTGTGTGTGTGTGTGTGTGTGTGTGTGTGTGTGTGTGTGTGTGTGTGTGTGTGTGTGTGTGTGTGTGTGTGTGTGTGTGTGTGTGTGTGTGTGTGTGTGTGTTACTTATTGTAATACTTAATTGTATATATACAGATGTAGATATATTTTTTTATTTTTATCCTGTTATTTCTGTAAAATAGATTGTTTTATTTTTCGAGCTTCATTATTTCTTCCATAAGATTTAAGTGACCAACTTTCATGCTGACGATGCTTTTGTAGCCAAATGACGGTTGCTGCTGCACTTCTGTCTTTTACATGTTTAGATTTTTAAAGACAACTCAATGATAAGATGGCAGTATGTATTTCTCAGATGATGACTTTCTTAACAATGAGGTCAAACTGTGGCCCGTGTGTCCTTTTGTAAGGAAAACCCCTGAACATAATATTAAAGCTTTTAATTGTATTCAGCCACATGTTCTTTTCCAAAGGCTCTTAACTAATGTTAACATGGATTTTATTTCACACTGTTGGCTCCCTGATTTCTTAACACAGGTGTTCCCTAAACTTTTAAGCCCCTGACCCCAAAGTATCAGTACCAGGGACCTGTGACCCTGGACTTTCCCCAGAGGTGTTTGAAAGACACTAAGGATGTAGACTGGAGGTAGTTAGCAAAAAAAATCCCAATTCCTCTCTCTTCGCCCCCTACCCATTAATATGAAGTGTCAAGGGGGAGGGCTTCCCCAGGAACTACAACACCACTTTCTACGTCATCAGCAGGCATGACGATACATAAGTAACACAAGTGAAAAGGCTGTAGTAGATTCGACAATACCGGCTCCAAATGTTGATCCGGCTAATAAATACACGGAGAAGAAACCAGACGAGTAGAAGACGTCTGTGACAGCTGATGGAGCTGATGGAATTCCATAAGGTTTGTAGATTTGGTTACAATAACGACTTTTCCAGCATGTTAGCACAGCGGCTAATGTATCCTGATGTTATGTTTACCGTGGCAATAATCTGCACGGACAGCTTTCAGTGTAGCTGCTTGGTTGGTTTTCATCATATGGTCGATGATTTGTCAGACAAGTTAATTTTTGTCTTTGTGGGGAAAAGATGAAAAGTAACGTGTCATTTGAAATCGAAATCATGTTACACAGCTTGTTATTTTGGCTCATAACCTTTGCCTATTAAAAACAAAACAATAGGTTTATCAACCTATATGCTTTTCCAGACTGGCCGTCTTTGGTCCCCCCCAGAGGCAACACTTTGAGATACACAATGTCCTTTCAACCATCTGAGTTTTCTTGTTTAAAAGCTATATCACCGGATGTGATGTCACTGTTTAGTTTTTCCATGATTCATCTGTGTTATTGATTGATGCGTGCACTGGTTGAGCTGCCTTCTGTCCAGCAAACTGCCCCTGTTGAATCTGAAGCGTCTGGTTAATGGGTGACAAATGAGCCATGCTCAGGTCACAGGTCCAACTTCAGACACGAGGAAGCTTCAGCTTCACCGCTGTGACCCTGTACACACCTGGTATTAACGTGTGGTTTTGTGATCCAATCACAAGTGGACAGCTCTAAGTACAGGTGTGAAAGCACTCAGATCGGATAGCGATCCGATCATGCCAGACCACATTCTGAGGTGGTCTGGGTCACATGTCCACATTCTTTTAGCAGTGTGAATGCAAATCTGTCCTGGGTCACATATGAAGGTCCTCCTACTCAGCTGACGTCCACCGACCCGCTACAGTTTCAGTATTAATCAAAAGGTTTGTTTGTGACCATCACCACATAATGATGAACCTTCCCTTAAATTGATCAAATATTTCTACACAGCGCATACTCTCCTGTCTCTCTACCTCTCTCTTGCTCTTGCCAACACACACACACACACACGTATGTGTAATCAGACTGGGTAAAAACAACATAGGTTGTTCTTCATGAACAGATATGACGTACGTGTTTGTTTGAACAGAACTGGGAGGTGAGATCTGATCTGAGATCGGATCATGTGACGCACGTAGGGCCAAATCTTAATGCCAGGTATGAACGCAGGCACTCAGAACTGTCCACTTCCGGATGTCCAGATAACAAATCACATAAACCACATGTTTTATCTTGACTGGCTTATTGATTACTCTTCCTTCCAGTGAGAGAGAGAGTAAAGTGCCCTACAACATTCTCTCTGGAAACCAAAAAAGGCCTTAAAGGGGAAGTCTGGTATTTTTCAACCTGGGCCCTGTGTTATAAATGTGGGCGAGTAAGTGAATTGTTTATCTGGTTCTTTGCTGGCAACATTACACATCGCTCAACGAGAAGTCTCACTCACAACCGCTGCAGCAGCTCCGTCCTCATGATAATGCACAGTCTCATCTGCCAGTGGTCTAGTGTACCGATTCCAATAGTTTCCTTATTTCCATTCATTTTCACATCCACATTTATCAATCTTCTGAGGCTTATTTTCTTGTGTAAGACCAAGAGGAGACAATATGTGTGAATGGATCAATACTGAAAACAGCAGCTGGGGCCTTCACTAAACTCACGAGTTCATTTCCACCTACACGTTCTTTTATATAATGGAGTTTATTATCAGCTCAATCATACAGCTCAGTTTTAAAAACAAGCCATTTGCACCAAAACCTTGTTTAGTGCAAAAAATATCATGATCGTTTACATTCAGCAAAGAAATACAACTGCACAACAACCAAACATTAATGGTACCAATGTTGAAAAGGGAATGGTTTAAATACACACCCCAGCAGCAGTGAAGCATGATGTTACTCTCAGGCCTGTTTTCTGGACTCAATCCTCCTCCCGTTCAGTGTTGGATATTTGATACAGCTGCATGTATTTCAAATCCCTCCCGTCACATCCACATGTTCATGATAACAGGGTGCAAAGATCACTCTGCTATTCAACACGCATACAAACTTTTAAATGGGAGAAATCTGATGCTTCGCAAGAACATCGACAGGTCATTTGAGTGGTGGTGGAGCAGTTTTTAGAAATGATAAGACACCAACAAACTGTCAGCTTCTCTCTTCAAATGAAGGACTTCCTATTGTTTTGCTGTGTCCTCAATAATTCACTCTTCAAGAATTTAGTCCATGCAACTTCAGTTTGGCACAGAAGGGAAGGGAAACCTTTGTACAAAAGCAAAAAGGTACAAAGGAATAATGCCCCATCGAACTATAAACTACGAGAGAAAATATTAATTAAATGATACTTGTACTATCTGTCAAAGTATCTTCATGTTTTTCGCATTTCACAGAACAAAACATACACACATTTACAAAATGTACACGACACTTCAAGTCCAAAAAATTCAAAAATCAAGATTTTACAAAAAAAGAAAAATGGGTGAGCACAGTGAGAGAAAACTTGGACACTGTCATCATCAAAAACAATTATGTGTTCTTGTCATGCTGGTTTATTTACTGTATGTAGATTGGAATATAAGTGAGTAAGCAATCTTTTCTGGTCATTCTCTTACGTTTAAGAGAACACAGTGGGATGTAGAGAAAAACAGTGGGACACGCAAGGATTTGGACGCCCGTACAATGAAATGCGTGTATAGAAATAGGGAAAACTCAACCTTCTGTTATGTTAACTGGTCTCATGAAATGCTTGAAGCAACGCCTTCGAAAAGCAGACGATCTAAGTGAAGAGGGCTTGAGGCAAAGCTCCCTCTTTTTTGTTTTGAAATCACTGGAAATAATCACAACTGCCACACCATCGTGGTCACGAGCTGCACCTTCAATAAAGTCAAAAGAGAAAAATCACTTTTCACATCCTCCAAACTTTGAATGCACATTTTCTAAGCCCACAAAACTTGAGCCTTACACTACTCTACATCTTTTGTTTAAAAAAATGACACCAAGACCCATTAGGTGACATTATAGCACCTCCTCCTGTGGACAAAGCAGCTTCCACACACCTTGTACAATCAACATCCAGCTCGGGGGACAGCTGGAGTTCCCTCGAGTGAAGCCCTGCACCCTCTAAGCTGCTCTGCTGCTGCAGTGTTTGAACTCTGTAGCAATGTCTGCTCCAATACTGTAGACAATGATGGAGCTCCCTCTCAGCACCACTGACTTCCCCTCTTATAAGCGGAGGACACTCAGGCTACTGTGGGCTGTCGAGCTGCTGTCAGGCAGTGATTGATTACTAAATGAGTTACAAAGAGCTGCAGAGCTAATTCAGAAAACCGTGTACGTACTTATTTCCTATTTCATTTCTATTCCCAGAGTAGGATAGCATCCCCCCACCCCTCCCCTGGACACAGTAACTGACTCTTTAAGGTGTACTAATCGAGGTAAAGAACAGCGGGAGGCAGAGCAGAAACAGGGACAGAAAATGGATGATGGAGACAGGTGAAAGAGAGAGACCCATGGTGGGACTAGGTGTCAGTAGGGTAGGGGGCATGTTGTCCTGCCTTGTGCAGGCGGGGTGGGGCTGTAACAGAGGCTTCAGCTCCTGCTGGGTTGTTCTCTGGACTCCAGATCTGTGGCTCATTTCTCTCTGTAGAACAGCAGGTACATCTTCAGAGGCTCGGGCAGTGGCAGGCCCAGTATCCTCTCCCTAAGGATGTTCACGACCGGCTGGGGTCGCAGGAGCTCCCCGGTCTCCTTCTCTTCCTCCTCCTCCTCCTGCTCCTCCTCCTCCTCGTCTTCCTCCACGACCGTCTCCTCTTCTTCTGCCACCGCTCCTCTCAACCCCCTCCTGCTCCCTCTCGCCTGCCGCCTTGCCTCCCTCTCCCCCCCCCGCCCCCTCCTCCTCGTCTGCCACTCTCCCTCCCTGGTTGTTGTTGCTGTCCAGGGGAGTGACTACCTGGATGTTGCAGTGGCGCCGGTGGACGCGCCGGCGCTTGAAGCGAGGGCCGTACTTATGGAGTCCAGCCACTGCCAGACCCCGACCCACGCTGAAAGAGGAGCCCTGGCCACGTGACTGGTTGTCTCCTCCATCTGTGGTCACTCTGAGGGTGTGGCGGATGCAGATACGAGCCAGCTCTTGTAACGTCCGTACCTCATACCTGGCTGCGAAGTTGAGAACCAGAAGAAAGCAGAAAAAGACCCAGGAGTGAATAACAGATGTCATGATATTCATAATTAGCTGTAGTTTTAATTTAAATAAAGCTTGAAATGAGACTCACGCAGGGGGACAGTCTTGGGTTTGCCGTTTGTGCTGTGTTTAGGCAGCACCAGAGGAGCAAAGGACACAGAGATGATCTTCTTGGTCTCCCAGCTGTTGGCCCCCGTACGGGTGATCTTGGTCAACTGCAGAAAATACGACAGGTTTTAATTATTTCCTCCAGTTGATTTGTTCCAAAGATTTAAAAAACTGCTTTGCCTTTAGAGTCCATATCATCAGTGTGTGTGCTCCAATAAGTCAGTCAGTCAGTCCCACAAGTTTTACAGACTTTAAGTGCGGGCCACAAAATATAACAACAATAAAAGCCAATAACATATTAAAAAGAGATACACATATCAAAAAGAAAATAAACAATAATATAGGTGCGGACGATCTGAAGATTCTGATCTTAAAAACATTCATCGACTACTTTTCAGGCCAGTCCTACAGATTGTGTGATTTTATGAAATGTTCACTCTTCACAGTCTTCTCTAATGAAGTAGATAAACAATACATTCACCAACCAACGGAGTAATTGCCTACTGAAGGTCTGTGCTGAGGGGCACACATGAGACAGTAAAAAGCCTGGACCCAATCTTGAATGCAGCTTACGTTAAACAGCTGAACGGAACAAAACTTGGTGGAAGGATGTGGGTATGGGTCAGGGAAGGACCCAATACATTTTTTGCAGATCTGGATCGTTGGGGGGGAAATCCAAGAGTCAATCATGCTGCACCTGCAGCCGACTCTTTCACCATCTCCCGACCCCAGCTCTAAAGAGCCAGTGGTCGATTCAATTTAAGATTATTTAACTTTATTTCAGACTCATAAGTAGGTCCAATGTCTTTGAGAAGAAAAAATCTGGAAAGCATTCCAAAATCAGAGGGGTTCATTGTTAAAATATATTGATCCCGGGCAGTGTTGTGCATGAACGCGTTCATATTTTTTGTGAACGCTGAACTGAACAAATCAATTTACAAATGATGAACGTGAACACTATCACTGGAGTGAACGCCGCTAAAGTTTTTTTGTCATCATCATATTGTATCGGTGATACAATATGGTTTGTATCGTGCTGGAGTTTCCTGTGTCCTCCCTCCACTCTCCTGCTCGCATAGTTCAAATTTCTTTTAAATGAACTATGAACATGAACTAGTTCATGTTAAGTGTGAACTGGCACAACACTGATCGCGAGAGTGTTAGTAAGGATGATGCACCACCGTTGGTTACGGTACAAACTACCTCTGCAGTACAACTCAACACGACAGCTGCTGGTATGGTACTTGGCAAATAGAGGGGCGGTATAATTATTTTTCGCCAAGAGCTGCAGAAGTGCCGCGCCAGTCCTGCGCCGGAGTGTGTGAAATTTGGTGCAGCTTGATTGAATTCAAGGGGGACTTTAAGCAGTTATCACTTTGACACACATGTTACCAAATACATTTCTGCTGCAGGGAGAGGGGTACACCAACCTTTTCCTCAAGAGGCATCACCAGGATGCCCCCCAACTTTAGCAGGTTCTTCATGTAATCCTCGTGCTCCTTCTGCACCCCAGCACCGCAGTACACCCTGTCATACTGACGGCTCTCTGGAGGAATCTCCAGACAGTTGCCCACAACAAAGGAGGGCTCACAGAACTCAAACCTAAACAGAGACACAGGAACAATGGAAAACACAAAACACACCAGGAAAAAAAACGGGGAAAAAATGGAGACCAACTTGTCAAAGCTATCGCTGGTTTTGATGAAGGAGTCGAGCTTCTGGTAAGCGTACTCGATCACATCTGCGTGCAGCTCGATGCCGTGGTTCACCCCAAAAGGTCCTGTTGGCACAACACAGTCCCAGTTTTATTTTAACCACATTAACATGGACACAAAGACATGCTTGTTTGTTATGAGTGCTTATGCTCTTAGTTTTGTTTAAGGTGTGAATCACAAGTGGTCAGCTTAAAGTTTGTCTGTTCTCCCGTCTCCTGTGACCATTTGTGATCCGATCTCTCTTCCCCACTCTATAGACAAATGAAGACTACTGTTGTGTTCATGAAGACCAAATTATGTTGTTTTTACTCAGTTTGAGTTTACAAATGTGTCTGATGACAATGTGTGTGTGTGTGTGTGTGTGTGTGTGTGTGTGTGTGTGTGTGTGTGTGTGTGTGTGTGTGTGTGTGTGTGTGTGTGTGTGTGTGAGAAAGAGAGCAAGCGGAGTCACGAGAGGTTATATGAATGTGTGCAGCTGTGAAGAAAGAAATTGTGTCGCGGCTACAAACAAATCAATGTATGGACACTGAGAAGCATAACAGTATGTTTAAGCCATAGAGGTTTAAACTGAAGCAGGTCAGGGAAATCATCTGAGTAGTTGGTCCTTCATATGTGGCCCAGGATGCATGTTGGTGCATTCAAACCTGTACTTAGCACTGACCACTTGGGTTCTCTCAGGACGTATGTTATTAAGAAGACAGACCTGGCTTTTTTTACAGACATCTATCATTTCAAGTACTTGTGCACGCTGAGGCCAGTCTTCTACAAACACAAATGCAGCCAGTGTGCTGGCCTGTACCAGTGGAGTTTGAAATACATTTTACTATAATTATACATTTTTTAATCCTTGATTTTGCAGTCCTGGTTCAAGACAATTTCACATAAGAAAATAAAGCACATACAGTACATTAATGCAACATAGTGGAAATAGCAAACGAAGAGAGGCATACAGGCTACGACGGGGATCTACGTTAAGGACATGGTTCCTTTACGACAGCTAGTAAAACACTGTTAGACATTTTAAAGAAAGGAAGTGTTGTGATTGGGATGGGAAGTGTTATTTTGCAGCTCATTCAAGGCACAGGAGAAGAAACTGTTTTACCAAGCTGTGACAGCACCCTGGGGATATTTAAATGAAAGCCTTTAGAGTGCCACAAGCACTATAGTAGGTCAGAGGAGGTCAGAGTAGGCGGACCTTCATATGTGGCCCAGGACACATTTGTGTTTACATACCTATAAGAATTCAATTTGTATAGCACAAAATCACAACATACATTATCTCAAGGCACTTCACTCATTCACTAAGGTCGAGACCTCACGAGAACGTGGCCACATGCGTCACAAACCAACTTCAAACCACGAGGGATCGGATCTCAGGATGCATTCAGATGCGTTCACACATGGACTGTCCACTTGTGACTGGATCACTCAGGACAGATGTTAATACCAGGTCTGAATGGGCTCTCAGAGCCCAATGCTGGAAGGTGATGTGGAGGTAGAGTTTACGAGATGTCATGTGGACCGTGGCTGTGGAGAACTCTAGCTGACTGCAGAACTAACTTGCAGGTTCAGCCTCATTATTGGCAAAAATATTACTATTGGCAAATCAACTGGAATTATATTGAAAAATAGTGCCCAATGCTCAGTACACCAGTGTATACCTGTAACCTTCACAGTTACACACTAGACCTAACTTTTTAAACCGTGACGGCAGAGACAAGAGAGACCCTGTACACACCTGGTATTAACATGTGTTTTTTGTGATGTGATCTCAAGTGGACAGCTTTAAGTACAGGTGTGAACGGACTCGGCTTAGATATAGATCACATGTGGCCCAGACCACATACGAAAGTGAATGAAAATCCATCACATATGAATGACCTCCAACCCGCTACAGTTTCACTATGACTCAAACGTATTTTATTCTCATCTATTTGTTTGTAACCACCGGCAAAATGTGATCACCACATAGCGATCGATACTTTTCTTAGATTGGTAAAATATTTCTTTTAAAAGCGCAGCTGCACAAGAATCATTCAGACTCTCCTGACTCATCTCTCTGCCTCTATTTCACTCGTTTGTGCAGACACACGTACACACACGTTTGTACAGCTATCTTAGTGAGGACACTCATTGGCATAATGCATTCCCTAGCCCCTTACCATCCAAACTAAATGCCTAACCCTAAACCTAATTCTAACCCTAAAATAAATGTCTTAACCCCCAAACAGTCCAAAAAAGGGGGGGTCACAAAGTGAGGACCGGCCAAAAGGTCCTCCCTTTCCAAAAATGTCCTCACTCCGTAGGTAGTAGACTCAAACTGGTCTTCCCAAAGATAGCTGTACAAGAGCCCACACACACAAACATACACACAGTGACATCAGACACACTTTTGTACTCAGACTGGGTACAAACAACGTAACTTAGTCTTTGTGAAAAGGTGAAGTGAGATCCAATCTGAGATCCGATCACGAGACACATGTGGGACCACAATTTAATGCCAGGTGTGAACAAAACCCCTGAGAGCTGTCCACTTGTGATCAGATCACAAAAACCACATGTAAATACCAGTTGTGTATGGGGCCAGTGACAGTGCACAAGATTTAACAAGCAGCAGCAGCCGTGGCCGTTAATAACTCCACATACTTTCAATGGTGCCAGCTTGACTGTATGTTAGCATATATAACCCACAGCCAACTCACTGATTCAATATCACTATCATACTTCCTATTTACCTACACCAAAACTTAAGCGCTGAGAGGGTGGGGGGGGGGGGGCACTTTGTCAAGAATGAAGTTGGCAGAGTTGAAATAAAGGATGCTGAACATACCCAGAATGAGGCCAACCATGGTGCTGAGGTAGCCAGTCCCACTGCCCAGGTTGAGGAAGGAGAGGCCGGGGTGCAGATCCAGAGCCTCCATCACCTCAGAGTAGATACATGGAGCCGACAGGTGGATGTTTCCATGCCGCCATGCCAAGTCCTAACCAGCACAATAGTATACGCTTCCATTAATACCAATAAAATCTTACAGCCAATCAAAACTCACCACAGCTGTTCCCTTTAAAAACATCATGAATAACCAGTGACAAATAACAAAACCAGAGTTTTACCACAAACCAGAGGAGTGTGTGTGGTGGTTTCTTTTAAAATTTGCTCACCTTGTAAGCGTTGTCCCGGTATTCTTCCAGGTAATAGTCCGCCCGGTCGATGGCTCGAAAAGCTCGCTCCACCAGGTCGGAGCGGATGTAATAAGCCTCCTTCAGGTTGTCAATCAGGTCATCATTGTCCTCGCCGGCACTCACAGCTCCACCCATCCTGACTGAAGACAAAGAGAAGGTTTACTATTCCACAGTGATGACCATTCTGCAACACGCACAGGAACCAGGGAACACAAAGTGTTGTCACACACACACACACACACACACACACACACACACACACACACACACACACACACACACACACACACACACACACACACACACACACACACACACACACACACACACACACACACACACACACACACACACGTTGTGGGAAGCAGATGTTACTGTACAGCACGTAAATCCAAAGACTGTTCACGTCCTTTTCAGAGCTTTTTCACAGAAAATGAAACGCCTAAATGTTTTGATCAGTATGAAGACATCACCCTGGGCACCGAACATAATTAAATTGTAATCTGCTTTTTTTACTTCAAGGCTTCACTATTCAGTTCAATACTGAAAACATTAATTTGTTGCACTCCTCAAATTTCCATGTCTCCTTTAACCTTTAACATATTCATAAAGAACTACATAACAATAACTTAAAATGCACATATATTTCTGATTTGACAAACACCATGAAGTGGTTGAGATTGACATTATTAACAGCACAAGGCTCACTGGTTCAGCAAAATCTGGAGGCCTAAAGAAGGCTTTTGGTGGCAGAGCAAAGCTGCAGGTATGACTGCTGCTGTAGCTGTGGTTCAGAGGCGTGTCAAAAGCAACACCACAGACAGAGATCACAGGGCGGCCAAATGCTTGCCACGTCCATGAGGCTGTAAAAGAACAAAGCTCTAGGAGCATTTAAATGTCTGGACCTCCTGCTGCCCCTGAAGGCACTTGGGTGAGTTGAAGAAGTAGCATGTCACTGGAGCACCGCACTCCCAGAATTCAGGCGTACGTGTTGTCCCTAAAGTCTCTAAAAGTAGAGTAGGAGCAAGAGCCTTTAGCTATCAAGCTCCTCTCCTGTGGAATCATCCCCCAGTTTCAGTTCAGGAGGCAGACACCCTCTGTATGTTTTTGTTTTTGATAGAGCGAACAGTTAGAGCTGGTTCATGTCTGTTTTGGAGCAGATCTTAGTCATGCTGCTATAGGCCTAGAATGCCAGGCACATCGATGTCTCATCAACACATGTTACTGACTTGACCTTCTCCCTGGAGTCTTTGTGCTTTATAGTTGTTATCGTAGGTCGCTGATTGGGAATTATGATTAAATCTAGACTGCTTAAATATACAAAATGCCTTCTCATGTATACTACTACAACAATTGGCATTGCTGCTCCTTTCATCTCGGAGGGATCCCTCACATGAGCTCTCTGAGGTTTCCTTTATCCTATGATTTTGTTTATGTCCTCGAGGATTAAGCGCAGATGATGTCGCATCTTGTTAAGCCCTATATTATATTAGTGTCAAAAAATAGATTTAAGATGTTGTGCTCTTTTCCAGGAGGAAAGAAATCCAGCATGAGCCCCCTGCTGCTTCTTTAGGTTAGTATTAGCACAGGATGCCTGCAGGGGGCGCTGTGAGCGGCTCTGTGACAAACAGAGGTTTACCAGGGAACACACTTCCTGTAAACACAAAGATCAGAGCTTCGCTGTTCATTTAAGGTTTCACGAGTTTTCCACGTCTGTTCTGGTGCTGACGTGGTCGCTAAGTGGAGTCCGAGTTGAGCTGTGGCATCAGTGTAACCCTCTTCATATACAGACAATGGTTTGACCGCACACGTCCACTGCCCGCTCCGCGCTGCGGCTGCGGCGGTCTGCGCCACGCAGGTGAACAACAAGCACAAAACACACTGCGGAGCTCTGTGAGCCACCAGAAACAACACGGTACACCCGCTGGCCCACCGCGGCAAGGTCAACGCCGTCGGTAACTACTGCATTGTCTGCGACGCTGGCGAGAGGAGAAATGGAGACGGCGGAGTTGCGTCGCTGTTAAAAACGAGCGAACCCGCGGCTTCTCCTGCGGCCCCGCAGTCCTACCTGAGGAAAGGAGGAGGTGTCTGTCTGCGCTGCTTCTCCTCTCAGCTGCTGCTGGTGCACACTGGAGGAAGAGGAGCAAGAGGAGGGTCCGTCACAAACACAACTGCTGGATGTAAACACTCGGCCAGCTGACGCTCTGACGTCACACGCAAAGGACGCACAGATAACGGTCAGGAGGAGGGAGCGTGGCCCACGTTCTGTGCGCGAGGACCCGCCCACACCGCTGCCTCTGATTGGCTCACCTCTTTGACCGTGCAGATGAGGTTTAACAACAAGACCGATGATTGGTTGGAGCTCGACGTGGCTTCAGAAGGACACCGCGGTCACGTGGTACGTCATTTGCCGCTGAAGACAAACATTTAATGTCTCAATTTTCATTATGGAATTCATAAATAGTAATTTTAAATTATTAAGAGGGGACAAAGACGTTTCACCACACTCTTGTTCATGATGCCCCCTGTGTATATGTCAAGTTTCAGAAGATTTTACTGTAGACATGTTTAGATAATCAAATGTAAAATAAGCTCAGTTTTCAGTATGACCTTCATAACTTGCTCTTTTGAGTTGCAAATTGTAAGAAATAAGACCTTTCCTTAGGTGACCTATTAATGATTTATTTTGAATAAATACTATTTAAAAGGGTTTAGTGTAGAGTAAGTTATGAATGCCTTAATAACGGGACGAAAATACTTTTCAGTAATGTTCTCAATTTCTCCCCGGTAAAAGTTGATATGCAGACAGTAAGGGTCATCATGAACATGAGTGAGGTGAAACTCTTTGTCACCTCTTACACATTTAAAGAAATATATTATTGAAATCAAGCAAGTTATGAATGTCGTTGTTTAGATGAATTCAATTTCATTTTCTGAGAAAAACATACGTATAATATTATATTCATTATAATTGTTCATGTCTTGTGTGTAAAGCAACTCAATCGCTTATAATAAATGACATTAAACTTTCAACCTTTGTTTTCAGCCTTTCTTTCCGCGCGATGCACATGTACCGTAATACCAAAATAGACTCGCACCACTTTTCAAGCTGCGACTGGTGTGACCAGGTTTTCACAGACGACGGACCACATGTTCGCACTAAACAGACACGGGCACATGTGAACAGCTTTATTAATAACAATATTTGAGCATTTGTGCACCGTGTGTTCACGGTGTTGTTTTTACTAGCCAATCAGAGTCCTCCATATGTTTGAGCTTACTCTTAACGTCAGCCTGTGTGCTCTCAGTAGCTTGAAAAACTCTTAAGACCTTAATGGTGTCCAAGTGCCTCAGTGGTAAACAGGCCTTCTCTTGGTCAGTAGACCACAGACTAGAAATCAGGGGCCTAATATCGACCCTGACTTCAACTTTAAAAACTCAGAAAGTGATGTTGAAATCTGTACCTTGTGCCAATAGCTGCTGAGCACTTTCCACAAGATTTGCCATGTTGATGAGAGTGGTTGATGATGTCAGGTGAGGGTTCTCAGAGTAATGTGGTTACTCAACCTAATTCCATAACCTAATTGGCTTGAATTAGGTTGTGGACAACTGGGAACAGGACACATCGTCAGTAGTGTGCCATTGTATCATTGGGTGTTTCGGCCTTTCATTACTGAATACCCTCCACAAAGGCGTCTAGTGGCAGAGTGATCGGAGAATTCTGCAGAATTGGGTCTGAACTCTCGAGAGTTTACCTGTCCCACATGAACAACGCAGCAGGCGATTCTCTGCTCAGACGTAATGTTTAACTTCTGCGGCGGAGATCATATTTTTATTAAGGGCACATTACCACCGGCTCTAATCGCCAACAGCTTTGTTGGTGTCTTCTTCGTGTATCGCACCCCATTTTCGTCCTGAGATATTTGTGTTTTCTTTTTTTTTGTTTTGCATCTTTCTCGTGTTACACAATGCCATCAACACACCTCCTTGCTCGTGATGAATCCTGTGGAGAATCTCCTGCAGTGTTCTCACATTAGCTCCTCCAGACATTCTGTGATTTTCATACGAGTGGACTGGATGGAGAAAGTCCACAGAAAGTCCGGAGGCTCTTACTTGGATATTTGCATTCACACATACAGCCCCTCCAGAGTTCAGTGCATGTCTGAAAGCAGTATGAATGATACATGAATACCTCCAGTCTGGGGGTCAGGGTCTCACAGTGGGTTGCATGTTCCAGTTGAAAGGTTGCAAATTGGAAATAAATAATATAAAGCACTGTGCAAATAGGATTTAGGTACTCTAGGTGTTTGTCAATCACACAGTAGCATCAGGGAGGAATCTGAACAGTCCCCGAATTCATCGTGTAGCAGGATGACGAGTCCAAACATGCAGCCACAGTCAGAACAAAGTCATTTAAGAGGAGAATAAAGTGTCCACAGAACAACTCTTTCAAGTTCTCCAGGAGAACTGGTGCTGTCTTAAAAGCAAAGTTTGGTCACTGCACATTTATATAATGTTGTAAATTACCGCACTTTGCTATGAAGTTGACTAAATAAAAACTGTTCATCATTTTTTTCTTTAGTGTTTAATTGTATTTCTGCTGCTCAATATTATGTATTTATGTAAATTTCGTATTTGGTTGAACAGGTTTTTCTACTGTAAGGTGAAATAATGCCCACCCCTGGTCCTCTGTGGTAAAATACATTAAGTTAAGAATATGCATTAAAACCTAAATGTATATATGGGATGTTTTTTCCACTGATCTGACAACAGCATCTTTGCTTCAAGATGAGTTAATGAAACATTTCTTAATTTTCTCTCTAAAATGTATTAATGGATGAAAACATGAGGACAGACACACAGGCACAGACATAAGGGTGCTACAGGCAGGTAGTAGACACACAGAGAAACACACATAAGCAGATGATTTAACAAGGAGCTGGTGGCAATGGAAGCTTTTAAAGCTGGCTGGGGTGATGAGGAAACTGAGAATGGTGGAAGATGGGGAGGCCCAAGTGATTGAAAGTGAAAAACGGATGGATATGGGGACAGGAAGAAAGTCTAGAGATATCTGGTGGGCAGATGGAGATTGGCAGATCAAGGGAGGTTAAGGTAAGAACATCAAATCATGTTTATTTATGAGGCACATTCAAAAACAACCAGTTGACCAAAGTGCTGTACAATAAATACAATAGAATAAGAACAAATGAAAACTAAATCAAAGAATAGTAAAAGCCACCAAAGCTTAAGATGAGTACACAAAGCAACCCCTAACGCAAACAAAGTAAATGAATAAGTAAAGAAGACTTGAGAGAACAGGTGGGTCTTCAGTCTAGCCTTGAATGTCTCAGCAGAGTGGGAACACTTAACTGAAAGAGGTAAGCTAGTGCATTGCTTTGGGGCAGCTACAGCAAACGAATGATCACCAGGAGCAGTTGGTCTGAGGATCTAAGAGATCTGGGGAAGAATAGGGACCAGAGGAGTTCTGAGATATACTGGGGTGCCAGGCTATGAAAAGCTTTGAAAACAATTAGAAGAACCTTGAAATAAATCCTTGAGAGATACTCTCCCTCTTTCAAATCCTCAAAGAGAAGAGTGGATTGAGTTTGGCTATATTTCTGAGCTGGAAAAAGCTACTTTTCACAACAGTGTTAATATGTTTATCAAATCTTTAGGCTGGATCAAAGATGACACCAAGAGTTTTGGCCTGGACATGGAGGTTGGGCACCAGGCATCCTAAGTGATCTGAATAATTCCAGATGGAAGAGGAGGGACCAAACAAGACCACTTCGGTCTTACTGTCATTTAGTTGAAACCAGTTATTTGCCATGTTGTCTCTTTAGAATGTTTAACATAACACAGCTCATTGAGACAATGGGAGAAACTATATTCATTGTATTTATTTCTGACAAAGTACCAGTCTCTGATTCTCAGCAACACATTACATGTCCTGCAGAATTCTTCAGCAGAAATGACCCTTCCCTTTATCAGTGTGGTCAAAGTTACTGTATCAGTGCAACAGGAAAAGGTTAAACCATGTTTATTTATGTAATGAGACAGTAACCCAGTAATAAAGTTAAATATGCTCTGCATCCAACTGAGGACACAGTCAATAGAGTCTTCACTGGTTTATCAGTGTTACGGTCCACCTGTCACAGAGTGAGGACCTTATATGTATATAAATATAACCTACCAACAAAAGAAAATAAAGGTACAGTAAAAACAAATGTCTCAACATTATAAATCTATTTAAAAGTATCTACCTACTAATTCCACAAACATCTGTCTGTCTGTATGTGGAACACATCCATCTCTTTTCTTACTCTTGGCATGTGTATTGTTCACGTCCCAGGGAAGTGCAGTGTCAAATTTGGTGCGATGAGGGCATGTGATATGCCTAATAATTTGTACTATATAAGTATAATAATACTTTGAATAAACAGACATCCAGGGCTTTGTAGCAGTCAGTGTGCCTTCAGTCTATGGACTCAGATAAACTACAACAGTGGTCAGCATCTGGGTCAAACCCCAGGTCAAAATCACCCCCAGATCATTTTGATGATTTAATTTTTTTATTGTACTACATTGGACTACATTCTTGGGAGTCTCGGGTGCAGATCTTCGTCGTGGCTGGGACATTCACAGAATCAATCAATCAGGCAATTTCTCCTGTAAGTAAAAGCACAACGTTTGTTTTGTTGTTGTTTGTTTTGTTGGGTCTGTTGTTTAACAGACCTCTAAAGTAGCCTAAAATAAAAGCAGTTCAGTAAATCATTTAAACTTAATATAAACCACACACGTGAACAGTAATAAAGCAATTTAAGTTTCATCTTACGAAAAATATTTACAATAAAATAATTATTGCAGATAAACCAGGTAGGATGAACACAAAGTTTTCTATAAAAAGCTCTGCACACAAACAATAAATAATGACAGTATATTGTAGAACTGTTTGAGGAGGACTCACTCATGTCAAGGGATAATTCTGAAGTAGGCTGAAATGATAAATCAATGTGAAATGAAAATCAATGGCGCACCGTCCCCCATGTCTTTGTTGTGATGGTGGCGTCGTCTTCATTATCAGCGGAATATTATTACTGCACCACTAGAATGTGACATCTGCTGATGTTAAGGGCCTTAGATGGCTCCTACTGTATCACTTCATCTTGAGACCCTGTCCTGAAGAGGGTTCCTGTATCATGATTTCATTTTAAGGCCTTTATGGTTTTAGTTTTCTGATTATGTACTACATATTCCTGAATGAACTTGTTAAACTGAGGCTAAGTAGTATTAGCATAGAAAAAGTGCTCATGTGTCACATGAAGTATGAGGAATGGCAGATTAATACACATTTTTGGCCAGGCCCCCTAACTGCATAATCCAGCCAGGTCACATAAAGGCAACTTTGAATCTTCCCTTTTATATGAGAGGGCTGTTGTCTCTCTCTGGCCCATGCCCAGTGACAGTGTACCCATATCCAACTCAGCTCTACCCCTCACAAGTGATACATTTCAAGCGTGAACATCTTACACTCAGAGCATGTTACAAGTTGAAATGAAAGATCCATGTTGGAGCTGTGAGAATTTCACAGTCTCTAGGGGATTGTGATGTTCACTCCAGGACTGAGAGAAAAATAAACTTTCAACAGCTGCAGAAAGCAGAGTTCGGATGATGAAAACTCATTGCATTTACTCAGCATGCATGTTCACTAAATAGTCCAGCAGATGTCAGTGCAGCGCCACAACTACATGCAACAACTGAACATGTTAGCGGAACACTCAAGTCCCCCATTTTGTTTACCAGTCATGAGTGCAGTGTGTGTTATCTGACTGCCTGCTCATGCAGTCAGTGCGTCAGTGCTGAGCATGTACCTGTACTTCACTTTACTCGTGCACATGCCCTGCTGTTAGGGCCATGATGGCAATTTAATTGATCAGTTATGTTTGTCTTTCTACCCTTAAGATCATCTTCTATGGCATAATACATTCCCAAGTCTCTTAGCCAAACAAAAAGCCACAAGCAAATCCCAAATCTCTAACCTGAACATAATTCTAACCTAAATCAAATCTTAAACTTTAAAGCTTCAAACCAAGTGGAGACCTGCCAAAATGTTCCCAGTGTGCAGTGGCAACATTTTTAAAATACACCCAACTCCTTTTTTAATACAGCACTTTTTTGTAATCTTGATGACCACTCAAAGCACTTTACAGTACAATTTATTGCCATTCACCCATTCACACATAGCTATGGGCAGCACTTCTTTCTATCAGGGGCAAGTTGGGGTTCTGCATCCTGCCCAGGAACACTTCAGCATATGGATGGGGAAGACTGGGATCTAACCCCAGGCATTCTGGTTAGAGGATGTCCACTCTACCCCTGCAGCCGCCACAGCTGTACCTATCTTTATGAGAACCAGTTGGACAAGTGTCCATGACTAGTACAAGTACATACACACACAGATACACAGATACTCAAACTGGTCCTCAAGTACAAGAGAGAGAGGGGGGAGCGTGAGAGACAGAGAAGGAGAGATAGAGAGAAAGTGTGTGTGTGTGTGTGTGAGAGAGAGAGAGAGAGAGAGAGAGAGAGAGAGAGAGAGAGAGAGAGAGAGAGAGAGAGAGAGAGAGAGAGAGAGAGAGAGACGCCAGACTGCTCCTTGTCTATGATTCTTTATTTGTGTTTTTCATAGAGAACATTTAAAATGGTTCATACCCCCACAATAACTGACATCACTTCTCTGCTTTATAACACTGACACAGGAACAGGGGAACATGTACACAAGTACACAAACACACAGTCACAAATCCAGCCCATCTACAGTGTTTTACTCCCCAAAAAGTAAAAGAAATAAACATAAACCTAAAGAAATAAAAAAGAAACAGAGGACACACAGCCAAGGCCTGTCCCACTTTACAAAATGGTGCAGTAGCAAAGGAAGGACCACATCTACAAAAGTAACAAAAATGACCATACAATCTATCATTGTGGAAGTGCGTGTAATTTTGGAAGTTTTGTACTTTCTTAAAAGGATATATTAATATCAATGCCTAGAAAATCACCAGTAAAAATAGCTCATCTCTGTAAAAATGTGCTAGCAGGACAACCCTTGGCTGTGGACTTTTTTTTTCTTTGTCACAAACCATTTTTTTTCTCCTTTTTTTTAAAACCATTTTTTTTCTTCAATACAACAACAATAACACTGTTTGTTCTTAATACAAATATATACAGAGACTTCCACTTGTTTCAAAATAATGCCCTGCACTGATGCATTATCTATGGATGATGATGGTGGTGATGTTCTTCAGATTCCTTCACAGAAACAGTCCATGCAGTTTGGTACCTGAATCAACAAGTGTAAGATCACAGTTTCTTTAGCCGTCTAACAAAAGCTTGTTGTTGTGTACCTCTGTCACAAAGGAACCTCTACCTGCATGTAAAAGACACATCGATGTCATATATACCCCTCCCACCCGCCGGCGACCCCTTAAAGAGATATAGATCCAGACCGAATGTTTTCTGCAGTATTTGAACTAGGTTTGCAGAGTGTAAACACACCATATATATGTATATATATCTTGAAATGAGTGGAGTGAGAAAGGCACACATGATAAGACCACACAGCTTGAAACTACAGCAGGGAGGTGGGGGAGACAGGAGGGAGGGGGCTTTTGGTTTTGCTCAGCTTGATGAAAAGTGCCACTCCACTTAATATTTCTTTCTCACGAGTCAAGGTGTGACTGCTTTGCTCTCCTCACACATCTGGACCTAACATCTGAACATAACACGAAACCAGGATGCAAAGGTGCGCCCCCGCCCTCCCACCCTGACTCTTAAATGCACAGCTGGATTTTGGTCTGGACTGTTTTTTTCCCTGAAAGTGTTGTCATGATAAATTCATTTTCATTCCAGGTGCTTCAGGGGAAACTGGGCCCTCTTTCTCTTCTTTCTTTTCTTTCTTTTCTTCCTTTTTAATTTTCTTTGCTATTTAGAATAATAAAGCTCCTCACTCCATCACTCAGTACTTTTATGTAAATAAGAAAACATACAGTGTGTGGGCGCAGAACCAACCCTAGGCCGCATTTGCTTTCTCGGCTGGCAACATTTTTTTTCTTTTTTCTTTTGAAAATGCTATGTGTTCATGGCCTCAGTGTTATTCATTTACATACCTCAGTAGACAATTTCATCAAGCAGTTTAAAAGGGGTCATGCCATATCAAATAAGTTAGGAGAATATTCACAGTCTTAACGCCGTCTGCAGTCGTATTCTCGTGCTCTTCAAGAGAGGAAGCGTATGCTCGCCCGTTAACCAAATGCATCCAAACTATCTTTCCTGAGGAAAGGTTACACAAGACCTGAGGGGGGGTTGGGGTGGGTTTTAAAAGTCATAAAAAGCTTTGACATTCTTTTGAGTGATGGACGCACATTTATGCAACAAACACCTCCTCCTGAAACATGGGGGAGATTGTGTAGCCCGGCAAATCAATTTCCCACTCCCACACACTCATCTCATTTCACACGTGGCCTCGATCCAGCCGCTGCTATCGCCTCTAGCCTCAGCTGACTGGCTGACCTATGGCATTGCTCTGTTCTGCTTCAGCAGCCCCCCCTATGCCCCCCCTCCCAGTCACCTGAGAACCAAACTCTGCATCCTGTCCGTTTCTCTTTTGGTTTGTTTTTTTTGTTGTTTGGAAAAGAAAGTACAACTTCCCTTTTCTACATTTTCGACCCCCTGAATCAAAGAGGTGTCTCTATCTGATGTAACACACAGGTTGTTCTCTACATGAACAGCAACACACAGGTGAGACAATGCTTTGTAGTGCGCCCTCCATGGGTGAATACTTGCTATTGCCCGTGATCTACTGGGGTTCTCCCAAGTCGAGAATCAAATGCTGGCATTTTCAACAGTTAGAAAGTGCACAAAGGATTTTCATTCTACATTGGCTAAAAGAACATTTACAACATGCCTTTGACATCAGCGTTACACACAGGTATCATACTGTACACCACAGTAGCTGCGACGGATCACTGAAAGGCAGGTCACACTAAAGTCTCCTACTGACTGGTTTTAACATTAGAGAATGGGCTCATAGTGAGGCCTCACCATTAACAATACAATAACTGCACAATGTCGCCAAACACTATGTGCAGAACATTATTCAGAGGCATCTTTTTAATATACATGAACTCACATGACACTTAGGAACAAAGAGCCAACCATCTAGTTTCAAATTGACAGTCATTTCTCAGATTCAGTAGTACAACATACAGTAGATGTTTTTTTGACACTTCTGGTTAAAGGACAGACAAATAAAGGAAAAGGGGGGAAAAGGAAAACACTTCCAAAGTATTGTAATCTATCATCAACAACACCTACGTTGCCTTCAGCTTGTCTGAATGGTCTGTTTAAAGCCACAGTTGAGCAGGTCTTAGTGATATTAAATAAGGTGTAACTGCCTCCTTTTGATAACGTGCGTCACATCTCTTCTAGACAGCTAGTGATCCTTCTGACAAGGTAATACAAGAGAAGAAGAGCAAGTCAACAATTACACTGGAAAAATATATGTATGTTTATATTCATATATATAGCATCTTTAAAATCTATTTATACAGAATGTATATATAGTGTACGTATGGCCATCTTGGCAGAGAAATAAAGGCATCTGAAACAATCACCACTCTCATGATGCCTTGGTCTTCCTGGGACCAGACATTGTTACATTGCAGAAATGCGAAGAATCAGGAAAGAAAGTGAGTTCTCTTTTTTTTTCAGTGGCACTTTGTGCATCAAAAAATTAAAATCTAGAGTAAGGCTACAAGGGTGTGTATGTTTATCTGATAGAAGTTTGTCAAAGGAGGCCATCCTACAGTATATTGGATACGTTGGTGTGTATGTGTGTGTGTGTCCGTGTGTGTTGGAGACCCATAGATCCAGCCTAAAACACTGCTGGAATAGAGCTCTATATATGCACCATTGTATTGATGAAAATAATAAATAAGAAAAAAGAATCAAAAAGCATCAATTCAGCATCGATGGTACATTACAGAGGTTTTGGGTGAGCCAGTGTCGGCTGCTACAAAGCGCTTAAGAGAGGTAACATTTTTGAAATCAATGGATTTTTTCTTGTTGTTGTAGTAGTTTTTTTTCTTGGTTTTATACAACCTGACAAAAGCAAACACACAAAGACCAAATAGCAACAGAGCAGTGATGCTTTTGTCGGGTCATTTTTTTCCGTCCTTACAATCAGCTGCTGGTATGTCTCTAGGTATAAGCCTAAGTAATCAAACAGTATTTGTATTGATTTTGTTTCTTTATTTAAATATTAGCAGTGGATCTTTAAGACTACTCACACTCAACCGTCACATCACGCACATAAATAACAAAATAAATATACAGCCATATCAGTCAATTTCTTTCATATTAAATAAATAATAAATACATACTTTCTTTTCTTTTTTCTCAGCAGAGGGTTTCTGAATGTAGTGGCAACAGAAAAAACACAAGGTAACGGGAGAAAAACAAAGAACCCAAAAATAAAAAAAATAACTTTTTTTGTAAAATTATCAAAAGATTTTGTCTGTTATAAAACATCTGCACTTAAAAAGGTTTTTAAAAAGTACTCAAAACAATATATGCCTTGTCAGTTATCTATATAGATTCTTAAAATATTGACGCAAGACATCTGCAAATTGCTTTGACCATAATCAGTAAAGATGCAATTTTTTGTCTGTTACAAAACCAAGTTAATAATAAATAGATTGCTTCAAATAAATAAACCTCAATAACATAAATGGCAATAAGTTACAATTTAAATGCTCACAGGTTTAAATAATTCATATATAACAATAATTATTGTACCACAAAACTATTAATTGAAATGAAGTGCAATTCCTAAGTTGATAAATACTATTGATATGACTAACTGAATTTAAAATGTGCGCACACTATCACTATCATCGTTTCAGTTTACATAAAAAACATATGAGCAGAAATTGAAAGAACCCACACTGTTCCTGGATCTGTCTCATGACCTTACTTGAAGAATTTCCCGCAAAACGGAGTCGACATGACCTGTTGACGTCTTTGCCACGGTAACACCACAACGTGAACACAAAGTCAGTTTGGTGCGTACGTCATATTGCTGGGGTGGGTGTGTGGTCATGAACTAGAGAGCTCGGATAAAGAACACACTGGCTGCACAGAATGCTGCAGGATGGTACAGAATCCTCGTGCTCAACTCATCTGTGTGTCCTCCTCTTCATGTCACCGAGCTCCTGTGAGCGACGCAGTGTTTTTGGAGATGTGAAGTGCGATTAACGGATCGGCTGTGCAACAGTTAAAACTCCAAAAAACCAGGTAAGGACACAAAAGAGACAACAGGTAAACATACAGCATATTACCCCCCCCCCCCCCCCCCCCAGATACAGTTTCCAGTAACTTCATTCTTCTTTTCCATCCATCCTGACTGAAGGATCAGTTCCATCCTCCTAATCCCAGCAGCAGCATGGTGTGGATTTTGGTCCGCGTCACTTTTCTTCTATGAGAGTGCTCCCTGGGTAGATTTTTTTAAGTTGCCGTTTATTTAGATAACCTGAATTCCCTTTTTGTTTTTGAAATCATATTTCATTATATTGAAGAGTATTTCAACATCTCTCCTTCATCTCGCCATCCCTCCATCTTCTCCTCTGTCACGCTCCTTCCCCTCAGGACAGTCTGCGCTTTCTCCGTATGTGTGGTGTGTGTGTGTCTTGAGTTTCAGACTTTGATGCCCTTCACAGCTTTGTTGATGCTCTCCAGCAGAGCCTTGTTCTCGGGGCTCTGGAAGCAGTCCTTGTTGGTGTACATGTCGGTCAGGGTGCTCACGTAGCTGTCGAAGTTCTGCTCGGTGATTGGCTCCTGCTGTGTTGCAAACAACAACCAATCTCAGCTGAGGATACCAGGGAAACACACACCTACACGCTTTTCCAAATAGGAGCATCACCTCAAAAGATTCAAACAGTTAAAATGGGGAGAGCAACTCACCATGTGTGGCAGGCGGATGTTTGCCAGGCTGCGGATCAGGGCGCGGCTGAGACCAGACAGCTCCATGAAGAGAGCCTCGTTCTGCTCCTCAATCATCTTGTTCTCGTGCTCGATGCTCTTCAGGTTCTTCTCCATGGAGGAGATCTGCAACACAGGGCCACAGGGTTACTACCAGTGGTACCACTTTAGGCTAGAGGTCGCAACTTGGCTTTTCACTAGAAAAGTCTGGTGATATTCTATATTTCTTGTCAACAAACGTCCATTAAAAGATCAGAACCAATGGGGATTGTATGCTACTAACATAGGCAACATTTTCCTCAATTCCACGTACACCACGGCCAGAAATATCACTGAAGCACTAACGTATATTCATCCACAACTGAAAATAGTCCTCAGGTGTCAAGTGTTTCCTCCTATTTGAATAATGTTTGCTAAAAACTAAATTAAAATATATGTTTATGAGTTCTTCAGTGGGCTCAAGGGCTAAAGCTGGCCATTCACTATGCGACTTTAGAAATGTAGTTGCTGAATTACACTTCACACTGTACAAGTAAATGGTCTGAGATGTGAAGCCAAATTTTAGGATTTATGTGAACACGCTGAACGGTCCGATTTTCTTCGTCAGCATATGGACACACGTGGTTTTGGAAGATGTGGGTATTTTGGTTTGGCTATTTTGCAGAAAGAAAGAAAACTACATTTGAGGTCACTATTGTAAATTGATCACTAGCTACAGTACTTTAAGAACCCCTTTCTCTCCTTCTTATTCTCTCTCAATGTGCAATCGCTTCCAGCCATAATCTACATTTCTTAATATTGTGTTTTGCCATTTTGCACAGACACACTGAGGAAGAAGGTGCTGATTTTGGGGAATCAACTCTTGACTCTGCTTCAACTGTGCACAAGCCTGACGACGACCGACCAAAATGTCTGACGTGTCAGCTCCCTGCACTCCCCTGTACACCCAATGGCAAAGGGCTGAATCGGTCCGACTCTAAAGTCGTGCGACTAAGAAATTGCAACCAAATCCAGGTCAAATCATAGTGTGTGTCCGGCTTTAGAGCCTTAGAGAGACTGACTGCTGGTTCTTTATCTTTCATGTGGTTTCTTGTCCTTTAAAACAAGCACATCATTTATGTTTACCACGTTGGCTACAAGTTGCAATTTTGGGAAAAAAAACTTTCAGCATCACCTTTTATTTCAGAGCAGAAAATGTTTAGTCTTTATAATATATGAAAAATATAACAAATGAGCTTTCACAAATTGACTGAATTCAGTACTTTATGTCGCACATATGACATACACTCTAAATACACACTACACACACCTGAGTCTGCAGGTTGACCATGTCAGCCTCCATTTCATTGTTGGATTCGTTGAGGTCGTTAATCTCTTTGTTGAGTTGCTGGATGTCCTCATCATTGTCCAAAACTAGATACAGTAGAATGTGTCTTGTCAGTATATGTTTTAGTGACACCATGCAAGAATCTCGTACACACTGATTAAGTCCAACCTACCATCACTGGCTCTGAACTTGGTGCTCAGGTAGTCGTCTGTGGGGAACTTGGCCTTCTTCTTGGCAAACAAGGCTCGGGGGCATCCTGAGAGGCTGGAGACAGTGACACACGGAGGGAGGGGGTCAATGTACTATTCTAAATAACACAAATATATTGCAGTGGACCAGTGTGAGCAGCTTGTTAGCAGAGCAACAGCCTAGATTGATTTGAATAAGTGTTCCATCAGATGTATGAGAGATGGATGACTTAAAGAAGTGGAATCTCACAGAGACGACATCATATGTGTTTCTTGAAGTCATTTCACCTCTCATCCAAGAGGCTGAAGAAGTTAGCTTGTACAAGTATGCTTATACAACTTCTAATGGTACCACGACCTGGATGACTGAGAATCTTCAGAGACATTAACTATGAATCTACAGCCAGAAAACTGCTTAACTTAGCATAATGAGTGGAAATGGCTATCATGACTCTGGCACTCACAAATACACTTATCAAGGCTTCTACATCGCACAAATCAAAATGTCCTGTCGTAACACAAATCACAGCTACTTGTTTGTACACCGCTCTCTTCAAGCTAAGACACTAATGGTTCTGGCTCTATACTTTATTATCGACATGATAGTAATTGTCTCATCTGTCTGTCAGCAAATTAATTTAATTACTTTAAATTAACATATGTGACACAGAAACACAGACATGGAAGTTTCTTAAAAAAAAGAAACCCAACCCAAACCCAACACAATGAGAGAATACTTTGCAACTGTGGAGAGAAAAATCTCCCTTTTAACAGGAATTAGCCTGCAGAACCAGAATCAATGTGGGCGGCCATCTGCCTTGACCGGTCGGGATGAGCAAGATGTTCCGGCTTTATTCTGCCTTACCGCTCTGTGTAAAACTTAAAAACACAGAATGGGGGATACAATGTTTTTCCATCTTAATCCGGAAAGCTGAGCTACTCACAGAGCCAAAATGACATCTGTGTAAATGGGAGAGTTGGCATGGCAGGACAGAATGCTAAAAATCACACATGGGGGGCCAACATGTTAGCTGATTTTGTTCAGTTTCAACATGCAATGGAGGCATATCGAGTTTTTTTTTTTTTAATGGCAACATAGCAGAATCTGTATATAGAAGAGGCTTTAGTCAGTTCTGAGGGCCGCTAACCTGCGGTGTGTGAGGAAGCTTCCATTAGCGTGTCCAGAGCCATCACAGCCTGGGGTGGGACAGGTTGGCCCCTCTGTCTTGAAGGCCTTCCAATTGAAGGGGGTGCCGTTCAAGAGACCCTCCTTCTGTCTGCGGGCTGCCAGTGGACACCCGTAGGCGCTGCGGTGTGTGGCGTACTTCCCGCTAATGTGGCCCAGACTGTCACAACCCGGCACGGGGCATCTGCAGGGAGCAAAGGAAAGGATGGAGAAAGAGAAGAAGACGAGAGGAGAGTAGCAGCAAGGAAAAGAAATGAAGAGAGCGAGAGGGACAAGGGTTAGACAAAGAGAATCCAAACATATAAACTGTAGAGAAAGATGAAAATATTAGAATAAACATTTAAGTTATATATATTTTCTCTACTGGGCCAAATTCATTATATTACAACTAGTTTTGGGATATTATATATGCAATAGATAATATTACTAATAATATTAATTATATTGTGAAAGAGCTATTAAGGTTTAGCACATGCAGTTATCAACACACTGTTTGTGTGCAAATGCAATATGAAGCCCATGTATTTCTTATGTATTGATGATGTACTCTATGATACTCTAACATGAACTAGATTCAGAGTCAGTATCTGCTGTAAGTAAGTGTATTTTCCCATCAGTAAGGGCCTGAATGTTTGATTCAGTTACGGGGGCAGGTCACTACCTGTGCATATGATTCACAGTGACTTTCCTCTCTCTCTCTCACTGCCTCTCTCTCTCTTTGTTTTTTATTGCATTTTACTTTTACCGTCAGTCTCGCTAAAAGCAGACATTATGGCTTTCTGAGCGGTACGAACTTTAAAAGCTCGGAGTCCTCCTGGTTGTCCTTGGTAGGAGTTTTAATTCCACTTTTCTTGGCACGCGGGCACCCAGAGAGACTGAAAACAGAAAGTATGGAGTTGATAACATAGGGCTGAAAAAAGGTCTGATGAAGTGATTGCTTGATAAACGCAGAGAACATTATCAGGAAGAATAATTTTACAAGAGACTGTTCATCGAAATTACAAACCAAATCCACTCAAAACGCCTAAAATGGTCGGAAAATAGGATCATGGAATGGTGTGGAAATGTGTGAGTATGTGGTTCCTGTCTAATTCTACCATGAACTGTCACTAGGCCTCTCTGACTGACTGTGTGTATGTGTGTCCATGTGTATGCGTTTTTGTGTGTGCATGTGGGTGTTTTCTGTTTGTTACCTTCTGTGGGAGGAATAGTTTCCTGTGATGTGACCTGAGCCGTCACATCCTAGAGTGGGGCATCTGTGAAAGAGAAGAGTGATTTAACATTTAATACAAGGTTAACAGAAACAACTAGAAGAAAATGTTTCATTATGGAGTATCTTGTGAAAATGCCATTACATAGATGAGAGATATTGTCCACTATTCAATTCTACAGATTTTTTAATCCACATGTATGGTCGTTTGTTTTCATTCATATCTTTTCAGGCTCTTTACCATTGAAACACGTCTTGTATCTGTCTATCATGAGCCGTGAAAGCCTAGGGTCTAGTAAAGAGCTACACAACAGAATTACACTTCCATTTTGCATTTACAGTACATGAAGTGATTGAAGTGAAAGCAAGCATAGTGCCAAGCCAGCTGCAGAAAAAAACCCACACCATGCCAGATGCAGCAGAAGCAGCAGCAGAGGCAGCAGCAAGCAACAAAAGATAAGTTAACGTCAGCAGAATAAAGCGCTGTGGCACTGGACGGTGTCAGTAGCAGTGCAGTGAAGTGGCAGTGAAAAGGCAGTGAAGGTGTAGAGCAGACATACTTGAGTTCAGGGGTGTGGGCCGCCATGAGGGACCGAAGGCTCTTATCAGCGAGAGGACACCCAGACAGACTGAGAGAGAAAGAGGACAGGGGAGCAGAGAACAGGCAGGGGACGAGGAAAGCCAGGGTGGACAGATTGAAAGAAGAGGGGGGGGGGGGGGGGGAGACATGAGTGAAGAGAAATCAAGAATGCAAGGCATACCAAGGTCATTTAGGAAGAAGACGACAGACAGCAAGAAGTAAATTACTGATGCATATCAAAGTCAATGACTGCCTTTGCTTCCCAGGCTCACACTACATTATTGCCTCTGGCATGTCAGGATCAAATAAAATATTTGAATTAGCCGTGGTGCGCCCGCTTTGGACTCAGGTGCACAGGAGTCTCAGCAGAGCAGAGTTTATATATAGAGCACTAGTGTACTGTATCACCAAAATAAGTCTGTAATGGTGCATACCTGCGATGAGACGCATAGTTTCCAGTGATGTGGCCACTGCCATCACAACCAGGTGTAGGGCACCTGGAGAGCGTGAGAAAGACAGAGGATTTGAAGTGTTTCTACAGTAGTCTGCTTTCTGACCAAATACTTATCATCAAGCTGTAATTTGTGCTGACTGCTAATGTTAGCATGCTAACAGATGGTAAACCAATACATTAAATTGCATCTCATTTAGCTGACGCTTTTATCTTTTATAAGTGCATTCAACCATGAGGGTACAAACCCAGAACAACAAGAATCAAGAAAGTACAATTTTCCTCAAGAAAGCCAAACTACAGAAGGCAATAAGTAAGTGCCATTTAAGTGCTACTAAATCGCTACTTTTTTAAATCTTTTAATTTTTTTTTATTCAAGGTATAGTCGGAAGAGGTGTGTTTTTAGTTTGCGGCGGAAGATGTGTAGACTTTCTGATGTCCTGATGTCAATGGGGAGCTCGTTCCACCATTTAGGAGCCAGGACAGCAAACAGTTGTGATTTTGTTGAGTGTTTAGCTCGCAGTGAGGGAGCAGCAAGCCGATTGGTTGATGCAGAGCAGAGTGAACAGCCAACATATACCAGATATGATGACATCCTGCGCCAATTGCGCCAAAAGTAATTTGTAGCCAGATTTTGCACAGTAGAGATCAGGGGATGGAGCCACAGTATTAATGATCAACCGATACATGCACTTGACCAATCAGGAGTCAGACTCAGCTGTCAATCATAATGTTTTTTATAGCATCAAAAAACTAATTAAAACCAAACTCACTGGGGAAATGAGCACTTGGACATACATCAGTGTGATAAGAACTACTTAAAATGGCAGAAACCATCTTTAAGAAAAATGTATTTTAACTTTCCCAAAATATGGAGAAAGCAAAGTTTATGACTCATACTGCAGTCAACCACAAGGGGTCAATCGAAAGGATTTGGTTTCACTTTTAAGGAGCTGTCATGTCGTCCATCTTTATATGCAACCTATCTGGTGAACTTGGTAGACATTACATAAATGATTTGATAAACATGTTAGAATTGTCATTGTGAGGGTGTTTAGCTCAAAGCGCAGAGCCGTGAGTGTGGCAGTAGACTTGTTTTGTCTTGTTGGGTTTTGCTACTTACGAGAGCAGCTCCTTCTTGCTATCCTTGGGTTGGAACTTGACCTTGAAGCTCGGGGTTGTGACCTCTCCCGGGTACTTCCTCTCCTCTAGACAGTCCTGCATCATGTCGCAGTCCTCTTGGTCAGAAGAGACGTACGAGTGGCCAGTGTGCTCCATCTGAAAAATGTAGACCAAACATTCACCTTCAGTGTGCTGTCGTGTGGGTTGTGTTTGCACATTTGTTTACAAGAAGAAGAAACTTTACAAACTACAATGTGCACACAAGTCTCTGATCTGATCCCCTTTTATTCTTTTGTAGACAAGTGATGTTTCCAAATGCAGAATGGCCTCATAAAAAATTTAAATTCAAGGCCCTTTATATTTCTTTTGAAAAAGTTCAAAGGAGTACGAATTAGCATATGCCAAAGCTAGGATGGTGCAATGCACCTGACACACCACCTCTGTTACACAGTGCAATGTTTTCACTGCACAGTAACTCACATTTCACTGAAATAACTGAGTAATAGAAAGAGGAAAGGGGGACAGGAAATAAGGCATGGGTATCAAACAAAGACAAAGTGATGTAAACAATTAGGAGTTTTGTATTCAAAAAGCTTTGGGGCAATTTTGTCTGTTATTTATATTGCAATACTTCCTCTGTGTCTATGAGAGGAAACACTGCATTCTGCTGAGTATAATTGTACTGACCTCGTCCACTTCCTCCTCCCTTTGGCGGTTGGGCTTGGTGTAATCCAGAGGTCCCTCCCATTCCTCCTGCTTGTAGGCGTGCAGGTTTGGTGATGTCATCCCACTACTTCCACCGTGATGCAGTGAAGAAGAAGAGGAGGAAGAAGGGTCAGGAGAGCGAACCCCGGGACTAGTGGCGGACAGACTGCCCTCTCGTTTACAAGGCTTCTTCATACTCAGATCCAGGGTGCCATTCTCATCCACCTCAATGTCCAATTCCTGGAGAGACAACACAGGATATTCTTAACTTGTTAATTCATACAATTACTCGTCTTGGACCAAAATGGTTAGTTCTTCTTAATGAACCTAATGCTGGCTAGTCACAGGAGCCAACCTACCCATTTAGCTGGCTAGGTGGGTAGGATGTGTAGCTTTCTTATTTTTTTGGCATTTTTGTCTTAAATAACAGTACAGCACAAGTCTCAACCCACCGAGACCTCCATTTTACCCTTATTGTTACTAACAGGAGCTTGCTAACTAAGGTGATATTCATACACAAAATAGTAACTCACTTTCCTATGGTGGACTTCAGTGTGTTTGAGAAGGAGCCTCGTATACACTGTGTATCATTAATTCATTATTAATTAATTGAATCACCCTCTCCAGCAAATCATGTTGTGGTTCTACACATGCAGTAACATACTCACATTTTATTTTTATTTTTCTGAATCATAATGTCACCTAACCCACAGGTCCACTCAGGCATGGATTTAGATACAGATGAAACTAAACTTTACAGATGAAATGATTTATTTATTTCTATTTCCACCCACCCACATTCACCTGCTTGTAAAACTGCCCCCAAGCTTGTATCCAAACATGCACTGGCACAGTCATGCACCAGTTTGAGTGCAACATGTTCGAGTGCAGCACCACCTTCGCTGCTTAAGCATGTCATTAATGATAGCTAATGTACTCCAGTAAAACTTTGCCAACAGCACCAACACCATGGTTCATCTCTCCATGGTCTATCATAGTGCTGGCAGATTAACACACACAGAGGGGGTATGATGAGCCATGTTTTCAGCATTCATCTAAAATGGCGCTCGTACAGGCTGGTCAAGGGCCAGAAAAATCAAAGGGTTAGAAGGAGGAGGAGAGAACATGGGAACAGTTCCCAGAAACGTCCCTGGTTGATGAGCTCAGTGTTCCAATGTTTCAATATTGGATTTAAACTGGCTCTGATTCTGATTCCAGATCAGTCACTGGTTACTCTATGTGGTAACACTGTGCTGCTAAGGCCTGCTCTTGGATCAGTGCCTCACTGAATAACACCTTACTCTGCTGTGCTGCCAGCGACATTAATCTTCACTTTTTATCTTCCTAAAACCATGTCAGGAAATCGAAAAAGGATGAAGCAGTCACTTTCTCTCCTCTGTGAGGCAAAAAGGCTTTTAAAAATCACAATATGGGGGAAAGTGGTGCTCCAATTACACCTCCTGTGCACAGAGAGGGGAGAGAGGGAGTGAATGATAGAGTGATAGAGGGGTATAGACAGAGAGGCAGAGGGAAGCAGTGATACTTGCATAGGGAGAAGGACAAGAAGATAAAAGAAAGTATAAAGAGATGTGAACAGAAAATGAAAAAAAGAGTGGTGGGGTGGAGAAGGAGAGTGAGAGATCTGTCCGGCAGATAATGAAAAAAGGCTACCTGGTGGAGAAGTAATCCAGGGAACTGGCAGCCAGCCAAATTCAATAACAACATGAAAAGTGTGTGGGATGGAGGGATGAAAGGATGAAAGGATGAAAGAGAACGGGAGAGGTGATGCAACTGCATCTCAACACCATCCTGTTGCTGTAAGCCAATGCCTCCTGATGATATATTCATGCAGAGCTGATGGGGAGGGAGAAAAAGAAGAGGAGAGGAGAGTAGAGCTCTCCCCTCTCATCTCACCAGCTGTGGCCTGCAATGTTTCAATCTGCACTACAATCAGCTAATAATCTCTTCCTCTGAGTGCTATGAAGAGTAGAACAGGGTAACACTTTACAAAAACAAATCATCCATATATAACTGATGCAAATTGTCTGCAAGGAGATTTTTGATAGGTGATGATGGATTTATTTCATGGTCTTCAATTCTTCAATTACAATCGGTAATCTACCTACTAATTCTACAAACGTCTCACTGCCTGTTTGTATGTGCGACTGCAAATCTCAAAAACCATTTATCTAATTGGCTTCACACTTCGTGTATGTGTATTGTTAAGAGTCCGAGGAAGTGCAGTATCTCAGGTGCTGATCTCCGCCAAAGCAACAACATTCATCGAATCACTTCCTCTTTAGCAATTTGTCTACAAAGTAAAAGCACATTGTTTTGTTGATACAATACTTTATATGAAGCAGAATAACTCAAAGATTGTGTCAATTGAAAAAATAACACTGCTTGAGTAAATCATTCAAACCTATATATAAACCACACACAGGAACAGTAATAAAGCAAATTCTGATTGATTTTATGAAAAACATTGATTATAAAATCTTCATTGCAGATAAACCAGGTAGGATTAATGCAAAATGTTTTAACTTCACTCTGCACCATAGACACCATGTTTATAAAAAGCTCTACACACAAACAATAAAAAGTGACAGCATATTGTAGAACTGTTTGAGGAGAACTCACTAATGACAAGGACAGGACGAGAGAACAGAACATGACAAACAGAAATGTTTAAAACAGGAACTGCACCAGTAAACATTTAGAAGAAAAAGTCCAGTCTGGTAACCTTGTTTTGGGGTTTAGTACTGAGGTTCTCGGGTTTCTCCCAGCAGCGTGTGGACAGATTGAGGATGGCAGTGGCAGCCATGTGAGCAGCTTCAGCATCCTGGGAGTAGTCGTAGGCCAAGCTGGAGCTCTTTCCGTAACCGTGGAGACTGAGACTGGGCGACGAGGACTTGGGGAATGAGGGCTTAGCTACAGTGGGACAGAAAGTTAATTTTAGATCAGAGGATAGGATAATATTATATAAATACAAAAAAGTTAAGTATATATCCTTGAATAATAGTGATTGCTGGTAACACAACCAGACAAACTTAATATAGTTTAAGTAATTACTACGAACTTACTAGTTATATATAAAATTTACCTTTTACCTATCAAGCCTACTGCTCTTGAATTATTTCAACTTTGCATTAAAAGAAAGAAAAACAAGCAGCCAGAAAGTCACTGCGCCAGCCAAGAAACAGTCCATCAACATAGAAGAGTTAGCTGTTCCCTCAACTAACTGTTCCACTCTTTGTGCTAAGCTACCTGTCTGCTTCATATTTAGCATCCCTAGCATATGAGAGGGATGTTAATCTTCTAATACAACACCCAGAAGGATGTTATATTTTTCTTATCTATATCTTATATTATAGAACAATATGTCACATCCCAACCAGAACCCCACAAAAGAAACCAATGTTCCTCTCTTACTTTTGAAGGCTTTGGGTGAGGTTTCGCTGGTGGGCATCTTTGGAGCAAGCAAGCGCTTCCCGAACACTTGTGCGTCGAAGCTTGCATAATCGAAGGTTACCTTGGAGTACTTCTCCAGCTCCTTGGCCAGGTTAGCGCGAGGCGTGGCAGGTGCCATGTTGGGCCTGTAGTTGCCGTACTGTGGAACCTCCAGCTGCTTCACAAAGCACATGGGCCTGTGGGGGGAGAGAACGAGAGAACGTCATGGTGGTGTTGAAAAAAAAGAAAAGGAAAAAAAAGCATGGCCAGGGAATTAAAGACAAACTAAGGCAGAAAGTGGAATAGAAAGGAATAAAATGGAATGGTCGATGAGAGATGGGAAATAAAAGAGGATTGATGCAATAAAGAGTCACACAATCGAAACAAAAAACAGAGAGGAGAAGAAGAGAACAAGAGAGTGAGGGAGGGAGGTAGAGTAACACAGAGAGTAAAGATAGAGGCAACGGTGTACTTAGCAGGAGTGCAGTGGGATTAAAAGCTCTCTTATCAGCAGAGGGCACATTTGCATGTTGTACAGCATGGAATTTATGAGCTCTAAGCCCTCTCGTTTTCCTGGAGAGCCTGGTCTTTTGTCAGACCTGTTGGCGTAAATCCACTGATAGACCAGGGAGAGACGGAAGGGCAGGGGAAGAAGGCAAGAAGGCAGAGAGAAGAGTGGAGAAAAAAAAGGGAATGCAAGGGGAGTGGTGGAAGAGGTAGAGAGGGGGTCGGGTTGGCGTGGGGGCTAAAGACAGGAGTGACCTCGACCCCCCCCCCCAATATCAGAGACTTCCATCCTCTTTGGCCCTCTGCATCCTGTACCACTGAAGCCCATATCACAGTCTCTTGTCTCCAGCCATACGCTCATTAATAAGCTACATGACCCAGCCTGTAGTCACACTGCTGTGGGGGTGGCCTCCACACGCTGCAGCACCAATAATACATGCTCACAACAGAGCCGCTCTGAAGGAGGCTTTTAAAGGAACGAACAAAACTTTCTACCACTGATCACAGCGGCCTTTTTATTAATTCAACATGAATTCCATTAGAACATGGATTGCGAGAGGAATTCCTCAGTCCCATACATGACAGACAACCAAGTTCATATTAATAACAATGTGAGGAGGAAAAAACTAAACAAGCCTTATTATGTTTTAATCCTCGATGCTTTGTCTGACCACTGATGAGGTTTTCCTCAAGGAAAGCAATTATTTTTCCTATCCCCGCAATGCCCCTATAACTTGCATAATTAGCTTATCGGCTGCATTACTAATTAAAATACCAATGACGAAGAGTGCCGACTTAGCATAATACCAGCGTCTGGTTTGTGTTAATTATCATTCTTTTGGCTGTGATCATGGTGCCTGGCCTGTTGGGGAGATGAATGGAGATAAAGAGATCTCAGTGTTTGAGGTGACAGTAATGATTAGACCGACAGACTGGATGCTTCAAGCCAGTCTCGTTATATTGAAGCCATTCATGGGCCAGCACCACCTGGTCATGAGGTGCACAGTAACCACGGTTAGGATTGTCTCTGTGGTTTCCATCTGTAGTAAAGTGGCCGTCCTTGAAGAGGACTCAGCTGTGTGAGGCTCGGATTGGAAGGGACAGCTTTTATGTAGGTGAAAGGTTCACCTGTTCCTTTTAGTCCCGGTCATTTAATATTGAAGCTGTGGAGCCCCGCAATTAAAGGGTTATCATATGAGTCAAAAGCATCAATATGTCCATTATTCATATTAGTGGTTAGATAATATAAATGCAGTGTAAAAGGTAATGTATTTTTACTTATAAACTCTAACAAATCAGTTGGTTCAAAAAGCTTCGTACATGTCCTTTACATCCAATATAATTATTTTCCTTTGTTGGTTTTGGCAAACATTTAATGATTTATTTATTCACTATCCCCAGTTCCCTCATATCAGTTAATGCAGCACTAACACTGATAATGTTGGTTGTTTGCTGACACAGAAACAGTTTCCACTCCAGCAAAGTGTTCCAGCAACTGACACTGCAGCTAATGGAGGAAAAACCCTATATGGTGTTTGCTAATAGCTAATTAGCATATAAGGGTAGTCTATTTGGGTGCAGCACGGTGGAGCTGTGCACTGTTGCCTCACAGCAAGAAGGCTCCTGGATTGAATCCTGGTTCAACCTGGGTCTTTCTTTGTGCTGTTTATATGTTCTCCTCATGTCTGTGCAGCTTTTCTCTGACTTCCTTCCACATTCTAAACATATGCAGATTGGGGTTTAGGTTAATTGGAGACTCTTAATTGAAGAATGTGTGAATGTGAGAGGGAATGGTTGTTTGTCTCTCTATGTCAACCCTGTGATACGCTGATGCCCTGTCCAGGTTGTACCCCGCCTCTTGCACAATGTCAGCTGAGAGTGCCTCCAGCTCCACCCATGACCATCAAAGGATAAGGCATATAGATAACGGATGGTTGGATGGATAAATGTTTGTGTGTATATATATATATATATATATATATATATATATATATATATATAATAAAAGCCTTACATTTATTTTAACATCATGACAACAACATTTTTGACCCATAAGATAACCTCAGGACTCCATGCTTGTCAAGTGCTGAAGTCATGTTTGGATCCTTCTCTGATCACCCACCTTAACACTCTGTCATTGGGACTTCCTTTCAGGTGCTCGCTGCCTGGCGGAGAGAGAGGCAGCTTATCGTGGCTCTTTGACAGCTTCTCTGCAGCAGCGATGGGGCATCCAGAAAGACTGGAGGGAAGGAGGAGGATAAATAAAGATGAATATTAAAAAGGGGAGCATGTTGCTGACTATGTAATTCTGCATCACACTGATGTCCACTGACACATCCACTGTCCTGCATACATGTGTGTATCGTATGAGCTTGCAAATACACAAAGGGGAATACACATCCTGCGCACAACGCTCACATTTGCAGGAATACAGAGTCAAACACAAATGCAGATCTACACCATAGTGTGATTTGTGAATACCTGCGGTGTGTGTTACGGTTGCTGTTAACATGGCCCTGACCGGTGCAACCAGGAGTTGGACACTTCAGCACATTTTCATGCATCGCCAGAACTGAGAAGACAAAGTACAGACAACAACACGGTGAGAGAAAATTCACAATGTTTGACTTTCCACCAAAACTACAATATTTCCTCCCCACAGATGTGTCAAATCTTGTAGTGTCAACTAGGTTAACCACTGTTGGTAAATCCTTAGTTGTAAGTCCATCGCTAATTGGTGGAGGAGGGTGAGTATGGCAGAAGCTTTTATGTTTCTCACAAGCTCTTCTTTTGTTTTCAATGCAATAAAAATATAAATACAAATTATTCCATGCTCCTAAAAATACTATAATTATTCTCTAATTGCTTTTGTACATACCCTAAATACCAGCAGACCTATTAGGTGAATCTTAATGAGAAAATAGCAGAGAACTGGACTGCATTTGATTTGGAACTGTAGTCATGGTTACAGATGGATGACCTTTGATATGTATGTAGGAAGCATCTTTACAATCACATGGAGATATAGGGCCGGGCGGTAATAACATAGTACCACTGCAGATTCCTCTCTGCTTATTTTTAGTGAAACAAATCAGTCAACCAAATCCAACAATTGTGAAATTTCTTAGTACGTCAATGTGTTTGAGCTGTCAACTTTTACATGTTTGAGTGTATCCTCTCTCGGCAGTATAGGTCTAATAGCCTTAACATGAGAATTTTACTGTAGCAGCTACAGCTCGTGCCCTGCAAGCACAAGCATGGTCTGAGCATCTGAGGCCAAGGCGACCTTGGTTCAGTAAGCCTGGATCAGAACACCAGCTCCTCAAAACCTCATGGAATCATGAGTAAACTGGCATTAAAGTACTTATGTGCCTAGCGCTACAGTGAGGAGAGGTAAGCAGTGGGTTTCCATCAATGTCAGACTGCCCTTTGTTGTCATTTTCCCTCTCTCTGTGCTTATTTTCATCTTCTAAGCAGCTGAAAAGGACTCACTCTCCGGGGGGATCCTGTCCTTGTGCGGACAGCCTGACAGGCTGCGGTGGTGGGGGTAAAGGCCGGTCACATGACCCGTCCCATCACACCCCGGAGTGGGACACTTGATCTCCCTCTTCTCTGGCCTACTGCTCTCTGGAGGAAGGAGGATGAGAGGGTCGAAGCAGAGAGCCAGAGGACAGGAGAGGAGAGGAGAGGAAACAAGGGAAGAGGAGAGGAAACGAGAGGGAAAACAGAGTGATAAGAGGGACAGAGAAAAAGAAGCAGAGATAAGAGGAGAGTGGAATGAGCAGTGGATAAGGAGGACAAAAGCAAATGGTTAATGGCATCAGACATTCTGCTTGGCTGAGCATGAAATCGAGACATATTTCAGACAACTGTACAAAGGCAACACCATCTGTATCTGCTCTTCATGTCTTATGTATCTCTGTAAAGGGAAGGTGTTTTGTGCATTGGTCTAAACGTGATGTGTGTGTTTCTGTATGTACCTCACCACCAAATCTAGGACATATTGCAGCCTTTTTCAAGTTAAGAGAAAATCGAACTATTTGTCCCGTAAGGTTTGACCATTTCCATCCTCTTGCTACGCGAGCCAGGTATTTTCAAGGATCACCTTCAGATTTCGAACAAAACAACAAATAACAAATCAGGAGGAAATGACACAGCTATAATTTACACCTAATTAAAAGGTATCTAGTCCTCCCTACTGCTATTGTTGGAGGTAGGCCAGCCGGTATCAGTGGCAGCGGAGAGAGGGATAAGGAGCAAGAGGATGGTGTGATGCTCTATTGGCCTTCAAATTGAATGTTAACGAGACATGCATTTCCTAATTAGTGCTGAGCAGAACAGGAACGTCACCACAGGAGGGAGCTGAGGCCAAGGAGAGGGCAACACTACCAGGCATGTAATCACACTACTGCAATACTGTGAGGAGCATGACAAGTGGGCAGAGTGCCAAGTGTGAAACACAAGGCCCGAACACATGCAGCATGTAAACAAACACTCCACTTCCGACTGTGGAACAACCTGCACTCTTCCCTTTTCTCCCTTCCCTCCCTCTTGTTTTCTCGCTGTCATGTCGTCCTCTTCCCTCTCTCGCTGCTGTCCCTCCTCAATCTCTACTCAAGCACTTCCTCTCCACTCTTCATGGAAGTCTATTCAGCTGGAACTACTTCATACCCACACAATTGAGAAGGGAGGATCTAAACGGGGCTCGGTGACTCATCGCTGTTTATTCGACACACTGCTCTGTGTTTATTTGTACACTCTGCCTTCAACATTAAGTTCAGCACATGACACAAACTGCTGGTTTAAAGCAACACGTTCTCTACCCCCACTGCACATGTGACCACATTTAAGAACGGCACAGGTGGTTTTGCATGTTTACACCTGCTGATTATAAATTGTGATTACTAATTGACATTTTCCAAATCTTATCATTTTGGACAGATTTCTAAGAAGAAAATAAGGAGTCATTGCTTCCGTCATTAGGGTGCAAAAATTAACTTTTTTTAACTATGGCAGTGAACACTTGGCTTGACTCACTCCATATGAAAATTTTTACAAATCAACAAATCAACAAATCAACCTATAGTGTACCGCAACAAAACTGTAGTAAATTCCTTTACTGAAAGACACGACAGAATTTTCCTTTATTGCTGTTGTGTTGTCTTATTTTGATTCTACTACAACTCACACAGTACTTTGTCATGTGATGAAAAAGCACGCCCATGTGATGCCACTGTGGTTTAAAAAAATAAAGCAGATGTACTGTCTACGTCATGTCTCGTGCATGTGTTAGCTCTGCCCTCCTCTCTTGGTTTCTTCGTCCTACCTTTGCTGAAGTAGCTCTTGCGGATGACGTCCAGGTGCTTGGGCCTGTCATCCATGGTGAAGTATCTCTGGTGGTGTATATCTGGGGCACGGAGCAGCTCTCTGGGCCCAGCTGGTTTCACCTGCTCTGCCTTCAGTGCAATGGCTTGCTCCAGCAAGCCCAGGTTTCCTCGGGTCATGTCAAACATCTCTGACTCGTCTGTCACCGTCGAGCGCTGTGACAGGCTGTCTTCGTCATCACGTTCGTCATCCCCATCCATGTCATCGTAGTCTTTCTCCTCCGACTTATCTGATCCCACCTCAATAATGTCGGGAGAGGCTGAAGACAAGGCTTTGTGGATTTTATAGTTCTCAACTCTTGGGATTGGAAAGTAGTCCTCCAGTGGACTGGCCCTGTGGGAGCTGTAGCTTAAAGGAGGGCTGTCCTTATAGTTGTGAAGAGGACTAGGTCTATGAGAGTTACATGTATCAAGTGGACTTGTCCTGTGTGAGCTGTAGTCCTCCAGTGGCCCAGCCCTGTGGTCTTCAGTCTCGATGTGTGTTCCCTGAGCTGCTGCAGTGCTGGTGATGGTGCGGATGGCAGTTGGCACATCAGAAATGGGCAGAACATGGTCCCTGTGGTCCTCTTCATCTCCCTCCTCATCCTCCTCTGAATGAGCTGAAGTGTCCTGCCTCTGCTGTGCTGGCACTGCCACCTCTTCCTCCTCTTCCTCCTCATCTTCATCATTTATCTGTTCGTTGGGTACATCGGCAGTCTGATATTGGGGGTTTTCCTGGCTCACGTGGTTGCTCCTGTCTTCGCACTCTTCTTGCTCATCCTCCACCTCCTCCTCCAACTCTGTTCCCTTCACTTCAACCGCCTCCTTCTGCAGAACAGATGACTCTTCCACCACTTGAACTCTATGTGTTGCCTCCTCCTCTTCCCCCTTATTCGTGCCCTCCTCCTGCTTGTCCTTTACTTCTTCACCCCACTTGGCTGCCACAGTGAGATCCTGCTCCATCTCCATAGCAACAGCCTGCTGAATGGCTACAGTTGGAGCATTGTTGTCGGAAACTCCGCCAACATGGAGGAGAGAGTTGTCCCTCTCTTTGGCGCTCTGAGATGGTACCTGACACTCCTGGGGTGCAGGTGGCGCTGAGCTGAGCTCGGGCTCGATGATCACACACTCTTCCTCTGTGGAAACAAAGAGGAAAAGGTCAGTGAGTCATGCAGTGAACTGAAGATGTTGTCAGCAATATCTTTATCATCACTGGCTTCTGCTCTGCCAAGTCATTCCCTATGAACTCGCAATTAAATAAAAACTGCTGCTGTGACAGTGTCTTTAGGTGTAACACAGCTTTGAGATGCAGAAAGAAGCTTATTGAGAAGAATGGCAACTCACCTGCAATATTACTGATCTACTCAGAGAACTTGTTGTAACTTGTGGGTGTTTTTCTAACTCTGGTGGATAACACACACCACCCCCCAATGATCTCACTGATTTGCTTTGCCTTCACATCTTGCAAATCCTTGATATGTTATGTTATTGCACACTAAATGGTGTGTGGGGTTGTGGGACTCTCTCGCCCTGGGTAAAGTCTCTCAGGCAGTGCTAATTTCAACAAGAACATTTCACGTGCAAAAACAATTAAGTTAGGTTGACGGAGAGAATCATCCCATGTTTTGTTGCCATTTCTTAGGGGGAGTTTTGTTAAGTAAATACTAGTGCAGTGCCAATAAAGCTGGTAAACATAAGGCTATGTGCAGTTGACAGTTTAAACCGTGCAAAATCAATGGAGGGACGTCTATTTTCTTGACAAATGCTCATCAAGAAAAACTGTACTTACCTCAGCAACACACCCGCCGAGATTAAAGTGGTTGTCAGGTGAATATTGACAAACAGACGGACAGACGGAGATTCCCCTATTTAGTCAGATAATTATCATTACTCCATGACTTCCTAGAGGTGACAGCTTTAAATCTCTTGTCTTGTATGAAAACCAAAACCCAAAGATATTTATTTAACAGTGACAGGCCTATAAAATAGAGGTAAACACCAAATGTCTACACGTGAGAAGTGGGAACCAGTGACTGTAAATATATAAATTGAAATGATTAACTGATTAATTGACCACTTGTTTCAGCACTAACTGGCTTCATAGGAAAAGGATGTAAATATAAGAGTATTGTTAGGTGTAGTTGTAGTAGACTTTTCCTCACAGAGGAAAGATTGGTGTCACAGGGAGAAAAATCTACCTTCATCAGCTCTTGTGTTCTCCTCTTTCTGATATGTGTCTTCCTCTTTCCTCTTCCCGTCCTCCTCATCCTGTAAACTCTGCATCTCCACCTCCTGTCCATTTGTCTGTCCGTCCTGCATTAGGTCTTCCGTCATTTCCTCTATCTCCTCTACAACTGCCTCCCTGTCCTCCTGTTCATCCTCCTCCTGCTCGTCCTCCTCCTTGGTCTCTGCTGCTTTCTCGCCATCCTTTAACCCCTCACCCTCGGCCTCGCTGCTGGCGTCACTTTCCACACTGAAGCCCTCGTCCAGGGCCAGCTTCAGGGGCTGGGACTTCCTCTTGGATGCAGGCCGCTCTGTTTCCTGCTCTTGCTCCTGATCTGCCTCTGCTTCCTCCAGACGGCGTTTTCTGGCTATGGGGCAACCCAGAACACTGATGGAGGAAAATGACGGGATGGAAAGAGGTAGGAAAGAACAGAAAGAACAGAATCAGGGTTGTGATCAGAAAACCACACACAGACACTAACACATCTAACCTCATGCACCTCATCATGTCCATGAGTGAGTTCATGCAGCATGATGGAGGGTGTGTGAGTGTGTTCCGACATGAAGAAGGAGGGAGCGGTTCTTTTAGCAGAGACTTTGAGTTGACACTTGTGGCCTAAGGGGGGCGCCATGCTGTTCACCCAGACATCACAACCAATCTCAGCCAATTGACTGGAACGTTTAATGAACAACTTGTATGGAGAGGCGGGCAGGCAAGGCAGTGGAGGGTGAAATCCAATAAACTCCCTCTTACTCTCACCTGGGAGATGCCGAGGGAGATTGAGGGACGATCTATAAACAAAGTGCATCTGAAATTGCCTCCTGACCGAAAACACATGTAAACAAATAGCTAATATCTGCCCCTCAATAAAGAGGAGTCACAAGTCAGTGAGCCGCCCCGAGTCCCAAAGCGTCTCTGAGGGCAAGTGACACAGACGAGGAATGGAGGAGGCAGAAGGAAGCTGGAATTAATAACTTGGAGAATTCACATTTCACTTCTGTGCACCAAAAACTTTACTTCTTATATAGGTTCAGATTTAGAGGCTGTGGGAATTGTATGTCATCTGACATTAAGTGTCATGTGATTCTTAGAAATCCTACGATTACAATTTTTCTTTTTGATCTGATTTTGGCCCTTTGGGTAAATTACACAACCAACTTTGGCCTGTTATTAACAGAAGAGGAAAGACATTTTTAGGCATCCTTCTAATCTTTTTTAATCTTTTCCTTTCACTTTATTCTCCTTATTTGTAATAAATTGATTGCAGGAAAGGAAAAACTAGCTAGTTACCAGGGGTAATTGTCATTTCAGGTAGTGTTGATCTTAAAATCTAACCCTCAGCAAATAAACATGTTTCCCCAAATATCCGACAATTGTTTTAAAGAACCGAAGTGAAATGCGAAATCTTCCACGAAGCAGATTGGGCAGAGAGCACGAGGAGGACAGAGAGACAGAGACGAAGGACAGACAGAGGGTGGGTTTTCAATCTGCCCTACCTTCTGTGTCGTGAGTATCTCCCACTGATATGGCCAGAGCCATTGCATCCAAGGGTGGGGCAGCTGGATGAGATGGATGGAGGTTAGAGATATGTTTAAGACATGGTGCATTTTAGTTCCTATGCAGAAGCAGTGATAACCACAGGCAATAAAAGTCGTAAAATAAGATAAACAACAAAGCAAAGCAGAGCAAAGACATGCAAGCTGGGCACACTTGTCACACAAATGCACATGCAAAGAGATATGTATCCCCCCCATCCTTCCAGCAGACACACAAAACGCATGAATGCAGGTGGCATCAAGCCGGAGAGAACATAATATTGTGTGTCGTTCATCAACCCTGGCCTATATCCTGTTACTATGAGGGATAAGGATCAGCCGAGACCTGCTGTAATTTCCCCTTCTCTGCTCTCCTCACCAGTCATCATCATCAGGTCTCTCTCCCTCTCTCTTTTCTCTCTCTCTCTGTCTCCCCTTTGATTCAGGTTGCTATGACCCCTCAGGACGGCTCATTTCAATTCTCATTAACTTCCCCCAGCAATTGCCCTTTATTACTCCAATTATCCTAATTATTAATTTCGCTTATTAAAAAATGCAGCATTTGCATTTTAAATGAGATGCTCTCTGGCCTCCCTATACTGCTTTTTTTCTTTATCCAGAAACTGAAAGGGCTTTTTTCGGAGTGCTGAGCACAGAGCAATGCTTAAAGGTGAAGTGTGTCAAAATGAGAGAGGATGAAAAAAAATAATTTAGAAGGAGGCAGAAGATAGAGGACAATGGGGTTCATGACTGGTGAGGCCCTCAAAGCCGCCGCCTGGCTGGGAAAGAGAGAAGATCAGGTGGAGGGAAAAGAGGAACTAAATAATCGCCCTTCACCATCTTCTCTCCTCGTGCTGTATTCTTCGATCGGATTGCAAAAAGATCATACACCCTTTTGATTGCGTCTGCTGTATGTGCTCATAGCAGGAAATAGCGAAGGGCTGTGAGAAATCAATACCAGCCTGTTGGAGGCAATGACCACGAGCTGAGAAGTGCTGATGATGATAAATAAAAAATAAAAATATACAGCATATCTAAAGAAGTAGTGATAGTGAGTCTACAAGTGCCGGGGGTGGTGCACATAAAGGACGTTTATGAAAGGGGTTTGCACAAAGATGAAGGTGTTTCCTTACCTCAGCTCTTGTCCAACGAGTTCAATAGGAACTGAGAGAAATGGGGAGAGAGAGAGAGAGAGAGGGGGGGGGGAGGAGAAGAAAGACACAGGGGGGGGAGAACAAAGGTGAGCGACTGCTAAGAAAGCTGTGCTGCTAAAAGAAACTCAGATCAATAAATCACAAATGCATACAAATCCCATGAGGCTTCCTGACTGCATGATCAGGAGGAAGAAAAAAAACCTACACACTCCTGAGCTCACATACAAACACACACACACACATATATCTAAATGCAAACATACACACATTCAAACGCCTGTTCACAAAGGCAAGCTCAAAACAAACAGTATAAGAGCTGGCCGGCGCAAACATACTGTATGAATAACACACAAACACACACAGGCTACCACAAAAACATGCACGCAGAAGAGAAAACCTAAATCAGCCAAATTGCATAGTGCTGTTCAGAAAAAGTGACAATTATATGCAGACTCCAGCAATAAAACATGATTAATTGTTGCACTTTAGTTATCATAATTGGGAAAATGAAATTAAAAGGAAAACTGCCTTCATCAGTAGAAAACAGCACTTCTTTCAGGAACAACTTACTGTAATTGCCTTCAAAACATAAATCAAGCACAGCTCACAAACAATACAGCCGCACACACACACTCCTCTCTGGGCTGACTGTAGGCATCGATTGGGAGTTGAGCAATAGAATGAGTTTGGAGAAATATCCTATTTTCATTTGGAGCAAACGAGAAAACAATACGATCCTGGAGAATTCAGTTTGGGCTCCGATATCACATGCATTAATCACACGTCAGAAGGACCCTGGGTATCAAGATACACAAAGTATACAGAGATTACAAACACCACACACACACACACACACACACACTGTTTGTGTGGGTGCAGAATCTCAGTTTCTCAGTCTTTCATCATGCAGTTGGAATGACTGGATGTCTTTCTGAATGCCCTGTGAACTGTAGCTCACACGCACACAAACCTGAACACATAAAAACACAAAAAGAAAAACCCATAAATCAATATAGGTACAGTAGGCCTATATACACTCCATAAATGTATGAGGCATATATCTATAATAACCAAATAATGAAGATTTTCAAAAACAGAAAAACAATGAATAATATTATCATTATAATATATTATTCATTGTAAAATCAGTAAATTTGTTTGTAAAAGTATCTTGTTGGTTCATATTGCATGATTTTAGGAGGTCTAGATGTAAAAATCGTGGCCATTTTTCATGCACTTATACACTGGTCCCTAACTTGCAGGCTTCGGTATGAGGTGCAGAGGTAGCGCAAGTCTGATGAAAACTGATGAAACAGTGTTCAGGATGAACATCGTAGAAAGTTACAACTATCTACATCTCCATGTTTTTAGCTTCAGGCCTGAATCTGAACCATGGAGTGGGGCGTGTAGTGGTTAGCACCATTGGCTCAAAGTAAGAATGTTCTGGGTTTGAACCTGCATGTCCACCTGTGTGGCGTTTGCATGGTCCACCTGTGCATGTGTGGGTTTTCCTATGGTTGTGGTTATGTCAGCTCTGTGATAGGCTGGATGCCCCCCCTGTGCACAGCTACAAGGAGGAACCTTTAAATGACAGATCCTGAAGTGATGGAGAGAAGTGACAAACACTCACCTCTGATTCCCTTGGACCGAGTGCGAGTCCGCTTGTCATCACCCTCGATACTCATCTGAGGTGGAGAGAAGAGAGAAAAAGAGGGAGCACAAGAGGAGGAGAGAGTGAAGAGAGTAGTGTGGAGGAGAGAAGAGAGAAAAGAAACCATCAGTGCTGTCACTATATTTGTGGCTCACATTCAATCGTCCTTTTCTTCCTCTGCTTCGAAACAAAAAACCCTCACTCAACACCTACCAATCAAAATACAAGAAAGGCAACACTGATACAAAGACACAATCATATCTTTAATTCCTTATCCCTCACCCCTTCTCACCCGTTTCATCCTGTCACCGCAGGGAAAAAAACACAGAGGTTGTATGCCCTGCTCACTTCATCACAATAAAGACGGAAATAAAAGCTGCATGGTACAGAAAGGGAAAACAAACCTTGTTGTTGAAGCTATACTTTCATACTCCCCCCCCACACACACACACACACACACACGCCCTCACCCGACACACGTCTGATCACTCTCCCTGTAATTTCCTGCACCTGAGTGGTACACATGATTGTACGCTGTGCAGAGGCAAACGGTGGCGCTCACGCAGAGGCCATGGCCCCTGTAAGCAGCGGGAGTGACAATCATATGCTGAAAATAATAATAAAGCAAAAACACACAGTCCACTAAAAAGCCACTGTAATAACCCTTTTACGGAGGGGTGTGTGTGTGTGTGTGTGTGTGTGTGTGTGTGTGCGGCAGGGTTAACACCTGCTCCTTTGTGGCTTAAAAGCCGAGCCAGGAGTAGGCAGCAAGTACGATAGCGCACGCACACACACACACACACACACACACACACACCTCCTCAGCACTACCTCTCCATGCTCAGTGCTGCTCTCAGTGCACTATAGAGCTATCAGATGCTTTTTAGACACAATGGAGCCATTAGCTTTGATTACTGGACTCAGGGTTTTTTATACTACAGGTCTCCCTTCTTTCTCTCTTTCTGACTCGCACTTCCTCCCTCCTGTGACCCCCCTCCCACACACACACATATTCCCCGCAAAACTCTCTTTATCCCCCCAGTTGTCTACACCACCTCCCCCTCCCCATGCATTGGCACTTAGCTGCTTTGTTGCTTCTGTATAGTCAAGTTGGCACCGCCACAGTGGGATTCAAACATGGGGTCCCTGTTTCTCTTCTTTTTATCCCTCTCTCTCACTCTCTCTCCTCTAATTGGCAGTGCCCCTTTCCTGCTAATAGACTACTCATGAAAAGAAGGAGAGAAAGAGGGATGAGAGGAAGATGAAGCACGCTGTTGTTGTTAAGGGCTTTACTTTTTTTTTTGCCCCGAGGAGGGTACGCTTCATTCATTAGCATCTAGTTTTTGGCCGGAGGTACAGGTGCAGGCCAGAGCCCCTCCCTTCCTGTGTGGGTCTCCACCGTCTTGGCCTGTCCTCTCTGTCTCTCACCACTCCGGCCTCCACTCTTTTGATCGAGCGCTGTTAATGTGGAGGTCAAGCAACAAGCAGCAGCTTTGTGCCCTGCCTGAAGGGAGCAGTTGACTCCTTCTGTGCTCCACTCACAGTGCTCAGTGTGGGAAGAGGAGCGGATGAGTGCGCAGTGAAGAGTTTCCAGTCAATGTGTGTGTGTTTGTGTATTCCCCTCCACACCGTCTGTTTCCTTACATTACAGTCTGCACTTGTTTCTGTGTATGTGTGAATGGAGCAGTGGTGGAATAAGTACTATAATTAAGTAAAATTTTGAGGTGCTTGTACTTCACTTTATTTTGCTAACTTATACAAGTACAACACTACATCTATCACATAACAAAGCTCGTCATAAAACATTATTTATTTTAAAGATTAAACTGCTCAACGTGTGAAGTAGCTCAATGATGTTGTCCTCGGTTGAAAAGCTGCTCAAACATTTTGTAGGAGAATGATACAAATAAATCAGTATGTTTATGGGTAAGGACAGTCTTACTGTAGGGATACGTTTCAGTTGCTTATGAGGGTATATGTGGAAATATTGTAAAATATAGCTCAACAAATAATAGCTTTAAACAAATAAAGCTGCATTTATAGTTTGAATAAAATCCATGTTGAGTCAGCTGTAACATCTGAGCACTGTGTGTTGAGAATGTATGAAAACTAATTAGCAAGCTTCCAGTGAAGTTGAAACCATTAGTAATTAAGATTGATAAACAACTGTTGTACCTTAGTTGGTTACACCTAGTGAATAACATGTAACATGTACAACAGTTAACGAAATGTAATAGATAAGTGGTTCAAATAGCTAAAAGTTCAACATAGTCAGTTAAAAGGGTTAAAAGGGAAATTCTAATGGATAAACTGTCAAAGCTGAAGGTTATGAATAAACCTTAAAATTAGCTCAAACTAATTGACAAATGGATGAAATACATTGCTAAAAGTAACGGATAAACCATTAAAATGGCTCATGGATGAGTGAATAGGTGAAGTAGTTTGCTAAATGTCATGGATAAGTGGTTGAAATACAGTGCTGAAAGTAACCTAATACCTAAAATACCTAAAAGAAACCTAAATAGGTGAAGTATTTAGCTAAAACAACAGATGCATGTTTAGAACAACTAAAAGTAATGTGTGAAATACATGGTGGTGTTGATAGGGCTGTGTGGGAACATCTATCATCTGACATCCTATCATCTTACATCTTGCAGATAATACCTCTGTACTTAAAATGTTTTATTGTTTTGTCCTTGAAATGCCATAAAAAATGGTGGAAAATGTCCATCACATTTTCTAAAAGCAGTTGACATTCAAATTGCTTTTTGTATCTGACCAACAGTTCAACAGCCGGGTGTTGATGAGCATCGAACACCCCAACAGGCAATGTTGAAGATTGACTGAAATTCTGAACTGATTATCAAGATAGAGGCCGATACATTTTCTGTTAATTTATGAAACAAAACAACAGATTTTTACCAGGCCACTACTGTAAAGATAGTGGCCTGGTTTGAAAAGAGTTAAGAGTGGATGTAAATGGCTGCAACATGACTAGAAAAGGGTCTTTTCATCTGCATCTCCTGTTCTGTACAAGCTCAAACCACTGCTGTGGTAAATTGTAGTTGCAAATTTGAATGTTGATGAATTTAAAACTGTCTTGTAAATCTGGTGAGAAGTAATGAAGGAGAAATGTTGATGAATCAAATGCTAAAGCAGGTGGAATTATAGAAATTGTAGATGTACAAATATTTGACATGACTGAATATGACTGGGGAGGGAAGGAAGATACGGGGGAGCGTGTGTTTAAGAATATATGTGTGTGAGAGAAAGAAGTGTGTGCGTGTGTGCATTTGAATAAGACTAAAACACATGTTTCTCCTTCATGAAAATATGATATACTATTATACTACTTTTTCATCCTCCCTCCTTTGCCTCCTCTTTACATTGATAGTCATCAGATGAATCAAAACCTGGACTGAAAAGGGCCCCCATTGCTTTCATGTTTGTGGAACCATAGTTACGCACATTTAAATAGGTAAACACATCGGAGTTCTCTTCTCCCTGTCCTTTTTCTCAATTCCAGCTCATTAAATTTTTATGAACACAAAGTCACAGCCAGTAATACAAGCAGGCAGGCATTTACCTGATTTCCATTATTTCTTTCAAATGGCTCTTTTTAAATGTATGTTCAAAACTTGTCCTTGTTGTTGTCTTTTAATTAGACTCCAGGAACGGTGCATGTAGGTGGGCCTACACATTACTAGAAAGAAATGTGTCTAGGTGTCTGTGTGTGTATGTGTCTATGCAAGAACCGCTATATGTGCACAGCAGAATGTGCATGTACTGTATGTGTCTTGGGGTTTAACTAGTGTGAAATGTGGTGTGGAGAGCAGTAGATGAATGAGAAAAAGGAGGAGGAAGAGAAGGAGGAAGAGGAGGAGGGAGACGCAGTTCATCCCTACAGGCTGTGTTGTACATTATCAATTATGTCCTTCTTTGTGTGCAACGGTCGGTGCAGGAGGGCCTCGGCTCTGCTCTGCATTCTGACAGCTCTATGTAAATGGCTGGCTGGGGGCAATGACTTCAGAGAGAAGGTCACCCTTCGTCCCCTGGTGCACATAAATGACTCTTTTATTCATTTTCAGGTTTACAAGAGTAGATGAAGAAAGGAGGGGGTTAAGGTGGGGAGATGAGTTGGAGAGTACTGCTCACGACCGGTGACGAAGACTGACATCTCCAAATATTACCTGCGGACAGCAGCTGCCAATTAAAGGCACGCTGCACATCTCCCTCGACAGGCAGACCACGCATGCACGGCCTCCATGTTGGATCACCGCACAGCGAGCCTTTCCTCAGTTTCACTTTAATAATTCACATGAGGCAGAGCGGAGTAGTGAGGAGGGAGGAGGGAGGAGGGGAGGGGACGTGTTCCTCGCTTGATATGCAAAAAGACTGAGCGCGTGTGACCGCGTAATCGTGTCATCCGCGATGGGATTCCAGTGTTCATAACTAAAGATCTTTTTAGCTCTTATCTTCAGTCCATTTCATTCATCTGCGTTTCGCTACAAGTTTAAAAAGATAATAAGAAGATTGTGTGGCAGGTATCATAAGTGTCAGGCCAAACAGACGGGAGCAGCTTCACATGATATAGTGTTTGAAACCAACGGCTCTCTCTCCTCAGCTCTGTCAGCAGCAGAAATCAAACCAAATCAATAAAAGTCATCTCTTCAGATGAACCCGAGCCATCGGGGGGGAAGCAAAACTACTTTTACTGGGCCCAGGGGAAAACAACCCCCCTGCCTCACCGCCCCCACTCATCTCTCTTTCAATCTCCCCTCAATCCCTCCATCTCTTTGTTGAGTGTCACACTCTCAGTTGTTACTCTATTGCAATGATTTTCTTATTATCTTCCATACATACATACTTATTTACTTTATTTGTTTATTGCCTGTTCTCGACTAAATTAGAGTAGATTGCTATTTTACTATGTCTTTAGTGTAACTTATTCTATTGTTGATAGCCATGAAGTACGTTTTGGTGGGTTTGGCTGTTTCCATGTCCTTGTCACTTGCTCATGGCAGTCACTCTCAGTATATTGAAAAGATGCATGTCTGCTGATTTGATCTTACCAAGCAGGTTAATGCCCAAAAGAGTTTCTAATTTCAAAGGTTCTTTTAAATTGATTATTTACGTCAGCATTTTCTACATCTGTTTCCAGAAAAGATTTAGAATTGGACATGAAAAGAATGTATGTGTATAATTAGCCAGTTTTCTACTGATAGCTTCTAACTCTTTCTCCCATTTATCTTTACTTTATTATCTATACTGGAGAGCTGTTGAAGTAGTCAAAATATATTTTCATTAGCTTTATTTCTGTTCTGGATAAGATATTATGATATATAAAAAAAATAATGTTTTGCCCAGATTTTCAAGAGGCAACTCTCTATTGTGATTTCATATGAAAAAAAAGGACCAGATGTTTTCAGAATATATAAACTGAAAATGTGGCAATTTGGGTCAAAGGTTTTATAATGAAAGATGGAAAGGAGGAGAGACAGGTTTCAAATGGCAGAGTGTGTTAAAGGAGAGGGAAGTAGCTGGTGGAAGAGAGCGTTTTTTACTCTGCTGATAAGGAGGAATATCATGGACAAAAAAGTATGAGCAGCTCAAGGACATCCTTTTGAGTTTCTTTTTTTTCATTGTGTTTCAATAGAAAAAAAGGTCTTGTGAAGTGAAGTGAACTCAGCAGTGGGAATACGCTGAGCTGTGCCATGCTGAGCTTAACTAAACTGAACTAAGCTGAGGCAAAGGATGGGCTGGGCCAAGCGGGAGATTTGATGTGCTGTTTGATTCATGTTTTTCTGTCCAGCTTGGCCATCAACCAACCCCCCTTCTCCCCCCAATGCACACGCAGCTTGCCTCTTTTCTCCATCCTCCCCTCTCTCTGCCTCCACCCTCTTTCACTTTCCCCGCTGAGTTAGGGATTGGGGAAATGCCCAGGAAGCAGAATCAGGGAAGGGGGTGTAGGGGTGTGGTGAGTGGTAGTGAAGAGGGATGGGGTGGAGGGGGGATGGGCTGCAGGGCCTTGTCACTCACCATGATTGGTCGACGGCTCTGCAGTCTCTGGGAGGCCTGACAGCGGCTGCTGGTCCTCTCGCCTCGTGTCCACCGCTGGTTCACCAACTCGCCCCGAAACTCATTTTCTATAGCACCAGAAAGAGAGGAAACAAGGAGGTGAGTCAACAAGGAGGGATGGGAGAAGAGGAAGGGAGGAGAGGGGGAGAGGAGGGAGATTTTGGGATAAAGAAAGAAAGAAAAAGGGGGGTCTGGGGGGGGTAGTCATAATAAATCATCAGCATCAGCACCAACGGATGGGGCAGTGGTTTGGATAAAGGATGGAGAGGGAGGGTGGGGGTGCTACTTTGAGGGAAGGACGGGGTACTCGCGCATACTGCAGACACTCCTTTATTAACTAAGAGTGTGTATGCTTTACACACACACACACACACACACACACACACACACACACACACACACACACACACACACACACACACACACACACACACACACACACACACACACACACACACACACACACACACACAGGTATGGTTAAGTGCCCCAGCTGGGGTCCCTGTCAGTCTGCTATTAGAATCAATCAAATTTGCACATTTTTATCGAGCTTTTCAGGCTGCATATAAGCATGAGGGGGATGGGTGATGCGAGGGGAGAAGGGGTGAAGAATGGTCAGTAAATAATGAATCATGCATAAATCAAAGCTCTTTTTTTCTCCCCCTCTCTCCTGCCCTTATTTTTTCATCAGGATAATAGTGCTTCACTTCACCTCCCTGGTCGGCCAGAAGAAACACACTAAATCCATTACAAATCCCTTTCCCCGCTCTTCCTACTGTCAGAGATGCTGGCGATGGCGGAGTTGTCATACAAACAGTGAGTGGAGGTGCACGTATATTTGTCCCGTCACTTTAGAGTTCAGGGAGAGTGCGGAGCATGTCACTATGAATGCCCAAGGCTGAACTTTTCAACTAGTGTAGCTTTCAGACACTTCAGCTGCCCCCATCTCGCTCTCTTTCTCTTCTCCACTCTGTTTCTGTGCACCGCCGAGCTGGTACAGTGAAACCTGATTCTTTGTCGGATATATATACACATCCATACCCTTTAGCTTTCATCTTTATGCTGTATGGATTGTGCGTCTTTGCAGCAGGCAGCAGAACGCTATGAAAGAGGAAGTGCCCTTGAGTTTATAGTGACTCCTCTTTTGTACGGGCTGCCTGTCCGTCCATCCTCAATAACATCTCAGAGAAAATAACACTCAAACGGACCATGGGTTAGTTGAATCCACTCTATTGAAAATGTAATACAAAGCAGCGATAATGATTCTCAATTCATACAGTGGAGATTCAAGGCAAAACATTCTAATTATCTGAATTTTTACTAAATGTGTGAGTGAACATTCAGAATTTAAAATGACTGCAGTGATGTATCTCTTTGAAATATCTTGCAATCAGTCTTGGTAGGTGGCAAAACATAAAACTCTTTTCACTTGAATCCCTGGCCTTTGTAGGGTGCAAGATGCATCTGTCCATCTTATTTCCTCCCACCTATTATGTGCATCTTTTCAGTGGGAGCTGTTCTACCTGCACATGCTGTCCTGTGCGTGAACCCACCGAGCAGTCAAAGTGTGCACTAAAAGCAGTGCCAATCGGAGAGCAAACAGTCGACGAGACAACAAAAGGCTGCGCGTCCGTTTCCGAGAGGGTCCCAGTGCAGACCAGCCCGTATACTCCGTGCCCCCCTCGCCCTCCCTCCTCCGCCCATCCTTACTTCAGCCCAATACATGCAAACCTTGCCAGAGCCCTGCCAGCACTCTTTGCAAAATGCTTGTTTATCAACTTTCAACACCCCCCTCTGCAAAAAAGTGATTACAGCAGCAGTACTGTTCGTCTGCATCTCTATCTCTATCTGTCTCTGTCTCAGCTAACTGTATCTCCATGCATGCAAACTCACTTTTTTCTTTATATCTTTTTTTAATCTCCAGTTTTATACTTTTCTTCCCTCTTTTAAAGTGAAGTGAAGTGAGTGTCCATCCTGTATTGTTAGTTTGGGAGACAGGGAGCTGAGGGCCCTTGCTAAATGCCAAATATATAACAGTGCTCTTTTAGGACATGCTGCCTCAGGCCCGGTGTCAGCGTCCCTGCTCACTTTGTTTAGTCCTGAGCCACTGTTCCTGCCACAGACAGAGGAAATGGATCTGGACATGTTGAACCTGCACGATATATCGGATTTCTGCGTTTTATAAAAGCAGTTAATTAATCCCACAAACCTTTCTATACTTTCATCTGTTGTTTCATGTAAAATAAAAAAACTGAACACCTGCATCTTTCCTCTTGTGAAAACAAAACAACAAACTAATTTGAGCCATGTCTGCTCAGGATATGTGCTCTCTTATTCTTTGATCCGATGCTGCTCATTCCCACCTAAAAGACTCACAGCTCGTTATTTTGCAGTGAAAATTGGAGGAGTATGAGACAATTAGCCGTTTGCCAGGGAGGTTCGGCTAATCAGAAGCAAGGGAGGCCAGAGTGGAGAAAGACGAATACAAAATGAATGGATTAAAACAGAATCATATTTCACTACCAGGATTTTATTTTATTTTTTTATAAAGTTTGCATTCCTGGGAGTCAAAGTTTAGAAACCCTTTATTGTTCTCTGCGATGAAAATAGTATCAGTCCTAAAATAAACACACTTAGCCTTTAAAACTGATACAAAAGACCTTATCCTAGCAGAAAACAAAGTTTAGGATCCAGTAATTCCATTACCAGTCTGCAGCTTACAGTGATGGGACAATGTAGCAAAGACGCCTAAATCCATAGTTAGATTAAATACCAGGGTGAACTGTCTGTAACAGTATTAGTGTACATACAGGGCCGGGGCCAGCTGTACACCCCTGGTCCTGTTAAGCAGGATTTAGAGACAACTTTGTGTGATTACAGAGAGCCACACTGAAGAGGCAGAGAAATCAAAAGTTGCAGAGCGGGACAGTCTTAAATTACTCACTGATTTCTTTGTGTCAGCAGGGGGGGGGGGGGGGGGGGGGGCAGAGTGAAAGGATTATCTGGCAGATGTCAAAATTGGATTTGTCATTTATAGATAGGAAGAAAAATAAATAAATTCTCTCAAATTCTTCACTTGTCTAACAGTTTTCTTATGACAGCCTGAAGGTCAAATAAACCAAGAAAGCCAGTGTAAGGCAGGGTGCACCTAAAAGACCCCCGCCCAAGGCTGCAGGTTGTGATGTTCCAAACACTCCTGTGCGTAATGGTCTTCTGCAGATTTTCCTTACTTTTTAATTAATTTTCATTTCTTTCTGTCTAATTTACTTCCCTTTTAATGCAGGGCATGAAATCCATTATTTCCAGGCTTTCATTTTAAATGCCTCCTCTCCATTGAAAGCCTGGCCAACCCTGACCTTTGCTTGTATTGCTTAGATTTCTGATAGGCTTTGAATGACAAGGGTGCAATTTGGCCCCAGCTGCTCCTCCAACATGTTTATTGCGCTCTCTCCTCCGGCACCTGCTGTCCTCACCACGGGCTATTCAACCCTTCATAAATAGAGAGGTTTCCTCCTATCACTGTAACTAAAAAGAAAAAAAATAACAGAAGCAACTTCATATCAGGGCATACTCTGCTGCTCTTGCCTCCACTAACAGCATAAGGCACCAATAACCTAATTCTGTAATCCCCTGAAACTAGGGTACATTTCACAGGAAAAGTAAACAGAAGAGAAACAATAGGTGTCTTATCATTTCTGCCTAAGATGCATTTCATTTTGACCTCACTATTCATTCTGCATTAAGCAGAGCAACACTCGGAGATAAGGATCCCTCTGTGCAGTTTCATGAGTTTTAATTAAACACAAATGCCTCAAACACAACTACAACTGCAGCTTCCCATTTTCAAGCTGCACCGATGAACAGATGTCTGTGATTTTAGTAGTTAAAGTCATCAAAACATCACCATCAGCAGAAGTCCAACATCATTATAGAAAGGCCTTTATTTATCAATGAAACGACTTTTGCCTGAAAAGCCAAGCCTCTGTTATTTCTTAGGTGGGTCATTTTGAACCAGAAACAGTGAAGTGCATGTAAAGTAAGTTCAGATTGATTCCTCCTCTCTGTGATTTTCCAACATTTCAACTCGCAGCTGAAGTTTCCCATCAGAGCAGCGCTGCTCGGTGAACGAGCCGAGCAGCGAGCAGCCTCACAGGCCACTACAGCGGCTCCGAGAGCGGGTGACATAACACCGCGTATCATCATCCCTCATCTCTTTCCTCCATCTTAGGACGCAGGTGCTTTGACAGAGGCGCACACACAGCGCATTACGTGGCCATCTAAGCAAAACAAGAAGGGGTGGATAGTAAAGAAAAACGCACGCACACACACGGGCTCATATTCTGCCCCGCACCGGCTGAATCCGACGAGGTGACCGCTTCAAAATCAAGTGAAATGTGCAGCTGGATGGAGCTGTTTATTTCCAGTGCGCTTCAGAGGACTTATTTTCATCTGCGTACCACTAAAGGCGGCTGACATTTGAAGAGAGCATCTCTGTTTTTTGCTGCAGAGGATCAAATGGCCAACCCCTCCCTCTCTCAAACACACACACCATCCATCTATCCATCTGTCCGTGCATCCACACACACACACACGCACGCACAAACAAACAAACAAACAGGGGACGGAGTCCTGCTCAACGCCCAGTGTCACATCCCATAATAACACTAATTTGGTGCTAAACTCTTTTTACTGTAACCAGCCAGAAAGTGACGCACGGCTCGTGTAGTGCGCGCAGCAGTACAGTGAAACCTGGAGATACAGAAGGTGAAACTAGAGGACAGTGAGGAAGACACTCGGGCTGTGACTCCGTGCGTAAAGAGCTTTCAGAGGAATATACCGTGGCCCATTCTTAGACCGAGTGTGTTTTCCTCAGCCCCACACACACGCAGATGAAGCAACATATACCCACAACAGAGGCAGAGTCACGGAGAGGTGGGTAAACACCACGCAGCACCGAGCCTCCGAGAAAGCGCCATGGTTGGTTCGCTTCCCACTTTACTATGAGGCGTCAGCGTAAATGTGAGCAACCTCCGAGGGCTAAAAAACAGCATCTCCTCTATAGTTCCCACACGTTACTAGCAAAATAAACACACAGCACACATCCAAGCAAGAAGAATAGATACAGGTCAAACTGCTGAGAGGTCGTAGATGAGTGTAAGTTTTCATTCATACCGGAGGAATCAGAAAATATGAAAATGTGAAAAACAGCACTAATCTCGGTCAAACACCGCGCTGTCGGTGCTGCGTTAAAAGGCTGTGAGGGTGCAGAGACACAGCAAAGTTACGCCAAAAAAGGCCTTAGATCTATAAATACAAATAATAATCGTAATAATCATAACAAAAAAAATTGCAGTTTACAATCCAAACATAAGCGGCGTTCATTTATGTTTACCTTCAACAATATTTCCTCTGAGGTTTGCTGCGTCCTCGCTGTGTTTGGTAAGAGTTGCAGGTCGCCTTCAAGTAGTTTGTTAAAACCCCCCAAAAATATCCCGAGTAAATGTTTTTTTAAAGGCGATCCTCTATCCCGGTACAAACGTCCAGATGTGGTAAATAATGAGGAGTGGATGGGGAAGCTGTCCGGGCGACCTCTCCTAAACGCAGCGCATCGGCGGCGCACGGATCTGTATACCGAGGGCGTTAAGATGTTACTTGTTTGTAAGCAAAAAAAAACATGGCTTCATTTGCCTTTGTCAGCGAGAAAAAAAAACGTAATATTGACTTACCTTTCCCTCGTGAGCCATTGTAACCCCCCCTCCACCCCAGCCCCTCTCCACTCCCCCCCCTCCGAACTGCTGCCTCCGCCCTTTGCCATGACATCACGGAGGCTGTAGTAAAACCTCCAGCATCACATGGGCAGGGCTTCAGGTCCCCCCCCCCCTTACTACACACTAACTCAATGGGCATATGTATACACACACACACACACACACACACACACACACACACACACACACACACACACACACACACACACACTCGCACCCTCTCCCTCCCTCCATCCATCTCTCTCTCTCTCTCAAACACACACACACACCATCTGAGCCAACACAACCGACTACTTCAAACTACAAACTGGATTTTTTTTCTCTCGCAACATTCACCCAAAATATGAAAACACACTTCTCACATTGATGAGCAGGCTCCTGCACATCATATCATATCACAGCCAGTGTTTAGAGAAGCATCTCTCCAGCCCCTGCAGGGCTCCACAGCCAACACAATATTACACACCACAATGAGCTCATATTTTATACATTTCACCCGCTGACAACTTCTTGATGTTCCGCAAATGCATTATGGGGGTTATAGCTGCTGTAATCCATCCTTCACCCCCCACTCCACACACACACACACAGACACCCCAAATCCAACAATCACATACATCTTGGAAAGTGGTACCTTCCAGAAACTCATTCACTTTTTTCTTACACTGGGAGTTGATGTAGTACTTGTGTGCAGTTATCAGCATCTGATAATTCCTCTGTGTACGAAAGAGGGGTTTTAACGACATATAGGCAGAGAGGCGAGTCTCAGAGGGAGCTTAAATAAAAATTATATACGCTCGGGGGAGGGGAGGGGGTGGATATCAATCTGAATTATCACTGGAGGAGAAAAAACAGCAATAGAGAGAAACCGTTTATATCAGGTTGTGAGGTTTGTTTGGAGCTGTCAGAGGAGTGATCACTGTCAGTCAGAGATCTGTGGATAGTTTTGAGAGCTCATTGACAGAATAACGCCTGCTGTCAGTGCAGCTCTTACAACAAACAGCCGGTCTGAACAGTGCAAACTTGGAGTCTCTCCCAAATGTTGCTCACACCGTGCTTTTGCTCCGCTGTTTTGAAACCATTAGTGGAAATGACAACCATTCATTACAAGCCATTTGAGAATAGTCCCCACAAATGCCATCCTTTATCTGCTGTCTCCACGCCGCGTACGCAGGGAATATTCAAAAAGCCCAACCTTCAGCTTTCAGAAATTCTATTAAATTCTTATCTCTTTGCAGCAGGCTCTTTTTGTGCAATCCCATTGTTATGCATTGGAGCTGAAATCAATCACCGGCCGTGCACAGCGCATCAGTATGATTTCAGACTGTGGGCGTGGAGAGAGAGGACGCACACAACAACAGTATTGACAATTGAATAAACAAAAGAGGGGATATGTGTGTGTATATATATATCTATATATCTATATATCTATATATAAATAAATATATATACAATAATAATCCAAGGCCCTGTGTGGGTGTGTAAAGTCAGGCCTACAGGTCAGCTTAAAGGAGAGAGTGAAACATATTTCTGAAGATGACAGAATAGATAGAAAGTGCATGTTGTACAGCACTCATGTTGTTCTTCTAGTTGCTGTGCTGTGGGTTCAGGACTGCAGACAGCTCCACAGAGCAGGACCTCCGTGTCTGTCTGAGTTCAGAACCACGGACAGCTCCGACCCTCTCAGGCCTGCACACTCACACACTCAAAACCTCCCTCCAGCTCATTGTTGAACTAACAAAAGCTTTTGTCTGCTCGCTGTTCTCACTAACTATCTGCCTCATTAGCTGTGATATTAGACTTCAGTTTACTGGAGTTACACAAATCTGTTTTTGAAACCAACTTCACTTCATCAATTTATTTATTGAATTGTGTGTATTACCAAATTATCTTAATTTTTTACTTTAATACTCTATCTCAAGTCCTTTCACTTTTAAGATTCGATTTTCAATAAGGAGATTGTTTATTGCTAAATTAAGCCTGAATTGTCACAAACAAAACTAAACTAAGATAAATGCTATGACTGCTTGGCTTTGATTAGCTTTTATGTTAAAAAACGAAACTCAAACAAAACTCTTCATAAACAGCTGAGAAACCTTTTGCGCCTCTATTTTTACAAAGTGCGTAGGCCTATTGTCACTAAACTAAAACTAAATAAAAACACACTCAAATCTAAGAAAACCCCTTTTCATTAGTTTAAGTCACTGATTAAAAAAACTAAAACCTTATTATAAGCATGAAAACATGTTTGTTACTAAAGTACAAAAGAAAAAATAAATTCACTTCAATAATCATGGCTTGTAACCAGTAAACATAATAAAAGTAGACTAAGATGAATAAAAAGGTCAAGAGTGAGGAGGCTGTTTGTCATCAGGGAAAACTTGTTCTCCAGTTGTTACAAAGTGTGTCACTAAACTAAAACCAACTAAAACACACTATAATCATATCAAACTCTTTTTTAATGAGTTGAAGTGACTGAGTACTTCTACACTGATTTAAAAAAAAAACTAAAATCGAAACAAAATCTCATGTTTAATCTAAAACTGAAAAAATGAATTCACTTCAGTAATCTATAAACTAAATAAGAGTAAAGTGAGATTTAAAAATGTTTGAGCAGTCGTTTTATCATATAGGAAAACTTCTTCTCCTGTTGTGACAAAGTGAAATCTGTGTCACTCAACTAAAACCAAGTAGACCATACTAAAAACACTTTTTTATAAGTACTATCTGAGTACTATAAAACTAAATCTAAAACACACCTCACGTTTGTTAGTAACCTAGAAATAAAGAATTATTTCACTTCTATAATCATGGCTTGTCAGAAGTAAACTAAATAAGAGTAAAGTGAGATCAAGAGGGTGACGTCTGAGCAGACGGTATATCAACTGGGGAAACTTTTCCTCCTGTTGTGACAAAGATCCGTCTGCAGATGCAGATGGCCCGGGGGCCTTCAGCTCTTTGCAGCTCACGTCACCACAGACTATATGCGCTGGCTACATTGTGCAGGCAGCCAGTATAAATATTACATGGGGGCAGCAGCTGACTGAGCGCTGAGGTTGGGACCGGGGGAGGCCCCTGTAGTCCCTCGACAGATGGAACAAGCCGACAGACTAACACAACAAAAAAGTTTTTTAATAAGCCCGCAGCTTGGCATTGTCCCCACGGTACCGGGGCCACACGGTCCCCTAGGGACCAACTGTCCTTTGTCTGGCTAGAAATTATTTCTCTCTTTTTCTAACCACAGGGGTGGAAGTTTAGTTTCAGTAAGAGAAGTTCACAAGACGACTTAAAGATGTTGGTGTGTGACGATAGACAAATGTTACACTTAACAGCTGCTGTGATCAGACACAACTATAATCCTCTTTCAATAAAATACAAATACTTTTATTTTGAAATTCAACAGAGCTGCTGACTCTAAAGATGACATTTGTCTATAGCCTTGAGTCTAATAATGAAATAAGAAGATCAGTGTCAGCTCAGACACAAGCACATGCCGCAACAGTAAGTTCCTCTGTCAAAGTTGTCGAGTAGGAAACAAAGTGAGTGATACGAACCCAGGAAAGTGCGGCACAGCTTCATGTTTGCGGTGCTCCTGTGTCTCTTCAGTCCTGCAGCGGCCGTACACTGCTGCCGCTCAACTTTGCCAGCACCAAACAAAGTTCCGCAAACTTTGTTCCAAACTTCCCCCCTCGGCCGGGTAGGGGGCGGGACGCACAACTGACTGACACGCCCGGGGAGCCAATAGGGGAGGGGTTATGCCCTCCTGCTGCCGGGAGTCGCAGCCAATCCCAGCGCTCCAGTGTCAGCTTTCAACAACAATGGGCTGAACAGCAACAAAGAGCATCTGCTGCGCCCCGCAACTTCTCACACTCACTATAAGCTCCCCTGGAATTTAATTTAAAGCATAAAATCACTTTACTCATACAACTCTTTCATTTATATACCTCCTATTTAGATCTGCAGTAACTCAAGCTGAACATTTCCAAATAACAGAAACTATCGACAAATGTATACATGCTACTTGTTAGTATTATTGTTGACTCAAAGAAATAAAAACATTTGGCTCCAAACAATATAAAATGCTTCCATATACAAAACAAACCCATCATCAGAAAAAACAATAAAGATATTAAAAGGTCATAATTTTTGAAGGCTTACTGACCCTCTAATGCTGCAAGACAAGTATGTAACATATCTAAAGTTATTTTAACTGTGTCCACAACGAAAACTGTGCTGCAAAGAAAAGAAAAAGAAAAAAGAAAAAAACTATCAACGAATACATAACAAATGACAGTCAACCAGAAACACAGTTTCAATGATGAGTACTTTTAGGTTTCTTATTCTTTCAGCCTAACATAATCCACCCTCAACCCAACATTAACTTATTCAATATTTCCCCACATCTCTCCTTTACTCATGTCTACGCCGCAGGTTTCCCCCTCGATCACACGTGACCAAACATACCAGATGCACAGCTAATTTAGGTAAGTTAGAGCGAACATTTTCACTGGAACTCCAGGCCTATTCAGAGTGCCTGTGTCTGGAACAGACAGACAGTTCCTCCCTCCCAATAGCAGATGGTCTGCCAGATAATGAGCTCTCCAATTGCTTTGCTCCCATTACCCCCATCCCCATCGCTCCAAGATGTAATGGGGGGTAAAGCAACCGCAACACATTCTACTGCTTTTCTTCTTCATTTCGTTTTATTTCACACATGTTTAATGATGTGATTGTTTTTTTTTCTTTCTATTGTCTCTTCAGAAGAGCTGCACATTACAAAAAAATGTTCTCAGTGCTTTGAAGGTTTGCTGTATGGTTTCAATTAGTTTAGTTTTTATATTTGTTTTAGTTTAATAGCATGTCATTTTTCAGGTATGAAACTTTATAAACAATAACATTTATAAAAACGAAATCTCCCTCATCCTCACTACGTCAAAAAAGTAAACAGAGAGAAACAAAACAAAATTCACTTTTGTACCATAAAACTGAATTACCCGTACAACTGTGCCAAACTAAATTCTGTTAATTCACTAATTCTATTTTATAAGCTTGAATAGTTTCATTCTATTCCTTTATGTAGGCTTTAAACTACACCAAATTAAGCTCAAATTAATTAAAGGCCTTATGTTTTACATTGTTCCAATGTTTTCCTTATCCATAAGAAAATATATTTGTGGTTTTTACAACCAGATACCACCTCAGTGTAGTTTAACATTCCCCATCACACTTCTCTGTGGAGCTCTGGCAACAACAGGACATTTTGATTTGGTCTCTAATACCGAACAACGTTCAACAACTGAATGAAAAGAGATGGAAGAGAGTCTGTTTTCATCCAGGCCAGCCACAGGTAATGGACAAAAGCCGACTACTGTGGCTCACTGACAAATATAAATGTCAATGGTCAACCAGTGCTGAGACGACAAAATTCAGGCTACATCCACACTAACATATTTTAGTATTAAAAGGCATTAGCTATGTTTACGCCTGGTATCCACACTGCTTTAGAGTTTGTGAGCCCTTGAAACAGATGAGCAGAATCGGAGACCTTTGGAATCTGTGACGTAATCACCTGCATTCACTTCCTGATTGGATCTTATGAGTCATGGAGCTCCATCCACACAAGCGTTTTAAGTATTAGAGAAATATTAGTATGGGTGAGGCCTAACGCTACAATGCAGGAGATGGATTTGAACAGCAAGAAATTTGAAAAGAAGAATAAAAAGACTATAAGATGATAAAATCATTGGAGAAGCCGAGTGAAACCATAATAAGAGTCCTTTAAGAGTCTTAACTAAATTGAACTAAACTAAACTAAATCTAAAAGTGAACTCAACTTAACTAAACTAAAGAAAAAACTAAATTAAATACTAAATTCATACCAAACTAAAACTTAAACTACTACTCAACTTATACTAAACTAAACTAAACTTAACTAATGTAAACTAAACTGAAACTTGCCCATATCCCCTCTCTCTTCACATCTCTCTTAATTCCTCGTCCCGGCTTCAGTGGCACTAATAAGTCAAAAACACATACACACATATATATATGCATGAATTCACTGCCTATTAAATTGGTTTGGTGTGTACATGTGTGTGTGGACAAAGAAGGTGTTGCTGCTGAGGAGGACTGCTGGGTCTCCACAGTAAGTTTTTTATCTGAGGATGCCAGACAGCCTCTTGTATTCTTCTTGAGCACGGTGCTCTGATTAGCCTATTAACTTTACTATTCACCCCCTACCCTTCTGTTCCCCTACCCAGATAGGACCAAACACACACACACACACACACACACACACACACACACACCCTCTCCTCTTTTTCTTGGCTCTGTATAACAAGCAGCTGAACTCTGACATAGCCCCCAGCTGTCCTGGAGATGGTGGTGACAATAAAGTTTAAACAAATACACACATAGGCAGACGCACACACAGTGAAGAGCAGGGAACAGGACCTTGTTGAGAAAATGACCTGGGTGAGCTAATTAATGGAAATTTCACTCATCATCATCATTATTCAGAAGTCCTCTTAAATGTTCCCTCTGACGCATTATCATCACTATTCAGCATCTTAGAAACTAACAACTTTTGACTGTGCTGCTAGAGACAAAAGGGTCGCCGCTCGGTTAGAAGTAAAGTTTTCCACTTTAATAAATGTGCAGATTTGTAATTGACGTAACAAAGAAAGTGGAAGTGGAACAGTAGTTCAGACTGCGTTATCTGAGGATGTGTGTGAAAAAAGAGCCCACATCCTGGGCTCATGCACAGATGGACATCAGAGTGCTGTTCCCAGTCTCATGATAACAATCAGCTTTATAACACTATGGCTGTATGCCACCCCCACTTCTCTCTCACTTTCACACCCCCAACCTTGCTGTCTCTTTCTCTCTAACATCCATGCAGCGTGATCATACTCATATCTGTCAACTCCCATTAGACACAGCGGTTCAACCAGGGATTTTTATAAAAGTCTATCTTCAGTTATTTAAACATCCATCCAACATACCAAAGGATAGCATCACACTTACTCAAATATGACCACATGGAATATTAAACAGGTTTTTGTCCCATGCACCTAGACTAGAACATGATTTTATTGAAATGATGTGGGACAAAATCACAGTCGTACTTCTGACATCTTCAAATGATACTCTTGTTTACAGTTTTTTCTTGAAAACTAAAAAGAAAATTATTTATCTTAACTATTGTTCCAGTGTCAGTCTTTTTAGGTATAAAATTCTCATTTGTTTATGTGCTGCAGTGTTTCTTATTCATTTCCTCTTCTGAAGTTAAGATACTGGAAAATAATGCCTGTTTTATCTGACACACACACGAAGCATCGTATTAGCTCCAGCGTGATTTAGGAATGTATTATTACATAGAACTAGGACAGTGGATTTAGTTTATGACTGCTTACAATGAAAACACTTTAGGAGGGGGGTCTCTTAAATGCAGCATGAACATTAGGAATTATTACGCCGACTGTAGGCACCTGACTATTGTTTTAAGACAGACTTGTTAAATTATACTTTAACTTAATCAACGTTGGTGTAGTATGAAAATATTTCACATGGCGAGGACACACTCTGCCCCTGGCTCTTCATTACTCACATATTACACTTCTCCTTCCGCTCTCTTTTGTGGGACTTATGAATTTTTAAAAGGGTGCACACACACACACATGCACGCACACACAGTGTGGAAAAGGCCAAGAGACAGACAAAATTTGGTCTGGATGCCACTTTGGATGACTGTCATCGCTGGAGACCCTCCCCTGCTCACCCAGCCCGATCCACAACTTGGGCCTGCCCAAAGGGTGGAGGGTGGGGAGGGTGGGGTGACACGTGGAATGGGGTCAGCTCTGCCAAAAGGCATTACATCGCTCCGCTCCTCTGTCTGTCTGCTGCAGCTCTCCGTCACTTTGCCCCTCTAACTTTTCGTCAAGCATGAATCCCTCGATGTGCAGCCATGATGCAACATCTCAGGGAGTCGCGAATGAGCCCCCTCCATCCCACCCCTCCTCGTCTACAGTGCAGTCCAGACGAGCATCATTGTGCCCACACACTCCTCCCCTGTGTCTCACACTCTGTCCCCCCTGCTGCGGTCGACCGCCTGACCCCCCGTCACCCTCCAAAGTCACTGAGTCAAATTCTTTGAGGCCTCCCCTCTGCTGAATTCCTCACTTCCCTTCCTCTGTCCTGCGGCACCGCATCTTCTCTGCACACTTGACCCTCGCATCCTTTATTATCCTCTCTTCGCTCACGCCTGCAAACTATTCCCAACTCCTCTCCCATCCTCTTTTTTATTTCCAACGCTCAACTTCTATCATTTTCCCCCATCTTTCAGCCCTCTCCTCTGTCTCTCAGCCTCTCTCCCCTCGCTCTGCCTCCTGTGCTCACCCAGCAGCAGCAGGCTGGGCAAATATGCACCCTGAGCAGCGGTAAATACAGGCAGCACTTCACAAACAAGGCCTGATTACAATGACAAAGGCTGCCACACTTTAGGGAGGAGCTTGGAGCAATTTGGAGGCTGCGGGGGCCATTGAGCGAGTGGCATACTTAATGGGCTTTGTGTGCCAGAAGAAAAGGGTCTGAGCTTCTGGGCCCAGCTGTCACTATGGAAAATATCAGACTGACACAGCACCCAACGCTCTTTGGCTTGCTCTCTTTTCTTCTTTCAACCCCATGACCCCCCCACCCCCCCACCCCACCCCACCACACCCCTCCTCCAGCCTCCCTCTCCTCTCTTCTTCTTTCCCTCCACACTCTTTTCTCTAGTTAGTGAGCACAAAAAAGTGAAAGCTGCTGGAAAGAAAGACAGAAGGAAGGAAAGAAAGAAACTGAATGAGAACTCCCTCTCTTGATCTCTCATTCACTCACACACTCACACACACTCACACACACACACACACACACACACACACATACATACATACATACACGCACAAATATAATGCGCAGTAGGCTGACTCGGCAGCAATTATTCAAACCCTAAACCCAGAGGGATAAATGACATTATTACATTTCACTACTTAATTACATGTGTGGATAGTTACTAAGCGTTAGCCATCATGCATGCATAATGCAGTACGATATAGTCACTTCGCTTCATAAAGCACCCTTTCATTATCAAATGTATGGCAGAGTAAAAACAAATTAACATGTGCTGCATGGTGAAAACTGCATCTAGAGTCAGTAAGTAAGACAAATAAACAGAGTAAAAACACATTAAGTGCAAATATATGATTGTTAGTCATCACAGGGCAAAAATAACTCCAACATTTAGTGGATTTCCAGCGGTGCCAAACAACAGTTTATTTTCTGGAAATGATTTTTCTCCAGTGATAATGGGCTTGGCACGAAAACAAAGACTAAGAGATCCTCTGAAGCAGCTCTCTGGTTACGCTTTCTCAATCCTTGTACGCAAAGAAGTGCTCACACTCCAGATCCAACTGTATTACACCAGCTCTGTGACTTATGGCACTGTAATGCACACACACACACACACACACACACACACACACACACACACACACACACACACACACACACACACACACACACACAAACACACACACCCACGCACATACACAGCAAGCTGGCAAGGGCGCACTGGAGGCGAACAGGCACAAACACATGAGCACGGTTGCACAGCGCTGCGTTATTGAAACACAGCACAAAGCCAGAGTTGGATGTTGTTTCACCTAATCTCTTTGATACTACTGTGGTGCTGCTAAGCTCCAGAAAATCAGCTTAGCAGATGTCTTAAAGTGTAGGTGGCTTGTTTCATGAGGCAAGAGAAGAAAACGCTACAAGAAGAAGAAGTGAAAGAGGGAGGTTGGGGGCAGGGCCACAGATTTGGAACGGGGCCTGACGAGTTTGACTCAATCCAGTTTTTACTTCTGTCTGCCAGGCACAGTTGTTCCAGCAAACTAGAAGGATTTTTTCCCCCTCAATTCACCCATCCCTCCATCTTGTCTTCCTCCCCCAAACTCTCACTTTTCAGAGTGCTTAAGTTAGTGCGTGTGTGTGTGTGTATGTGTTCCAGCCATAGAAGTTGTACTTGTGATAATGATGGTGATAATGATTGTAATGAGGATTTTTTTTTTCACAAGGTTGCACATGCTGCTTTGCCTTCGAGCCCCAACCTGTACTTAGATGTCAGCTGATTACATTCACATCCTATACACATTCTCACTCTCTAACACACAGACACACATGCACATGTCGCATGCATTATCAGCACAAGTGAGACATCTGTATGCAAATGTCATTATGTTGGTGGGGAGGTGGGGAGGAGTGGGCCGGGTGTGAGTGATGTTATGACAGTGAAGGGGGGGCTGAAGAAGGTCGGGCTCTGACAGAGTGTGTGTGTCAAGAGCTGGTGCACATATGTATGGTATCCATAGTAACCAACTAACCCAACTCAAGACGGCTCACCGATGCTGTCATCTTTTATCTTTTTCCTCTAGCCTCGTGCTGTGCACTTGTGCTACTCGCTCGCATATAACTCATCTCTTGACATTGATAACACATCAAATCCTCCATTGTGATTCACCACAAGATTTAAAAAAATGTTGATAATCTGTTGCACAGTGTGCTGCATCAATTGTCCCCCAAGTGTCTAAAAAATACAATTCATGCCCACTCTAGAGAATGAGTGCATGTGTGGTCGTCTCCTCAGTTTTCTCTAAGGGACTGTGATGCATGTAGCAGGCACTTCAGTGTCAAACCTTCTCGTCCTAATGGCTAAGCCTTAAATGTGATGAGAAGGAAAGAGGCAAATGGAGGGAAAAGTGATGGAGAGGGAAGAAAAAGCACAAATGCTCTGAAGCTCTTATGATTTTAAAGACATACTAAGGACATACCAAACAATACGCAATGTTCTTTCTCAGTGTGCACATACAACTGACATGTAACCCCGTGGAATTATGAATAGAGTGCCAGCTTCCAAAGCCCTATACTGTGCATTTGCTTATGGATAGATGATAATAGTAAAATATATAGTAAAAATAAACAAATCAATTAGAAAATACTTTAAGGGAAATGTGTTTACACAAATTCATCAATAAACCTTTTTAAATAATAATTTTTGTGCACACAAACATAAATGGTGCTCACCAAACTATGGTTCAATGTTCTCATTTGACTGTGAGAAGCTGATTCCTACGGTTTAGATAAGAGTTTGAAAACTTGCCATGGAACATGTAAGACAGAATTAAGCCAACGATAACTTCGTATGCCACAGTTTTCCAGCCTCATGTCTTGGATTTGTGAGTAGCTGGTAGATGTACTTCAATCTGCCAGTTAAACTAGGTTTACTGCTGTGGATGCTCATTGACGTGCAGTAAGTAAGTTTAATGTTGTCAATAGTTTAATTCTGAAAAATAATATATTTTATATTAAATTTGTGTTGTTCCTGGGTCGGATTGACCCAGAGTGTGTGTGTGTGTCTGTATGTGTGTGTGTGCATGCGTGCATGCATGTGATCATCCACAAGGTTAGGAATGGATTGTCATTCTCGATTCTCCTGGGGGGTCATTTAGACCCCCAGAGAGGGCGCTGTGGTGCTCTGTGGGGTCATTTAGACCCACACCTGATTCCAATTGTAATCTAGGGGGGGGGTACATTAGACCCTCAAAGAAGCCGGTGCCTCCATGTGCCCCCCTCCCAGACCATGGCACGATGTCACGTCAGGAGCGTTTCACCAGAGAACAGGTTCTCCAACAGCTATTCTCCCAGCAACCATCCTCTGAACCCAAAAGAGCCAGACCGAGAAGCGGATGCACAAGGAGATGGAGAAGCAGACCGAGAAGCAGACAGAGAGGACGACGACAACGACAACGACAACGACAACGACAACGACAACGACAACGACAACGACAACGACAACGACGGTGACTACGAAGACGGTGATGAAGACTATGACCCAGTGGGTGATGCTTCTGCAGATTCGTCATCCTTTGAAGAAGAAGAAGGACAAGACCATGGTGACACCACCGGACTCGTGGAAAGAGAGACCTTCCCGTCAAGAAACGGGGAAATAACATGGTCCTCAAGGGCGTATGGCCGAGAAGTGGGCCGCTGCTCCTCCTCCTCCTCATATTCCTCCTCCTCTGCTGCGTCTTAAAGCTGGGGTCCCCCCGGGCCCCGGGCTCCACGCGACGACCCGCACCGGTGACATAGCCTTGATGTTCCACCTGTTCATCACTCCGACGGTAGAGAACATCATCCTGGAGATGACGAATTGGGAGGGTCGTCAAAAATACGGCGACGAATGGAAAGGGATGGACGAGACCGACCTGCGCGCCTACATAGAGCTGCTGATCTTAAGCGGGCGTGTACAGGTCCCAGGGCGAGGCCGCCGCCAGCCTGTGGGACGCCAAGAGTGGCCGGGCGATATGTCCACGATGCCCCTAAAACTCTTACACACGTACTCCAGACTGCTGCACTTCGACGACCGCTAGACGAGACGAGACACAGACAAATTGGCGGCCGTGCAAGAGGTCTGGTGGGACGCGTGGGTGGTGCAGCTACCACGCCTCTACAACCCAGGGCCCGAAAGTGGCCAAGGACGAGCAACTGGTTCCATTCAGAGGTTTGTCTTTTTTTCCGTTTTATATTATTAAGTTATGTTATGTTATGTTATATTATGTAGATAGCGGCTGCTAGTCCTTGTCCTCATCTCCTCTCATCTCTTCTCCTCCTGTTTTTCTCCCTAGGCCGGTGTCCGTTCCGTCAGTACATGCAGCAAGCCGGCGAAATACAGGATCAAGTTATGGGTGGCCTGCGATGCAAAAAAGAGAGCGCATCCCCCACACGGAAGCGTCTGCCGCAGTTGTGAAGGCTGTAAAAGCCGGCGCCGCACAGAGAGCTCTTGACCACGACGACTATGACACTCGACCCGAGCGTCTGGCCTCCTCCATAGTCCTAGCAGCAGCCCCGCTCGTGGCGAGTGAGAGGAGGAGGTGTCAGATATGCCCCAGGACTGTAAAACTCACACCGTGTGCCGCGGGTGTAACAAATACATCTGCAAGGGCTGCTCACTTTTCTATTGCCCTACGTGTGCATTCTAATATGGGGTGGGCTATGTGAGGGGGCCAACAGCCAGGGGAAGCAGGGACAACACAAGGGTTAATCATAGATTCAAAAAGTTTCTGCTTTATGAAGACTGCGTGGTAAGGGTTAGGATCATACTGAGGATTTTAAAAATTATGTCAGGATTTGGAAAAACTTGGTCAAGTTGTATTAACTAAAAACCTTAATTAATGCAGGGCACATATTCAAGTTTACATTAGCCCTCTTCACTCAAAATCATAAATTATTTCTTAGTTTAATAAAATTATAATTTTAAGTAAAACACAAACATTGTTTAGGAATAATGAATAACAAAACTTACTTAACACTACCTAAAATCAGTCTTTTAATTTTATCATAAGAGATTGCTAAATACATAGTTTAAACAGAATTGTATGGAAAGTAAGACATTAAACAATACATGTTTATGCTCCAATGCATTTTATTGTTACCAAAACAATTCAAACGTTTTATCAGGGCAATAAAAAAGCTTGTCAATCAAAAGACAAATAAATTCACACAAGAACTATCATGCACTGTTTGTGAGCTTCATAGACTGAGGGAAGTTGAGATAAAGTGCGTATGCTAGTCCAAACAGAATACACATAGCCTTTGGCGGGTCTCTAATGTTGCCCATCAAAACTTCTCCCATGATGATGATCTTCATTGAGGCTGAACTGAGATGCAGGGAAAATGAGAGCACAGCACCTTCATGCTCAACAAGGAGGATCCCATTGTCAATATGGTTGAAGGAGTCATCATCATCAGAGCAGAGTAAAGAAGATAAACATAAGAGCATCTCATTAAATAAATATCACAAATGTTTAGAAATTTAGTCAAAAAAGCTTGGAAAGGCTATTGCTATTGAAGTTTACTAGTGTAAATATCTAACCGTTTGAGCTCAACAAAACAAAAGAGCACCTATCCAGCCATCTATTAGCAGCACTTTTTTGGTTCTACAAGGGGCAATTCGGGGTTCAGCTTCTTGCCCAAGGACACTTCGGCATGCAGATGGGCATGACTGGGGATCGAACTGGAGGACGAACGCTCTACCACTTAGCCACTGCCCCCCGCGGTGTGCTACGCATAAGACTATGCCCATTTGGTTTATCAAATAATTGTACAAGTTCATCATTAAGCCTTCAAGATACGTTTAGATACTCTTACATAAAGAAAGAAGTTACTTACAAGAAGTAGAAGTAGAAGTGAAGAAGTCTGTTGGGTTGTCACCAATAATAATGGGAAGGCCTCTGAGTACCAGTGTATGGATATGAACTCTGTCGTCATTTAGAGAGTAAAATGACAGTAGTTAAATAGCTTTAATAACATAAACTGAATGGTTTATTAATGAAAGCTGAAACAACCAAGCACAATTTGGATTGGATGGCACAATTATGAAAGCAGAACTTTTCGGAAAATGTTGTCATGACATAAGCTGTGAAAACTATGCAAGTACATGATGGGTATGCACCAACCCTGGTCTCTTGTGAGAACTGTGAACAGCTGCCCAACGTTCAAAATATTTTAATACGAGCCGGACTGTGCCGATCAACTCTTTCATAGAATTTCTGCTCAAGGTTGTTTCCTTTCCACTCTACCTGTATTGTGTGTGCATTTCAATACCACCCTGCAGCTCTACAATCACGGTCATTTCATGCAAAAATTGTAAGCAGTTTAACTAGCTTCATTGTTTCATCCAAAAATAACTAAAATGATTAATATCCAACCCAACATTAACTCCTCTGCAAAACCCTTTATGACCAAGTCCTCTGATTAGTTAAATGAAACTGATAATGCTGTGTGCAACAAATCACAGTGCACATTTTGAATCGGTATGAACGGTGAGCATGACCCCAAGCACAGGCTACACGCATGCTAACATCATGCTAACATTAACTTTGGCGTTTAGCTCACTTTTCCCAGAGAGTTATCCACAATTTTTTCTTTACACACACACACCATTTCATTTGGTTAAAATATAATTAACATGTTTTCTTAACTTAAAGTTAACATTTCGCTGTGGGCAGCCATCTGTGAGCCGACAGAAAATTGAAAGCACATTGACACTTAATTAAGCTGTGTTGTCACTGGACCATCTTTTTGATAATAACACATCTCAGAGGGCTGAAAAATAGTTTATTTTTTGGGTCAAACACACTCACCGTTCCACTCGGTGTTGATGCTTCCAAACTCTCACAACTCTCTGACGGTCAAGTTCTCCTGTCGGACGCAGCAGCAATGGACTCCTCACACAGGACGTGTCCTAACTTGTTACCGGGCAGAAATTCAAATAAGCCCCTCCCCTCCCTTACAAAAAAGCAACATGTTAAGTTACCTCTGCTTAACATGATCATTAACACTGGGTGTTACAGCTGAACAATGCAAACAACTCTTATGTTTCAGTAATGACATGATGTTTTTACAAAACAAGACAGAATAATTAATGACCACTGAAAAAGTTTATTTAAAATAAAATCTGGCTTTACAGCTGATTCAAAACGCTGCTGCTCAAGTCATCACTAACACCTTAACACTTACTCCCTGTCTGTCAAAGAGTTGACTTCGAAATCCTGCTGTTGGTTTATAAAGCACTGAATGGTTTGGAGCCAAATTATATTTCTGATCTACTGCTACGTTATGATCAATCCAGACCCAACCATCAGGTCATTTGGGACCAGTCTGCTTTCTGTCACCAGAGTCAAGCTAAACATGGAGGAGCAGCGTTCAGTTTTTAAGCGCCACTTGGAACAAGCTCCCAGAGACCTGCAGGTCTGCTTAAGTCTGTATTGAAGACTTTCCTGTTTGCCATGCCTTTTTTAAATCAAACAATTACACTGCACTGTTACTTTCTCATTTTATAAATGTTTTCTATTTTCCTTGTAAATCTTTTTGATATTTTTTTGTATAATATTTGAATTTCCTTTTTGTTTAAATGGGCTATACCAATAAACTTACCATGCCTTGATTAGATTTGACTGAAATGCCACAACTTTCATGATCAATTAATCGTCTGGCTAAATGGTGAAATGATCGCATTTTTTTATTTGAATGCAGAAGAGCTAATTTGTCAGGAGTGGGGCGAAGGGGACACACGGGATGACACAGTATGCTCTGACAGAGCAGGGTTAGGGTTAAGCGTTAAGGGTTAGGTGTTAAGCTGAACTCTATGCTTGTCACATCAACAGGATTGTGAAAAATGCATAGAGATGTCTATGATTACCGACATTGGCAGGATTTCTCCTGGTGCAGCCATATCACGAAATGGGGACAATTAAAGGGAAAACATTGCGGTGACATGTATAATGCACACACAAGGTATGCATCGCCTCCAAGGTTTTTCATTTTGATATGCTATGGACTTCAAACCACTTGGTACAGCTATGCTAACAATGGGAGCCATGCTAACAAGCTGCTATTCCCTATAAGGTCCTGCTGAGAGTGTGCTGCACTAAGTTTTAATAAGTTTTAAAATCACACTTTAGCAAACAAAGCATCACAAACAGTGGCTCAGACACTGACAGAAGCACCAACTAGTGGAAAAGATGTGATGGATCCATGTCCGGATTTTCTCCAGAGATTTCCTCTCACACATGAATAACAGGCTTAGACGCGTTCACAAAAATCAAATTCTCCGGAGGATTCAGGTGTGGGGTGGTGGCATTTTCACATCGGCTCCTCTGGAGTTTCTGCGTACTTTATGCTAGGGGGCCAGGTGGAGACATTTGCGACCACACATACAGCCCCTACGGAGTTCAGTGCATGTCTGAAAGTTGCTCTAGTCTGCATGGTAGTTAGCAGCTCACTATTAACCTGAACAGTAACATATCTACTGGCAATTTTAAAAATACTTGTTTTAGTGGATTTTTGAGGTTTCAATAAACTCATACATGTGCACTAGTTTTGTTGTAAAAAAAGCTATTACAAACTAAACAAGAAGGGGACTCGGACTTATCAAGATAAGGCGATAAGCAGAGTCAAAGAAAATGAATAGAAATTCCTGGATCTGTGCATTTATCTAGAGATGCTCCAAAATTGAATTGGTTCTTTTTTGGGTCATACCCCACCCCTCCACACAGCTTCATGGAAACTGGCTGTTTTTGAGTAATCCTACTGACTAACAAACAAAGGAACACAGATGAAAACATAACCTCCTTGGAAGATCTATAAGTACCCCCACCTCCCTCTGGTAAACCAAGCTTACATTGCAATCTTTTATGGCTGTTAGATACAAAGTGCTAAATATTGTCATGCTCTGTGATCAATGCTTTGCTGATCAGTTGAGCTGATGTGTTTCAGTGTGTGTCTTTGTGACAGCTGATTGAGGTTCAGACTGATGACTTTAGATGAAAACATAATTGCATTGTTACGCTCATAATATCCTGAAGGAGAAGAATTACAGACAGATGTGCAGAACCTCAGTCTCAAGATTCCCTACAGCTGATAAATAATATGTATTAAAATCTGTAATGCATTGCACACATTCTGATTCTACCTTTCTTTAAGACTTTACACTGACTGCCGTTTGGATTTTACATTTGTTTAAAAACAGTCTATAAGATTCTGTATGGAAAAACGCAAAAATGCTTTTATTGTATGAACCAGTAAGCCCCCTCATATCTTCTGTCTCTTTTAGTTGTTCCAAAACATAGAACCAGAACCTTCCATTATGTGACTTTTAGTAATAACCAGTGACTGTTTGTGATCTTGTCCTGTGTTAAAGCTCTGGAGCTTCTTCAGAATTATTCCTTGTCATTAGTGAGTCCTCCTCAAACAGTTCTACAATATAATGTCACTTTTTATTGTTTGTGTACAAACAATCTATGGTGCAGAGTGAAGTTAGAAAATGTTTTGTTCATCCTACCTGATTTACCTACAATGAATGCTTCAATACTGTTCACATGTGTGGTTTATATAAAAGTTTGAATGATTTACTGAACTCAAGTTATTTTTCATACATTGCATGTCGGCTTTTTCAGTCTGTTAAGCAATCGACACAATCTTCAGACTCAAGTTCAGACCAACTTTTCAAAATAAAAGCTCTCTAATTCAGCTCAATATAAAGCATTGAAGCTTTGAAGAAAAATTGCCAAACAGGAAGTGATTCTGTGAATGTTGTTGCCATCACAGAGATCAGCACCCGTCACTGGTCGGTCCGTCTGTGTCTGTCTCTGATATGGGAAATGAAAATAATGAAATTATCAAAATGATCTGGCAAAGATTTTGACATGCAGTTTCACATAGTTCCTGACCACTGATGTAGTTTATCTGAGGTGGAAGAAGACATGTTCAAATCGACAGAGGTCACACTGCCCAGTCCCCTCTACCTACTACAGAGCACTGGCCACACTGGTGTTTATTCATTTTCTCTTAATATTAAACGTATCGCATGACCATATCACACCAAACCCCTCACTGCACTTCCTGTGACCCCTAAGAATATGCATGCCAAGTGTGAAGTGAATTAGATGAACAGATAGGAAGATATACCTTCCACATACAGACAGAAAGACATTTGTCAATTAGAAGGTAGGTGCTGTGCTGGAGCAGCCTTCCAAAATAAGATAGAATATATATATATATATTTTTAAACATGGATAAAAAAATGTTTGTTTGATCTGGGTTATATGTACTGTATTATTACACACACATTGAATTGCATTCCACTTGTACAAAAGGTGCTATATAAATAGGCTTTGATTGATTGGTTTGATGGGAGGCTATTAGATCTTCTCCTGCTTGTTCAAAGTGAAGTTTTGTTGTTGCTGGCGGGAAGGTAGCATTCAACACCTCCCGTAAATTTCCCAGCATGAGGTCTGTTCTGAGTTTGGAACAGAGAGTAAAAGCTTTAATGAATCAAATGAATCTCTGTTGCGTTGCATTAGTCTGATAGAAAATATGAAAAGAAGCGAACTGGGGATAGAGGGTTTAAAGATAGCACACTGATATGTAGTTTTGAATTTAAGTGTCTGTGAAATGGAAGATGAGAACACAAGTGCACGCTCAAAAAAATGACTCGAGAGTTGGAAAACATTGGTTTGCAGGAGATAAAAGGCACAAAAATAAGGCATCATCCGTCCCTGTTCACAGCTCTACACTCTGTCTCTTTCTCTGTCAGGCTGATGGGTAATTGAGGCAGTCACAACACACATCGGGACGCAGTGTCATGCTGTGCCCTGGGTCTGGCTCACTGCCCCAGCCCTCTGGCAGCATGCTGCGACACGCACAGGAGCGGACACACACACAAATAAATAAAAGCACATGCTCCTCACTATGCCCACGCACATAGGGACAAGTGTGGACATCACAGACACACTGTTCCTTTATCAAAATGCTAACAAGCTGTTTTTACACAAGCGTGTAGTCACACAGATGGGCCAAGACATACACACAAACACACACACAGCGATCACTATTTATGTCACACTTCTGTCCTTTTGATCACTGAGACGACAGCGTGCTCTCTCCTTCTCTTATTTTATTTCTCATATTTCATTTACTTTCATTTATCTCCTCCCACCCCCCACCCCCACCCCCCCCCCCCCCCATTTCACCTATCCTCCTATCCTCTCTTCTCTCCCCTTCCCACCTCCTTTTTCTCTCTCCTCCTCTCTCATCTCCTCCTGTTTGTCAGACCTGAGGCAAACAGGCTTGGCCCTAGGCAATGCTGAAGCCTCTTCTGTTCCTCTCCCCTTGCTCGCTCCCTCCCACTCCATCCCTCTATCCTGGCGATCCTCCAGTTTAAACAGAAGGTTGTGCTGGGGGAGAGAGAGGGAGGGAGAAAGAGAGAGAGAGAGAGAGAGAGAGAGAGAGAGAGAGAGAGAGAGAGAGGAGGAGCGAGAGAGAGAGAGAGAGAGAGAGAGAGAGAGAGAGAGATGGGCCAGTTGCTAGTGTGAGTGCTGCATGATTCATGTTGCCCTGTAATGAAGCTGGTCCAGTCTTTTTAAGTGTTTGGTGTGTAATGGAGTTTCAGGGACAGGCCTATCATTTTCTCCTAATAGTGCTTTCTCCACTGCACGCCATGACCCCTCTCTCCACCCCCCCACCCCACACACCCCTACTGTGGCAACTGCACATTACCACAGCACGCACACATACACACACGTAGCGATTACCGACAGCTGCAGGAGTTTCTGAGCGGCAAAAGTGGCCAATTTTCTCTCCCTTCCATTTAAACAACAAACAGGGCGTTGTGTTAAAATGGGCGAGGGAAGAGAGAAGGGAAATTGGGCTGATAAGGGTTATTGTGAATCAGGAAGAGAGTGGGTTAGCCACTGGGAGGTAGCAGTGCGTGGCGAACAGTGATTTTAATATTCTTGAGGAATACTTTGACAGAGAGGGCACTCGCAACGAGAAACTGCGAAGAAATAACGTTCAGTGGATTTTAGCTTTTAAAGGGGATAGGCTGCACATTTGCACTGAAACAGAACCTAAAAAGTGTGCATGTGTGTGTTCTCTCAGCTTGAATCTTAACAATCTAAACACAGACTTTATCTAAGTAAAATCTACAGCATACTTTGAGAAACAAGTGTCAATAAGTCCAGTCTTCGGCCTAGTTTTTAAGAAGTACATTTTAAGGCTTAAACTTGCATTTAGGATTAAAGTTGGAAGCTTTTCAATAATGAATGCAGTCACTCAATGAAACCCATAAGGATAATACAAGTGTGTGTGTGTGTGTGTGTGTGTATGCAAGATGGGTGGGTAGGGACAGTTTTACCAGAGCAGATTGTGGAGTGTGTGTACAGACCAGACCTGAGATTACTGAACAGATTGCACAGCTGGCAACCAGCCCTGTCTCCACACACACACACACACACACACACACACACACACACACACACACACACACACACACACACACACACACACACACACACACACACACACACACACACACACACACACACACACACACACACACACACACACACACACACACACTAATGCAGAGCCAGAAAACAAATATTGACAAAGTATTGATCCTTGGTGTATTGGTCCATATTGACAAGGCACTAATGCCAGGAATATCATTCTGGTCCATGTGTTAAATCACAAGTGTTCAAATTCCCTAATTAAAGTGTATTATCAACAAAGCAAACCACAGAGTTCAAATTAAATCATATATGTGCTGGTCACCTATATGGTGATATGTTATGGTTATGAGGTTCAACATTTGTATACAATATGTAAGTAATGTTAGGAGTAGAGGTTATTTGTTCAAAGTGAAGAGTAAAACACATTTATCACCAAAACTCCTATGAACACGTTACTCCTGTGTAGGAGTAACCTTTAAGAGTTCTCAAGTGGCCACATAATTAATCACAAGTTTGCTCTGAGCAGGAACAGCCAATGAGAAGCAAGCATTTGCTGTACACTTGTCCCATTGTTCATTCTTTAAAAAAATATGTCTTTCTGCAAAAACATGTATGTAATAGCCCCCCCCTACTCTAAATGAAATCCTAGAGGAAACACTCTAATGTGATTAATATTACAATGTTAACTTCACATTACACAATGCTACACTGAGTCATCAAGTAGAAATAAAATATGCACTTCATTAGAAATAATTTCCCACTTTAATAGTTCAGCAATTTCCAATACAGACCTTGTCAGAGAACTATGAGGCCAATGTTAAAAAAATAAACATAAAATAATCTTTCATTAATTGAAATGAGTTTTAAATAATTGTGATATTGAATTAAAGTCATATCGCCCAGCCAGTTTGTCACTTTTACTATTCTTCACGATATTTGTGTGGTCATGACGTAAAATGACTATTTAGTGAAAATGAAAAAAAGCCTGAGCGTAACAACATTCTATTAAGTGTATCTCTAACACTGTATATAAATAGGTTCAATGATTAGGGATTATAGAAGCCCTCCAGACAGAGATAAATACTCAGATTACTTAAATTACGCCAATACAATTCTTCTACTAATTATTTTTACTCTTTCTAAATTCTATCAATTTGCTCATATTTTCCATCTCAAAGTGAAACAACTGACCAAGGGGACACTGTCCAGGATTCAAGTTTCCACATCACAGTTGGAGTGGAGTAAATTAGATAATAGAGACATTGTACCTCTGTTAGTACATGAGAAAAATTACATATAAACAACCACACTGATGAGTGCAGACAATAGAAATGACTGCAAACAATATAAGTTCCAGATTTTATTCTTGAAAGCAAGTGAAAGAGAAAAAGTGATTGTAGTGTGACATGTTCAAATTAAATGAAAATACCCTGTTCTGGTTCAGCTAATTCATTTTCCATCAAGGCCCATTGTACAGTTAATCCAAAACAAGTGTCTGTACTGTGGTCAATGTGGTCATTCTGAAGCTCTATTTAAGTTATAAGACATTTTATAATTTGAATCTATTCAAATGTTAAATAGTCTATGTATAAAAGTATGAACGTTATTGTAAAAGTTATATTTTTTACAGTTTGATAAATATAGGTCAAGTTGACAACAAAAACGTTGACCTCTGACCCTGGCAGGTGGGTCAGCTGAACATTTGCACAGTGACATATATGTGCACACGCTTTATCCTTGCTAGTTAATGGTTACACCTCTGCACTGACTGCCTCTGTCCTTTGACTTCAAGAGAAGGAAGAATAAAAGAGTACGTGTGTGTGTGGGGGGGGGGGTTAGAAAGTTGGCTTCAACTTTTCTCGTCCATGGAACACCTGCCATTCTGTGCCATGCCATCCCTGACATGTGTAGCTTGGCTTTGTTGCTGCCAGGATGCAGAGGCAGGGCTGCCTTTGTGCGTCCGCTCTTTGTTTTCCCTGAGGGGGAAGAGAGAGGGGACTTCTCTCGGAGTTGAACAAATAAACAGCAGAGAGCACGAGACACAAAGCCAGGGAGAGAGAGCACCTGCCGAGGGCTTTGTGTCGCTTAATAAGGCACACTACTGTCTGTGAGCACAAGACTCCCCCTGCCCTCCTCCCACAGTACACTGTGTAGAACTGCAGATATGTCACACACATACACAAACACATAACACACATTTATCTAAATATATATGCCCATATAGGGTACCAATGAAATACTAGTTCATCTTTTGGGTATGAGGAATGTTTTTTATACGCAGGTTGTAAATGCTTTCCCATTGCCAGTAGACGAGTTAGCCTCTCTAATATTTTTCCCTGGTGAGTCATGTTCGATGTCAAAAAACCACCAGAAACCAACGCAACAGAAACCTTGCTGTTATGCCAACATTACGATACGAAGGGAAAAAAAACGTTGTTGCACGTTGTTCCCACTGTGTAAAAAACTACAAGTACACAAACATTCATGGCTATTTATGCGCCAACAGCCAGAAGTTCCATACACATGATAACATCACGATGGAGAAGGTGCAGAGTCAGCATCCAGACTGCCAAAATTAAGAAGAGGAAGAAATTCATCCGGGTGTTTAATTTCCATAGCTGCAGAGTCATTTGACCCAGGAGTTAATGCAGACTAAATCCAGATGTTAGTGGGTGTGAGTGGTTTTTTTTAGCACAGTGGAAAAGGGGCTTATGTCATTGTTTAATCACAGATTCTATGATCCTGAAGTGTTGAGCACCAGTCGACTGGTCTACATTTACATATACATTTAATTAATGGGTAATTAAACCATTAATTAAATGATTCATCACTATGTGGAGCAACAAAGCCTTAAACACAACCTAGGTCAGGATGGTGAGAGCTGTGGTGCTACTTTTATAACATTGTTCATGCAATTAGCTTTTACTGGAAATCACAGGTTGAGGTTGTAGTTTGTTGACTGACCTGATTGTTTTTAATTATATGTGCTTAAAAAATAAGCCAATTATTGTAAGATGATACAGAATCCTTTAATAAATAAGGGAGCTTCAACCTCCAAGAAATATGCTATTTCTTATCAGTTTTGATGTTTGACACCAAGTCCAGCCTTTGTTCATGCATCAAACATAGCAAAACATGTACAGTGCTGAAAAGATGCATGGCTCCCTTTTCTTCTTCATGGTGTTGTGAACTTTATTGCATTCATTGTTTTCAGAAGCAGCCTGAGAAAATTGCATGTTCGTATGTGAGGCCTAGTGTGTGTCGCTCTGCATGGATATAGGGCTCTGTGCACTTGCGTGTGTCAATTTCCACACGTATGAAGGTGGTATAGTTTTATGGTTGAATGGGACTGTCACTCGTAAAATTGTGGCACCACTCACGTGAGACATATAAATGGAGATGGTCTCCTTCTCTGACAGGTTCTTTATAGTGGCCCCTGAGGGCCAAGGCCACATAGACATGTCCTGTACCTGGAGGGGAGTGAGACAAACAAAGGAAGGAAAGAAGGAAGGAAGAATGAGAGAAAGAACGACAGGAAGAAAGGAAGGAATGAAGGAAGAGAAGGAGGTAAAGAAGAAAGAGAGAAATAAAGAAAAAAGAAAGAAAGAAAGATTACATAGTTCGCACTAAGGCATGTGATCTCAATGAGTTTCAGTGTGACATGAGTGTTTCTGAAACTGCTGATGTCCTGAGATTTTCACATACCTCCAGTAACTCAGATAACAACTCTTTACAACTGTGGTGAGCATCTCAGAATGATCAACATCTCAACCTTGAGATGGATGTGGGACAACAGGAGCAGTGGAAACTCACTCCAGTTCCACTCCAGTCAGCCAAGAACACAATACAATAGAAGAGAAACCTATCCTGGTCTGCTGAATGTGGATTTGAGCTGAGGCTGCAGATGGTAGAGTCACAATCTGGAGTCTACAACATGAATCCATAGAGCCAACCTGCCTTGTGTCAACAGTCCAGACTGCTGGTAGTGTGATGGTGTGGGGAATGTTTTCATTTGGGCCTTTAATACACCCTTAAAACACCCTGAAACTCCTCCTGCCCCTGAGGCCAAAGTTTTTAGCGTTCAAATGGCTCCATGATAAATTACTATAAATTACCAAGTCTGAATTTTCACTCTTAACTCAGTGTGGTGCCAAAATAAACAAAGCAACCCTCCCTGAGTTTCTCTTGACTTAGAGAAGCAGCCTCTGAGGGACTGGACAGCTACACATGAGGACACAGGCTTTATATTTTAAGAAATTGAGAAAACTGAAAATATATGACAGATCAACGGGACAGAAACTGAACAAAAACACAGCAAACTGAGCTACAACAGAACTGAGCAGGTGTTCTAAGCAACCTGATCTGACAGCACGACGTTTTATCAACAACTAGATAAACTACATGTGAGCCCTGCATATAGAAACTCATGTATGTCTAGAAGTGCTGTTTGTTTACATAAAAGTTGATGAAATGTTACCATGTTTTTATTTGAAAATGTGTTCCATCCAACACTGTCCAATATCTATACTTTTAACCCTTTGAGGGTCACAGGGGAGCTGGAGCCAATCCCAGAAGACACTGAGCGAGAGGCGGGGTACACCCTGGACAAGTCGCCAGCAGCCAATATGAGCTGTTTTCAGATATGACCTCCAGAGAATGTTTGAACAATGGGGTCCAGGTGAGGGCTGGTGCAGCAGGCAGAGGCACAACGTAACATATACATTCCGCTGCACAGATTACGTGTTTTTGCAGTACAACACTTATCAGAAACTTATCACCATAAACTTTCTTGACATCTTCATTTGTGTCTTCTACTTATGTCACACTGAATTTTCTCCCGGAGATATTTATATTCTTTTTGTTTTTGTTCTGTTCCCATCTGTCGCAGGGTAGAAGCGTCATCAACTGAATCCTGCGCAGGCTCTCCTGTGGTGTCCTCACATCGGCTCATTTGGGTGTTTGTTATTTGGGGGCAAGCAGGAAAAACTCAGGACACTCAGACATTTGCGTTTTCACACACAAGCAGTTGATTCAAAGCAAGAATTCAACACCCTAACACTTGTTGTGGCAGAGATCACCAGTGTCTCCAAAATCAGTCAGTGTAAACCAGCTGTGGCTACGACCCCCAACTCTAAAACCGGCTGCCTCGTAACTCTTTGGCCCTTCAGGCCTCCATTTCTGTGAGGCTGCAAAATTGCAACACTGTATGAATTCCTTACAGGAGAAGCCAGGCCAGAAGCCACAGATTAATAATGCAATTTTCTATCTAAATTCTTATTTATGTGAAGCAAAAACTTCCCCTGAGAATCTTGTATTATTCATAAGCATCAGGGAGGAGGAGGAGGAGGAAACAAATCATTTAGCACAATGTGTGTCTCTGTTTGTGTGGGTGTGTTTGAACATCCAATACAGTAACACTTGAGCAGCACTGTGTGTGTCCCCTATTGCAAGGATAGGCTTTAAATATGTGCATTTCTGTGTACATATAAGAATGCTTTTGCCTCATGTCTGAATAGTTTATGTGTGTGATATCTGTATGCCTTTGCGAGATTGAAGGAGAATTTACATCTGTTTATGTGTGAATGCATGTATGTTTGTGCATTCCAGTGATTATCTGAGAGGGGAGGTGTGTGTGAGCATGAATGTTAATATGTGTGTTTGTGAGTGACAAGCAGTCGGGTAATGGAATCAGTATGTATGTGAGCGTGTAAGTGTTGTGTGCTCGTTGGTGATTTGCGCTTGCATGTGTGCAATCGTGTGCTTGTGTGCATATACATGCCGCGCTAATATGAACATGCAGAGCCACTTGGTATTCCGCACAGCCCATCTCTTGTCTGTCAAGTACGCGCATGGGGATCGCAACTGCAGAGATTAAAAGTTTGAGGAGCTGAAAGGCCTGCATGCAAATGAGACAAATATACTTGTTTTCTCCTCTTGAACCCCCCCTCAGTTTTTTCTTCATTGTCAACCCAATCATCATTGTTTCTTTTTCTCTGCCCTCTTTATTTCCTTTCAACCGTATTTTCCTCCTGAGCAATTTTTTCCAAACTGAAGCCTGGCTGTAAACTGAACATGAGTGCTGAGGAAAAAAGTGAGAAGAGGAACAATGGAGGGAAAGCGGCGGCAGATTTTCTCTGCCATCGATAAAACGAGTTGCTCTGCTGCTCTCCTCTCCCTGGGAGTTGAATAAAAACGCTCATCAAAATCTAAAAGCATCTGCGGGGTGAGAGGATGATTTCCATCTGTGATCTAGTATTAATGGAAGTGTTAATAGGGGTGGCGGCTGCATGAAGAAGTACTGATAGAGAAACAGCCAGCAGCACTGGATCCTCCTCTGAACTATCAACAAGACTGGCAAGACAAACAACCTTACAGAATACAGATATGGATCAAACACACAACCACAGCACTCATGTGCATGAGTTTCATGTCATATATAATATGCTTTGTATGTATACATATATACACACACACACACACACACACACACACATACACGAGCATCTACAGTGTGTACACGTTTGTGCAAACACGCACATCACTGCTGAATCGCTGCATAAATAAAAAGTAGCCTACACACAGAAAAAAAAAATGATATTCTGGACAGAGGAACTGCAGCTATAGTCTCTTATACATATTGTGCACACACAAAAGGCAAAAAGCATACATACACACCCCAGGGAGACACAAATAAACACTATTACAGAGCACTTAACGGAAACAGCTTTCACACACAACACAGTGGAGGCAGCGTGAACATGTACAAATACAGATATGTGAGAGAATTATTAAACTTGACAACTGCATATTAACCGCATACCAAATTGGCATGTTTTCACAATCTTGTGTGTGTGCGCATCCAAACACGTAAGGAGCAAACATTTGATGCATGCCAATATTTATACAACTGCACAAGGGCACAGCAGAGGTATGAAAAGAAATTTAAAAAAACAGTTTAAAAATAATATTGTGTGCGTGTGTGTGTGTGTGTGTGTGTGTGTGTGTGTGTGTTGTGGGGCCAGGCTTTAGGTGCCTCTGTGAATCAATCTGTGGCCTCCCTGCATGTGTCATCCAGAGGAGGGAGAGAATGTTTTCTCAAACATAACCTGCCCGTCCTTCACTAAGTCCTCCTCAGTGGCCGGTAGGTTTGCACAGGGACAGGTGTGTGTTCTTGGCTTCACGGCATTACAACACGTTCCAGTGTCATGCACAATCTGACACAGACAAGCACGTTTCTCTTTGAGACGCTCATTGTGGTGACAGTCAACTTTCTTTTGACTGAAGGCCTTGCTCCCGTCATTAGAGGACACACTGCCTACTATTATGCCTTTGGAAATATTTTCTATGTTCAATACTATGGGAAGACCAAATGACGTCCCTGTATTAGCTGCTCAGTTTCAAGCTTACCGATTCCTATTGAAGACATAAATCTTTAAATATGAGCTCACTGATATGTAGTTTAGTTTCCTACAATAGCTGTGTAGTTTATCTCTATGCTCAAACAGTGGGAAATAGTGCATTTTTAGTGGCATATTTATACTCATTTTGTGTTTTAGTGGCAGAATATACTAAATATATGCGTGTGTGACACATAAACCACTCTGCTTCAACTAAAATGTGTCTCGTTCATGTGTTTTAAAGGGATAGTTCATCGAAAAATGTAAATTAACTCATAATCTACTCCCCACTATGCTGATGGAGGGGTGGGTGAAGTGTTTGAGTTCACAAAACACTTCATTCACCTGTTGATCAACTCTTCAAACATAAAGAAACAACAGAAAAAGAAACAACATGCCTCCATAGTGTCATCCAAGTGTCCGTAAGTTCCAACATTCAAATTTGTATGAAACGGCGTTATTTACACTTTGTTTTTAACCTAAATGTCCTCTGATATCCTCCTCTGGAGCCGCGTTCACGTTCGCACGCACACACAAGCACAAACACTCGCCCAAGGTGATAAGAGCCGACACATGTGTCAATGTGCTGTAAACAAAAACACATGATCTTCAGCGGAGTTAATATGTAACTTCCTACCTCTGGGGGAGGCTGTGGCTGAGGGGTAGAGCGGTCGTCCTCCAACCTGAAAGTCAGCAGTTCAATCCCCAGTCTTCCCCATCTGCATGCCAAAACATCCTTCAGCAAGATGCTGAACCCCCGAATTGTCCCTCAAAAAAGTGCTGCTAATAGATGCACTGTGTGAATGGGTGAATGGTAAACTGTACTGTAAAGCACTTTGAGTGGTCATCAAGACTAGAAAAGCACTATATAAATACAGAGCATTTACCATTTTGTGTTATGGATAATGCATTTCAGAGGAGAATCTCCTGCTGCATTTACATGTGTGAAAGGTAAACTCTGCTGAAAGCCCAGACACAATCCTCCGGAGGTCGTGTCTGACATAGTTTTTATGTCACAGATTTTAGCCTTTGTGACTTAGCAGATCGTGCACAATAAAGCCACGACACACTTAAGAAAGGGAAAATCAAAAGAAGCATAACATGGGCACTTTAAAAAGTGGAATATGTGTTTGCTAACTCCAGTGATGATTTGTCTTCTCATCAGATATTGTGTAAGGAAACCAATAAATCAAACGCCAAACTAAGTCACAATAGTCTTTAAAACATATTTGTACTGTAAAGCTGGTTCACTGATGCACTGTATGGTTGCTTAATGTGAGACGTTCCTGCAGTTTTGATGGTGTATTATTAAAAACAACCAAAGGTAGCTGAAGTTTTAGTCAAAGTGAAGTGTGTCAGGTGCGATAGGGGAAAGATGGAAGATTATTTTCCACTTCAAGAATCTCTCTTCATATATAATTCATGCATTCAAAAACATCAGGCTTTGAGCGGTTGAGAAATGCCCGACACCAACTGACACACTGCAGAGTAACCTGTTCACTAGCTGCTGGCTGATCGACATCTATTCACAGCCTCATCTCAATGTTTTGCATTTGTTGCTGGAGAGATCACAAGAATATCAGCAGCTTGCATGTTTCAGAATGTCAGCCACACTGAAGCTTTTATATCTCATCACTGTGAAGTCAGAATTGAATGAAAAGAAATGACTAAATTAACTGACTGACAGGATGAAAGACAACAGAGCTTCAAGTGTGCTGCGCATTCTCCACTTTCCGCTGCGTTCCGAAGCACAAAGTGTGCGACTCGACAACTCGGCTCAGCTCTGAGCTACAGAGGAAATTTATGAAGATGAGTTCATCTTATTTATAAACTACCAAAAAATTTTAAAATAATCCATATTCCAAAAAGTCACATGGGTAAATTTCATTGCTCAAAAAGAGGCTGTAAATCTGACTCATGAGATATGAGATATTTACCTGACAACAGTGAGGTGCAAAAAACTCACCCTCAGTTTATATGATGGTGATGATCCCATTTGTTCAGGCCTGACTTGGCAACATGCTCCTTAGTTAACCCAAGATCAACAGCAGATGCATCATCGTGGCAGCAGAACATGGTACTGCGATATGACATCACACCCCCGCTAAGAGTATGGCACAAACACAAGCGGTTTGCTGCCAAACAGAGGGAAAGACATTGCGCTAACACAAACACAAAGGTCCTGGCGATATGAGAGGGACCGAGAGCAGAGAGGAGTCATTGTCTCTGCAAATATTTAATTTCCTGATAGTTAAATGTGCTGAAGTGAGAGACTGAGTAGAAGGACAAATTAACCAGCAAGCCTACAACTAGATCAATTATATATATAAATTTGAAACATTATTGTTTTCATTTCTAAGTTCTTATTTTTAGGTACTCCGTTGTCAGAATGAGTCAGCTGACACAGAGATTGTTGCCATTTTCAGAAGAAAATCAACCCATTACATCCTTCCTTGCTTAATAATGTATTAATTGAGGCATTCTGCTACTTGTGCAGGGAATCACAGTGAATCTACAGGCTGAAAACCCTACAGGGACGGATTTTATGCGACAGTGTACTTCCCGGTGTTATAAATACATCTGTGGGGACAAAAGGATGAATAAAGTGACCAACAGAGGGAGCTGTGTGAGGTGTGTTAAAAGTCCTCAAGTGATGTCACTTGAGTCAGCGTTGGTTGGGCCTGACTACGACAAGATTGAGAAGTAAAGATATGAGGGGGCGTGGAGTTAAAAAGAAGTGAGCTCACCAGACCTCTGCAGCCCACTCCTGCTGCAGCCTCCATTAGGGGGAGGGGGAGTTGCATTGTGGATTTTCATCTTTAAAAAAGCATTAATAATAACAACAACAATAATAATAATGGCTGTATCATAATTATTATTAGTATAATTATGATGCATTTCTACATTACATTTTCATTGAGGATTGGAGGGGGTTTTAAAGAAATAAATAAAACAACAACAAAAATGTAAGTGTGGTCAAAATATCAGTAAAATAAAATCCCTGGACTCAGTGTCAAGTAAAAATTGTGTGTGGAGATGCTTTACCGATAAGTAACTATACAAAACCAATTTAGACGCTTTCTGGAAGGTGTTCCGCAGCATGCGGTAAGTGAGCCATAATTGTCTTTCCAGACATTTTGGATCAGACAGAAGAAAACGGGCATTTCGAATAAAAAAAACCTCAATTGGTGAACAGACAGAGGACAGAGGACAGTGACATCATAGCGCTTATGATGCTGCTGGATAAATGATTTCTGGGAAGATCTGCAGTATTAAGTGCTTCGCGGCAAATATGTCACCACAGTAAGTAAAAAAACACATAAAACAGAGAATGTGGTTTTCTTACTAGTGAGTGAGTCGCTGAGAGTTCTTCTATTTTAAGGGAAATCTGAAACATGAATGAGCTTTAAAGTAGTGCATCGCTGCTGGTGTTGTATACTGTCAGATATTGACTGTGTAGTGCTTACGTGTCACTGCAGTATATCACACTACTTTCAAGCTTCTTTGTCCCCAGCCTCCTCCACTCACACCCACACTCCCCCATGTCCAGGCCCATTATCCCAGGCAGCTGGTTTCGGGGCTGAAAGTGGAGTCTAATTCACTTATTGATTCCTGTCCTGAGTTGCAGGATACTTCACAGCTTTAATCAGTGGGTGGTTTTGGGCAGAGGACAGGGGTGAAAATAAGGGTATGGGGCCACCAGATGCAATGATCGCAGGTGGGTGAAAATGAGTTTGCATTGTTTCCTGAGCTCTAAGTTCTAATGACTCACATTCTGTGTTTAATGTAAAATGACAAAACTGGATCAGCTGCTTGTGTATTTTACAGCTACAAGTCAGGAGGGGAAATGCTTAAGGTTAGAACGTGAAGCAATATATTTCTTGTAATTCTTGTTAAACTTTAACATAGAAAGAGAATTAAGAGCTACAATGGTAGTAGGTTGTAGTTTTCTTATTGCCCAAAATGACCAAAAAGACCAATCAAAATGTTAGGGTCAGGTCACACATTCATTTATTCCACTTAATTATACCAAGATCAGTGGATTCTCCGTGGAGTCTGGCATGATCCTGATGTACTGTAGCTTATTAGCCGTGTTGCAGCATTCAGCTTGATTTGACCTCCTCTGTTGGAGTGTTTTGCAGACAGGAGTCAAATAAAATGATTTCTTTTGAATAAACAGTCTTAAAACACAACACATTTGTTATTTTTCTGTACTTAAATTACTCTTATTTGAATGAATTGATGCTAAGAACAAGCATAAATATAATAATAACAAGAGTTATTATTGTTGTTTATTTTGCTACTTACAAAAACCTTTGGAATTGGTCCACAACATGGCAGCAGTGGCTACAATATTATCTTATGGGGCAACTGCAACAGTCCACAAAATGGAGTTTTTTGTCCACCGATAAAAGCCTCAAATTGTTATTCTTGGTCTTTAGAGTCTGACCAAATTCGACATGTCTCATGTTGGGTTGTTGAAGAAAGTGCAAAAGTGAGTAAGAGAGGTTAGGACATTTCGTGAACTGTCACAGCTGCCCCATAAGATTATACAGTATCGTAGCCACGGCTGTCATGTCGCCACTGCCGATGGAGGTGATGTACACACCCACATTCAGAGTATCACACACAGACTAACGCTGTGCTATTCTCAACACCTATGCACTTTAAAGCACATGGTGCAAGAGCATTAATCGGGTGTTGGTTAGATTTAGTCTCTTAATTAATAATTCAATTCAATTTTATTTGTATAGCGCCAAATCATAATGTGCATTATCTCAAGGCACATTACATAGAAGGTCAAGACCTTAAAAATTATAGAGATACCCTACAGTTCCCAGAATGAGCAAGCATAATGAGTGTGTTTTGGACTTACAGTACATGCAATAAACCAGTCTAAATGCTATTGCCTTTAAAAGCCTGGTGCATTTGCACCTTAGTTGATTGTTATTGCTGTATAATGGCGGATTTGCCAGATAGTGACAGAGGACCCTTCTCTACATAGGAAACAGTGAATGTGTGTTGTGCAAACACTTATTTAGGGACATTTTATCTGGACAGTGAAGTAATGCACTACTGACTTGAGAGCAGGCTCTTGCTGGTAAAGAGCACAAACACTTTGTCCTGCCTCAGGACACACCAACAATGCACCTGACCGACCATGGATGCTCAGATGGGCACAGGTGCATTTCCTATTTAAACAACGTGGGCCTTGAACTGGACAATGACAACTGTGTCTGTCTGAACTAACAAAGACACTTGCTTTGTGCCTGTAAGATAGGACACTATATAGTCTCTTGCTAGCCTCCTCTAAAAATAGCACACAAATATATTTAAGAAAAGGCTTAGTAACTTGCTAAAAAAGCTGGGGACTGTAGCAAACGTTGCTTAAACAGGAGGAAGTAGTGCATTAGCAGGGGACTATTTTCAACCACACACCAGTGAGTAATTACAGCGGAGGATGGTGTTTGAGGGATTGAATCAAAATAAACTACAGTGTGCATGTTCATTGTAATGAATGAACATGTCAGCCAGTGCAACAGTGTGATTCTAATAGTGTTTGGACAACTGGAGTTCTGTGGCACAGAAGAATATAACACTAATGATAAAAGATAACATAATATATCACCAAATGTATTCTTTAAGGCTTTTGCATCCACCTCGGGCCCAGGTTACAGTGCACCGACATGGACGGTAGACAGGTCAGTGCTGAATAATCTCAGCTATTTACTATTCATTCAATGCAGGACTTATGGTTCTATTAATCTCCAATTACAATGCTGAGAGGATGACAGAAAAAAAGAAGAGCAGGAAACAGAGAGGAACATGCTGTGCAGATAGTGGATAAGAGACACAGCTGAGGAAATCACCTGGGAGCATCGACAATGCTGCCGTCTGATTTTTCACCATGTCACACTCCACATTCAAAGGCTATGTGATGTGCTCTCTAATCGCAGCACCGACATCAGACAGGAGCTAAAGCCCAGATCCCTGCTTTCTGTTTGTATTTGATCAAGCATCACCTACAGAGTTCTGAATGTATAAGACAGCTTTTAAAATGAACAGATTAGGTTATTAGGTGAGGTTATTAACACACATATTCATCAAAACACTCTGCTCACACACACTCCCCAGCGTCTCTTCACAGCCTTTAGTCTGTTGGCACCTGTGATGCGGTGTTCAGAAAATAAAAACAGAAAGATTTCACTCTTACTGTGGCTTAACTTTGAAAGTGGAATTTAGAAATTTGATGCACTTTGTTTAACCTCCAGTTTAAATACCGAACACACACATATATATATATACTGGTTGTAGGTGGTTTTCTTAAGGATGTGCTGTTTGTGGACATGTTGTCATGGTTAGGATTCTGTCTTTCTTTTCATGACTGTTTATGTTCTGCCATAAAATGCATGTTCCACAACAGGTAAGTAAACTTTTCTACTGTGGCAAAAAAATATTAATGGAACTGTAACAACTCCCAAAACGGAGATAAAAAAAACATGAAACAATGACTCCAACAGAAATTGAGACTTGTTCATATATTTAGTTTTATGATCTAAGGGTCCTCACATCACACTTCCACCACTTGATATCTTTAATAATGTGTGTGTGTGTAGGCTTTAAAATAAAAGTAACGCCTCCATGTCGGCATCCAGCAGGGCGAGGTGACACTTGGTACTCACACACACACACACTTCATGACCTCTGAACCCTGTGATCTCTCACCCCAGTCCAACCTTTCACAGTCATCAGGTTATTGATCAAGCATGTGCAGAAAGGTCAGATTGACAGGATTGAGATTGATTGATTAGAATAGACATTGAGAAAATAATTGTGTTTGTGGTTGTTTTCAAAATAATAACCCTGTTTTCTCTTCAAGAAGATTACACAAAGGCACTGTTGGGTTAATAAGAAATCAACAAATCAACCAGGAACAAGAGGAAAGGAAGAAGAGAAGAGAAGAGAAGAGAAGAGAAGAGAAGAGAAGAGAAGTGAAGAGAAGAGAAGAGAAGAGAAGAGAAGAGAAGAGAAGAGAAGAGGTTAAAAAGAAAAACGGAACAGAAGCAGGATGCAGTTAAACATGAATCTGAATGTGTGAACATCTTTCCAGCAACAGAGGATATATATTCAAATATATGAAATCATGATGCAGAACCTCCCCAGCAACACAACAACCACCTCCCACCCCCCGTGCCCCTCACTTTTGTGTTTGTTTTTTTTGCATTGTAAACTATTTTGACCGCAGTTCAATCTTCACACCACTCCGACTGGCTCTCATTGATTTCCATGGTGTTAGATGGAGTGGCAGGGCCTGTGCGGGCCAATGAAAAAGAAGGTGCACGAGTGAAAAGACTCGTTATGGCGAAGATTATCTCCCCGTGACACAGGCCATCCAACACAGCTGGAGAGGAGCTCTGGCTGTAACAGCACCTGAATCTATATGTGGTTACACATGCATTAAGACACAAACGTACACCTGTGTCGTTCTCCCTTTCACTCGCCCTTCTCACGAGCGCCACACACTCAAACAAGTATGCAATCAGAGAAATGCAAATATGATTGTGTGAAAGCTAACAGCTATATGCAGGTGCGCAAATACCATCATATACTTGACAATCAGTGCCTCACACACTCACAGTGAAGCACAGTGCGGCACACATTTACAACACACAACAGGCACTAAACTAACAGGTTATAGCCTGCCCCGTGCATCGTTGTAAGTGTGTTATTTTATCGCCTCTTTTCATCCTCTCCCCTCCCATTCTGCTCAGTGACAGAGGGGATATGTGCACCCTACTTTGTTGCCATGGATACCACAAACACCCCACATAGAAAATTCTACACAGAATAATAAGTGGCCAATTGCGTCTGTTTGCTCTCCAACAAACCTCAGGATTAGAGGCATTTTCTTGTCAGAGGCATAAACTAGTTTTATGTTTGCAGGGGAGAAAAAAGAAGGAGGGGGAGGAAAGGATAGAGGAAAAGAGAGGAGGGGGGAGGAAGAGAGGCACAAATATGAAAAGAGCATACTAATGCTGCAGTGACAGGTTCTTCCCTGCTCGGAGAGATGAGAGAGCTTGAGAACAGAGGGGGGAGAAAAAAGGAGGGGAAAGAGAGATGCTCTTAAAAAGAAACTCAGGTGCTCAGGGCACCCTTAACAAATGAATGAAAACATGACAGAGAGAGGCAGAGAAAGGGGGGGGGGGGGGCGACGTTTTAAGTCCAGTTAACAGAGCGTTGACATTTGTAACAGCCGAGCAGGCAAGGTGAAAAGCAGCTTTGGCGTTCAGTATAATAAACTGAAGCTAAGTGTTTTGAAAATCTCTTTAGGTTTTTCTTCTTTTTTTGTCTCTTTCAGATTAATTGACAAACACTCATCTGATGCCTCCTCCTAATTTCTTCCTCCTGCTCCGAACCTCGCAGAACATAACCCCAGTGTGCAATGATGTCATTATGATACCATCTGTTTGCTCCAATAGCAGATGCAATGTGCACACGCACACACACACACACACACACACACACACACATCCAGAAGATAGACATGGATCAGATAACACATACAGGGAGAGAACCTATGACATTTGCACAGTGTACTGTATATCAACCAAACACATGTCAGATTCATGCTGCATGTTTAATGTATTTTTGCAAAGAGTAAAGGTGATTGTTGACACATCACAGGCAGCTTTATATCTCAGAGTCCAGACTCCTGCTAGGTTCTGCCTCCCTGCAGGACAGAACACTTTCCTCTGACTACATGCAGTAACTACCAGTATAATGCCACGCCTGTCAAGGTCACAAGGGGAGATGCTTGATATGTATGTCTGTCAATCCCATCCCCCAACTAGACAAGGACACTGCCTCCATTCTCCTACAATTTTACACCTTTTATCATTTATTGTTGAGGAAAGCTAGGGCTGGATCCTACTTGTGACAGAGGAGAAGGAAAGCTACCACCAGCCAGCTAAGATCAGTGGACACGGCTTGAAGTCAATTTACACAATTTACATTGCAGTTTGACAAAGGGCCTTAGGTTTGGTTTGAACACTGTAGGACTCTCTCCTTTTTTGTCATATGCACAAATGAACACACACAAAATACTTGCGTTAGTCATTAGTATTTACATATATGCAGTGTTCAGATCTTTTATCTAATTCATATTGTGCAGGAACATCTACACCAAGTAGGGCTGGAATTCCCGAAGTCAAAATGGAATACACTTCCAAAGGTGATGACTAACCAACTCTTGATGCAACAATTGGACATGTTATGGTGGTTATGTCGTGGACAAGTTCTTAGAGAAAGGTAACTTCCTGGAGTCTTTATTGGTTACCTAGCAACTGGGCAAGATTACGAAGAAGTCTGGTCCATAACATAAGTCTTCACAGTTTTTACTAGGAAACACACAGACCTGGAAGCTCTACATTAAACCTATATAATGAGACAGTCTACTTGGTCATTAAAATTGATACACCCCTATACTATAGATATTATATCCTAATACAATCCAACAAAAAACGTGTAACATAGATAACCTATACATAGAGGTAAAAAAAAAAAATAATCAGACTTAAGGTTCAAGTGTAATTTAACATGTAATTCTGTTCCTATCCGTGTCACACAAACTGTTTTGGCTCATGCATTGGATGTAGACTAACAGCAGGTACAAGTAAAGCCACATGGGCGGAGTGGCGTGCAGTGCATGCATGAGCAGGCAGAACTGATGTAGCAAATGAATTTGGAGGGGCGTAATGAGAGACGGCGCTGGGCTCCGGCCCGATTTCACAGCCACATCATTAGGGTGAGACGGCCCCAGTCCCTGAATGAACACACACACACACCACCCAGCACAGCGGCCCGAGGAAAGACGAACAAGGTCAGTCGCCATGTCGCAGTCTAATGAGAGGTGACAGGTGAGAGGAGACACTCCAGACTTTACCCATTAAACTTACATTTTTAGGGAGTGTTTATGTGTTGCCGTGGGTCCACACGTGTTTCTGAATCATAACCAAATCCAAACATATCAGATACTGTATACACACACACAAACACACCCACACACAAACACACAAACACACATACACACACAACCTCCCTCTGACCTTCATGTACTTCCTGGTAGGCAGGTGTTAAGGCTGTAGGGGCTGAGTTGAGTAGCCAACAGGAGATGGTGCTGTGTTATTTATCAGCATGTCCAGGCAAGATGAATCGCTGCAGGTAACTCAGAACGCACACTGTTGCAGCTTTGGCTCTTTTTCTAATATAGATATTGGTAGTATGTGCCATGTGTTTTCTTTGGGGATGCAATGAAGCCTAACTGATATTGTGCTTTCATCTCTTTTGGAGGTTTATAATGTCAGAGTCTCTAAATGTATTAATTGTCTTATATCATTAATAGAAGGAGCTTTAAAACGTTCTACTTTCTACCTGTAGAGAGGCATGTCATTGCCAATGAGTTGACTGACAGCAAGTGGATAGGCTAAACCCCAATGGAGGAATGATGAAACAAACTTTTACCTTCAAGCTACGTAGCCTGCAATCTTCCATTAGCAGTGCAGTATTCATCAACCAGGTACAGGTCAAGACATCTGTTCATGTTTGTAAGTTAGACAAGAGGGAGACTTTAGCAGGTTAATGTGGTTGGTTCAGAGTATGTGGCTCTTCTGTTCTGTAGTAACTGCTGTCTGTTGTTTGTAAATGCGACAGAGAGGTAATGGAAAACTGGTTATTACAAAGTCTATAGGGTCTTAAACCGAAAAATATAAAAACACAGTTTTTTGTTGTTCTTTATCCACGACAATGAACACATGGACCAAAAGCTGAAACCTAATTTCAGTGGGACTTTACAAATGCAAAATACAACATAATTTTCTCTACTCTGAATGTGGTTTCTTAATGGGAGATAGTACTGATAGATGGTTGGCTAAGGTTACATCCAAGCCAGTCGCCACTTTGTTTTAAAAAAAACACATTAACTCTACTATGGATACACCTGCCATCCACATTACTGCAGAGATTTAGAGCTGCTAAAATGGAGAAGTTTGAAAACACTGCCGACCCCATTGTCGTTTGAAAACTACGTTTTAGTCTGGACGGACACAAACTGAAATGTTTGGAAGCGACGACCTAGACACTCACAACCGCTTGCTGATTGGGTTTTCACATGACTCCCTTCCAGAGCATTAGCCTCGTCTACCAGTGAAGAATGTAACATGGATAATCAATTTCAAATGTATACTATATTGTCTTTGCTTACAACTGTTGTGCAGTTAAATTCTGCATTTTACAATGATTCAACATGATTAGGAGACAAGCTATTATTTGAGCAATCTGCAAAATTCCAGCAGGACCTGCATGTCTTCCTGTTTACACTGGCACACGCATGCCCAGTGTATGTGAGTGGTCACATGATATGTGTTTTTCAGGCATGTTAGTATGGAACTGAGTCAAAATGCTCTTGTGGACAGAGATTGTTTTAGTTTGAAAACACATTTTTCAGTCAGATTTACATATAGTGTCTTTGAAGGGTTAAACAGTTTTTTTGAAACTAGTTCAGTGCCCATTCAAAACCAGCTGTTTGCTTGGCCTGTGGTTATGGTGGTTGCATGTTTCTTTTTAAACTGCAAAAGTATAAGCTATGATCAATTCTGTTTTATTATCTTTTTTTACAACTATTTTATGGTCAGTGTTTTTCATAAAAATAAAGTACATTTGCTGTATAACTGCTCATGTGTGTGGCTTATATATAAGTTGGGTTAATATACTTAACTGATGTTGTTTTTTCATTCAGTGCATTTCAATTTCAGCTACCTCAAGGTTCGGTTAATCAACAACATTTTCAGACCCAAGTTAACAACTTTTCAAAGTAATAGCTCTTTAATACAGCATTTAAGCAAATAAATGAAAGTTGTGATTTTACTATTTGCTAAACACAAAGTGATTCTTTTAATTTTGTTGCTGTGACAGAGATCAGCACCCACTACTCCTGTGAATGTCTGTGTCAGTCCGATATGGCGAAATAAAAATAATCTAATTTGGCCAGTTTTGACACGCCAGTTGTCAGCAAAAATGGTTCACGAGATATGCCTTCCACATACAGACAGACATACAGAAGCCTTGTCCTGTCTCTGGTATGAGTACAGACACTTAAACGAGCCCAGGGAAAAAGGCAAAAGATCATTTTTTCTTTGGCCTGTCTGCTGAAAATGTTGAAGAATACCTGGGGTAGATAAACATGACTCAGACACAGTAATGTTCAGATGGGAAAAACAAAAGCTTTGGGAAGTTAAGCTAGCTGATATCTAAATGATGTCAGCCGAGTAGGTTGATCTCATCTGGTTATGATGGTAAGTTGTCTGACCCATGCGCACACACACACACACACACACACACACACACACACACACACACACACACGCATTAATGCAGGAGCAGGCAGAGTGGCTTGGTCTCTGTCCAGATGGCTAACCTTAAAGGCGGTACTCTCTCTACAGCTGTCCTCTCTGCCGTAACTCTCTTGATGACTAGTAACACGGGAGGCATCTGACATTTTTGATGAGAGCCTCAAGCTTGACGAAGAAGCAGAGATGTTTGATAATCGCCACGGTGTCACCATTAAGGCGACGTTTAGGGACCTCCCTCCAATGTATCTCTGAAGATGAAAGAGAGGAATGAAAAGCCCACATCATCGTTTCATCTCAGCAGCTAACTGTCACTTCCTCGTGGTCACTGACAGCGTGCTGGTAATCGTAACATCACTGTCTTTTAACTGGTGTGATAGTCATTGTGTGCTGTCTCTTTCTCTTTATACATTAAAGATTGACTTCATCCTTTCCTTTACTCATATCTTATTCACTTCAGATGTGTCTCTTCAACACCAAAACCTCAGCCCAGAATATACTTTTTGTGGATGCATGCTTCAATAGTCTCTCAGAGCTTTTGTTATGTGACTTTCTCACTTTTAAAACTCCAAAAACAGAGAATTGTGTCATAGAATAATTATAGATATGTCCTTGAGGTTCAGTAAAGGTGAAATTTCCTTTGTCCATCATTGCTACCTACCTCTTTTATAGGAAGTCTAGTAAAGCAGAAATTCCATAAAATAATCTTTAAAGAAGTAATGGGAAATCATAAGGAGGCTTTTGAAAAGGAAAGACAGAGGCAATAATATAACTCAAAGGTGTCCCTGACTGACTTTCTTATCCTGTTAGTCACTGTTGTAACATCATGTTCCCTTACTAAATGAAATTAAATCAATCACAACATGATCATCAGTTGCCTTAGTGTTTTCAGCCATCCACTTTTCTATTTCCAACTGGGCCCCAAACTATATTAATAACTTATTAAATCGGATAATTTCATTAGGGGCATGCGTGCATTTATATATGTGAGCACATCATCTTCTCTCCGATGGATTTACTCCGCAAATCAAGTTAATCACAGCATTGAAAGCAATAATGAGTGTGGCATGCTACTCAACAAACTAACAAACCCATTAGCTGGTCTGCCTGTCTCCAAATCCAAAACCTTACATTCATTAGACAGTAATTCAGAGCAGAAAATGAGATTGAGATCCTTGATGCAACAGAAAAACACACATCCCCTCCCCCACAAATAAAAAACAACAACAATGCGATGGCTGAGACAAGATTGAAAAACAAATTTCTAATTTTGTCCATGAAGTGAAATAGGAGTTGGTAATTAGTCTGGGGTAAGAGGGAGATGTTACAGACACAGAGAAGAATAAGCTTTCAGTCCATTCCTCTACTGGTTCAATTTAACGCAGTGACTGGGGCCTATAGTGCAGAGCAGTACTGTAACAGCTTATGTAACTTCAGGAGGCATGGATGTGAAAAATGGTGCCATGAATCCATTTTGCCGGTTTCTACACTTTGCTTTGGGGAATTTAGGGCACTGCTCCAGTGTAGTACATCATGACGTTCCAATTCATACTGGTTCTTTTAGGTACGTGTGACAAAGGAGGCCATCTTAAAGCCACAACGTTATCAAGAGTCTCTATAAATCTGCCGTTCTATAAATGTTGTGTGCGTTTAGAGAGGACAAATATATTCTCAATGCGTTACAATATCTTGTCTCCTCACCCTCCACACAAATGTCGACAACCAGTGGCTAGACACCGTCCTATCTCACCACTCCTTCACTGACTCCACAGCCAACTCCCCACCAATATATCAGCTATCGCTCACTTCTATCATTTTAAAGCCTTCTCTCCACCAACCCACCTCTCCTTATCTCCATCAGTCTGTACCTCCATCAGTAAACCTTTCAGGCCATCCTGTCATCTAGCTGTTCATGTACTACATTTCAACATCTTCCTACCCCATCTCTCTCAGTGAAGCCTTTGCTCTGGTCCAGCCTAGGCAGTTATAGAAGCTGGGAGAGGAGGTGGGGGAGGGTGAGAGAAGGGCAAGCTGTTTGGGAGGAAAGGGGTGAAAGAGTAAAATGGGATGTGACGATGGGTTGAGGGAGGTTTAAACACCCAAACCTCTCTGTAGGCCATTTCACCAAACTGCAATAACTGCAATAGCCATGGGTTATGGTAATTTTTCAATTAATCCAAATGAAATGTGGCTAATGTTATAGGAGCTGCATTGGTTTGTAGGGCGAGGAGCTCAATGGACTTATAAAGAGAATCAGGGATATAAATAACGGTAATGGTAATAATCATCAGCCTTAATGTCAGCGTAATCAGTATCATCCTCATCACCATCAAATTATCTCCAGTTATAAGGTATTTTGATGGAAAGCTGGGATGTAATTTGAACATATTTAACCATTATTCCAGGCGCTGCATGCCCTCTTTGTCTTTTTAGTGTGTATGTAACTAAACAGAGCAGCGGCAGCACCTCCAATTCTATTGGCAAGAAATGCCATAATTTCACTGCTGTTGAATCTTAATGTTGAATTAATTGTTTGTTTGTATATTTCAAACACTTTAAATGTTTATCAATGAGGTCAAAGTTAAAGGGGGGGTTTCTACTTAAGGCTGGCAGAATATTAGAAACTTCTGGAAATCAATCTACCTGACCCTATATGGATTGAAGGCCTGTTTTTTTAACTTTCCAGAGGGTTGTTCAAGTTCGAGTTGATGTTTCAGTGTTTCCACGAGAATTAATGAAATCTTAGATGGTAATATGTGCATGTGCACACACATGAAAGTCACTCTCATACGCAACAGATTCCGAGTAACAGGTACAAAGACTAAAGAGTGAAAGATCAATTCATGTCAGAGTAAGAAGGTCTAACATTAGAGTAAAAAGTAAATGAAACACTGATGTTTGTTGTTAATTTTTTTGTGGAATATTTAAAGAAGAACTGAAAACAAGTTGCTCAAACTGATAAAACTCAAGTTTTTTACCAGACCGCTTCAAAAACCCTTGAATAGAAAAAACGCACAAATTTTGCTATTACATTTTTTTAATTAAAGACTGATGATTTGATTTCACAACTAAATCACACAGCCACACAGTCACTTATATTAATTGAACTAGTATGGCCTTTCTCCATTTTTTACCTTTCAGTAGGCTCTGGTCAGAAGAAGCTCCATCTTTATTGTACATAACACTCTGCCATCACTCTGACATTCTGTTTGACATTCAGGTAGCATAGCAACATGACAACATGCCCCTACAGCCTGGTGTGAGAATATAGATGCTTTTTGAAAAGGTTGACAAGAGAGAGAGAGACAGAGAGAGAGAGAGAGAGAGAGAGAGAGAGAGAGAGAGAGAGAGAGAGAGAGAGAGAGAGAGAGAGAGAGAGGAGGAGGAGATGAAGAAGAAAGGTGAAGGAGGAGGAGGAGTGGAGAGTGTGAAGCCCTCCACAAATGTGCTTCTTCTCCTTTTCAACCCCTCTCTAGAATCCCATTTGAAATTTAAAGCACCTTTTTTGTGTCTGAAAATACCTTTACACGCGATGCCATAAATACTGCCCAAAGGGAGAGGGCTTCAGTTCTCCCTGCCGACTTGCATGATTCAACAGGGATGAGCGACTATAATGAAAGACACACATGTGCATACATAGAGTATTTGTACACACTCAGAATATGGCACCACATAAATTATATAGAGAAAATATCACAATACATATATATATAAATGTATGAACCAATCATATGGGTAAGGTCTTTACTGCACCCTATATATAAAGCTGTTGTATGCATTGTATTGATTCTGTATGCAGAAGGACAGAAAGCTAAATGAATGCTTGTGATAAAAAAAGGAGAAGAGAGATATAAAAAAACACAGCACACATAAAACATGAAATACTGGTCAGAGGGGTTATGTAAATGCATTTTTTTTTCGACCACAGAATTCAATTCATAATTCATAAAGATTAAGGATGAATTTCACATGAGGCTGTGCCCCATTCGATTGGCCGCTCTCCCCATTAAAAATGCTACAGCCCAAAGAGCTCTCCTTTCTCAATGATTAGAAGGAGACCAGATCCTGTCCCTCCTGACCAAATCAATACATCTCCTGATTTGATCCTGCCTGTTAGCCTCCAGTTGCTCAAACAGCTCAGGATGGAATTTCACCATCTATAATGCAACTCATAATGTATAATGTTCACTATTCATCACTATCACTATTCGCCTACAATCACACTATTGTTTCTACAAACAACTTCATTTTTCAGAAGATTGAGGATATTTTACATCATTGCTGTAATACTAATGCTGTAATAGATATATACTTTATTGATCCCAAAGGGAATTCATGAATTATTCATTACTGTTGCTATGTGACAATGCTATAACTCTAATAACTTGACAAATAAAATATATGTGCTCAGAGAAGTACATATTTATCAATACAATGTGTTCCAAACATGCATTTGTTTGTCGAAAATATATTTTACATTGATTTCCTCGAATTTACAATGTCAGTCAGAAATTCTTTTTTTTTACTTGTTTAACAGTTAAAAAATCTGCTATGAAATGACACACATCCTGCTTGCACTACTCATCCTGCAGTGCAGATTCTAGAGTGGTCTGAGACTTTTTGGCTGTATGACTGCATTTAAACCTGGCAATAATCTGGTTTACAGATTACTTTAACCAGATTATATTTACACCTAGTATTAATGTCTCTTCACTGTCCACATTGAGATCCAATTGGGATTACTCTGTCTAGCTCAAATCACCAACCTAAACATTTAAAAGATAGAGCAAGACAAATAGAAGAAGATGGTAGCCATCAGAGAAGCTGCATACAAAGCAGGGAGAGATGCCAAGTTTTGTGTGTCGCAGCAAATGATAACACTTGGTCTGGTTTTCACTTCATAGCTCTCTTTCAGATCTGCACTGAACTCCAGATGAGAACTATGTGAGAACACAAATGTCCAAATGATAGGCTCCATCAATTCTCCAGAGTTTCTCTTGCCAGCCCTCCAGTAAAAACTCTGGATTATGTCCAAATGACCCTATGATATAACAGCAGGAGATCCTCCGTAGGATTCACTTCAAGCGAGTGGGCATGATGATGACATTTCTAACAGATGCAAAACTGGAAAAAAAAAAAAATAATAATTCAAATATCTCCGCATGAAAAAGCGGCGCCATACATATAGAAGGCACTGATGTCTAAAGAGCTTTTGGTGATAAGGGCTGACATGAGTGTTGATGTCCTATAAAAAATTATAAAAAACACAATCTCTGCAGCGGACTTACAGGTGAATGAAAATTCACTCATTATCTAATCACCTCTATGCCGATGGAGGGGTGGGTCAAGTGTTTGAGTCCACAAAATGAGTCTCAGGGGTAAACAGTGTTGGAGCCAAATCCAATACAATTGAAGTAAATGGAACCCACAAAAATGTATCGTTAGATTAATCGATTTATCTTAAAAATAATCATTAGATTAATCAATAAAAAGTGAATTTAAAAAAAAATAATTATATGTTAAATTCTGCCTCTGCCTGCTGCACCACCCCTCACCTGAACACTCTGGAGATTTGTTGTGAACACGTTGTAAAATCTCCTGTTTTGTTCAAGTGTGAAAGATAAAATCCAATTGTGCGAACATTCTCCGAAGGTCGTGTCTGAAAATGGGTAAGATTATCCCAGCAATACTCGGGCGACTTGTCCAGGATGTACCTCGCTTTTGCCCAGTGTAACTGGAATTTCATGTGGTCAAATCTATCTGATAGCAACCTGGAGAAATCAGAAATTAAAACAATTGTGCAGTGTTTAAACATCTAACTAAGATTATACGAAGCCTTGTCAGGCAAGGCTTTGTTTATTGTGAAAGGCACTTTTGCTCAGATTTCACTGCTGTAAAAAGGTTCTGTTTTAATTGTCACAAGCTAGACATGTCGTCGCTGAATGTGTTAACGGGTCTGGGTAGGTCCGGTTATAACTACGAGACAATTTCAGGTAACAGGTTGGGTCCGGAGAGTAGCTTTGTGGGTGCTGGTGTGCAAAAACAGAGCTGTGCAGGACTCTGACCTGATCATCCAAAACACTTTTTAATACCAGGTGTAAATGGGGTATATGTAGCATTATAGATTACACAACCCAAGAGTATATAAAGTAGTAACACTTAGCTTCACCTCCACCATGTACAACAGCAGACCTCTGCCTACACATTAATGCTTTAGTAATAATGCAGCAGAGTCAACACACTGGCTGTGAGGATGACACATACAGGGCACGGTTGCATAATCTCAAAAGATCATTTTACACAACAGCTCCTTTAAGATGCTTCACATGGTTAGACAGTGCAAAACTCTGAAACACACATTTGCATGGCAAGAGATATTTCTGTTTCACCAAATGATACAATTCTGCATTTCCATGTCAAATACCAGACATCTCCACCTCCTGATGCCCATTAAAACATTCGATCTGAAAAGGAATTATTACTCCTACCTACTCACAACTCATTTACATTTTAAGGCTATAACATCTGACAAAGGTTCACAAGTGGACTTTAATTTGTTTCAGCCAAAAAGATTGGGAACCATTGGCTCAAGCAGTAGGGAATAATTATTCTTAACAGAAAGTCTATTTTAACATTAGAGTTGAACAGACTGTGAGCTCATGTCTATTTCTTTCTTTACCACTTAATTCTATCACTTCACAGTACAGTGATAGACCTTCAGAAAAATATCATTTTTAACATCGAGTATAAATGAAATAAACAGATAATAAGACTCAGGTTGCACCAACTGATTATTTATATTGTCAATTACTGGACAAATCGTGTTTTGTATGAGCAACAGTCCAAAACACAAAGATATTAATTTCACTATATTATATTATATTAGATTTGATTATTACTTACAAATCACTAAAATGTTAAAACAGCTTCTCAAAATTGTTTATTTTATTTATTGTCAAGTATCGGTTCATGGAATCATCATGGCAGCTCCACATTTGACATCTGTATTTAAAAGACAACATCATTTTTATCTGCACCATATCTTACTTTGCCCTACATACTGACTGTAAACTCATTACTGGCTTTCCTGCCAAACTTAAAGATGGGGGGGGGGTTGCACAAAAAGTGGCTCATCTTCCCAGAAAGGAACAGCAGGCCACTCCAGACTTTATCACTGACTCCATGATGCAATTAGCCATCATGGTGGTGCAGCTGTGGTTCAGCTGATTGTATTAGAGAATTGGTGATGGACAAAACCCCAGAGATTGAGAGAGGGACACTCACACAGCCCTAAAAACAATAAAGACAAGTGCCAAAGCCCACAACTCTCCAAGGGTCTGCTCTTGTTAGGGCCAGCCCAGAAAAATGAGATGCAAAGTTTTTTCTGTTGTTGTTGTCGGTAGTTTTTTGTGTGTTTTCTTTTCTCTTGCACTGGTTTTATGGCCCAGGGGTCGTTATCTCTCAAACACAGGGTGAAACCAAGACTTGACTTCTAACAATGCACAGACGCACGCACCGCCGCACACGCAAAACTTCCAGAAGGACGCAGGGGGATTGCTGTGAGAAGACCCCCCGGGGGATGTAGTGACTTTTGACATGGACGGCAACATATCATACCCCCGAACACACACACAAAGATCAGGCGACACTCTCACCCTCCTCACCCGCCCCTAGGGGACAGAAAAAGAGAGGCAGGCAGAGGAGATAAGCGCTGATACCCTTGCCTTTACCCCCCAACCACCAGCACCTTTCTCCTCTTCATTCAGTTCAACAGCTCACCCACCCACCCCTCCACTTCCCCTTGCTCCCCGTGCGCCTGCCCTGTGTGGAAATCCCCTGCCAAGTAGTGTGTTGTGTGTGTTGTCTGATCAATCTGTGGCACACACACACACACAGAGGTAAAAGCTATTACAGCCCCTGAAAGCTACTCCATCCAGGGACAACAGACCCCCCTCTGAGAGGCTGTGGCTAAAGTTTACAACAATAGGGTTAGAGTAATTAGAAAGGCACTTCCCTTCTGGAAGAAATACTGGGAAGAAAAGGAGGAGGGAGACGGGTGAGCTGAGAGTACAGGAGGGAGGGGGGGAGAGGGGGAGGTAGATGTAAAAAGAGTGACAAAGAGACTGGCAGCCGAGTTGAGCTGTAAGATAGTTGGAGAAAGTGATTCTGAAGCAGAACGATAGAAAAAGAAAGAAAGAGAGGGAGATAGAGAAGTGAAGAGACCCCTATATAACTCTATCCATTCACTGCAGAGGTTGTAAAGATGGGGGAACAATCAAGGTTGAGATACAATGAAAAGATGGCTGGAGGGCAGGAAGAGATCACTCCGCGGTCGTGACACGTGAGAGGGAAGGTTTACTGCTACCGAGCTGTTAGGCATTAGATTATTGGATCTGACTGAGACCTGTTGAGTTTCAACAATGGGCTTCATCTGTCAATACTCGTTCACTGATGCTGCTGAAACAAAAAGACCAATTTGACAGTGACTTCAAAATGTCACTCAAAATGCTGATGCTCAACTGAAAACATTCTTTTGGACACATTGGATTTTTCCTTTGCCAATTAATCCAAAAATGCTGCTTTGACCAAAATGTGTTTTTAATACACCCCCAGCCCCATTTGGTCTCTGTCAAAGTGAACAGTGTCCTAAGATCAGATCTAATTACAAAAGTCAATCTCAGTGCTATCAGCATGATGAGGCTCAGATTAGGACCGGACCATATGGCTTGTTGGGGCAACTGTGGCTTACACATGGCACTGTGGGGTGAACACACACACACACACACACACACAGAGAGAGAGAGAGAGAAAGAGAGAGAGAGAGAGAGTCACACTTACAGGAACTTTGGCTTACTCATACCACATGAGTCGACCTGAGTTGAGATCATGCAAATATGTGATGATGCCATCAGGGGGCATATTAACCTGACATACTTTTTCCGTTTTCAGACATGAAGTCCAGGTAAAATCTGGAGAATTGGCCACTGACTTTACCCGAAGTTTACCTTTCACAAATGCACAACACAGTGGGAGGTTCTCTGCATAGAAGCATTCACCACAGCATCAAATCCTACGCATTATTCATGGAAGAGCTGGAGCTGCCAAGTGCAGCAGACAGAGGCAGGAAGTGACGTATTAACTCCACTGCAGACAGCACCGCGACAACTCTCTTGACATCTTCGTCATAGTCTTCTACGTGTATGACACCGCTTTTTCACAGGGAGCTATTTGTTTTCTTTAAGTTTTTTTAATATTTCACCTTCTCCGGAGAAAATACGGAGGAACTGCAGAGTTCAGTACATGCCTGAATGCAGCTTTAGAGTCTATGTTCATGATGGAGTCAGACATGAATCGTTTTAATGGGTTAAACTTAATGATTATTCAAACTTCATTTAGCAGTTGATAAAGAATCAATCCTGAACACGATATGATGGTGCTTGGTAATGTCTGAAAACGCCTTTAGTCACTTTTACCTAAAAGCTCAGCCTTCTAGACTGAACCTGCAACAACACAAGCTACAGTCAATACCACTTTAGACTGAAAAGGGACAAAGTTTAATACAGAGAGAGGGTATAACTCCTGTCTACTCACTAGAGCTTCTATCTTATCAATTAATTTATCATGACATATTATGTAGTTTCAAATTGATGAAAGTACAGAGAATTATCAAACAACTGTTCCTATCAGTTCCACAAAGGAATTTAGTGTCTTTTACCTCAATGGTTTGGTTTTACATTGATGAGGTGTTTTAGCTCAATCAAGAGGAGTTGGTGAAGACCAAAAACTGAAATAAGTTGTGAGAGAATAAACATTACATACATCTGTAAGGTCAGAAACATGGCTCCAAATCAAAGTTACTGTTACAGCACACCCGCTTCATATGGAAGTAGAAATCTGTTAGCTAGCTTACTCAGTGAATTTAATACTGCTAAAGTAAATGTTGTGTTAATGTTAGTTATTTAGCTTTTTGTGTGCTTCTGAATGATTATATGTGCAGTTAAATTGTATTTATGGTTTATGTTAAAGCATGTAAGAGCTAATGTTATGTAATTTATTCACTTGCAGCTCTTACAGTATTCACAGAAGAAGGTTGTGAAGTAAAGGCGGACATTTATTTTCATATTAAGGATGTCGGCTGAACATATATAAAATTGCTTTTTGGGAGTAAGCTTCACTATTGTCTGGCTGGAGTTCACTACAGTTCCTTTAACTTCTTGGCATTGTGTGCTTACAAAAGAGGTGGCAGAACTTTCAGCCTTATAAAGGATTAGATTAATTTAAAAAAATGTAATTAAAAATAAGTTTGAAAATCCATCACTGATGGATTTTATGATCCTGCACTCCTCTTACTTCATATGATTACTTTTTGCCGAATATATCAGGGGCCAAATACAGTATCACACAAGCATTGTGTCTCTTTCTGTCCCAGCAAGTCTGAATAATCGATCAGTTCTCAGAATCCATGACAAAAACCTATGAGAACAGATAAATGAACCCAGATTGTGTTATATTATGTATTCTGTGTCTGAAAAGAAAGAGGGTTGAATCACAAGGTGTTGTTGATTTATACCTGCACTAGTACAGAACAAGAGTTTGCTCATTTGCAGCCACAGTCCAACTGATAAATCAGCTCCTTTGGCAAAAAAGATATGGTTCGAAAAAGTGTTGTGTGAGTAAATGTGTTTTGCAGGAAAAGTTAGTGTCATAAATAATGAGTAAACCTTGGCTATGCCTGTTCAGCCCTGCAGTTGCAACAAGGCTAATTAGTCCTTAAGGGAGAAAAACACATTTTGAGAAGAAAATGAATGATCCTGCACTAATACAATGCTGTCACGGTTCTCAGAAAGGGACCCAAGTGCACGACTCAGTAGTAAAAGTAAAGAGTCCTTGCTGAGGAAAAAAACAAGGATAAAAATCCAAGCAGACAAACAAAGTACAAAGGGTCAGGCTGAGACATAATCCTAAAAACACAGGTATGGTCCAAAACATGATCAGGATCTAAACAGGCACATGGCATAAAGACAATGTAGTGGAGAGCAGATAGAAGTGGACCGGTCATACCTGTAAACTAAAGGGAGCTAATGAGGTGTATACTATAGGGATGTAATGAGGGAACAGGTGAGAAGGTGAGGAGGCAGGAGCAGCTGGTGGGGAAGGCAGACAGGTGGACTGAATGAAGGAAAGGATGAATGAGCAGAGTGAAACTCAAAACCATGACACAGTGGTAACAGAGGGGGAAGAACGTTCGAGAGAAGTGATCAAAACAACACAAGACTGACACAAGAGTAGCCAATGCACTTCTGCGGGGGAAAAAAGAAAATAATCCAGTTATTTACAGTAAATGGCAAAGTCCTCTTCATTTGCTGGATGTGTGTTATTTACGGGCAGTGGGAATGTCGAAGAGAAAACAGATGCAAAGAGAAACAGATGCGGTGAGACAAGATAGAGAATCCAGATCAATAATGGGAGAGGGGTCGCTGATTCAACAAACACACTCAGTTTCTGTAACTATCCTTATTAGGATAAACCATCCATTGACTGTGAACGAGCTAACTAAAACCCTTACCATAACCTTAATCATAACCACTTCACACCTTACCACTAACCTTAACCTGGACCTCAGAAGTGATGTTTGGTTTTGCCTCATAAGGAAAAGGCTTTAGGTCCAATAAGGTCTACTGGATCCTGTGTGTTTATTCTGGAAATGGCCCCAGAAAAGCAACAAAAACACACAGACCCACATGCACAAACATATTGAAAAGCATTAACACAGTGTGACTCATCTTGCACAGGCCATGTAAACACAGCACAAAATAATGAACAAACAGAAACTTTCCACAACCACATTTAAGACGTTTTAAAATGTTAGATGGTATGATCCATGTCAGCCAGTTTGGCTTATTGAGGCCTCTATGCATAGAGCCTGTGCTCTAAGCCTTTTCGATATATGCGATAATGGAATTCATTGCTTCCCCCTCCCCTTTCCCTTTTTCTACTATCCCTCCTCCTGTCCTGCACACCATGCATTTGAAAGGAAGGCACTGCATTTAAATTACGCAGGCAGTTTACTGTAAGAGTCCACCAGGGAAATCGAAGAAGAGACAGAAAGAGAAAAGTGAGGGGAGGGGGGTGTAGAGGCGAGTTATGGGAAATAGCAGAGATGGAAGGCAAAGTATTTACAAAGATGGGGAAGATAGAGGCGGGGGTGGTGGGAGAACATGGGGTGTGGGAGCCAAGGAGAGTGAATGATGGAGGGAGTGAGTGCAAGTGTGAGTGTGGATGTAAGGAAGGGAGGGAGGGGGCAGTAGAGTGAGTTGGTGAGTGAGGGACATAAAGCAATAACAGAGACAGTGAGTCAAGAAGGGCAAAGGGTCAAGGAAAGAATTAAAATTTGAATTAAGAGGTGAGAAAGACAGAGGGGGGAGAGAGAGAGAGAGAGAGAGAGAGAGAGAGAGAGGTGTATAAACAGAGGGAGAGGATGTGAGAGTGAGTTTGCTGTCTATTCTCTGTCCTTGATTTGTTTTGTTGTTGTAGATGGAGAATCCATTTACAACTCTCTCTCTCTCTCTCTCTCTCTCTCTCTCTCTCTCTCTCTCTCTCTGTTTGTGTTGACCATGCTGACCATCGTCCTCTCCTCCTCTCCACTGACAGGATGACAAACAAGCCCAGGCAATCCCAGAATGCTCTTTGTCATCCCCGCAGCGGAGGACTGGCGCGTTTAGCTATTTACATGCAAATAGAGGCTCACCCCCCTTTCTATCCTGCACACGAGACACACTCTCTCTCTCACACACACACACACACACACACAAATACACACACTCCAGTGAGTACACCACTGAAATAAAGTGAACACAACGCCGGACAAAATGAAAGAGAAGAAGAGACGGCTGATCGAACGCGCGTGTGTGTGTGTGTGTGAGTGACAGTGAGTGATGTTTGAGGGGGGGTTGTATTAAAGGGTTCCCCCTGACTGCAACCACACAATACACTGCAATGAGTGATGAGTGATGAGACAACCCTACACTTTCCACATTATAACATGTGTATTATTATACTTAAAGAAGTAATGGCTTAAGGATGTAGACCACTGTCCTTTTTGCACATTTGAATGCATTGTAGACTTACATTTAAATTATTATTTTTTAAATTAAAGTTACTTTTAACTTTTCTACTGTGACTAATAATGGCAGTTAACTTAAAGTTAACCTATTTTTAGAATTGTAAATTTATCAAAAACAAAATGAATACTTGTATCTCCTATTATTTATTCATTATATTTTCTGTTTATTTTATACTTTGCAGAGGTCTTCACTCAAATGTTAGATACAACCCAAACCAGGTCTTGTGGAAAATCGGATGTGCAGAAAATCATATTTTTTTAAAAGACCTGATCTGAAGAGGAACATATACGGTGGTCTTTAGGTAACATTGAAAAGTAAAAGATCCTCTGTTTGGTTTCTCCATTCCAGGCAACTGTAGAAACATGGTGGTGCATCACGACTGACTCTGTGGAAAAGGATCTGCTCCAGGTGATTACACACTGATTAAAACATTATTGTGAATATTATGCTCATTTTCTGCTGATAGACACTGGTCCTTTAACTTACACAGAGCCAACAGTTTGGAGTTGGTACGAGTGAGACATGAAACATGATACAGGAAGTGCACTTTGAGAACCAGATCAATGGGTCTGAAGGCTTATCAGTCACAATACACCCCAGATCAGTTCATCATACTTTACACACATTATAATGTAGTGTTGTGCAACATAATGATATTTTTAGGTGTTCAATCATTTACACTAATCAGTCCAACATTAAAGGGCCAACAGGATTTAATGTTGTGGCTGATCAGTATATTTACAAAGCAGCCAAACTGGTGTTCAAATGGTTCTGTAATGATTGATATTATTGTATAGCAAATTTGTAAAATGTTGTGTACAATATTATCTGTCTTTATTCATAACAATATTTAATATTAATTATTTATTATGATGGATGGATGGATGGATGGATGGATGAATGGATGCTTCATAACAAAGCAAACTCCACATGCTGGGTTAGACCATACAGCACAAGGATGTTCGATAAGAGGAGTTAGTTATTATATTTAATAACACTATATATCTGCTTACAGATGTTTTATAGTGTGTTAAACTATTTATTATTTATTCTAAATATGAGTGGGTTAGGTAATATCCGGAAGGTGGAGAAAAATGGAACACATGTCCAACACTGGTTGAAATTTAAGTTCACAACGGCAACAAATCCTCCGCAGGATTCAGGTGAGGGGGGTTCAGCAGACAAACGTAACGTAATAATTCCACTGCAGAGATCACGTGATTTTGTTTACAGCATATCTGCACCAGTGTTGGCTCTTATCCCCACAAACTCTCTTGACGTCTTCGTTGGTGTCTTCTATGTGTGTGGCTCTGCTGTTTTTCTGCAGATGTTTTTTGTTCTTTTTCATTTTTGTGTCTTTTGCGTGTTCGAAGCTCATCAACGCTGCTGAGAACCTCCTGAGTTCCATGCATGTCTGGAAGCAAACATCTGTCTGTCTGTATGTGGAGCGCATATATATCGCAAACCACTCATCTTATCAATAGAAGGGGTGATAGGAACATGTGATAGGAACCTGACGAATCAGCAAAAGTTAAGTTGTGACCGAAAGACCCAAGCTGTTGTGCGTGTCTACGTCAGTATCTATCAGGAGTTTTCAAACTAAAATAGGGCCAGCAGCATTTCCTTCCAACTTCTCTGTTTCAGCAGCTCCAAAACTCCAGAGTAGTGTGGACGCCAGGAATATCCATAGCAGGGTTTATGCATTTTCATCTGTGGATATAGCCTAACTGTATCTCCCTGTTTCCAGTGATTATACAAAGATAAGATATCCAGCCACTGGCTTCAGCTTCACATTGGAAAGACCCACACGAGAGGTTTCACTCTTCAATAATTAAATCTCAAAGAGAAAATTAACTAGTCTGTTTTCCAAATTGTCAAATAATCACTTTTTTGTTGGACATAAAGATAGAAAAACAAGTAGGAATTTACTTAGAGCCTCTGTTGCTCCTTCCCTGCCTGCATCTCCGGTGTCTCCTCCTTCCTTCAAACCAGCACCGGGGGCACAAACAGGCCATTATGTCAGACGGGCAGACATGATTTCTCTCTGTCTCTCTCTCCCATACAGCACACAGCCCGACCGCTTCCTCTGCCTGTGAATGAAAGAGGAAGTGCAGAGGAGACTGAAGTGTAAAGACTCCTCTGTCTCCCCCGTCTCTCTCAGACAGGAGTGACACCACAGCCGACAACAACAACAACAACAACAACGACAGTGACAAGCGGTGCTGCAGAATTATTCATGAGGGCTGAAGAACGCAACAGCAAAGAGCTCAGTGTCTGCAAAACTCACTCACTCAGCAGCCTGTGTGTTTTCAAAGCGGCCCCGTTCATGAGTTACAACCCCAAACTTACACCCTCCGAGAGGAGATTTCCCTCTCAATGGCGCCCACCTGGTCTGAGAAAGGAAGGCGCCAAGCTAAAGAACCAACTATCAAAGTGTCTATTCTCTAACTTGGTTGAAAAGTTTGCAGTTTGTCACAAGTGGCGCTCTGTTGCAGAATGAGACAACTTTGTGTGACACCTGAGCTCAAACAAAGCGGCTGTTAAAACACTGTGTGCTGGTGGGAGATACATCTCACATCCATAATGAGGAGATAAACAAACTTTGTCAACTCAGTGAGACTTTGGGAAAGATGGGCAACAATACTTTTACCCAAAGCGTTGCATAAAGGAGAGACTGTGCTCCTACTTATCTCTCAGCTTTAAAAGACAACCGTCTCCCTTATGTAACACTGCATTTAAATACCTTGTTACTGCTTTCATTAGACTCCAGTGTTTTGTTTGTGTGTCGAAGAAAGGTTTTGTGTGTTTTGCTGACTGAGCCTTGAAAAGCTACAGGCCTCAGTGGAGTCAGCATGTGCAGGATCTTTAATGCTGGCACATTAGGAAAATACATTTGTTTGGTTCATTTTGTTTCACAGCGAGGAAACTTACACTTAAATATAAACTATCTAATAAAGGAAAAAAACTATACCCCAGAATATTCTTGTAATATTAAAAACTGTCGAGCATGTTAACATGAAAAAATAGCAGAGCTGTCAATATGATTTTTTCTCACATTCATTCACCTATTTAATTTTATGTCAACGTAGTCTCATTAAACAGTTTGTCATCAGGTCAAACTTAAAATTCATCCAGTACTTCATCTCACAAGCAAAGTGAAGAAAGGACCACCAGCCTCAGCTGCACTTTCTATTTCGTGATAATTAGCAAATGTTAGCATGTTAACACACTAAGATGCAGCCCATGGTAAACATTACACCTGCTGATCAGCATGGCAGCACTGTAGCTCATGAGTTAGCTCATCATTGTGCTGGAAGCTAAATGGTCTCGCGTGATAAACTATCTCATGAGAGAGTTTTAAATAAGCCAGGTAGGCAGGCAGGCAGTCTGCTGGAACGTCCCATTAAAATATAGGTTTGCAATTTTTTAGGTCAGGTGCCTATATGAATTCTGAAACTGCTTTTGTTTATGATTCCTTACTTTCTTACTGTACATGCAGAAATGTGAGTGTAAAGGCTCCAGTTTTCTGGACCGTTTTTTTAAACGATTTTTAAACTTATAATTGTCAGGAACACACACACTGGACGATTTAGGCCTGAACGTAAGACCACACACCTGCCGTTAGGAAAAGATTTCACAGTGGCGATTCCAGAGACTTGGAATCTCACAGAAACTCCAAGATTCTTCTTCAGTGTTTTTATGGCAGTTGACAAACAACTTTTAGGGGCATTACCGACACATTCTGAACTGGAGTGTAGAGCATTCGCTTGATTGAACTTGACTTCACAAGAAAATCAAACATGGAGGAGGACCTACGTTGTGTGTTCTGTTTTGCAGTGAAAAACAAAAAAGAGGGGGTAAAAATATGGATAAAATTATGGCTGAGAAGGTGGAATTGGCTTATATAATTTGCAGTGCCAGCTGGAGGTTAATTGGAAATGTATTGTTGTTGTTTTTAGTCGCAGTTGTACAAGTACCCAACAAAGTGACGTTTCCAAGTCAGCTCGCTCTCATTGGCTATTGTGGGTTTCTGTCAGAGCCGATTACTGTTAATATCAAACATGTTTGATATTTACCATTTGAGATTGGGGAGGCATTAAGATTATTTTGTAAACCCTTCACACTTCAAGATTATTTGGGCAGATAATCGGCACCGACTGACCTCCGGTCGGGAGCACCCCCGCAGTTGTCTGATTGGGGCGAATCAGGTCCTAAATCGTCCCGATTATCCTCTAGTGTGCAGCAGCCTTAAGACAGACTCCTCTGTGAATCTATCCTATATTAACCTCATGTTGACCGAGCTTGGACTTGTTTTTTAACCGATTTTGTCCTGTCCCGTCCCATCCCCCCCCCCCCCCCCCCCCCCCCCACCTCTTGGAGATCTCTAAATGGCGGGAGGAGCAGTCACGATGATCAAAAAGCTATTTCCATGTACAGTTCAGAGAGTGAATATAGTTTTTATGAGATATCTGCACAAATGTGAACTTCTCCGTTCTGTCAGTTCAGAGTTAAAGTGAGAGTGTTCCTCTCCAGAGCATCTTGGATTTAAAAGATTATTTTAAAAATAGAATCTGTTAAAACATGTTCTGCAATTATCTGGACAACTCATCTCAGAGATGTATATTGATTTCTGGGATGTACTGGGGGATTGCTGCACTGTAGGGCCCGTGGACTAGTGTACACAATCAATTCACCAAGACTAAAAACCATAATTACATTTACTGAGAAAAAATGACTGTACTGTTTACTGTAAATATTTTTTTACAGCAAATCTGTCATAAAACAAGCAGAAAATGTTTGTATTGAGATCACTGTGGCCCTGCAGGTATGCTGCAGTCAACCATCCATGCCACTCTCTAATCTCATCGCTTCAATGGCAATGTCCCTCAAACATAGAGTTGTGAGAGTGGAAACAGACAGCAGTGATAAGTGCAGTCCCCGTGAACAGGATGGAAGGTCCTAGGTTCAGGGGCTGCCTATCTCGGAGTCAAGGCCATGCTACGGTGCATCATGGTGGGTGCATGACTCCCCTGAAGCTCTCTGGAGGCACCACAGGGCTGGATCTGATGAATGTGGGTCACAGGGAGCCCCCTCTGCACGTGTGTGTGTGTGTGTGTGTGTGTGTGTGTGTGTGTGTGTGTGTGTGTGTGTGTGTGTGTGTGTGTGTGTGTGTGTGTGAGAGAGACAGTCCCCACCCAGACAGCCTTTGGGGTAATAATGAGGAATGGACCCATTTCTCAAAGCAGGCAGTGGAGCATAAAGAGGACACATACAAATGAAAAATCAACATATGACGACACACGTGCAGTCACACACATACACGTGTGTGTATAAAAGTGTAAAAAAAGGGATTCTCAATTATAAATATGGTTTACACTTTGGGAAAAGAAGCCGTTCCCCTTCACAGATTGCACAGCAAACACATCCAAGAAAATAAACACACAGTGGCTCTTTGGTGCGTATTGTGTAACGCTAACAGTGCCCTGCTGAGCTGCTTGCAGCGCACTTCTACTGTGTTTGCTGTTTCAACCATCCTGCCTCATGGATGCCTGTGACTGAGGCATGAATACTGCATGGCTTTCCTGAAAGCACAGGGTCCTGTGGAACTAGCAGCCAAAGTGTACGGGTTCCTCTGCAGGTCACTGTGCCACACTGTCTCCGCTCTATATTTACTCTACAGAAACCTGACTGTGAGTGTGTACAGTGTGAGTGTGTGTATGTGTGTTTGTGTGTTGGGTAGATGGGTGGGCTGGGATAAGAGAGAGATGCTGAAAGACTGAAAGGGCGTTTACGTTTGTATGCAGTAAGGTGATGTTTGTGTGGATGAGTGTGTGCACACATATTTATGTGTTAATGTGAGAATCTGAGCGTGTGTGTGTTAATGTTAGTGTGTGAGGGGGGCATACAGAATGCATTTTTGTGCACATGAAGGTGAATGTGTATTTGTAAATGCATGTACTGATCGTGTGTTTATGGTTGTTTTATGAACCCGGGGACTGGAGTACATGTACGACTGTGTTGGAGGTGAAATAACACTCTTTTCCTGGTAATGTCACATGTTTGCCAGCATGGACCAATGCTCAAACTGCATGGAGAATGTATTCAGTGTACCAGAAGAATCATGTTGTGTGATGTCTCACACTGAGCAGGGGTGGGGGAAGGGTGAGTGTGTGTGTGTGTGTGTGTGTGTGTGTGTGTGTGTGTGTGTGTGTGTGTGTGTGTGTGTGTGTGTGTGTGTGTGTGTGTGTGTGTGTGTGTGCATACATGTGAGAGAGACAAAGATGACCAAACACTAGCTAGAGACAATATGTGCGCCACATTTCCCATTTCCTTGTAGTTAAGTGGGGCAGCAGCTCTTTTGGTGATAACAGCAGGGAATTCAGACAATGGCGAAGGTGATTCAATAAACAACCCAGATGCTTCATTTTGAAACAGAAAACACACATATATTTCACTCCACACGCACACACACAATATAGGTGCACAATGAAAATCTCCTTTGCAGAACTTGACATATGGTGCACACAATTTCCCTCTCAATTTCAGATCCAACTCCCTCAGACGTCCTCGCATGCCGGCAAATTGCCACACACCCCTCCCCACTGCTCCCACCACCCTCCCTCTGCTCCTCTTTCCTCATCTCCCCATCTCTTCATCCCTCCCTCCCAATTCACTCCTCTTTCTGAAAGTCATCTGCTCGCTAAGCAGTAAGCAACATCGCGGGCCGCTCGCAGAAATGAGAGTATACAAATGATTTGTGGCACAGGCGTCCCACTGGCGCCAGGCTTGATGGCGGTGTGGAGAAGGAGGAGGGGGATCGAGGGTGGGAGGGGGGTGGATAATGTCACTTTCACCTTGTGTTCCTCTAGCAGGCCCATGATGATCATTTTTCCCCATTTTCGTCGCAAATTTGTTTCGGGCCGGGGCTAGCAGGAGAAGAGAGAGAGCGAGAGAGCACGAGGGAAAGATGGTGGGTGAGAGTAAGTCCCCCATGCTTCACAAAGTGGAGGCAGGGAGAGGGAGGGAGGGAGAGAGAGGGGTAAACAAGAGAGGAAGGGGAGGAGGGTACATATAAGGGGGGATGGAGCAAAGAGGAGAGGTAGGGGGCACATCTGCACAGTGACCTTTTTCTGATCCAATCTCACTGATGAATCCTAATGAAGGATTTAATAAAATCACAGTTTACAATCTGTCTCTGCATCAAAGCGTGCAATCCAATTCAAAAACACAGGCCCATCTACATTTCCAATATTGTTGCAAACCCATCAACCCCACCAAGCCCTTCCCCGAAAATAAGTGAGCACATGTTTGTGTGTGTGTGTGAGAGATAGATGGAGGGAGAAATATTGGCCGGGCTGAGAGAGTGAGCGGCTGGCGCATTTGTTCCAGCTGTAGCCTAATGTCACAACTCGTCATATTCATTTGGCCCTCTAATGAGGCTAAAGTCAACAAGGTGCAGCATCCATGAGTGGAATTGCTGCTGCGGCGCACTGCTAAATGAACAGAGAGAAGTACACAAGAGAGTAAAAGACACAAAGGACATGATACTGAGGGAACATGGCAATTCATTTCAAACTTGATAATGTACAGGCCTGTTGTGAGTTCACGCAAACACATACACACACATTTCATACACGCCAGCATAAGATTGCATTGGCATTTTCCTGAAATCAAAAGGGCACACCTGTTACACTGTCAGTGAGCTTGGAGGCTGCAGCGTAAACAAGACAAATGGACAGATCAATGTGACTGTTTGAATGTCTCTAAGTTGATGCAGTGAATTGAAGAGGGCCAACGGCTGTAAAGCAAAACACTGAAAGACCTGAGAGGCTCGGTAAATACTTAGCAACAGTGACATCTGCTGGTAACAAGTTACAATGGTAACGCTTTAGTGGGGGCCACGACAGAGGACGAAACCAACAATTCTAACAAACATACACACTACGAGTTGAAAGCTTTTGACCACCTCAATTTTTTTAGCTGTTTACATTAGATTTACATAATTCCATGTAAATCAAAGCATAGAACAAATCAACATTTGGATATTTTAGGAATAAGGAATCTTATAAAAATGGACTCATCCAGTAGCTGAACACTTGAACTCAGACCTCATTTAGACCTCATTTCTAAAATGGAGATGAAACCCTGTTGCAGAAGTTCACACAAATGTGTTGCACTTGTAGTTTGCTTTGTTTTCACCTTGTGTCCAGTTTATCACAAACCCTGTAAGGTTTGGGCTCTGTTCGGTTTATGTCTATAATTTGTGTTACTCTTCATCATGTGAAGCCTTCGACAGCTTCTGTTGCTGCAGGGGGAACATACTTTATACTATACTTACTTTCAAGGCCTCATTTACTTTCATTGCTGAAGGAACTATGTTATTTAACTATTCATCCCTGAAGGCCTTTTCTTTTACCTTGGGTAGTTTCTTAAACTTGCAATTTAACAAGCTAGTGCAGTGATTGTTCAAAACATGTCTAGTTTAGAATGGGCTGTTGATTAGCCGGTGGTAATGAGGGTTGCTGTTTTCTTTCCAAAACTGCAAAAGTGACCTATGATCAACCAGATTCTGTTTTTACCCCAACCCTACCACCTGTCAATGTCTGTGTCCTTCCAATATGGTGAAACCATAAAAATCACATAATCAAAATGACCTGGCAGGACAGATATTATTACTGGTGGGACAGTTTTAACGCGTGTGGTTAGTTGTTGACCACTGGTGTAATTTATTAGAAGACATGTTTAACTCAGTCCATGACTGACTGTTAGGACCCGCCCCCACTGACTGTAAGGTGCTGTTAATAGTGAACTATAATGTGTCCAAATCGCACCAAATTCCACACTGCATTTCCTGGGGACATTAACAATATGCATGTCAAGTGTAAAGTCGATTGGATGAGCGGTTTGCAAGATTTGTGTTCCCTATCAAAGACATTTGTATGTCAAATTTTTTGAATCCTCCCCCATTAAAACTAAGCAATAAAGTTCTCATCAAAACATTACACTCATCAGGAGGATTACTATTCAGTTGGATAATCCACTCATCAGTGCTACACCTTGGACAGGAACTCCATTTAAGTTTTTTTAGGGCTTCCATTTAAATCAATGGAGTGTCCCTTTCAAACAAATAATATAAATATTAGACAAAATCCAGTGAGTTACTTAAATCTAAAAACAAATGTTAAATTGCTGAAGGTATCAATGTATGCCAATGGTGTGACAGCTTGTACTGAAAGTCATTTAAATATTCTTGAATATCACACCAGGCTGGATTGTCCTCCCTGTGTTTCGGTGAATGCCTCTGGGCCCAGTTACGATTAAAATTTAAATCATTTACCTTTCAGCACTTAAGAAAAGTTCTTCATCAGCCTGTTTTAGATAGGAAACAAAACCAGATCAATAAACTAGCTTGCTTACAATGCTTCTCGGTTGTGATATGTTATTGATCTACACAGTCAAATTGTTTTTTCATTTATGACCCTGAACAGAAGGAGTGCAGGTTCAGCTACAGTGCAGATCCCTTGGAGGGTTTCTCAGCAGGGTAGATGCTTGGAAAATTGGAGGTTGGATCTCTAGTTGAAGAGTAACTGCACCACCCTGCTGCCCCTGCCAGTGCATCACTGCTACATAACTCCGTCCACACTGTGGGATCAAAGCCACAATACCACTATTACGCTATAGATCAGTGTCAACTCTGAGGAATAGGTGCATTGATTGGATATGAGATCTAATGTCTGACTGCTGCCTGCAACTAAACATCTGTAATTTCTCCATGATTAGACCTCGGATTGCAATTACTTTCTGTATCGACAACTCCCGTTAATGAGACTGTTTGTGCCAGAATCCCAATCTACATGAACTGGGCTCTGAGCGTGTATAGTTTAATATGGATGTTTAGGTCTGGGGAATGCTCTAAATATCTGCAAATTCTGTGTGTGTGTGTGTGTGTGTGTGTGTGTGTGTGTGTGTGTGTGTGTGTGTGTGTGCATGTGTGAGTGTGTGCGTGTGCGTGTGTGAGTGTGTGCATGTGTCTCCAGAAGGGTTGATCAGAGTGTGGAGCGACAGCTGTGCTACAAATCAGAGCCCATTTACTGGTGACAGAGTCATTAACGCCTGCTCATCTCATAAAACACAATGCACATGGTCAAATACCATTCGCTCCATTCACGCTCATAACTCAGTCTACTGGGCACACTCACACACACACACAAACACAAAATCTCTCACAACGCTAAACCGAGTGTGTCGATTGGAATGAGTATAGAGGGTGGTTTCCCATGTGTGTGTGTGTGTTGTTTGCAAATCCATAATAAGTAGGGTGATAACGACACAGAGGTAAAGATGGATATTTGCTAAAAGCACAGCAGCAGTAAACACTATGTCTAAGGCTTGTTTTTACGATAAGTGCACAACATACTCACTATATTCTCTTCTTCTTCTTCTCTCTCTCAATTTAGCACAAACACAGAAAAACAATACACACACAAATATGTATATGTATATATATATATATATGCAAATCTACTGCATGAATAACATACTGCATACATAAACATTTAACATTCATACACAACCCTCAGCCACATTTATTCCCAGCTAGACTGATTTCTGCTGCCACTGCTACTACAACAACCTCTTTCCTCTATTAATATCACAGTGTCATAGAGAGGTTAAAAAAATAACGTAATATAATGCAAATAATATATTTTAGAGCTCAAGTCTCTGCTTTGAAATAAATAAACTATGTCAAGTTAAACCTGGCAAATACGATCTCATGGTGGTGGCAGCACCAAGCTGTTGGGAGGCCTCTAAGCAGCAGGGACAGGGAGACGGGTGAATGTAGCCAAATACAGAGAGCTCTTTGGTACGAGGAAAACCTGCTGTAAAAAGCACACAACTTGAGATTTGGTTCATCTTTCAGCAGGACAAAAAGTTGATCCAAGACAACACCAGAGCGGACAACCCCCCCAATCTATTATTACTACTCACTCTTTCATTATTATTATTATTATTTATTTATTATCATTATAATTAACTGGTCCTGCTATAATTAAATTAATAACATCTATAAATATCACTCTTATCATTTTCATTATAAAAACTGGCCTCTCTCTTCTCCCCATCCCTCTCTGGTTGTACTGAAGACCAAAACAGTTTTCTTCCTCATCACTGACAGTACCACCTAGTGTTGACCGAAAGCGAGGGTCAGCATCCCCCTCAGATTTATACACCACGTTACAAACTACTATCTCAGGATTAATGTGCCATAAGCAGGCACTGGGGTGTACAATGTTACTAACCTCAATCTGATCTGGGGTCAGTTGCTGTACACTGGCAAGGTCATCAGCCATGTGTGAGCTTGCATCAACACCACAGTCATACCCACCAAGGCCAATTTAAATTCACTAGATCCACCAGATTGCACACTCATAAATATCCGCCCCTAAACATGCCCCATTTTATTTAAATTCATGAATTGTTCTCTGAGAAATCAACAAACATATAAACAAAATTTTCAAAAATCCTGGATCCGCCCCTGAACACCAAAATGTCATGGCTTCTTCCATGGTGCATTCTGTATCTTTCCATCCTTTGTTTGGGGAAATCCATCCAGAGGTTTTTGCATAATCCTGCTAAGTAACAAACACAGATGAAAACATAACCTCTTTGATGTAGGTTATTATCAATGTGAACTTATTGTTACACTTGTGGTAGCAAGAGTTTATTATGCCACATTAAGAAATTACAGAATTATGTACAATTCTTGTATCTTGAAAAGGTATATGACTGTCTAGTATTAGAGTGCATGGCTGGCAGCTACAGCTGCTCACCAACTAGCCCTGCAAGTAGAAACTATGTCCATAAGCCTCCACTTCCAAATAATTCAGTTTGCCACTAAACACGGGGCCTTGAATCTCTATGAACATCATAAAACAAGCATTTGGACTACTATTGACATCTAATTTCTCTTCATAGTGCAGCATCTTACCATTTTACAGGAACATCCTGGACCACTATGAGTTTGATGCTGCTTTCATCATTATTCTTCATTGTTTCTGACCATGATTCCAGTCAGTATACTGAGACTATGGTATGCAAGCTCATATACATACAGAAATTGCCTACTGTAAATATTGCATGCATGCTGTGCTCTCATGCGGCGGACATGGCTCAGGAGGTAGAGTGGGTCGTCCACTAAAGAAGATCCCAGGCTCCCTGATTCAGTGTGCTGAAGTGTCCTTGGGCAATATACTGAACCCCAAATTTCCCTGAATGGCTGTGCTGGCAGTGTGTGAGTGATATGTGATAGAGAAAGCTCTGTATGAATGTGTGTGAATGCACTTTGAGTGGTCACCAAGACTAGAAGAGCGCTATATAAATACAGACCATTTATCATTTCTTTCAATTTCAGAATTGGAAGGGAAGGTCAATATTTATATTATTGTAAATCAAATATCTTGACTTATGGTAAAGCTCATTACACTTTACAACAATTTAATTAGGAAATCTACAACACATACCTACATGCCAGATGAATTATGTAGACTGTACACAGTACATCACACACACACACACACACACACACACACAAACACAAACACACACACACACACACACACACACACACACACACACAAACTTCTCTGTCATACCTTTCCCCTGAGAATTCACAATCCTTCATGGCCTGGTCACAGTCGGAGCATGTGAGAACAGCTGTTGATGACCCGATGACCTTGAGATGAAGAACTCCGCTAAACATCACCATGTGCCTGAAGAGGAGACTGAGTTTCTTAGTGTCCACAACACAGGATCTTGACAAATTAAACTAAAGTTCTTTCAAAGTTGTGCTCTTATTCAAAGTGTCTGTTCAAATGACCCTTTTCTTTTTGTCACACCAACAAAACAATATTTGTCTAAGGCTTGTTTTTATGTATTACTTATGTATTTTATCATTTTAAAAGCAAAAAGTACAAGATGTACATTATGTACATGTTACGTTTAAAGTGAACATGAAGTAAGTCACATGAAGAATAAAACTCACCTCCTTTCCTTTTCTTTTCAAAAAGTTCTGGGCAAATTTTCATCAAATCCTTTTAGCTGTAATTCCCCAAAGATTTCAAAACTTTAAGATCAACTACAGAGCTGAACACTCACCACAGTCACAGGACAACAAAAGAAAAAAGTTCCTCTTTCCTTAAAGAATGCTGTCGGAGTAGTTCTGTTGCCACTAAAGCATTCAGGAAGAGAAGAAGTCACAAAGCTTTCCTTTCAGGGGTGAGAGAGGGAGCAAAACAAGGGGGTCACACAAACCAAACTATAGCTGGCGGCTTAACCTTCATGAGCATGTGCCGTGGAAAAGCACACTATACATTCATTTTGAAAAAAAGATTTGCTTCAGTGCTCTTCAGTCACAAACTTAGCATTAAAATTATCATTTGAGGGGGTTTTAATTTACAGATCATATTTGTATTTACAGCAGAGACTTAGTTTATACTTAGAGTAGAAATGTCTCCCATCCAAAATAAATGATATAAGTCGTGGTCTGCCAGGAAAAAGTTCAAAGTAAATGTGGAGTGTCATTTAAAAAATTGTTGAGCCCCAGGCAACTCCAGTAGTCCCGCATACAGTTCCCTATTGTCCCGCCTTGTGACTATTAGTGTATCTCCTCTCAGCCTACTGCTTTCACACCACTGTTTTCCTCACAGAAACTCAACACTGTGGCAGAAAGTCACAAGACTTGCTTAAGGCAACATTCAAAATCTCTTTAAAAAAAAAGTTTGAACAAATTTATAATCCCAGAAAACGTGTGAATAAAACTATTCTCCACTCATAATGACACAAGATCCACGGCACATATTTGTTCCCAGGCTGTAAAAATACTACAAGAGTACAGCAAGACACCCAAATGTAGACTCTTACCTGGGTTTTGTCAGTTGAAGTTCGTTGGATGCTGGAAGAGGTGAAGACAGGTGAGGGGCTGCAGTGATTTCCCTAAACAAACAGACACAGGAGAGCACCTGCGATTCAAATGCATCAGAGCAGTAAAAACTAAACTAAGGCACGTCTCCCAAACCCGAATTTGCCTGCATTTGAATGGGACACAAGGACTTTAAAAGGAACTGTGTGAGTTGAATGAATAATGATGAAAATAAAATGACTTAGTTCATCATTAGATGACAAGTCAGTCAGTCTCATTCAACTTTGCACACATATGTGCTGTCAGGTATCTGATTGTATGAAATAACTCAGCAGCATAAATGGAAAACTCACTTTTCAAACATTTACAGTAAATAAGAGGTGGTTCAACTGGTTTCATTTTGACCATGGCTCCTTCACAATAGAGAATGGCTGCCCTCATGTGGACAAAGGCTCAACCTGCAGCATCTAGAGAAAAAAAAAAAGAGAAGTATTACTTCAAGCAGAGGAAGTATTTTGATTTGTGTTCTGGTCTGTGGTTTGTATGGCTTTTAATTTGAGGAATAACTGTAATCAATGAACAGTGCAGAATCAGACTTCCCTCGCTACATCAGACATTTACTTTGTCTTTTTTATTTTCCTAAAACTGATTATGAATGCAACTTAGTCCTGATAATGCAATACATTTTAAATATAATATTTTTTTCACAAACCAAGGAAGTCAGACATCAGCTAGACAAGAGCACAGGTTAGTGTCTGACCATCTATGGAGGAGGTACGATTTGGATCAACAGCTGTCAAAGTGCAGGATAACTTTTCTTTATATTTACATTTTTTCCCTGTCAACTAATTAACACACAGAGAACTATGATTCCGTTTGAGAAATGTAACTCCACAAACTACCAATATTGTAATTAACAATATGTGATTATTTTCTTTAATATTCTCTCATTTACATATTCACTGTGGCTTTGTTGCTTTGTATGTAAGTATACATCCTTAACCACAATATCCACATTTCACTTCAACATAGCCCCTCTCTCTCTCTCTCTCTCTCTCTCTCTCTCTCTCTCTATATATATATATATATATATATATATATATATATATATATATATATATATATGTTTTCTCTCTCTTTAAAACTGACTGTCAAGTAAAGGTAATAGGTATTCAAATTGTTTTAATGTATGCATATATTGTATTTCCTGTCAGTCGACCAATAAACCTTAAACAAAATTAAGCATTTCAGCCTGACAGCACTGGTTGGTTTCTGGGTATCTGGGGTAATAATAATATAATAATAACACATGTACACTGGGGGTCTCTGTCCTGCAGGTTTAATCTGAACTGAACAGCAGCGAATCCCTACAACTGAGAAACTAGAACTAGCAAAGGATTAATATCTCAATAGTTAGTCATTATTATTCCCTGCATGTCATAAGAACTCATGGAGATATAAGTATTAATTAGAAAAGCAAAAGAGCTAAAATGCTTGTCAGGTCAGGCACCAGGATATCATGGGTGACAGTATTTAGTGTAACACCTGTCTCTCTGTCCAGAGGTCCTGCTGGAGGGAGACTCCTCCGCCATGTCGCCTCCTGTCTCACATACGAACAACACGCAGGCATCAACATGGCTGAAGTTCGAACTTCTCTCTGCGCGTCCCCGTGTCCGCAGCATCCCTGACCGTCACCTCGCCGTCACCTCACCGCATCCTCCTATTGGCCACCGCCCCTGCACCTGTTCCCCCCGCCCGCCAATCACACGCCCCGGTCGCTGTGCTCCAAGATGGCGGCTTCCAGTGCTCCTTGTTACACATCATAAGCATTCGAAAACGAAATATCTCCGTCCACCGGCTGTTTAAACCCATGAGGGAGCCGAGCGGCCCGGAGCTGTCGACACTGAAACACGGAAGCTGTTCCCCCGTGGTTTGTTCATGTCGGTGTCGGAGTGAAGGGGGTTGTGTTTACCGAGTATGGCCACCGAGAACAGGATCAATTTTTGGAGGAGAAACGCAAAGGTTCCCGGAAGGTGGGTGTTCGTCACTGTCTCTTCTTTACCGACGCGGGGTTAGGTTCGTTCATTTAGTGAGTTTCACACAGTAAAATGAAGGGTATGACAGGACAGAAACATGATCATAGCTGGTTTGGGCTTGAATACAGAGCTTCAAGTTGATCTCGCACATTTAAAATGTAGATGCCTGACTTGTAGTCATGAGTTGCTCATGTGTGTTCTGTGACTTTGCGCCGTCTTGTGTGAGTGTGTGTCAGCTGAGGGAGACACTCCACCTCTCTGTGTGGAGCTGCCAGCTGTCACACACCGTGCGTCGCCCGCCATATGTTTCCTCAGTCAGAGACTGGCTCCAGACTGAGAGAGGGCAGCACTGCACTGGTCCAGATGAGGATCTCTGCTGGCGTCTCAGACCTCTGATTTTGTAAAGATGAGTCAGAAGGTACATGAACAACATCCTCTTTTTGTGTCCGTTTTGACGTATGCACAAGAAGCAGGGAGCCCGGTCATAGTAGGTGTGGGGAAAAGGCTACACACTTATTAGTCATCAATCCAATTTTATTTGTATAGCCCACATTAACAAATCACTCATAGGGCATCCTCTGCCCTTGACCCTCTATAAAGGTAAGGAAAAACGACCCCCAAAAACCTTTTAACAGGGAAATAAAATGTAGAAACCTCAGAGAGAGCCACAGGTGAGGGATCCCTCAGGACGGACAGAAGTGCAATAGATGTCATGGGTAGCCGAGCACATCAACAAAATTACAATATTTACAACATTGATGAGAAAAGACAGGGTCAAACATAAATGGAGAGGTGTATCAATGTTTTAAAGTATTTATACAAAATGTCTGACAGAGACAAAGGGAGCAGCAATGTAATGATAGTAGTATACCAACTATTACAAAGAAGAGAGTGAGAAGTCAGGGGGAAAACAGTATTATTTGACTGAAGGTCATTAAGACCATTACCTGTGATTTAGGCCTAACTTATCATGTGCTGAGTACTCCTCTGTCACTGTGGAAGTTAGTGTTTGTTTCTCTGAAAAATATATACATGATCAAACCCACCGGGTTTTTTACTGCTGTTCTCAGGCATTCCTACATGTACACGTGTCTTGTACAACAGGGGAAATATTACTGCAGTATTTTGTATGACAATATAAAACAATATAAGATAGTTCCAGTCAAGACAAATGTAGCTGGTAGCAAACGTTTATTTTTTATTTTGGTTCAAAATGTGTCATTTCCAGCTGCCATCTTTGTTTTTAGGGGAGGCTAGAGTTTGGTCAAATTGTTGATCAAAATCTGTTATTGTGAAGCTAATGACTTATTCTTTTTGTCAAGATGCTGAGACAGAATTAGTCAAGTGTTGTTAAGCTTTTCAGAGAAATGTATGCTAAGCATTTTGGCTTGTATGGTTAGTGCCAGCATGTAGAGCTTGTTCAATAAAGATCATTGTAATGGGTTATAATTGGCTCTGAGGATCTGGGGGTATACACTATAGACTCTTGTGCAAAATGAAAAGTCATCATTGTTGTGGCATGACACTTTCATGCATATGTGTTTTATGTTTGTCTTAATTGGCCTGCATGTCTTCATGACTATCAAGACTCGTGAGTAGCTGTCCTCCGTTGGCTCCATGCAGCTGCCTGGCAGAGAGGCTACAGCCGACAGGAGGTAGTGTGGTGGTGGACAGCTTGTTATGGAAATCTGAGAAGAGAGGATCTCTAAGGAGAGGGCGTTGTTGCCTTTGTCACACACACTGATCCTTCTCAAACTGTGGTGGGCGGAAGGCTGGGAACCCAAACTCAAACACATGTTTGAACAAGAAAAGCCAGCAGCAAGTCTTGCTTGTCCTTGAGCCGCTCCTGATAAAACAAGTCAGCTGCTGTTAAACAAGGGACTCTGGCTCTGCCAGATTATCAGCAGGCCCAGTTCTCGCTTCTCAGCCATCAGGCTTACTGTCAGTTTGTGCATGCAAATAAATGAGCGAGGATGACACATTTTAGCCTCTCGTTTAGCCACAGTTTGACAAAAATCCAGGCTACTAGTGGTATTTATTGCTTTGTGATATCCACACAAAAGCTTTTCAGCTAGTTTGAATGAGGTGCTTATCATGTGTGAATTTCTGAGATGGTGACAGGGAACGTTTGGATGAACAGTGATGATAGGTTTTGTGTTAGACCAATGCTGGTGTGGGGAAAAAATTATATTCATTAGAAAATGTCTTTGTCCTCAGAGGGAGAACAAACAATGACTGACCTCAGACAATATTTAGTCTCCCAGTAAGTTTGACTGAAAGCCGTCTGAAAAGTGACAGGTCAATTATTTGTTTACAAGACGTAACTAATATTTTATTTGTGCTGTGAACACAGATACTTCAGTTACCATGCTGTGTAACTACAACTGTGTGACTGTTGAGCATGAGCATGTGTTTTGTTAGAAAAGCCTAAAAAGCCTAAAATGTAGTGGAGGGGGCTGCAGTTAAAAGAGATAAGGAGAGGAGTGTTGTTGGCAGTTACGGCCCTGGCCCAGATTCCATTCTACAACTCTTATCTGTATCTGCTTTGGGCCGACGGAGAGTTAGAAAGAAGCTGAGCATCAAGATTCTCACATCCGCTGCACATAATGGCCACCACGGGGTGGTAAGGAACACGGGGGCTGTGCAAGCTGTTCCCTAGTTCAGTTCAGTACTCACTAAAAACAGCACGTTCTCAGTAAAACAGGGTTGGGATATTTAGTCGGAGGGTTGAATTCAGCTGTCATCTGTTAACTGCAAATTACAGTTTGCTGTCAACCTCTCTTTTTCCTTTGTTTGGATTGGTTTTGTTCTACACAGCAGAAGTTGGATGTGCACTATCCACTCTCCTTCCCTTTTGTGTGTGTATATATTTCTTTGTAATACTGGACACAGTATATGTTCAACCTTTTGCATTGGCTAACGTATCATTTCCATCAGTGGTGCTTCCTCATCTGTGATTATGCAGATTTTTAAAGGGATTGAGCAATTTACTGAAACTAATAAACAAAGGAAACAAAGCAACACAGACAAGGACAATATGTGCGTCTGTCAACCTTCCTCTGAACAATAATTCATGAGTAGATCTTCTGAAGATTTCCTCTAGGCCGAGTTAGGACAGAAACTTGGAAGCTGCATGTGTTTTTGTGCACAGCAGTGACCGCGTTTCACATCATCTTCTACAGCGTACAACCAGTCTATGGAGCACAGCATCCACCTCTCGACCCGCGATTGCGACGCACGTGAGTGAGCACATGAGAACTGGACTGCATGGTGTCAGGTCACCCCTGTGGATGCATTTTGTTTGTGTCACTCCCATTTTCACACTTTGTTTTGCAGCTAATTGTTCCTTGCTGTGAAGACCTGAGCATGTGTGGATTGTATGCAGTACCAATATTGACATTTACATACCTCTGCCTGTTTGAGAGAGTAGTTTTGTTTTCCTGTTCTTTTTTGTTGGCTTAGCAGTTTTGTTTCATTGTTTATTTTTGTGATACCATCTCTTAACTGAGTATATATCAGCAACGGCTGCTGCCATGAGTGAGACTGTTAAATATATTTTTTCTAGCTTTCTTTGTTTAACCACTGGATCTCTCCCCTGCAGGTATCCCAAAGACACAAAGCCCAAATTCAACAATCTAAAAACAAAAAAGGCCTCTAGCTTCCACGAGTTTGCTTGCAGCACCAACGATGCTTGGGACATCGATGATGAGGAGGACAATGATTTCCTCGGGACCCCCGCCCCAACTTCATCCCTGTCATCAGGCCTGCCCTCTACGCCTGCACAGATCCATGTGATTATAAGACATAATTTTTACCACTACAGGCATGGGGTTGGTGTGAAATAAACGGAAATATTCTGAAATGTTTCCTTTGTCCTTCCAGCAGCAGAATCAGACAGGTGACTTGGAGAGCAGGATGTCACACAGACTGGCATCTCTTAGCCCAGAACCTCAGAACCTCCAGGATGTTCAGGAGGAAGACGTGGACTGTGAGACCATCAATGGCAAGGTTGTCAAGTCTAATAGTGAGGCCCACCTCAACTCATCCTCAGGTATGTGACTCGTGTGCTGCAGCACTACATTCTGCATTAAGAGTTACTGAGCATCTTATCAGGTGATTCATAGTAAAGCTAAGGACCACTGGGATTATCAGGCCTTTAGAATGTACCAGGCAGGACATTCACAGTCTGAAACACTGTCAGAACAGGTGATAGATGAACAATTCAATTTTTTTGTCTGCAAGGATTTAAACAGAATTTTGTGTGTTATTTCTGGGGTTTTGGTAGTTTGATTGTTGTGTCCTTCGTTTTTTTTTTATAAAACACATGTTTTTACATCATAACCTATATAATAACCGTATTTTTTCTTGCATGGCCCTCTATAGTGCGATCCACGCTGCAGAAGCAGCAGTCTCTCCCAGTTCGTCCCATCATCCCACTAGTGGCTCGGATCTCCGACCAGAATGCATCCGGGGCACCACCCATGACGGTGCGGGAGAAGAGCCGACTGGACAAATTCAAGCAGCTGCTTGCCAGTCCCAACACTGATCTAGGTACACTAGAAGAGCAAACCACACAGCTACACATTTTCATAATGTAGATATGAGTTGTGTCGTAGGGGCTGCATCCTTCGGAAGCTGCATTTAAAGGCTCATGGCATCACAGCATTGTGACTAGACACGACTGAAAAAGGCATCCATTCATTAATACAAATGATTCAATGAATGGATTTTTCTCAGGCCAACCTATCTCTGGATTCATTTAGCACTTGTGACAGAGCTTACAAGCTAACCATGCAGGCATTCTAGGCTGCAGCAAGTGTAATGGCTCAAAGTAGCTGACGATGCAACAGAAAGGGTAGGAAAAGCTGGGGATGCCATAGGAAGTCCTCCATAGACCAGCCATCATATCTTGATTCTCCCCTTGCGGTCTTCTCTATCTAGGAAGGCCACACTTTAGACAGAGTCTAAACTCCAGAGGATGCAACAGCTGATTTGGTACACAGCTATGGAGTAGGTATTAATAATAAACCATTCAGATTTACACAGAAGCGGTCGATCTGCATAAGTAATGTTAAAATGTAATTTAGAGAGAAGAGGGTTAAGTTGACCTGCCTCATACATATTCTGCTGTCAGAACACTTCCCTCTAAGTTACAGCCAGCTGAATATACTGTGTGTTTCAGTGTTGATCGCTGCTGTGTTTTTAATCCAGTGTTAATCATTTGTGTTTCTATCTCGTTCTGTGCTGTTTACAGAGGAACTCCGGAAGCACAGCTGGTCAGGTATTCCAAAGAAAGTCCGGCCAATCACATGGAGACTTCTCTCTGTAAGTCTCATGACCTTCAGTTTTAAAGTATAACATGTGTCGGGCTGGTTACACAGCACCCTGTCTCAATATTCCAAAGTAAATTTTCTAGCCTCTGTGTAAATGCTGACATGATGTCAAAAGCCTTATCCATCCATGCAACCTTGTCTTCAGGCTGTTCTCCTATCTCAAATGGCTGTCCTGTTCTGTTCCTCTGAAACTGTTCACGTAAACAAAAAGATGTTTCTTCTCACTGACACTTTCTCTTATGTATTTTCTCTGTGGTGCTCTGACAGGGCTACCTGCCGGCCAACAAGGACCGCAGAGAGCTGGTGCTAAAAAGGAAGCGAGAAGAATACTTTGGATTCATAGAGCAGTATTACCACTCCAGAACAGACGAGCACTTCAAGGACACATACAGACAGGTAAAGTTGACAAATAGAAATAACCTTTCTACTGCTAACGTGTCAAAATCAGTTAACACCACCATTTTAAAGTCAACATGTTATGAGCTTTGATTATCCTGAGTAACATTTTAATGTTGGTAATCTTTCTTCCTGTTAGATCCACATAGACATTCCAAGAACAAACCCTCTGGTTCCCTTGTTCCAGCAGCCTGTGGTACAAGAGGTAAGATCTAAACTACTGCAGAACAGAGGCATTACATACAAATACGGAAGAAGGTCATTTCGCATAATTTGTCTGTGGGTGTGGTTTTTCTGATGTTGTAAGTCCTCATAATGTAAACCATTATATTCTTTAGGTGTAGACGTGTGGGTGTGGGGTTAGGGTTAGGTTTAGGTTAGCCAAGTAGTGGTTAGGTTAAGGTTAGAGTCTCCTGGAAAGTCAGTGTTAATAATTGATCTTGTCAGTAAAGCACAGATTTGTATCTCGTGGCCATGAATTAGTTATCTTGTCCCTACGTCTTAATAACCTGTGGCCACACCTTATTAGCGTGTGACCATGCAGTAACTTTCCCCCCAATAATCCATTTATTTTCCATACTCATTTTGAACATGTTTTTATTATATCCTTTATTCGATCAGGTAGCCTCACTTTGACATAGATCTCCTTTGCATAGCAGTAGAAGATACAATGCACCAAAGCATGTATGTAATGGCTGAACCATATAAACATCATCATAACAAAGTCCAAGCTTTTTTCCAGCCCTAATATTTGAACATAATTCTTATTGTCTCCATTGTTTGCCCACATTATTCGGGACTCACCTCGCTGTAAATCACTCTTCACAAGGTCCTGGTGGTTATCACTGCTTAGTCTCACACTATATTAAATACTTCACTCATGGTTGCTAATAGAGAGATTTCTGTGAGGTGAGAGATTTTATGAAGAATGCTAAGTTCTAGATGTTATGTTGATCTGTTTTTAACTTAGATCACAATATTAAAATTTCTCGTCAACACTCGTGGTTTGACCAATTATATTGTGAACTAGTGCTGTGTCCATTGGAAACTGGTGTTTGAAATGGGCTGGTTGCTTGGCCTGCTACTACTAAATCTAGAGAAACCCTTTAATTGTCAAAAATACAGCATGCTACAGTCCTACAGTAATGCTGCAAGACAGCCATTTACACTCACTCATTAAAATACTTTCACAGTAATAAAATTCTCACCGAGATGATGATGATGATTAACAGGAGAAAAGCTTGTAAAGTCATGTTGCATTGATTCTGTGATCTCTATACCTGTTAATACATGAGTGTTGGAGTTTAAAGTAGATTCAGATCTGGTATCAACATCTCTGTCTAAAATTATTTTCAAAGAATTGAGCCAAAGCAAGAGTTGAACATTGTAATTCAAAGCAACTTTCCTGAAATACTAAAACAGAAAGTTAAGACATGATGAAAATTATACCATTGGTGTTTGCCTTGTATTCTCAGTGAATCTGCTCTACACATCTGCTAATCAAACATGTTGTCGTCTTTCCTTCCTCAGGTGTTTGAGCGTATCCTCTTTATCTGGGCCATCCGTCACCCAGCCAGTGGCTACGTCCAAGGAATCAATGACCTAGTCACACCCTTCTTTGTTGTCTTCTTGTCAGAGTTTGTCAGTAAGTTACTGGCAGGAGAATTCCTGTTAGAGCCCCATCATCTTGGGTCATAAACATGTCACTTAGCCACTTCAGCAGAGGGCAGCGTTGAGGAATCATATACAGATCGCAGCTGTATGATCAGTGTCTTGTTTTTCAGTGGAGGATGTGGAGAACTTTGAGATGGCAGGGCTGCCTCTGGACACCCAGAGAAACATCGAAGCTGATAGCTTCTGGTGCATGAGTAAGCTGCTGGACGGAATCCAGGTCTGCTTACACACAAACACGTCAGTGAACATAAAACAATAAAGTGGGCCCATTTACTTAGATTGTTATTTTCTCAGGACAACTACACCTTTGCTCAGCCTGGAATCCAGAACAAAGTAAAGGCTTTAGAGGAGCTGGTCAGCAGGATAGATGGTGAGTGGCCTCCTGACAGTTGTCATCCATAACTGTACTTTTATGTGACGTGCTCTGCTCATTCCTCCTTATTTTGAGCTTGTTTACTACTAGCTTCTACTTGCTAAATGTGATAGAGTGCTCTGTGTGTGTGTTGTCTGTCTCTAGAGGACATTCACAATCATTTCAAGAGGTATGAAGTAGAGTACCTGCAGTTTGCTTTCCGGTGGATGAACAATCTGCTGATGAGGGAGCTGCCTCTTCGTTGCACTATCCGTCTCTGGGACACCTACCAGGTAGTGCAGACTGGACACCATAATTAAAACTTAAAAATAAGAAATGAATTTGAAAAAAAAAAAAAAAAAAAAGAATCATCTGTTAAGTTGACTGGGTTCAGGTGTTGAGGCCGACTTTAACCTGTTTATTATCTTTGCCTGTCACATAGATGTGTAGAGTTGTAATCTGCTTTTTTTCACAGGCTGAAGCAGAGGGTTTCTCCCACTTCCACCTGTACGTCTGTGCTGCTTTTCTCATTGAGTGGCGCAAAGAAATTCTCTCCATGGTTGACTTTCAGGTACCACTGTCTTAGCAGTTGCTCACACACGACTGAGAAAGTAATCGAAACTAAATACTGAGAGCAGAGCTAACAGATGAAATCAAGACATATGTTCATATAAAAAAACTCTTGAATCTTGGCATCTCAATTTCCCCAATTCAACATGAAAAGCTGGATTTTCCCTTGAGTTGACTTTAAATTCTATACATGATCATTTACATTTGTGGGTCTCTCACCCAGCTTGCCAGTGATTCGCAAGGCATTCTGGGTACCCCTCCGTTTGAAGTGAGGGTCTGAAAAATCTCTGTTTGGAGGGGTAAAGAGCCCTTACCCTTGGCCCTACCCCTCTGTCCCAACAGGTATTGGGACAGCCTACCCCTACACATGAATGTGCAAAACAAAGGGATAGGGCCAAGGGGTGAAATGGGATTGGGCCTTTTTAATCATTTTTTATATTTCTGAAATGTTATACATACTCTGTTATTAACTGCTACTTTTCAAATATAGGGTGAAAGTCATGAAATGATTCTCTGTTGCTCTTCAGGGCCTCCTCATGCTACTGCAGAATGTTCCGACAATCCACTGGGGGAACGAGGAAGTGGGTCTCCTCCTGGCTGAGGCCTATAGACTGAAGTACATGTTTGCAGATGCACCCAGCCACTACAAGAGATAGTTTCAGGGCCTCCTCGTCTTAGCAAACACGGTACTTCCAAACTTCAAATCAAACCAGACTGTGACTGCGAGAGACACACTCCATTCGGAGGTCCTCCAAAAAAAATGAAGCGTTGTCTTTGAGGTGTATTCTGGTGTCATCAAGTGCAGCTCCAGGAGACATGTTGGATGTTTCCTCAGAGCCACTGAACTTCTCTTGCCAATTTCCACTGGACACTGAAAACCATGGCTCAGGGTGCAGCCATCAAACTCAGTGACAATGAGATTATTTGCAGTTATAGTACTGCACTGTATCAATGGACGGTTACCATAACCATAGCTATGCCATTTTGGTGGACCTGTACTGTTGGTCAAGCAACATTGATTTTCTCTCAAGTCAAGCGTACACTGAGATGTACATGCTGTAATATAAAGGGATGATGAATGTTTGTGAGATCATCCTCTAGTGAAAGATGACTATTTTTTTGCAGATTTGTTGTAGTTAAAGTTTTACAGTGGAAACATATTAGGTGTAACCCAGGCAACTAAAACACCTTGTCATTTTCCTTTTTACAAACATGTTTAGTCTGAAACTGTTGAGCTGTTCTGAATAAGGGCAGCTAATTTGTGCGTATATGTTGGTTCAGGGTTACCAATTCTGCACTGTACAATCAGCCAGTCAAAGTCCAGAGTTTGGGCCTCAATCACTCAATTGAATCAGTTTCCACTAATGATATGTTGGTTTGTATTTAGGTCTCAGACCTAACAGTAGCAAATAGTAGGTACTGTGTTTCCTTTCAGGTTCTGTTTTGGTGGAAGGTGAAGAAACTGATTTGATATTAGTTTGTCCCACTGGTCTTTTTCTTTTTTTTTTTTTTAAGAATAACTACTCTTGTGTGCAGCTCATAAATGTCAACACTGGTACATTTTGAAATTGACTTGCCTCTGAAGGGATCAGAAACATGGGAAGAACCTCAGGTTGGCGTAGCTGTGGAACTCATTCATATGTCTGCTGTAGTGGGTCTGATTTCATGTTGCAACTGACTTAGATTAATCTAAGTGTTATTATAATTTAGGCAATTGACATACAATTTGAGTTAAAGATGTAGCACATATTAACACTCTTCTAACAGCACAAAACGAGATCAGTAAGCACTGATCTTTTGGCCTGAGTGTTTGTTTTACGAAACTCCATTTTTATGCATAACAATAAGAGTATGATCTTATGATAGTCTGTTCAGTATCGAAATTAAAAACCTGTGGCCATTGTAAAAAAAAAAGAAGAAAAAAAGACAAACAAACTGCAGATAATAAAAAGTAGTTTAGTATGATTGTTTATGGAGATTTTGATCTGAGAAAGTTCCCCTGTCAATGTCTGTTGGTACTGAAAGACATTTAGTGGCACATTCCTACCTACGGACACAGTGCAGCTCATTTGTGGTGAATTCTCAACATACTCCCTCCTGTCACAGTGTAACATGGATAAATGTTAATGCTTGTGTTTTATATGTGTTTCTGATTTGGTTTGCTCTTTCCTGTGTTTATTTGTAACAGCATTTTTCAGCGTGTGTTTTTTTGTGTGTGTGTGTTTGGGGGGAGGGTGTTACTATTACTCAAATACCTTCATTACCAGTGATAATTATTATACAACCTTGCTTATTGTCGACTACAACACATTGAATTTTGAAGCATTAGAAGTCTTAGTTCGGGTCCAGGAATGGGTGGGGTCACTTTATGACATTATATTCAGTAAGGGAGACACTGTGATGCTGAAAACTAATTGGCGAACTCAATAATTTTAATTTTTGGAAAAGTCTTAACAATCTTATACCTGTTTATAGATCAATCATTGTCAGTTTGGCATTATTAATCCACCAGTAATCTTTTTATCCCCCTTGTTTCAGCTGAAACATGGTCACAGTTTGCCTTCAGCCTTAACGTTGGTTTTCTTCATTCAGGTGCACCAACTGATTGTGTCCCTACAATGATGGTATTGGTCACTCCATGCTGTGCTTGTGTTAAAGGTCAAGTGTCGTCAATTAGAATGTCGATAACAAAAGGCCGACAAAAACGGACAACTTGCTGATTTGTACCAAGAAGTGTTTGTGCTGTTTCAACATTCATCTTTATTGGGCCAATACAATGTGTTTTATTGGAGTGCTTTTATTAGAGTTCACTGCTGGCTCCAGCCGTGAATGAAGAAATATAAAATGATTACAGTACCTGCTGTATGTTAACTTTTTGTTTATATTAAACTATTGTTATACAAGTGCCAACATGAAGAGTGTGTATTTTTTTGTGATGTGTTTTAGCCGGTCACAACGCAAGTCACAGCTCATTCCTTTTCTTCTAAACTTTATTGGAAATAAAGTATGGCATCAACACTATACAGGTACAATGCAGCACAGGGGGACTGTGCAAGGAAACAGCAACTGTTTTATCACTCGAAATCTCAAAGTTGGGATTCTATTTATAATATTAAGTGACTTTGGTGCTTTTGTTCGAAGTCTAATTTGAGCGATGATTAGAGGATTTTATTCTTGCCAGACAGAATTAGATACAACACAGTTCGTCATTATAGATCATACCTGCGTTAAATGATCTTTAAAATAACCGATGTTGTATCTCAACCATTAGAGAATATTAAGTCAGAATGAGTGTACACTGCATAACAAAATTTCATGGTGCATTGTTTCAATAGTTGTTTTGCAAAATGAGCATACACTTTCATTAATACTAAAATGAAAAAATATTTTGAAGGATAAAAGATTGTGTTATAAATGTGCATTGCTCAGAGTCTTTTTATTGATTTTCTTATCAAATATGTTTTATTTTGTCTCCTGGGGAACATTGTTTCAGAGAGATAGTTTCTTACAAAATAATTACATTTCTTTTCCAGTATGAAGTCCCAGAATTGATAGTGGGGCCAGTTGTCAGTAACAATTAGTGAGAGCATGTCCATTGTCCAAAGGTTGAGGAAGACGCAGATCTTCATTACTTTGAAACTAGTTATAAAACATTGTGATTATAGGCTGTGGGATTGCCTAATAATCTTATCATATTGTTTAATGATTTAAAGAACATTTTAAGCTAAACATCTCATAAGCCATTAAGTTTACAACTGTACATTCTGGTGTGATATGTACAACTGGCTGGAACCTAAACGCCAATCTCTTTCTCACATGAAATATGGTTACATTTGGAATCATAGTGGAGGATAAAAATTATGATTTGCTGTTGAATGCGATTCTGAGAAAATGTATAATCCATAAGTGAATGAAAACACAGCCTCTATTTACAGTCTACATAATAGACATTGCATTGTAATAAAAATTCTTGAGGAAAATATCCAAAAAACTGCAGAACTTTATTTATGCAATATTTATATATATATTTAAGAATATAGGACAAGATGTTGAATATCCCTTGCACATTTTAAAGTCTTATGCACAATTTAAGTTACCAACTACCAATAGATGTTAGCAGGTGTTAGCAGCCACCAGCAGATGTTAGGGACATAACTTCAGTTGTGCACCATAGCATCATCAAGTGTGTTTTGGCCTTGTAATCAACGATACCGGCCGAACTTGAGGGTAGACTGAGGTTAAAGGTAAATCTGACTGGCTACTGGCTTGTATGGCCGTTTTAATCACAAGACACCTTCTCCTAAGGCTGGCCCACCACAGATTGATCGGACCCGGGTGCATGTCCCTAACTCTTGGGGCCCAGTTTGGATCTTTCCTCCTGATCCAGAGCGATTGGCTGCAGGGTTCTGCAGTGTGGGATGTTTCTTTTATGGTCTGGTGCAGGGCTTGTCCATAGATCCCCAGATCTTTGAGCAGCCTGATGGTTGATGTTGCAATGAAACCCCTGCTGCCAACCTCCACAGGGCAAACTATTGCTTTCCAGCTTAGTTGCTCTGCCTCAAATGCCATGTCTTCCTGCCATGTGCTTTATCAACATTATCCTCCCAGGGTACTGTCAATTCTACGTCTCCCAGTCTCTGGCTTGATCCAACTGACCACTCCTGGTCTGTGGAGGAGGTCCCTGTTCTTCTATAGCAATTTTACAACTATATATACACAAACACACACACACACAATATATATTTATATATTTAATAAAGTGAAATAAATAAAGTGATAAGTGACGTACCGGAAGTGACCTTAACAGCTCGCTGGTGAAGCCCCCCTCCGGACAAACAAACTTGTGTTTCACTTTAGCAGCCATGTCAGTCAGACACCGAGCGTTAACACGACGAACCGCGCGGCCCTTAGCAGCTGCAGTGTCCCAGTGAATCTGACGGAGAGCGGAGGTAAGTCGAGCTAAAGGGAAGTGAGCTTTTATTAGCTTTATTAGCTCAGCTAGCTTCGAGCTAACGTTAGCCGAACACGCAGTCTGCCTGTACAAAGTAGCGTGGGCTCACCGCCGTGTCACATCTACTGCTCATATATCCAGGTGTTATTCTCCTGAGGAGATAACATCGACACTGTAAAGCATCAAGCCAACAAGTAGTTGCGTTTCCCCAACAAACTTGGCTAGCTGCTGTCTGGACTTCACTGTCGGGGATTAGCAGCTTGGTAGCTCATGTCGAATTATTATCTTTTTAAAACACTGCTGCATGTTGAATTTAGTCTCTTGTACTTGTGCAGTTTTCAGGCTGATGACTTAAACGTCTGCTGGAGAGAAGCTTGGTGAAAAGGAGGATGGATGGAGTGAGCTGGAGCACCACAAGGACCCCGGAGTCGTTCAGTCGCTCCACGACAGCAACAGACACTCTGTCCCGGCTCGCCAGCTTCATCGCTCGGGCAGACACCAAACAGCCCGCACACACCCAGAGGCAGCGATCGTCCCACCTGCCCGCTTATGTTTGTCCAGAGTGTGGCAAAAGTTTCCCTTATGCAACCGATCTGTTGACGCACCAAGAATTAAAACACTCATTACCCAAACCTCACCGGTGTTCCTCCTGTGGGCAGGAGTTCTCCCTGCGGTCATCCTTGCAGCTACATACGTGCGATGGTGATTCCTCTCCGTGTGAACTTTGTTGTGGAGAGTCACGGCGTGGCTCTCCCTGCCCTTCATGCACGCATCACACCTCAGATCCCGGCAGGCCACAGGAAAATTCCCTTCACCTCCTGGACAGCAGCCCTTACGCATGTGCTCCCTGTGGGAGAGGATTCAGCCAGAAGCAGGCCCTGCTGCAGCATCAGCAGGCTGGCTGCAGCGAACCGCCATCCCCATCAGATGGAGTTGATGCGAGCAGCCTTCCAGATGATTCTCCTCCAGTTTCTGAGGGAGACACAACCCGCTCTGACTCCTCAGACACCCCAGGGCCCAGCAGCAGAGCTGTCCGTGTGTGCCAATTCTGTTCAAGAAGCTTCCGTACAGAGGCTGGTCTGCAACGCCACAAGCAGTGTAACCACTCTGAGGAGCAGTCAATGGCCCCAAAGCGACAAAAGACCAAAGGAGAACTTACCGGTGGAGAAATGAGGAAAAAAGGAAATGACAATGAAGATCCAAATAAAAATTCCAAATCCAAAAATAAGTTTCTGAAATGTCGCTCTTGTGACATGGTTTTCAGGAGCACCTCTAAGCTCTATATGCACAGGAAAGAGAAGCACAGCAGAGAGAAAAGTACTAGGAGAGACCCGAAGCCAGTCGTCAAAAGGCGCTGGAGAGGACATGGGAATCCGTGTCAGGTCTGTGGCAAAGTCTTCTTCCATCATTTGTCACTTAAGGCACATTACAGATGGCACACAACCTCAAACTTATCTTCAATCGACGACAAAGGCGGGTCTGAAGGAAGCACTGCCAAAGACTACAAGTTACCAGAAAATAGACCAAACAACGTCAAAGCCAACTTAAAAGATACGGCAGTAAAGCCTGGACGAGGGAGGCCCAGGAAAGTTCCCAGTTTAGAGATTAAGGAGAGTAATTTGAGGAGATGCAAGGAAGTGCCTGAAATGAAGGAGCGGGAGGCAGAGGAGGAGGAGGAAGAAGAAGAAGAAGAGAGAGAGTTCCCATGCCCCTCCTGTGCAGAGGTTTTCTCTCTGCAGTCCAAGCTGTGGGAGCACATGGAGCTCCACCAGTCGTGTGTGAAGAGAAGGCACTGCAGTGTGTGCACAAACGAGATGGACACCTGTAAATGGCCGGGCTCAAAGAGGCACAGGCTGTACCACTGTGTGCCCTGTCAGCAGGGATTCTCAGCCATGGACTCTTTCCTAGAACACTGTCAGGAGCACCTGCGAGTCAGGGTGGAGGAGGACAGCCTCACAGAGGCCTACATGCAGCAGGCCAGCAAAGCCTGACATCCAGTTTGAATGTCATCAGCGATTTACCTTTTTTGCCTTGAAGGGCCAGAGAGCCGAGAGGGATGAGGGGAAATTCTTGTTGATTAACCAGTTCATTCACTGAGCGCTCAGAGCATCTGGCTTTAATTGGTCCACGAATTTAATTTATTCACACCAACATAGCAAAGGTTGAAGAAATTGGTTGATAAAGGCCCATCCCAGAGTCTATTAGTATAAATCAAATTTACTTAATCATTTGTCTAAATAATTCTTTAATTCATAGTTATTTCTAATGTTTTCTATAGTGGCCATTTAGTTACTGTTTAATGCTATCGCTGCATGTTTTTGTATTTGAAAACTGAACATTGATGTGGTGTCTGTGGGACAGATCTCAGACAATATCAGACGGGACCAGTTGTTCTGTTGTGAAATTGAATGACCCAGGAAGCTAATGTTTTCCCAAAACTTACAAAAGGGATAATGTGTTTGTTGTTAAGCAGCCATCTCCAAAGCTGTTTTCAGACAATAACTCTGGAGGATGTCCGCATAATTGGGTCTGAACTTTCTCGAGAGTTGGTCTTTCACATATGAAGAATGCAGCAAAAGACTCTCCGCTCAGACGGGTTCACAACAACATAGGCATCTCCAGAGCGTTAAGGTGAGGGGTGGTGCAGAGGCAGTCACATATTTTTGTTTACTGCACATCGTCACCAAAAACTCTTGACATCTTCGTCGGTGTATTCTATGTATGGCATTTTCATCCTGAAACATTTGTATCCTTTTTGATTTATTTTTTGCATCTGTCGTCGTTAACACAGACACTCCCTGTGAATCCTGCGAAGGATCCTCCTGATTCCTCACTAGGGGACTGGCCGGAGGCTCTCACTCTGACAATTGCGATTTCACATCCAGCCCCCCAGAGAATGTCAGTAGATTATCTGGAATTAATTGTTTGTCTGAAAACAGCTTCCTGAGTTTCAGCTTCATTATAACGTATAAATAACAAAATTTGACGAAACATAAAGCCAACATGTTCACTGAGATGGATCACCTATGTGTAAAGTTGTCTACAGGTTTGTTTTGTTTCTCTATTATTCTTAGTGAAATACACTACAATTTCTGGTAGTGTGATAGGCTGAAGAAAATTGCCAAAACAACAGTGTGATTCTTAAATAGTCTGAATCTGATATGGGAATGATCCTAATGACTGATTTCCCTGTTGATTTACATTTAGGTCATGGTCGAGCCTGGTTAATATTTGCAAGTGTTTCACCCAGGTTGGAGCGATACCACAGAAGGGGAAATGTTAATTGAGCATTTTTATGCAGTGTTTCAGCAATTCTTTGAAATCCACATGGCTAACGCAGATAATTTTACCCAGCCCAATGCCTCAATATGGACTGCCTTTTAAGCTGGCTTAAACTCTGGTAATATTACCTCAATATGCAAAATGATAGACCATTGGTCTGTGGGATGAGTAATGCGTGCGCTTGGTGAATGAAAAGGATCAACAGGACTTTTTCTTTAGTTTGTTGGTTGTAAAGGGTTTTCAAAGAGCTACTGTGAAAATGTAGTAAATCACTTAATAGTTTTGGAATCTTCCACTTTTTCAAGCTCTTTTGTAAAATAGTTTGACTCTTTGTAGATAAATATTATTATTAAAACGTATCAAAAACTGTGTCTTTGTCATACTGTTAAACTGGGAAGTCTGAACGATCCTGAGAACTTACCATGAAACTTTCTCTACATTGTTGACAATCTTTTTTTTTTAATTTTTTTTTTTTTATTCTCAAGCACAAAGAATCCAATAATACAACCTACATGTCATTTTTTTATTTTCTCCCCCCCACCCCAAAACAGATCACACTGCTTCGATGCAGAAAGTACATTGCCATATTAATAACTCAAGGAGTCTAAGCAAAATAAGTTAACAAATTACAGGGTGGAATTGTTTAAAAGCAAAGGAAAAATAAAAACATACACACACAATAATAATAATAATAATAATAATTAAATAAAAAAGGAAAAGGAAAGTCCAAGGGAAACAGAAAAGGTTTATGAATCTAAAGAGAGTCTTCAATTTGTCAAAGTATATATGATCGGACCCCAAGTGGATTTGAATGTCTCAGGATGCCCCCGTAGCGAGAATTACATTTTCTCAAATATTAAGAACACCAAATCCCTCAACTACATAGAAACATTTGGGGGATGATGTGACTTACAATCCATTAAGATTCTCCTTCATGCCAAAAGGGTTGAGAATGCAATTATGTTTTTGCGTTTATTTATTAAAGTTTTGTCTCCGTCCCCCTGAACACCAAAGATGCACATCCAGGCATTGGGTAGGAGATTAAGACTGAGGGAGTCTGATATTACTTTGAATACTTTGTCCCAGTAAGTTGTGGACTCTCATATGACTCTTATATGTAAATATAAAGTATTTCAATATAAAGGCCCATTCTAGGGTAAATAAAACAACAATTTGTATAATTTTGATCAGGGGTGTCCAAACTACGGCCCGCGGGCCAACCGCAGCCCGCCATCCTTTTTTTATTGGCCCGTATCAAAGTCTAAAAATATAATGGACTATGGCCCACTATATTGCACTTCTTAGTTTAAACACTAGGTGGCGCTATTGTCTTGAACAAGGCAGCGTCTCCACAAAGCAAGCAATCGAAGAAAAAAATTCTCAGCGCAACTTCAATGTAGCGCACTTCCCCACGCTGACCGAAATCAAATGCGCATTTCCAAATGCCAAGCTCTCTGCAAAAATGTGAGAATATGTGTCTGTGATCACATCTCTCATGACAGAATTCAGTCAGCGCTCATTGAGTCTGTTCGGCTCAACATACATCTGTGAGCAGACATTCTCTCTGTTAACGCTGAACAAAAGCAGACTGAGAACCAGAACGACCGACAGCCATCTCCGTGACGTCCTTCGCATCTCAACCACCAAACTTACCCCTGACCTGCCAGCTATCCTTCAGACCAAAGCGCAGCGTTCTTCCCATTACAGGTGAGTTACAAATATACACACAGTTTTCATTTGTTAATAAGCCCAATTACTTAATAAAGTCAGTCAATTAAAGTTGATGACAATTTTTTAACAAACGTTAGTTGATGTGTTAACAAGCCCAATAATTTATTTGTGTAATAAGCTTGAAATATCCACATCCCCTATTTCTCTTCTTGTCTCTCCCTTCATACAGGACAATGAAGGGGGATCAGCACCCTAAGAACCGGCTGTCACTGAGAGAATGACCTGCCAACCGTTTTCTAAAAAATAAAATGAAAATCTACTAATGGAGCGCTATGATGGAGGCTTTTTTTCTTCAAACATGTTCAATTGTGAAATGTAATTTACCTGCATTTGATTGATTTTGTCAATATTAGTGCATGAGTGGCCCAGTCCTTCGTATATTTTTCTGTATTAAGGCCCACTCACAAATACAGGACGCAAATATCGCGAGTCAAAGTTCACCATATGTTTTCTTCGCCCTCTCGTGCACGGATTAGGTGCGAAGGTTCGTCACTAAAACATTTGCGCATGTGTGACCATTCCCTTACACTGACCATTCTTTGCTAATGTGTTAGAATCTACATTTACTGGAGAATGATAAGGATGACTGACTGGTGGGGCAGTAGTGGTGGGAACACAGCTTCAGACCTTTTTATTTAAAGAGACTTCCCTCCATATTTAAAATAAATCGATAAATGTAGCTGTTTGTGGGTTGAGAGAAGCACAGAGAAAATAGGAAACGAAATGTTCTCACTCTTAATTACAAAATGTTTGCTTCACAAACCAGGCAGCTCTCATCAAATCGAATCTATTGTGGAGAAGATAAGGTCTTGTCATCTCCCTGCCTCCGTTAAATATCTGCCAAAGTAAGAAGTCATCTCATATTCGCCAGACAATGCTTGATCACATTACCCTGTCATTGGGTGTGATCATTTCTATGCTTAGAAAATTATCAATAACAAACCCTAATCATGTTTTTTCGATAAAACATTTCCAGTCCTGTCTCTTCCAGGCCACATGGAGGCACTATCTAGCAGTATCAACCCAACGCCTGTGGCGGAAGTGTGCCGTTTAGGTTCCGGTTTCCCAGTGCACGCTTTCCTTCCGCGGTTTTGTGAAACGATCTTCATACGAGTGAGCGTCGGGGTGTTGAGAAAGAAAAAACAATGAGCAAAGCACACCCGCCCGAGCTGAAGAAGTGAGTTGTACAAAGAAATAGTTTCACACCAGCGGGTTATGTATAGTTTGTGTTTAGTATTGTATAATATTGTATATAGCCTTGTTTGCTAAGTTAAACGAGCTAATGCTAGCTAACCTGCCCGGACTCAGTTCTGTATGAAATGCGAGCTTCACGACAGAAAGCTAATGTTATGTTTTCTTTCCCAGGTTCATGGACAAGAAGCTTTCATGTGAGTATCATCGAGTACAGCACATGGAAGGAGCCTCTTCCCGGGTTTTAAAATGACCATTGAACATAAGCTTTATCTGCTCAGTTGGTTCTGAGCCTCGGGGCTGCAGCTAACAAGTCACTGCTCAATACCGTAATAATTTAGTCGTTAAAAAGGGAAGAAAGTCTCGAACCGAATGTTCAGACGGACCAGAAAGAAAAGCCTGAATGAATAAGGGGATACATATAAGAGATGCAGAGGCCTCCACACTGCTGCACTACATTCAACTGCCATCATTTGGGTTCATTTGTTCCTTAGAGGACTGTAATCAGTCAGTCTGAGACCCAAAGGTTAGCTGCTTTACAGCAGGACAGAAAAGCACTAGACTGACATTTTAGTAGATGGAAGCCGAGTATTGATGAATAATTGTATATCAAACATTTTCTGAATGACAGGGTTAGTGGATATTTAATTGATGCTGTTTTAAAATAGAATCAAAATGTATTTATGAAATAAACAGGACAAACAAAACAGTTTTTTAGATTTTATTACAACTGAAGGAGACTACAGGTTCATGTTTGGAAGGGGAGGGTGAAGTGAGGGGTATTATGCTGAAACATGCAACTTTGCCACTAGATGTCACTAAATTCTACACACTGAACCAATATATAAAAATTTTCAAGATTGAGTGACACAACACAAAGACCTACGGTTAAGACAAGACAATGACACCCCATTAAACAAGAACACAAACAATAATAACAAAAAGAAAATATGCACAGTGATAGTTAGAACCCGGTTACTTTACAACATCAGTTATTTTTGTCACCTCCAGTCAAATAACTCTTGATCATTGCTCTTAAGTATGTTGCCATTGGGGATCAGTCCCTCAAAGTCTCATTAAGGGTTGTGTAGCATATAAAGCAACTCTGAAAACATGCTGGTAGCTATGTTCATTGTTGGAATCTGATCTCAAATTAATGTGAATTAAATCTATCCCAGATACTTTTTCTTTGGACTGATTCCCTAAAATTATAATTTCAGGACATGACCACGTAAGAAAACCACAGGTATTCTTACATTTAAAAACATAACAAAGAGCAGAAAGGGTTATATTTACTGAATTAACTTTGGGATATTAACTTAAATCCCAATGTGAAGTGCTTAATACCAAATAAATTAAGACGAGAGTAAACTTCTGAATTAAACAAACATGGAATATATTTCTCACAGTTTCTTCTCTTTCTGTCCTTTAGTGAAGTTGAATGGAGGCAGACACGTGCAGGGCATCCTGCGAGGGTTCGACCCATTTATGAACCTGGTGATGGATGACTGTCTGGAGATGGGCCCTGGAGGACAACAGAACAGCATCGGCATGGTGGTAAGTGGCTTTCCAGCTGTTAATGTGCATATTAATGGAATGAAGTCTGCATTGGCAGATAACCAATATTAAAGGACTCTAATCCTGATTATTGCCTAAACACCCCACACCAACCAGCACGACAACAGTGGAGGAGTAAAGTATATCAGGCTTTGGATGCATCGGTTTCACACTGTGTTGTCTGTGGTCTGCATAGATTAAATTTGGATTTCTTGGAATGGATGTTTTTCACAGCAGACACTGGTGTAATTGATAAGACAAATCATTGCTTTGTTCATTCATTAATGATATCCCCACTGCTCGACACTGAGACCTAAATGTTGTGGCAGCTGTGCTTTTCCTGCGGTGGAAAGTCAAAGTATCTTCTGTGAAAAAAGGGCATATCCTTGTTAAATTAGCCTGATATGGTTACAGCAACAATGTTCAGGGTTTAAATGCTGACACAATTGAAGATATGGTACAGCAATAGTACGACCAATTTGAAATGTCATCCTTTTACTCAAACACTTCAACATGTAAATAATATTTAACATAACTGTGGTCTCATTTCTCACAGGTCATCAGGGGAAACAGCATCATCATGCTGGAGGCCTTGGAGCGAGTATGATAGAGGGGGAGCTGGATGCAGATGGAGGAGAGAAAGACCCACACCTTTTTACATTCTGTTTCTCCTTTAGTCGCGTGTTTTGTTTGAAAGAGGCAGAGCTGGTCGTGTCTTTGAATTATCAGATGTCTGATTTCCACTGACGAGGATGTTTTTTCCCCTATTTTCTATTTTGAATAGTGTATGTGTTAATAAATCAGTTTTCTTTGTATTTTGTGTTTGTTGATTCAGTTTCGAACGCACACTGCATTACCACAACCACAGAATATTGTCTGAAGACTTAAAACTGTATATTCAGTATGTGAAAAGTCTAGTGAGAAGAAGACACACAGCCCTACAAAGGTGTAAAGTTTAAGGTGAAACATTCTTTGGAACATTTAGAATATTAATGTATTGTTTATGTCAGTGACAGCCAAAGGCATTATGTTTCTGGTTTTTCTTTCCTTCCGTCCAACTTTTGTAAACATGATCTCAAGAACAGCGTGAGTTTTTTTTTTTTTGGTGCAGATATTCATTTGTCCTCAATGGGGACCCAATGAGAATTGAGTGGCCAAAGAGCAAGGTTGCTGTGATCTCACAAAGATGATATCTCAAGAACACCTTGAAGGATTTTTGCGATACACTAATGCAGCAATACAATGAACGCAGTGGGACTGATGGAATGGGGCTGTGATGTAGTTACACAGTGGTGCAGTGTTTGTGGGGGGAGTGAGCCAGCCATGGACCAGTGCCCTGATCCAGATACTGCCTCAACACGTTGACATTTTTGGGAAGTGTATGTGCATTGGTGTATGGGATGCATAGTTCTTTCATTTTACAATAATTATGTACTCAGTCTTGTACCATTTCCTTTTTCCCATTTTCAAATATATATTTTTTCTGTGAATCAAATGTCATGGAGAAAGTGGGGAATTAAATTAGTTTGTTCTTAAAGTGGTCACTCACTGTAAGATATAATAATATAAGATATAAAGCATCTCAGAAACAACTTCTGTACCTTTTAATAAACTCAACTGAGTCAATAGATAGATATATATACATACATTCACTGGCCACTTTATTAGGCACACCTGTTCAATTGGTTGTTAACACAAATAGCTAATCAGCCAATCACATGGCAGCACCTCAATGCATTTAGGCATCTAGACGTGGTGAAGACGACTTGCTGAAGTTCAAACCGAGCATCAGAATGGGGAAGAAAGGGGATTTAAGTGACTTTGAACGTGGCATGGTTGTTGGTGCCAGACAGGCTGGTCTGAGTATTTCAAAAACTGCTGATCTACTGGGATTTTCACGCACAACCATCTCTGGGGTTTACAGAGAATGGTCCGAAAAAGAGTAAATATCCAGTGAGCGGCAGTTGTGTGGATGAAAATACCTTGTTGATGTCAGAGGTCAGAGGAGAATGGGCAGAGTGGTTCGAGATGATAGAAAGGCAACAGTAACTCAAGTAACCACTCGCTACAACCAAGGTATGCAGAACACCATCTCTGAACGCACAACACGACGAACCTTGAAGCAGATGGGCGACAGCAGCAGAAGACCACACCGGGTGCCACTCCTGTCTGCTAAGAACAGGAAACTGAGGCTACAATTCGCACAGGCTCACCAAAGTTGGACAATAGAAGATTGGAAAAACGTGGCCTGGTCTGACGAGTCTCGATTTCAGCTGCGACATTCAGATGGTAGGGTCACAATTTGGCGTAAACAACATGAAAGCATGGATCCATCCTGCCTTGTATCCATCCTGCCTTGTATCAACGGTTCAGGCTGGTGGTGGTGGTGTAATGGTGTGGGGGATATTTTCTTGGCACACTTTGGGCCCCTTAGTACCAATTGAGCATTGTTTAAACAGCACGCCTTGTTGAATCTAAGCTATGAAGAATTAAGGCAGTTCTGAAGGCAAAAGGGGGTCCAACCCGGTACTGGCAAGGTGTACCTAATAAAGTGGCCGGTGAGTGTGTATGTATATATATATATATATATATATATATATATATATGTGTGTGTGTATGTATATGTATGTATGTATGTATATATATATATATATATACTCTCAATGCTGAAGCAGGGACGGTAGAGGGCGCCGTCTCGACTGTGGACTTACTGCTTTCAGCGGACTCTTACTTTGAAAGGCGACTGACGTCATCGCGGACAAGTTTCTGTGACGTCGGGTGTCGTCGCCGCCTGACGCTATGTGGAAAGTAGCAATGTCGGACGAGATTGGGAAGGCGCTACAGTCGGTGGTGGAGCGGGTGAACCAGGCGGCGGCACGACGGCTCAAGGTAACTGCAGCCCGGCGGGCTCCGCTCGGGGGCACCGCTGCCACACTCGGGGGTCCGGAGGAGAGTGTGGCTGCGGCGGCACGACTCGTTACGTAAGGCAGCACCTCAACCTTCGGACGGGAGACAGCCGGGCTCGTGGCTGCACTAACACCGGGCACGGCTGGTAGTGGCATCTTCACACGCGTGGGAGCAGGTGGCACCTCGACGTGCCTGGCAGCTACTGGTGTGCACGTGTTCCTGATGTGCATGTGACACAGGCTGATGTAGACCAGCTTGATGTAGACCAGCTTGTCCTCCTCACTCCACTCTGTGTGAAAGACAGTGAAGATATCTGCTTGTTCCTCCTTAAAAACAACATGTTATGTAGGTCAGAGCATGGAGGAATGAGTTGCTTTGTGAGCCAGTAGATGACCGACTGATGTCGCTGCATCTGAACACAGCAGCAGCCACAAACAACCGCCTTCGTCATTTGTTTTGAAGGATCCTGTCGAGGCTGACTCACACTTCAGACCCCACACACTGAGCTCCTGCACTGATACAGCCATAAAGTGCTGTAGTGATGCAGTGAGCCACAGATCCAGTGAGAGTCATACAGCCATATGGTGATCCAGGCATGCAGCTATCCAGTGAAGCTGAAGTGAAGTGACACAGTAATACAGTTATACAGTGACATGGTAATGCATGTAGTGTAGTAGTACAGGGGTTAGGGGTGATCCAGTGGTGTTGTGATACAGCGATATACCGGCACAGTAACACAGCGATGTAGTGGTGCTGCAATATAAGAAATAGTGATCCAGTAAAACAATGATCCAGTAATACAGTGATCCAGTGATATAGTGAGGCAAATGAAAAATGTGTGTGTTCTGTCCTTACCCCAGACGCTGCCTGCTGTGCCTCCCCGTCTTGTAGCCGTCAGCAAGACCAAACCCCCAGAGATGGTCGTGAAGGCGTACAGACAAGGGCAGCGTAACTTTGGAGAAAACTATGTGAGTGTGAAATGCTGCTGGTCTGCTTCACTCCAAACTTTCCAAATGTCACAGCATGAATGTAAAAGCTCCTGAGAGGAGCTGAGGAATAATGTAAAGACTGACCTCCTCCATTATCTCCTGCCAGGTTAATGAACTTGTGGATAAAGCTTCAGATCCACTGGTGGGTTTTCTACAGTCTACAAGGTCAACATAATTTCTTCTTACGCCAAGTGTGTTGCATATTTTTACAGTGTTTCTTGTTGCCTCATTCAGATTCTGGAATCCTGTCCAGAAATCAAGTGGCACTTCATCGGCCATCTACAGAAGAATAATGTCAACAAACTTTTGGGTAAGTACGTGTCAGCTCTCCCGCCCTCTCTCTGAAGCTGGATGTTTAAAGAAAGAAAACAACAACAACTTAGCACTGAGTCTCGTCTTTCTTTTCCCAGCTGTGCCAAACCTGTTTCTCGTGGAGACGGTTGACTCTGCCAAACTGGCTGATAAGGTCAACAGCTCATGGCAGAGGATCAGGGGAGCCAGCACCCAGAGGTTAAAGGTCATGTTGCAGATCAACACCAGTGGAGAACAGAGTTAGTATTGATTTGATCACAGACATGTACTGTACGCACAGAGTCAGTTGATCTAACACAGTATATGTGACGTGGGTTGCAGGTAAACATGGCCTCCCACCAGAGGAGACAGTGGATACAGTGAAGCACATCGTGTCTCAGTGCTCCGCCCTGCACCTCTCAGGACTCATGACCATCGGGCGCTATGGCTACAACCTCACCCTGGGCCCCAACCCGGACTTTCAAGTACAAAAATAATTTCTCCCAAACCTAATTTTATTTCAATCATGAGTAAAAGCTTGCATGTTAGTACATGCATTAATTCATCTGTTCTTTAGACCTAATCAGCTCAGGGCAGGTTCTTAATAACAACAATGAAACACTGACTGAAACTAATGACGAGCAAATTAAGCCCCATGAGGCTTCGGTTGCAGCAAGTACCGTGACATCTGAGGTCTAAATTCTGCTGCGGAGATCACATGTTGTTTACAGCACAACAACACTGGCATCGACTCCTATCACCAAAAGTTCTCTTGACATCTTCATCTGTGTCTTCTACATGTACGGCACAACTTTTCAATCCTGAGATTTCTTATTGTATTTTTTATTTTTAGGATCTGTCACATGATCTCACTACAGCTCATTTGGACATTCTACAGAGTTCTTAAGAGGGGGCTGACAGGAAAAGCTCAGGAGAAATTCTGAAGCCTCTCACATTCAGCCCCTCCAGAGAATGTCAGGAGATTATCTGGAGTTCAGTGCATGTCTGAAAGGCAACTTTAGTGATACATTTGTCGACCAAACAGCCTATGACAGCTTATGATACCCAAGATATGTTAAGTAAGATTATTGGTATTGATAGTTTAGGCCCTTGCACTCATATATACCCTGCTTGTGCTTAGATATCCTGTCCTTTATCCTTAGCTGTTCTCTTTGTGCCCACACTGCTTCTGTATGCAGCTACTCAAACCAGGCTCACACACTTGAACCCTCCACATCTTTATTTTTACTCTGGCTTCCGTCGGTATGTTTGATAAAAACGACACTGTCATGGAGCAGATCCCTGGTCTGTGTAGCGGCAAAATCAAGGATCTATGAGATTATGTAAACACTGTTGCTCGTAACTATAAAAACAAGATAGACACTGACCTGTTTCTTTCCATTCTGTACCAAAACGAGGGTGGATTAATTTTGTTCATAATCACACCTGACATTCTATTGGTTGGGGAATATCGACAGACTTGGTGCACAAAAAATGCGAGATCAGAAGAAAAAAATCCAAGAGCAGACATTTCAAGCACGCACAGAAGCAGCGTGAGCACCAGAAGAGCGGAGGCTGGATTGCAGGAAATCTAAGCACAAGCAGGGTTTAGCTGCGTGTCACCGCAGGATTTTGAGTCCAGATGACATTTGAAACTTTGGACGTCGTCAGTCATCGTGTTTTCCATTTGACATGAGCTCTGACAATCTTCTGAGCATCAGTAACATCCACTCATCTCTAACTAAAATAAATGACCTTATAAATGTGCTTTTCTGAAAACTCCAACTCCTCCCAGCCCGCTAACACATTACTCCAATCTGAAAAGTTAAACTGGAACCAAACAGCAAGAAAAGACAAATTATTTAAAAAACAAATATGCATATTTCATCTGAAGACCAATCTCTCTAATTGTAGTCATACAGCTGTGGGCTCATATGAGAGACAGAAAACTACATACAAAGTAATTTACAATCAATGTCACCTTCCAGATCGACTATAAAATGTCCTGCTTAGTTTGCGTCATGGTCCCACTTCAACATCTCTAAAGGATCTGTATACAGTTTGCCTGTTTAAAAATAATCACATGTTCTGAAATCTTATTTTCAAGTCAGTATTATAATCTCAGCAATATTCCCTTCTTGTAGATGCTGCTAGGGTCGAAGGCAGGAGGTGTGTGACAGTCTGAAGCTGCCTCTGGAGGAGATGGAACTCAGCATGGGCATGTCCACAGACTTTGAGCATGCGGTGAGCATCACATCTCATTAGCACTTAAAAATACATTCTGCACACAAGTCATACAGCAAATGTCTAAGGGAATTTTTTAATATTTAAGAGTTTTTAACTCCTATATGTTGAAATTTAAAGATTACCCACCCCTACCGGCTGGTGGGTAATGGCTGGGTGAAAAGATGATTATATCGTATATCAGCAATTGGCTTAGTCTTTGGCTGTTTTTGGTTGACTTCTTTGGTGGGGGATTTGCCATTTTATTTAGCTAGTCTGCCTCCTCAAGAATTCATTCAACTCTATGAATAATTACCTAGGAATTGACACTTATTACTCACACACACACACACACACACATTGTCATCGGATAAATCTGCAAACTCAGACTGCGTAAAAACATCACTTCGGTCTTCACGATCACAAATGAGTTATGAATTTAATTAAGTATTTGCATATAGAGCAGGGAAGTTAGATTCAATCACTGGTCACAGGACACACATTCAGGATGCACAGTCCCTACAAGGAGGTTTTTTTTCTGCTTATGAAATCATATATACTGTATACTTTACAGTGTGTCTTTGGGGCACTGCATAGAGGTGTAAGGAGGTTTATAGTTGTCATTGCGAAATGTGTCAATAAACATGCTTTCCTCTCATTTGTTGAAGATCGAGGTGGGCTCCACCAACGTGCGAGTGGGCAGCATCATATTTGGCAACAGGGAGTATCCCAACAGTGCAGCAAACACTCCAAATCCCAGTCCAGCACCTAGTCCAGAGAAAACAACCAAGGCGGTGACCGAAGATGCGGCCAAGAAGATGCAGCACCTCACCGTGTCCGAACACTGAGCAGATTCCCCCTCCCGAAACACCTTTTAAGAAAGTTTCTAAAGAAAATCCTCTTCACATGCAGAAGGATCAGAGCAGTGAAGCAGACAGTTTCCACAGAGCCATGTGAAGTTAGATTGCAAAATTCTTGCATCATTTTAAAGTGTATTTCTTAATCTTCCTCACTTTTCTGTGCCCTTCTTGCTGTTTTAAGCACTAAAAAGTGGCATTCGCTACAGAACTAGTTTAACAGTTTTTTAAAAGTAGTGTGTTACTAACCTATAGTGCTCTGACTTCCCCTGTGTGGAAATCTCTCCTACAAGCCACAAATGTCCAACCACTGAAAACACGGCGACAGATGTCAAACGATGTACTCTCATGAGTTGTGAGATAGTGTGGAGATTTGTCTGTTGTTCTGGTGTGATATTTTCTACCTTTCCACCCAACATGTGACAGTGCTGAAATGTGCTCGACTGTGTACATCGTCCCAGTGATCAGGAACAATGTACCGTTTTTGTTGTACAGATGAAACAAAGACTTGATTTAATAAATCATGTATCCCTTTATAATGACACATAATGTGTGTTTGATATTGTTTCGTACTGTGTGCCAAACAGGTCCTATCTTTGTTCTAGACTGGAACAGTATCAATAGGGAAGCTAGAGAAGTGTTTTGGTTCTGTGTAACCCTGTGTGTGTGTCTGCTGTGCTCCGTTGTTGGGGATGAGAGGTGGCCTATGCAAAGAGGTGATCTTGTTTCAGCGTGTTTTTCAGTAGATTTTTACACTGCAGCTGTGATGGCATCGCAGTGTTTTCTTCAAAGATGTCAAAAGGTTAGTGTATTTTTCTGTGTCATGATTTAAAGAGAAGTCCATCGGCTTGCAAGTAGATGGCGGTTGCTGTCTGAACAAGGTGTTGCCTTGTTTAGTTTGGAATCTGGCTCTGAGGGAAGCCAAGCAATAAATTGTACTGTTGAAAAAACCCTGCCATTTATTGTGTATTTCTTCAAGTTGAGGCAAAGTGGCACAAATAAGATCACAGACAGTTTGTTTATTAAGAACGTGCACGTGACATCTGGAAAAGCTGGAATAGTTGGTGAAGAAAATTGAAAACATTGCTTGAGGGCTGTTTTAAATCGACATTTAAAATGTCGGATAAAAATTACTGTTCCTTCCAATTGACAAATGCTTCCTCATTAGGAATCGAACAATTAAAACGCTGTCCAGTGTTGAGAAATACAAATGTCTCAAAGCAATAAAACCCAGGCTATGACTGCTCAATAAATAAGTTGATGAAACAAAACTTGGTGACACAACTGAAACAAATGTAAAGACTTGCACATCATTTAGTCCATATGAAAGGCATTAGAAAACAAACGGTACAATCAATAAGCTAAACCTGTTATTTACACCGTTCATTAGAATCCTGCTAATCACAGGTGAGTATCACAAACTGTAACTACAGACCGTGCTCTGGTAAAATGAGCAGGGAACTGGACTCTGTGGAAACTATGTACAGGCAGTAGAGGGATGGATGCTAACACTTCATTTAAACCCCTGTTTCATATTGATAAGTCAACACGTAATGGTTTACAATGCACTATAATCAAAGCCTCTTCTGTGAAGAAACTGTGACTGGTATACAGACAAATACTAAATGACTGACAAGTTGACATATAAAATCTGAGTTATTTACATTTGTTTACTGTGTTCATGTCATGTGGAATATTTATTTACAATTACTCCAAACCATATTTTCTGATGAAGGCCACAAGATGGGGCTGAGAGCTACAAGAAAAAAAATTGTAAGAGAACCTAGAATTAAATTTATTCATGTTCTTTGGTCATAATTACTTCTAAGGTTCAGAATTAATCTTCAACATGTTATTGAGTTTTGATTTATAAACTCTGTGAAGGATGGACACACGTTTAAACACTGTTATCATTAAAGATGAATAATCTGTCTATTCACCAGTTACATTTGCTTCATGGGAGATTTTAACTTATCACCAATACATTACTAAAAGCTGAAAATATCAGTGTATTACATTATATTTCAGGCAATTATAAACCATTAATTAAGTATTTATGTTCTACTTATAAATACAGGAGTTCAAGAAAAGTGTCAGAGCATGTAAGGATGCATGTGAGGAATCAAGGCCGGTATAATATCTGCTTTGCAGGTGTGACTACAGTTAAAAGCTAATGTTAGCAAAATATAAAACTATGTGCAACACTAACAACAAACAAATAAAAACAGGAGTCAATAAATTAAGATGTTTTTAGACATGAACTCCAGAGGAAGTCCGGAGGACTGGGTCCGGACTTTCTCCAGAGTTTGCTGTTGCCTGTTAGAGACGTCAACACACCCTCTTGCTTGCGGTGAATCCCGTGGAGGATGTTCTGCTGTGTTCTCACATCGGCCCTTCCACACTTTCTGTGGACAGACGCAGTCTGCAGAAACTCTGGAGGCTCTCAAATCGGACATTTGCGCTCAGATACAGCCCTGTGGAGAAACTCCGGAGGATCTCCTGAGCTCGGTGCATGTCTGAAAGCTGCTTTACTTGGTTATTAACAGCTTTAACATTATCATTGTTAGACATCTCCTGCTGTACTCACTCACTCCTGTTTGACCTTAAAAAAAACGTCCTCTTCTTGAACAGGGACCAAAAAAAACAGGACATGGACCAGTGATGTCAAGAAAATATAAGAAAGGCAGTAGGAATGGTGTTCTATTGTGTTGCTGCTAACAGAAGAACAACAACAGCTTAAAACGTTAGCAAGGAACAAAAACGAAAAATGAAAAAAAACAATGCCCCGCACTGATAACTGCCGGAGTAAATTAGCTTGTACCATTTATGACTGATAGTAAGACTACGCGTCTTCCTCTGGATGTTTCTGTGGCTCTGTGGGTGGATGTCTCTCTGGTCCACTCAGTCAAGTCTGTCTTCTTGTGTTTTATGTTGTTTCCTGATGCTGCCCGTACTCACACACGTTACACCAGTTTCTTGGCTTCAAAGAAGCTTTTGAGGTGCTTCATCTGCCAAATCCCAGTGATGAGGAGGATGAGTGTTTGAGCGATGGACCACCACAGAACACGCTGATTGGTGCTCTCACTCGTCATGCGGAAACGCTCCTCTCGATACTGGAAAGGATAACACAGGATGAAGTCACTGAAACTATATACCCACTTCCTAAACTTATTTGTAAAGCTGTCATCTCAACATGACCTGGCCAAACGTGTATTTCTTTGAACTGACCCTCTGGTAGTTTTGCTCCTTCTGGATCTGTTCGACCTGGTCCAGAAGTTGTCTGACTCGCAGCTGCAGCTCGGTGAGTTTGTCCTTAGCTGCGATTTCAGGGTAGTTGTTGGTATGTTCTCCGACCTGAATATCCAGATGCACTCTCTGCAACATATGGCAAAACAGACAGTGTGTACACTCTTGAATTCTGTGAACTTTGAAAGGAATGATAAATGGCTGATTGGAATGTTTCTGTCAATGTTTTGTCATGAGGAGATGAAATTTCCCCTGGAATCAACAAAACATGGAAGGGCCGATCAATTGGTGCTGGCTCAGTTAGTTAAACCCATAATATTTCCCTCATTGATACAGAACGGCTGATTGGAACTTCATATAGTAATTCTGTACAATTGCAATGTACAGAAAATGTATTTGTGACCCCCGTCATTTGCTGAACAGCCTCAGACTTTTTTAGTTTACAGGTGTGGGGTATTGACGGATAATTTAGTACCACGCCCTGTAGACAGAACTCTTAGTGGTGTCTTTCTGTTGATTATTGTCGGGAAGTTCTGAGTTGAGAGCCCACTCTCAGTTTTATTAGATAGATAATACAGAAAAAAATACAATAATCGGCTTCACAAAATAGGCTCCACATCAATACCAGATACACAAAATCATGTTTTGTGAAAGAAAATCCAAAAGGTTTTGGAGTTCTGCTCCTAAAACAAAATATTTACTGACGATCTTAACCTTCATATTCTAATCAGGTCATCCTAGTACAAGTGAATGTTTGTTTTCACATATATGAACAGAGGTCTCAGACCTGAGAACTCTCACAGAATAACTAATACATGTATAAATGCTTATAATAGTCAAAAAGTTAGTATTATATGTAGTATATGTCTGGTATAACAGGAAGATTGAATACACTTCAACAAGTTATATCAGCCAACATCAGGGGAAAAGGATTAAATAAAAGTATCTGAGTAGGTGGGACAAACTCAATGTACTAGTACCAAGTTTCAGACCTGGAGAAGTCAGGGACTGTTGAGTTACAGTATTTATTAAGATAATTCACTTCTTAAAAACCCATAGGATTCTAATAGGATCCAGTTTTTAATAACTCAAATTCAGAAATCTAACTTAACTGGGACCTAGTACTGCGGACAAGTGGAATTGTCGATCTGCACTGGTGGACCATGTCGTATTCAAGTGGGACACTTACTGTCAAGTATACTGGGTTTTAGTGTCGATGATCTGTGTACCTGTTGGTATCACACCTAGTCCTCACGTGTCTTTTGAATTCAATGTTATTAAAAAAAACACATCAATGTGCTGAAACTTAATGTGCAATAACTATAAGATTAAGAAATAGACAGTAATTAATGTTCAAAAAGATACTTCACATTTTTTAGGAACTAAACATCTCCATGAAGTGGTTTCGATTCACTGTGAGTAAAAGTGATATAACAGTCTTCATACAGTTACTTTCAGACTATCGGTTCCTTGTGTATGTTAATAAGATCATAAACCACCGTTAATTTGTTTCTGTTTCTGTAATTTCATGGAGATATCATTTAAGGGCCTTGCATTCATGTTCATCTCGGAGTTCTTCCCAGGTGACACCTCCCTCACTCTCCTGTTAGCTGTGCTGCATGTGGTAGGACTGTTCAGTCCTGATTGCCCTGTGATTGATCCATCATCTTTCTGACAAATTCAGTAATTCCCAGCATTAACCTCTCCTACCTTCATGGAGCCAGGGCCCGAAGCTGAGCAGCCAGAGTAACTGGAAACACCAGTGTGGGTGTGTCGGACCATTGGAGAGAGAACAAAAATGCCTCTCACTAGAAGTCTGCAGCTCTTAATATTGTGCAGACCCTGCTACATCCAGTGTCAAAATGTGATGATAGCCTCATCCAGCTGTTGGTTGGTTTGGAGGTTTTGTAAGCAGGGTTACACAAAATCAACTGAACACATTACCACAAATTCTAGTTCTTCTCTGTCCTAATTCTGCACATATCTCTTACTCCAGAGGTACAGGATCTAGATTTGACACTGTTACTCAATATTTGTTTTTATAATTAAGCAAATAATTTAGTATCTGTAATCATTTCTCTCTTTTCAGCCCAACTGGTCAAGGCAGATGCAGAGTGATTTTAACACTACTTCAGCCTGAGGTGCACATTAGCCTTAAAACTAACCTGACCAGGGATGTATACATTCCCATGGTAACTCCACTTATCAGACTAATCTAACCCTGATTTGACATGGTATCCTAAAGATAAGCCTGATTTACTGAGTGAGGCCAACTTAACAGAGTATGACACAGCCCTTAATTAGTACAGATAAAGACGCTGCACTTATTTCTCAAAGTCCCAGTTTGAACACGTAAAATGTATGGTCAATAGTTATCAACGTTTGTGTGAAACATTTTGAAGGAAAATAACTGATCAGGTCAAATGAAATGAAAAAAAATGATTTTGACCATACCAGTTTTCCACCTGCAAACAGAGCCATCTTGGTGGAGTTGGAGTGCAGACAGATCTGATGTTCTCCAGGAGTGTGGGAAGTAAAGGTAAACCGTCCGTCTGACCCATACTGACGAGACAGGATTATCTGGGAGAGTAAGAGAAGAATCTTAAGATTGCATTCATATGTATGTGGGTGTGTTGGATATTACTACCTCCTCTGTCCTGACCTTTGTATCTGGATCCTTGATCTCGACATGCATCCCAAGGCCAGGGGTGGCTGGGAGGAAGGAATTGGTCTGTTTGTCCCACAGCTGAGTGCTGTATTTTCCTGTCAAACAGTAAAGAGAAACAGGTTTTCCGTTTTTCAGAAAATCATCAATATAAGTTGCTTATTTATTCATATTTCTAATGCAAAAATTATGAATTGGTTAAGTGAGATGGAAGGCCCAAATTTCCCATCTTCTTTATTGGCGGGTGGCCACCAACTTCAAGGTGCATTACCACAATCTGCCTCTTCTCCCTGACTCCCTGATTTTTCTTCTACTTCCTCCTACTTCTCTTGGTCCATTCTCTAGTCAGCTGCCATTATAGTACATGATGATGTGATTAAAGCAGCGTCAATCAAAGCTCGAACAAAGGAAATGTGAAAGTGTGTATTATGTGATCAACATCAAATTATTCATCTCTCCAAAACATATTTCAAGGTTTTTATTTTACTTTTCTGCATCTCCACTCACATCAGCACAACCACTTACATTTAAATTCAAGTCAACTTTATTTGTACAGCGCCACATATCATAGCGAAACCGAGCATTTCTCACAACGAGCGAGCACTTTGGCGACTGTGCAGAGAAAAAAACTCTGGAAAAAACCTGTCGACTCAATGTGGGCGAACATCTGCCCCGACCGGTTGGGTGAGAGGAGAGAGGAGAGAGGGACCAGGAAACGTTTGGGAACTGTCATGTTTGAGCTCTATCAGACTGGTTACTATCATGAAATCAACAACAGTGATATGTTTAATTTTGTGCCTAGCGTCTATTATCACAGTTGTTACTCCGAATTTGAAGCCATACAGTCAGGTGTAACGCTGTCCCTCAAAGGGAACCTCACTGTGAAGTGTTAGCAGGTAGACCGGCAGCTACAGACGCCATTAGGAAGCTATCCTTGTGGCTTGTAAATGTGTGTGTTTGCTGCTGACACATTCAGAGCCACATCTTCCAGCAGCTGTTCGCGAGCAGGGCTAGTTAGTTAGCATCGTCCAGTTAGCATCTTACCAATCACCATGGTCTCGTCCGGAATCTCCTCAATGAAGCATTTCTTCTCCGTCTCTCCTATGTGGAAGTAGAGCGAGTAGCTTGGGTGAACCCATGTGGACAGTAATGACAGTAGTAGAAGTGCAGAGAGCATCATGTCGCCTCCTTCTCTCAGAGACGTGTTTATATGCTTTTGCTTTGAGCAAAACAGCACAGGAAGCGTCGCTGCTGCAGACGGCTGACGTCATCTCCTACTGCGGAACAAGGAAGGGGATTTCCTGAGGTGCTGCGATTTGTTTACCCTGAGTTAAGCCTGTCAGGCAGCACCCACTCGCAACATGGATGTCTGTGGAGTGTTTTCTTTTGAAACATTCTTTTCTGTGTCAAGTTAATACTTGACACCAAATGAATGTTGGCATATTTTGTAATGTTTGTGTGCTGGACATTGTGTGCAGAGCTTTTTATATGGTGCAGAGTGAAGATAGAAAACTTAGTGTTCATCCTCCCTGGTTTATACGGAAAAGGAAATGAGGGATTCTACACCTATTGACATAACATAATTACTTAAAGACCTCCTAAAATATCAGCAGCTGATACATTTCAAGTTAGAGTTGGTTATTAGCCTTACACAGCCTGAGCGGAAGTGCTGCCTGAGAGTCTTCACTCAGGGTAAAACACATGTCTTCTGGCGCTAACAACAGTCGCCTCGGCTCTGACTGATAACCTTAACCCATCTTAAAAACCACACAGTATAAGGATAACTTCATGACATTGAGCCAGGTGCCGTTCAGAAGACGTACGATGACTTCATGTCAGTGAGCGAGTTCGTCAGATTATTCCGTAGCTGGATTTAATACCCTCGCTACCTGGGAAGCTAACTTGCTAGCATTAAGCAGCTCGGATAAATAACGTCAGCTGCGCTCACTCACAGGTCGTATGTGAAGAAGAGTGTGTTATTCTGAACGACACACGCGGGACAGGACTGAGGGTAAGTGGAGTTTGGTGTGTGTGATGTGCACCGGGGTCAGATTCGATCCTGTGTCACTGCGGGAAAGAAAAAACACCTGGGTGTTAGCTGTAGTAAACATCCGGTGGTCATATCACGTACATGTAACAGCATTGCAAGGGACGAGTAGTGTTTTACTTTTAATTCTGATGTAAACAAATGTCGGAATCAAGCTTCGTGTCCCAGCCGAAGCTCTTTGCCTCGTGGTTACTGGGGATGACGTCATGTTGTCCTGCAGACCACCGGTACCTGCTTTGACAGCTCAGAGGAGTCTGCACATCAGCGGTCATCAGCGGGCCACAGGGCCTCCTCTCTGAACAGGGACCAAGATTTAGAGGAAAGCGTAAACAGAAAGTGAAAGTAAAGGTGTCTTTCCCATGTGTCTGTGTGTCAGGATGAATGTATATACTCTAATTCATAACATTGTGCATGTGTATCCATAGGGATGGTGCAGCCCCAGCCGGATGGCCCGATGCAGTGGGACATGTCAGGAGAGGACAGTGGAGGCGCCCTCCGGGTCCCACCAGAGCTTGCTGCCAATGAAGTGGTGACCAGGTTGCTGGGTGATAACCAGCAGCTTAGAGGTAACAAATCAAGCAGTAATGACTCACCATAGTATATTTCAGCATGGAGTCATTACTGATGGAATGAAATAGATGGTGAAGTGGATTGTGTTAGGCATACTATTATTTCAACACAAGCGTTTTGGCTCTGTATTGGTTTCATGTCAATACACACAAGCCTGAAAACGCATATCACATGACCACTCACATACACTGGGCATGGGCGCACTGGTGTGAGCAGGAAGCATTTGGTTGTTAGTTGCAGAATTGGCACAGATTGCTAGAATAATAGTTTGCCCCCTACACATGTAAACAGTTGTTTCATTGTTAAATGCAGTATTTAAATGCACAACAACTTTGAGCAAAGACAACCGGATCAGCATCACTCGTGATTCATTAACCATGTTGTGCTCTACACTGGAAAATGAGGCTAATGCTGGTTGTTTTCTTCCAGAAGAGGGTCATGTGATAGGAAGCTGAGGAATCAGCAGAGGTTGCATTGTGACAAAAAAGACCCAATCAGCAAGAGGTTGTGAGTGTCGATGTCATAATTTCGAAACTTCTTTACTAAGATGCAGCCCGGAGTTGTCAACCTAAAATGGAGTCAGCAGCATTTCCAAACTTCTCGGTTGTAGCAGCTCTAAAACTCTGGAATAGTGAGGACACCAGGCGTATCCGTAACAGAGTTGATGCGTTTCCAAACACAAACGTAATAGTATCAATGTAGCCATAATGGTGGAACATTAAATGGCCATTTCAGTAGATAATTTTAAAGAAAGTATAATGAAAACATAATGTGTATGTGTGGGCAATTTAAAAGTAGAGCCATTCATTGTATATCAGTGCTTCTATCTGAATTATTTTACAATTGTCTTATACTAGAATGGATCTCCCCAAGGCCCAACAGTCCACCTATGAAACTGAATTTAAATTCACTAGATCTGGATCTTTATTTAGATCTTCACATAATTTCACTCACTCATAAATAGCAGTCACCTAAACATGCCTAGATTATTTCACACCTTGCTTCAGTTCCCTTTCATTTTAATCAGAATAAGCTGTGTCCTCCTTGTATTTAATTGTACCTGAGATTTTGTGTGGCACCATGTTACATATCAATCTACTTTTTGCCTTTACCCTTCTGTCCTCCAGAGGCCCTGCGGCGAAGCAACTTGGCCTTGCGTCAGCGCTGTGAGGAGATGGAGGGATGGCAACGAAGGACGAGAGAGGAAAGAGAATTTCTCAGCTCTCGCTTCCAGGAGGCCAGGTCCCTGGTGGAGAGGCTGGCCCAGGAAAACCACTCCTTACAGAATCTGGTGAATGGACCAGCTTCATCCTCATCTCACTGCTCCAGCCAGACAGAAGACCTGCAGGGACGCCCGGCAAGGAACGGTCCACACGAGGGACCACAGGTTAGCATGGTGAGAGACACACAGGTGCTTTCCTACTTTTAACACATGATATACATTTTATATAGTATGATCCTGTGTTGTCATGTGTATGCAGAAGATATTTCATTATCCTGTAATAGTTACTGTAATTTTGCCACATCTTTAAACATCTGTCTAATGTACGGCAATGTGAACAACATACTGTAGCTCACAAGCCAATCATATATTTAAAATTATTGGAACCGAGTGTCCAACATTATGTTTGTGTTTATCGGGCCCCCAAGTAGAGTTGCTCCTTAGTGTCTTACGCAGAGAGGGTGAGAGGAAGGGAGACAGAGATGGTTTTCATGCTCCTGCATGTCACTTCTGTTCTGTCCCCTCTTGCTCTCTGTGGTCACCTATACTATTAAGTTGTACTCTAACCAGCGTTAGAGAATATTCCAAGCTGCTGCACTTTATTTTGTGATCATGACATTTGACAAAGGCTGTGTCCGAAATGCCCCTCTCATTTACTACTCCCTACTTTACTATATAGGGACTTCTATGCAGAGGACTATATAGTGAGCTCATCGGCCAAAAAAAGTACATGTTTCAGACACTACTTGGTACTTTTCTCCATGCAGGTAATAAAATCATTGTTGCAGGATTACAACATACAACAACAACAACGTCAGCAAGTGGAAAATCATTTTAAATGTTAAATGTTTAGTTTACACTTTACACAGTATTAATACTTTTAGGCAACCGCTAAAACAGACTGGTCGCTCTGTGAAAATGTCAGCAAATATAAACCTGCCTGTCTTTATCCTCATTATATTTCAGATATTTTTGATAAGATTAAGAGGGAGTAGAATGGCCAGAGAGAGAAGGCTGAGACGTGCTGCCCTCTTTCCTCTCCGCCATTTTTCTTCTGTCAAAGCCGCGAACGCAATACATGATGGTAGATATTGCTCGATTAGTGACCATTGGTTATACACTGCTTTTCACAGTGCACTGGATACAATGTTCCATTATAGTTTGGAGATCACTACGAAATAGCAAACTCACTATATAGTGGACTATGAGTGATTTCACACACAGCCAAAACAAACATCAGTATCGTTTAAAGACAGCTGAGGAGCAGTGGCATAGCCTTCACTGACATTTAAAATGATCACAGAGAAACTCTTCTACCAGAGCTGCCCTGCTTGAGTCACATAAAAGTCCTGAATTTCTTCAAACCGCCTGTGATGCAGCCTCTTTTTTGAGCCTCTGTCTGAAACAGACATTTTTAGCTCAGCCCTCCTTAAATTTCCACATTCTTTGGATTGGCTGAACATCCAGAAGTCTGCAGAGGGACGGTGCACCAAAAGCTTATGAGCGCCGCCTCATCCTCTCACTGGTGTGGAGTTTGGAAATGGCAACTTTTCAAAGCCATCCAAAGTTGTATGAGCCCTGATCCGATCATGAGGACAGAACAAACGGCAGCAGCAACAACAAAGATTACAGAATGCGTTCTCTGACTCGATGGATATTACACTGATAACCTGACTCCCTGTGTATTATAACTGTAGATATAATCTTTGCATCACAATCTGTATTTAAATATATTTCTATTTATGCCCCTCTCACATGTAGGGAAATGCCAAATGAAGGGAAAGCAATAGCTTTCAGGAGAAGTTAATACTGCTAGTGTTATTATGCTGTCACCAAACTACTGCTTATGTGATAACAGCACCACGGATTAGTTGTGTGCTTGAGTACATCACATGCCTGTAATACCTCTTTAGTAGAGTGTTTTGGGAGGAAGAGACATCTTTGGAAGGAAGAGCGAATCTAGAAATCGGTGACAAGCTGACATCAGTATAAATAACCCTGGAATAGTGTTCACAGCACTCTGATACCTGAGCCTTTGTTTCATGAGGCCACTTCGACCATGTTAAATATGAACATCCAACTTTGTAACATTAATTATATGACAGAGAAAAAAGGTATTTTCAGTATTATTATTCCCCTTTAGGGTACTCACAAGGGGCCAGGCATCTATATGTAAATGAGTGAAGTTGTATGTTTTTTTTCTTCCGTATTTCAGACTCTAGATCAGCGTGAGAGAAAGAGAGTCAAAGAGATGGATCAACACACACAGACCACACCACCTCGCAGCCTGGTAAGATGTATGGTGATGTTGTTGATTTTAATTTTGATGCATTTGTTTATTTTTTATCTAATCGGTCTGTCCGTGTGCCTAGGATGTCTCCTTGAGTAGCTCCCTCCCCACTCCCCCCACCTCATTTTCAGAGGTACTGGGGGAGGTAATGGGCAGGGAAAATGGCCAGGTGAGACTGCTCACTCCATCTTGATTCCACCAATAAGATCCCACAGACTTGGTTTAATACGTTCTATAGGTCTGGTTTAAGTCTTCACCAACCACCTTGTCTGCCACTGCATACAGGCAGGTCAGAAATCCTCACTTCCTGCTCGGAATAAAATGCCACTGTTTGAGTTCTTAATACAAAACCTAACAATGGTCACTAACAGCATTTTAAATAAATATTCCAATAACTCAACTGAAAGTTGTTTTTTACATTTGGTTATATACCTTATATCCATGTGTTTGTCTTGGAATTCCGAGCAGGAACAGGATTGAATGGAGGTTGTTCACTAACTTTTATCAATATTTCCTTTTCTTACTTTGAATTATGCACATTATTATCAGGCACTGTTTGGCACTTTTAATACCCCCCAGTTGATCTCTTTTTACGGGCTCCCTTCTTCTTGTGTTATCTTACATCTTGGTGTATTTCTACTTTTCTGCTAGGGTGAACATAGTCTATCTCTGTTAACTTCGCTCCTGTCAGTGCTGATTGTTTACAATCCACGCATCTCTGTTTCTTTCAACTTCCCGTCATTTCCCCGCAGCCATTGGAAGGTCCAAATGACTTCCTGCAGCTGCTGAAGAGCCACAAAGAAAAGCTGGAGGAAAGCATGAGAGAGCTGAGGACGAAGAATGAAGAGCTGGAGAGGGACAGAGAAGAGGGAGAGAAAGAGAAGGAGCGGATGTGTCGCTGCATTGACCAGCTACGTGCCAAACTGGCCCAGGCACAGGTAACGCTTTGATTCGACCATGGAGAAATTATTTCCAAGGAACTAGTGCAGTGATGCAGTACTTCAGAGAGCATGACAGACATGAGAAAATAAGAGCAACAAGCACATGCAAACTTATGAAACGTATTTTAAATCACAAAACATAAAAAATGTAATGTAGAATTCAACTAATCGTTGCAAAGGAGATTTTGAAAATGGAAACGTGCCGGAAGCAGATAGAGGAGGAAAGTGCCCTGTGTGACATGCAGCCATTATTAATAGCATCTTTTCACTTGACCCTCTGGCCTCAGTCTCACATTAGGGTTGATTTTGGTTATAAATTGTAACTCATAAAGGCATTAAAGCTGGGTTTGGTAATCTTGGAAAAGCTAGCAAGAGCAGGCTACCCTTAAAAAATATACAACCAATACATTGCACCTCCTCCTGTCAGACCTCTGGTCAAAGTTACGCCTCCAAAACACTGAACGTGCACTGCACAGAGCTGCTAGAAGACGACTTTTCAGTGACATTAACTTCTGGCTATCATGGAACAGTGGAGTGGTGTCCGGGTCAGCGCACACACAACTTACAGCTCGTGGACTTTGAGGAGATATCAGCAGAATTGTCTTTGAATTAATATGGCTTACCCCACCTTTAAAATTCGCACAGGCGTAATTTGTCTTAAACTCGATCACATTTCAAACTTTTGTCAAGCACTATTGAATTTGATTAAATATTTTAGACCATTAATTGCCCAGCTCTTACTTGCTCATGTTCCTTGTTACCCTCTGGTACATCAGGTCTGTTACCTGACTCAACTGCTTGTAAGTGATGTCTCTATGACCGGTGGAGATTATACGTGATTATGGATAGACACAGGTGATCTAAAAGATGTGTGTGTGTGTGTTCACAGGCAAACAGTGTTGCTGAGGAGGTTGTTCAACATCGCTCTGAGGCACAGCACTCCTCTGACTGGTACCAAATATTTCCCCTTTAACTCAAAATACTTGTATGCACTGTTTGGAACTAACAGCGCTAAGCTGACTTGTATTGCGTGTTTGACTGGATCTTTCAGACTGGTTGATTTTCAATTAACCTTGTTTTAGTAGCTAGTTATGCTTGAGCCTGTCTTTGAGATGTCTTCCTCCTCCTCCTCTTCCTTTCTTTCTATTTCCTTTTCCAGCTCTAGCCTGGCTAAACTCACAGAGCAGCTTCAGGCCACACAGGGCAGGTGAGCCCACCGCTCTGTGTGGCTTTCTTTCTCACTGTGTGCATGTCTGCTGTCTACATGTGACTCTGTCTTCCTCTTACGTTTTAATTCATTTTTTCCCTGTATGTGTTTATTTTTTTGTTTGTTTTGTTATTGTTAATTCTTTATGTGCTTACTCGTGTTGTCTCAAGTAGTTTTTCTGTCAATCTCCTGTCATGTATGGCAACGTTAAGACAAAGTAATTCTATCAACAATAGAATAATTAGTTGAGTAGCAGACAACAAAATTTACTTCAGGATCAAGTATAAGGATAAAGTGTCGATCGATTGATTTATCGATCGACAGAATCTACTAGTTTATATAAATTTGTGGTGCTTATATTTGTAATGGAATGTTTACTTAATATGGCATTACTACTTGGGTTTTTTTTAAATCGGCATACTCCATATACATTCACAAAATCTATGTTGGCTGGCATCAGTTGCTACTTCTCAGACTGATAATTTTGTAACTTATCATTAAATAAGTCTAAATGTTTCATATTGCAATTTTGATATAAAATTATTATTATTCAGCCCTTACATATTGTGGTAATATATACAGTTTAATAATACATGTACGTACATACATACATACATACATACATACAAGTATGTATGTATGTATGTATGTATGTACAAGTATGTATACAAGTATGTATGTATGTATGTATGTATGTATGTATGTATGCATGTATTTGAATGTAGATGCAAGCCTGTGTCAGTACTGAAATGATCTGGCAGCTGTTTGTTTGCAGGTATCGGGAGCTTGAGGAGAAGCTTGACTACTTGCAGAAGAGTTCAGCTCAGCGGGACAGAACTGAAGCTCTGCTGAAACAGAAGGACAAGGACTGTTCTCAGGTATGATCGACAAAGATCCAAAATGTTCCAGTTAAAGGGCCCATATTTTACACCTTTCTGGGATTTCATTTGAGGTACTGGTTCCCCTAAGATGATATATCAGTGGTTTAAAGTGAGAAAAACTGCTACAATGTGTATTTCTATGTCCTCTCTTCTGCCTCTCTCTGGAGCTGCAGACAGAACAGGCTGTTATCGCCTGCCTCTTGAGCCCCTCCTCTGATTGGCTGACTGCAATTTGAGTGACACATGACTAGGAGTGTCACCGGTCTCATTCTGGGGCATTTACGATCTCTGACTGTAAACACAGCTGAATGTCCTGTTATGTTTGGTTACATCTATAGAAGACCAGCCACATATTTACAGTCGGTTACAACCGGATGTTTCTGAATGGTAAGTTACACCGTGCTCACCATCGGCCAATGTAGGAGAAACGTCCCGAGTTACAGTATGGAGTTTCAATACGGAGTAACATCTGCGTTGCGGGGGAGGAAGTACAAAACAAGACTTTTCGATAACATTTCTTAGAATGGACTGAGTGAAAAAGTCCACGGAGTGACTGTTTTCATACTTTGAGGGTCCCTACTGACCCCCTTCAAGTCATTACGGGTAGTAAAAGCCCAGAAAATTAATTTTACACAATATGGGCCCTTTAATGGAGTTAAATATGGTGGTGCTGTAGAAGGGTCTTAAATATCAGCATTTAGTCCACTAACTTAAACATGTTGTATTTCTGCAGCTAGCAAAGGACTGTGAGGCACTGAAAGCTCAGGCAACTTCCCTATTAGGAGAACTGAAGGAGAGACAGAGCTGTCTAGAGAAAAGCGAGCATGAACGCAAAATATTGGAAGAAAAGTGAGTGGTCCCGTCACTACAGCATGAATATATACAGAACATAGTCGTCTCTCTATTAATGTCTTTCTCTTTACCTGTGTGTAGGCTGTCCAGTAAACTGAAGGCCCTGCAGCTGGCAGAGCGGGAGCTAGAGCAGCTGAGGAAGCAGCATCATGTGGCCATGGACAAGCTTCTGCTGCAGACCCAGAGCCTGGAGCAGGCCCTGAAGACAGAGAGACATGTGGTCACAGAGGAGAAGTGTGTTCATCACGCACACACACACACACACACACACACACACACACACACACACACACACACACACACACACACACACACACACACACACACACACACACACACACACACACACCGATAGTAGTGTCCCAACTGGTTAAGTGACATAATTATTCATTTTGAATTTATAAATAAAACAAAATAAGAAACAGTTTTTGTTAGAACATTTTCTAATTAACTTGTGGGCAAAATATATTAATAAATTAATTTTATTATCTCACCAACTCCTCAAAAGATTTTTAAAATCAGGACAGAAAGGGCTCCATAACAAGTTTTACACCTGTAATTCATTTTATTCATTAGCATTATGATGTTAACGGTTTCACTGTGATAATAACAGCTGCACAGTTTCATTCCGAATTCTCCACTGTTTCCAGCATGATACCTGAGATTTGGTATTTTATACTGTAAGGTAAAATTATGTTTCCTTTCTTTCTCTAAGGAAAAAACTAACACAACTGCAGCATGCCTACACGTGCCTCTTCAGAGACTATGATTCTAAACTGAAGAGTGAGGTAAACACAGTTCAACATCTGTCATTAGTTTGGCTGTTTACCTAATTTATACGAGTCTTAACATTCATGTTTCTTGTGTGTTTGTTGTATGTTTGTCCTTCAGGGAGGAGATCTGTGCAGCCGACTAGAGGAGGCAGAGCGAGCGCTGGCCCTGAAGCAGGATCTAATCGATAAACTGAAGGAAGAGGTGGAGCAACAGAAAGGCTCACTGGAGACAGTTCCTGTCCTCACTGCTCAGGTACAGTCATACCTGGTAGACAGGTTGGGATCCGACCTCTTGAGCAGGTTGTTTTTAGATGTGGGGATCAAAAATAGTTTTCTTCATTTTAATAATTTCATCTAGTTCAGTTCAAAGATCTGTCATCAGTAACTTTGTAGTTGATTTTTTGGAATCACATCACTCTTCAAACCGACATGCTTCAGGACACGCAACATGCTTCACATCACTGTTCTTAAATCAGTGAGTTCAGCTCCCTGATTCTGACTTGTTCATTTCAGTAGTGATTTTGTCTGGGCAGAGCTCCAGACTAACTTTTTTCACGAGTAGCACTGGTGCGCCTTACTGAAAATTTTAGGAGCAACGGCACAAAATTTAGGCGCACCATGGTGCTTTTTAAAACATTAACACCAAATATAAAAATTTGAAATGTAAACATAAGGTATGTGTTCAGTTGATTACAGCACAACCACAACAAAACAAGTAAACAAGGAACGTCCTCTTACAGAATACCTCTCCTTCCCCTCCCTTTAGAGCACATCCCCCTGAGGACCACTAGGGCCTGGCACATCTGAAGGCCAACCCCTGTAGTTGGGCCTTTTAGCTCTTTTGCCCTGACTCGACTTCATCTGTTCAGCCTCCTTGGCATCAGCCTCCTCCAAGCTAGTTCCCTCAATATTTAATCTAATCAGGTCCTCCACTGTGTCCACATGCAGGGACCCTCTGAAAATCCTGTCATATATTATTCTCAATTTGGATATTCTGCCCTTTTACTTTTGTTACTTTAAGTACATTGATTAGAGCTGAGTATCACCACTGATTTCCCCAAATCGATTTGATTCCGATTCACAAGGTATCAATTCAATTTCCGATTCAATTCAATATCGATTCAGTTAGGGATATTTCATTGTACAATTCCAATTTTGCTTGGATATGAAAGAAATTCTCAGAGAACTAAAGCTGTAAACTTCAAGGAAACCTCAGACTTGGTGCATTATTAAAAATATTAAGGTAGGTCTGTCACAGTCTGTTGGATGATAAATTATCCCAGAATTATTTTTATTATCGTTATATATTATTGTCATCATTTTGAAACAATTTCATACCACTGAAATAATGATAATATTACAGTATAATCCTGGAAATATACCCTTTCAATGAACAATGAAATTTAAATTCTTAAGAATATTCAGTCTGACATTTGAATCAGAAATAAAATATTATAATATCCTCAATAAAGACTCTTTGACTCTGTTAACAAAAATTGCTCTTGAATTAAACATTTGGCACAGGGTATGTGTAACCAGCTCAGTAAACAGGATCGGATGGTTATGATTTAGATGACAAACTTATTATTCTGTATTTAGTTATTAATCGATGGTGTTGGATCATGTATGTGAGTGGGGGTGGGGTCTGAGGGCTTCTGTGTGTGGGTGTTTAAACTCCACCATTATAAAAAACTGTTGTACATACAATATATTGACATTTAAATTTGTTTATTTATGTTCAGTCTCCTCCACTTGCTTTGTGTTGTAGCGTGGCCAAATTCCCAATGTATTTGTTTTCCTTTACTTACTTTTCTATTTCAGTTTTGTGGCAACTGACTGAGTATGAAATGATAAGTTATATCATTCAGTGCTCATTTTCACACAGTTTCTCTTGGAAGACAGATCAGGCATGACATCGGTGTGGATGTCAGATTGTCGTACATCACTTGCCGTGTACAAATATTGTATAAGCCATAACATGTTTATGGGATGCTAAGGTCAAATCTCCCGCTCTATGACACTGTCTGTGTGTTTCCTCAGGCTGAGATCTACAAGGCAGATTTCCTAGCGGAGCGAGAAGCAAGAGAGAAGCTGAACCAGAAAAAAGAGGAGCTGCAGGACCAACTTACTCAGGCCATAGCTGAGATTGACAGGCTCAAACAGGAAGCCGCATCACGGTAAGTGAATAACACATGTCCATTTCAATTATTATTTGTTCCCTGTATATGGGTAAGGGGAAGATTTATTGAAGGTGTATGTACTGGTCTTACAGTTCTTGCTGTGTTCATTTTGCTTTTGTGTGGCTGAGGAAGTTCAAATCTTACCGTATAGCCCATCAGCAGGGAGACAGATCTCAACTGCTGATCAGATGCAGCATCATGTCACACCTGGAGTCAGAGCCATATCTTTATTTGTACCGTGCTTGTATTGGAAGCCCTCATGAAATTTGTCTGCATTCATTTCTGCAGCGCACGTATGGAGCTAATGAAGATGAGGCACGTGGAAGACTTTCCACCACGGGCGCCACACATTCCTCCTCCACACGGTACATGAAAACCAACTCACACAAATTGGTGTGTGTGTGTGTGTGTGTGTGTGTGTGTGTGTGTGTGTGTGTGTGTGTGTGTGTGTGTGTGTGTGTGTGTGTGTGTGTGTGTGTGTGTGTGTGTGTGTGTGTGTGTGTGTGTGTGTGTGTGTTAGTCTTTCATATAGGACTTTCAGATTTTCACTAAACAGTTCACTATGTTATTATCACTATTTTATATCAATAGGGTGTTTGAATAATAATAATACCTACCAATTCCACAAACGTCTATCTTTCTGTATGTGGAACTCATATTTTACGAACTGATTATATAATCAACTTCACACTTGGCATGTGTATATTTACTGGCCTGAGAGAGTGCAGACGTTTGTGTGATTTGGACATGCGACGTGTTCAATATTAATAAAAGTCAAATAAACAGGTGACCAGCATTCTGTACCAGTCAGTGAGTGCAGGGTTTGTCTTCAGTCTATGGACTGGCTTGAACATGTCTTCTTCTACGTCCTCAGATATCAGACTGAGACAGTCTCATAGCACAGGGGCTGATCCCCTTCATGGCAACAATATTCACATAATCACTTCTTTGAAGATTTGTCATCAAAGTAATAGCCCAACGTTAGTTTTGCTTCTGTAATGCATTATATCAAGTTCAATTGCAGAACTTTTATTTTGAAAAGTTGTGAACTTGGGTCTGAATAATTGTGTTGATTACTTAACAGACTTCTGAACTAGCCAATATTTAATGTATTAAAAATGAACTAAAGTTCAGTGAATCGTTTTTTGTATGAACCACACGTGAACACTTATAAAGAAAATTCAGTTTCATTTTATGTTAAACATTGACTATAAAATCTTCACTGCAGATAAACCAGGTAGGATGAACACAAAGTTTTCTAACTTCACTCTGCACCATAGACTGTTTATAAAAAGTTTGTACAGTTTATAAGAAGCTCTGCAAAGTAGAACTGGTTAGGGAGGACTCTTCAAGACGAGGAATAATTCTGACGTAGCTCCGGAACGTGTCAAAGACGCATCATTCTTAAAATTATAATACACATCTCTTATTCACAATATGGAAAGAGGAGACATCTCTGTCTGTCTGGAATGTGTAGAATGGGCAGTGCACTAGTCGTAATAATTATAATAATAATAATTGTTAGTTTCATGTTTACCTTTGCTAGATGTTTTATAAAATTTTTGGCAATTTACTTGCTCTTAAAATACTACAGTACAATACTTTGGATTAGGATTGTGCCAATAGAAGATGATCCTGGTGATAAAAGTTGATAAAAGAAAACTGAGCCAAAAGAGACAGAACCCTGGAGGTAAATTCAACAGAATGTTGACATTGTTGTGATTAAATATATTTTCTCCCATTGTTTTCTTTTAAGATTGGTTTTTTTCTCCCTTTAGGTCTGTTCCCTGGTCCAGCTTTTAACACGGTGCCCGCTGCCCCCTCATTCCGTAATCAGGGTTTGGTGCCAGTCGGGGATCAAGGGGCAACTGGAGCTGAGGAGCTGCCAGATTTATGTTGTCCCAAGTGCCAGTACCAGGCTCCAGATATGGACACACTGCAGATACATGTCATGGACTGTATACAGTAACATGAGCAGAGTTCAGCACACCATGACACCAACACACACACTTGCAGATGTATAGTACAGTATATTTACATTTTGGACGTTCAGTGTGTCTGCTGCCAGCTCTGGGCACAGCCTGGGGGAAAAAATGTTTGCACCTTACTCTCTCTGTCATGCAAACACACACACAAATACATACTATACAATTTTAAATGTTTAATATGTTGGAATCAAGTGGAAATCAGATGACAGTATGAACAAGTGAAACAAAAAGAATCAACTTAGTATTTTCGTAGAACCGGATTTAGTTTCGGCTGTAGCTTTTCCATTCTGCAACCCCCTTTTCTCACCATCCTTTTTCTCCCCCAGCACCTCTTCTGTAATTTCCCCTCCGCCCTCTTTCCTTTCCGTGCCTTGCCTGTCGGACACTGATGCACATGCCCATCAGTGTTTCTTGCCTCAGTCCCATTTCTAGTCTCTCTTCACTCCAGTGGCATAGTGGCAACTGAGGAGTAAACTATATACTGGGGACTAAGCATGCACATGTAGACTTTGACTCTATCATCCATGTTGTATACATGAGTAATTATCGGGCCTAAAGTGATGATATTTCACGAGAAAAATCACAATAATTATCCCTACAAAGGAGAAAACACATGACAATGTGAACAACTTTGTGAGCTTGAAATCATTAATAATATTTAAATATGGTTTGGACATCAATGTTGCTTGTCTACGTTACCTCAAAACATGTACTATTACGTATTAGAGATGGATTTACCCCATTGAAAAAGTAGCCATTCTCTGTGTTCTGTGCCTGTGTATACCTTTGACAGCACTACTTCTGTACCATCACCTCCCTGTGCCCCTGATTCTGTCTTCTCTTTACCTGTGACACCCAGCTATTTATCTTTCTGAATGTAAGCACATAGAAGTTTCTTCACAGTGTGTGTGAATATTGGCTGTAATTATCAATCATTCAGTGCAAAGAATATTGTTTTGAAACTGTTAAAGATTTACCAAATAAATCAGTTATTCATTAGCTGTGTGTGAGTGTGTGAGAGAAAGTAAAAGAAAGAAAACGTTCATGAAGATTTGGGGATAAATACTTGAATTTTCTTTTTTACGACTGTTATGGAAGTTTTGTGGAAGCAGGTGAAAGTTGAACTCAGGCAGCAGCTGATGTCTTATGCAGAAGGTTTTAATGCAGACTTGATGCATCAAGGAGACCAGAAGGTGGAACAATATACAAACACTAACAGAGTAGCATGAGCAATTCGGCGACACACGCTCGCCGCCGGCCTCTCCAGTGCTGTGCGGGGACATGGAATTGGTGCAGTGCTCACTGCCTCCTTCAGCGTAGTGCGTCAGGCGGGAGCAGGAGCCGTCTTCCTCTACGCCTGCCTCTGGAGAGCCTTCAGCCACCGTCTACTCTCCGCTGCCTGCTTACGGTACGCAGACGCGAAGTCCTCCGCCAACTGCACCAGCACCATCTCAGTCTGCTGGTCTGCATCTCTGGCCGAGTGGAGCCCCACGTTGGCCACCACTGTGGCACATGCGGTTACAATCGTGGGTTGAGGCAGCACAGCACTCTGCATTTAAAGGAGAGGATGATTATGCAACTCAATGCAACTGTGCCAATCAACTCACCTGTTACGGCTCCTGCTGAGCTAGCTCCGCACATTCTCTCTCCCACAACTGAGCGCCGAACCAAGCCCACCTCCACATATACATTGTAGCAACATCGAGTCCTAACTTCTGTTAACTTAACTCAGAGTTGACATAACTTATATTTTCAAATTGTAACAACTTAAAATCCTTACTTCTGTTCACTCAACTTCAAGTTGATGAGACTTATAATTTTGCACACACACAAATAGTTGTGAGAACGTTGGTTTCAACAGTGCAGAAGTGTTGTTGCTGGAGGACACTGAGGCATCTGTGTGGAAGTGGACAGGAAGAAGGTAAATAAACACGATAGTTCTTTTCTGCAATGACAATTCTGCTCTAGAGACACGGGCACAGCAATGCTAATGCTAATGTCCACATGCTCATCCCTGATGTGAATGTCAATTGTTCTGATATTTGGTGATATACCAAAGTACTGGACTTTTTTAAGTCCAGTAGTTTAATTCTGACCTGTTTAATTATAACTTGCTGGTGGCACTACAAGAAAAGTCAGGCCGTGATCAAAGTCTGGACTCAGAAAATAAATGTGTCCTATAATTAGTGCCTATATATTTTGTTGATGATGATGCTTCATTATTTAAGTCAAACTTTAATCTGCTGGTGATGCCAGTTAAAAATGCAGATATCAGTTCAGTCATAAGAATTAATCATTGTTGGGACCATGAATCTCAGGTCTAGATTTCATGGCACTAAAACCTATAGATCTTTGCCAGTGCTGTGGCTCATTGGCTCCATATAATTACTGCTGATGTCATGTTTAAGTGCTGTAGGAATGAAAAGACTAAAGACTTACTTGATATAGTTTATCCAGCTCTCGTTGCACATTTCAACTTATCATGAATCCATGGATGCTGCAAGGCCTGCTTTGGTGTCATGCGCTTTTTTGGATCATATCTAAATAATGAGATGCATGCATGTAATGAAGAGATCCTTAATTTTGCAAAATAAACAAATACATTTTATTCTACACACGCACATATATATATATATATATTTATATATATTATACTTAAAGCAACACTGTGCAACTGTTTAACCCTAAAATAGCAACTTCAAAATTAGTTTAAGTAACTTTGAACAGAGAGAATGGTGACACACTGATTCTCACTTCTCACCCTTAATGTCTGTTCTTACAGCTACATTCGCCTGTGAGAAGTGTGTTAGTCACGGCTTTAATTGTCAGAATCAGGCCCAAGAAATGCTGACATGAAGATCAGTTAAAAAGACTTTGAATTAATTAAAAACCAGCATTTATCTCCGAAATATTAACTGAGCAAACATTTAAAATATCAACAATTCTAAACAGGGTTAGGTATATTGGCAGCTCTTTTGGTTCAGGAAGCCAGGCATCATGGGTCACAGTTTTGTTACAGTTCAGTGAGGTTGACTACACAATCAGAGCTCTGGTCAAGAGATTGATAGGCTTGTTTTTTTTTCCACATGAAAACCACTTAATTGCTCAAACATTGAGCCCAACATAATTTATAACCATGTGTGGCTGCAGATGATGCTGTTGCTCATAGTTCCAAAGTGTTGCTTGTAAGACCTTTTTACAGTGTCATTCTCGTGAGTGTTTCTGAGAGTGTGTACTTACTCAAGGCAGCGCTCGATGAAATTGATGAAATGAACATCAATAGAGTTCAGCTTTGTTTCTAGAGTGGTTCTGCAATGTCTCATATATGGGATGCCATTAGAATCTGCATAACCAAGACGAATTAGCGGGTGAGTTTTACAATGCCGTGCACTGCTAAAAACATTATGTGTAAAAGGAGAAGGTCAAAGTCTGAAATGCTTTTGCTCACCAAAGAAGAATTCTCTTTTGGGGGCTGCCCTCAGCAGCTCAGGAGGAGGGACACCCAGCACCTGCAGGAATTTACATTCAAACATTTGGAACAGTTGCATCATTATTAAAAAATATGACAACAATTTGATTATAATGAAGACCGCATTATTTAATGATGAGTATTACCTCCATTATCCTGTTGAAGACATATGGAAGGTCACATCCATGAAAGAGACGGAAACCACAGTGAAGCTCAGCGATGGTGCAGCCCAGGCTCCACATGTCAGTTGCTGGTCCACACTTTTTGCCAAGTAGCAGCTCCGGTGACATGTATTCTTTAGTGAACAGACGAGGTCTATCTGTTTAAGCAGGAAAGAGATTAATACAGATTGAGTGAGTGTTCATATATTCTGAATTTACTTTGCAAGCAATGACTCAATTTTTTTCTTCTTTTAGGCATTTTTAGTCATGTCACTTTGTAACAATAAAATCTTTCACCCACCATCCTCTTTCATAAAGTAGCTCCCTCCAAAGTCAGTGACTGCTGTGTGCATCTCATCATCCTTTTTGTAGATCAGCACGTTTTCCTGAAAAATAACATGCAGGTACTATTCATTTATTATTTTATAATCATGGACAGTCACTTTGTGTGCCTTTGTGTGCAAAGAGAAAATCATTTGCAAATAAGTAATTAAATAACTAATACATTTTAAAATACATATACAGCTTTGCTTTCCCCCAGTGGTCAAAATATACCACAATGCTTTCTCTACATACTTTAACATTAAGACACAGGGCATGCACCGAAGTAATGCTTCTCATTTTTCCCACAAACCCATGCCATTAATAGTTTGAAACCTGCCTTTAATCATATAAATTCTACGTGTAGTGGCACAAGGTTAGGCCAGTAAATACAAAAAAAAAATGTTGCTCTGGTCAAGCAAACATAATCTAGAATAAAAAATAAAATCTTCTGAGGTGTTATGCCTACTGGTTTAAGGTCACCATGGACAATCTTCGTCTCTTTAAGCAGCTGTAGACATTTCAGGATTTCCATGGTGTATTTTTTCTGCTCTTCCTCTGTGACTTTAACCTTGTTGGTGTGGCATAATGCATGAAGGTCCTTCCTGAAAATTAATGTCAGAGGTTAGCTTTAATCTCAACAACCTATTCTGCTCTACAGGATTCTGCCTAGTAATATCTGAAGTATTTCCCTGCTCAGAGAACAATGAAAGCAAACAGAATGTGTATTCTGAACTTACAGAAAGAGATCAAAAATGATGCACAGGTGACTGCGGAAGTAGAATTTCTCCTTCATATGGACAATGTTGGCTGAGTTATCCTTGTCAAACTCTCGAAGGGCTTCTAGAATCTTCACTTCAGGCAATACCTTCTGATAAATGCTGAAAAGCAATCAGACCACAGTATGTAATATGTGTAATTACATGTAAAAACAGTCATTTTAGGTATTATAAACACCAGATACATTTAAGAGTTTTAGACCTATAAGACTGATACTATGAGTTTGTCTCGCATATACACACTTGAGTGCTGCAATACATATTAATTCAAGAACTAAGTCTAATCAGGAAAACAAGGTCAGACACTGCTACAGAGAGGAGGATACAAGGCCACAGACCACAAGTGATGTGGCTAAAGTCAAGCAACAGTGATGATGGGACAACAGTCAATAAGGACCTGAAAAACTTTCTGGATGTGTTTCATAGACCACCAAGACGACGCTGGAAAGATCATGTGACCTTGTCTACAACTACAGGGTAGAAAGTTTTGTTTCAAAAGATACAGGGAATTAAAAACAACACCCTCTCCAAAAAGCAACATGAAATTGAATGGCTTGTGGAGATAAGGGCCTTGGGGAAACAGTGGAGGAAGGCATCGCTGGAGCAGAGAGCGGGTATGCTATCAACCACTGACAAAAAGATATAAAAGATTACATGGCAACACAGCTGAGGGCAAAGAACTTCAAACGGTTACACCACAAAAAGGGGAAGAGGACATCTTTCTACAAGAATCCCACCACTCAAGAAATCAAGGGAGTGCTGGTCATTGTAAGGGATAGTTTCAAGTCCTATGAGCTCATGCAACACATTCTTGATTGTGATCAAAAAATCTCGATTCAAAGTCCATCAACCACCTCATACTGAGCTGTCAACCACATGAGAATACAAGATGCACTTGAGAGCTTAGAAAAAACTTGTAAATGTGTTTCAGTGTGAAACACATTTACTGCTATTGTTAAAAGATATATCCACAAGATTGAAATGAATGTCTCATTCTTATAACTGATGATTTTTATCATTCTGCCTTAGTTTGTGAATCTCTTACATGTCCTTGTTTTTAATGACCTTGATGGCAACAAGCTGATTAGTCTTGTGATCCATGCATTTGAGGATCTGTCCAGAGTAGCCTTGCCCAAGCACCTCCAGGATCTGATAGCGGTAGGCCAAGTGATCGTTAATAATCTGTGGATTAAAAGGTTATAGCTTTATAGAAAGTTCATGAATATGATATAAGGAAAAAATGAACCAATAATGATTCATATCTTCTTCTTTTAGAAGGGATGAGATTGGATTTTTTAAATCAATGTTAAACAATCATATTGATTCTAAATCAATAATAATTATACCTGGAAATTTAAGCTGCACTGGATTGGCATTTTTATATCATCATTTCATTCATTTGTTTGTCTCTGTACAGTAAAGACTTAAGCACTTACTGCGCTGTAGATTCCTTCCTTAGTGTCGTAGCCAGAGTTGGAAGGCCGGATTTGGGAGGCATCAATCTTTTTGGCCTGCTTTCCAATGTACCACACCTGTGTGTAGTCCTTGATTTCTTTCTGCTCATAATTTGTCAAGTATTCCTTAAACTTTTCCAGAATATCTGCACATGGGGAAAACATATCTCTTGTTTTCTCATGTTCTCACGAAGGGAATCAGAAAAGACTAAAGTCAGTATTTAAAGACATAAAAACAAACAATCCAAAAAGCTCTTACATTCAGGAGACATGGCTGGTTTTATGGCAGAGGATGTCCTGCTGACTGACTGTGTTGTCTGCAGGCAAGTGATGGTGGGTTTCATAACAGTAGGTGAATGGGAGCTGGGCCCCAGTGGGCACTTCTGCTTGCCCCCGGGCAGGGCAGATTGCTGTTTGTGGCTTAAATCCGTTTGGGTTTTCTGAGAGCACTGGGCGATTGATAGTAGGACTGTAGGTTTAAAGGGCCGGACCCTGTTTTTGGCATTAGTCTTTGGGTTCAGTACTGTCCTCTTGCCTTTTGTGGGGGACATTTTCTATGAACAAAAACAGAGGGAATGTGTATAACTGTAACAATAACTCTGGTTTGAATGCTGTCCTGCTAAATCAAGTTGAAAATAGATGGTAAGAAGTAAAACCGTTATGTGTCAAATTTAGGAAATTATGTTATGTTGGACAATTAACAGCATTGCTTTCCCCCAGTGGTCAAAATGTACCACAATGTTTTTACCACCATGCTTTGACAATGAGACGTAGAACATATATGCCACACTTGTGTATCTCATTTTCCCACAAACACAAACCAACACCATCAGAATAATTTGAATGACACGAAATTCTAAATATAATGGCACATGGTTATCAGTCAATTGTAATTATTATTGTACTGCTCAAGGAAACTTTATCTAGAATTATTTTAAGTGTGATTAAAATAACTGCAAAATCTTCTGAGGTGTTATGCCTACCGAGTTAAGGTCACCATGGACAATCTTCTCCTTAAGCAGCTGTAGACATTTCAGCATGTCCATGGTGTATTTTTTCAGCTCTTCCTCTGTGAATTCACTCTCGTTGGTGTGGTTTAATCCATGTTGGTCCGTACTGAAAATTAATGTGAGAGGTTTGCTTTAATCTCAAAAACCTGTTCTGCTATCCAAGATTCTGCCTAATAATAGTTGAAGTATTTCACTGCTCAGAGAACAATGAAAGCAAACAGAATGTGTGTTCTGAACTTACAGAAAGAGATCAAAAATGATGCACAGGTGACTGCGGAAGTAGAATTTCTCCTTCATATGGACGGTGTTGGCTGAGTTTAACTTGTCAAACTGTTGCAAGGCTTTCAAAATGTCCTTTTCAGGCATTACCAAGTCATGAACACTGAAAAGCCATCAGACCACAGTATGTAATATGTGTAAGTACATGAAAAAACTGTCACTTTAAGTATTATAAACACAAGCAACATTGAAGAGTTTTAAACCTATAAGAGCTTAGAAAACACTTGTTAACATGTTTCAGTGAGAAACAAGATTTTAATTAACGTCTTTTTATCATTCTGCCTCAGTTTGTGAATATCTTACATGTCCTTGTTTTTAATGACCTTGATGGCCACAAGGTGCATGGGCTTGTGGTCCATGCATTTGAGGATCTGTCCAGAGAAGCCTTGCCCAAGCACCTCCAGGATTTGATAGCGGTAGCCCAAGTGGTCATTGATGAGCTGTGGATTCAAAAGTTATATCTTTATCGAAAGTTCATGCATATCTATCTATCTCTAGGAAAAAATAAACCAATATCCAATATTATATCTACTTCTTTTAGAAGGGATGAGATTGGATTTTTTCAAATCATTGTAAAACAATCATTTTAATTCTAAAGCAATAATAATTTTACCTGGAAATTAATAAATAACCAGCATAATAACTAGTTAATAATTAATAACTAATTGATATGTGTTTATATAATCAATTGATTCATTTGTTTGTCTCTGTAAAGACTTAAGCACTTACTGCTCTGTAGATTCCTTCCTTAGTGTCGTAGCCAGAGTTGGACTGCCGAGTTTGGGAGGCATCAATCTTTTTGGCCTGCTTTCCAATGTACCACACCTGTTTGTAGTCCTTGATTTCCTTCTGCTCGTATTTTGTCAAGTATTTCTTGAAATTTCTCAGAACATCTGCACATGGGGAAAACATGTTCTCACAAGGAAATCAGAAAAGACCCCAATCTCAGTATCTAATAACAAATAAAAAAGCAATCCAAAAAGCTCGTACATTCTGGAGACTTGGTTGTTGAGTTTGTGTCAAATGGCTGTGTTTTCCGCAAGTAAGAGATGGTTGGTTTCATAAAAGTATGTAAATGAGAGCTGGTCCCCAGTGGGTACCTCTTCTCTTCCCTGTGGGATTTCGTACAGCCCATGGTGAGTGTTAGTAGGATTTAAGGTTAGAATGTGCTGGATGTTGTCCATTGGTTTGGTAACAGATTATGAGTTCAATAGGTTGGTTGGCTATATTTGAGTTGTGACTTGTGAATGTTGACCTGCTGAATCACTTTGATGTACAGGTCAAAGGACTCCTTGATAAGATCAAAGGCATGTGATTTGTTAAGAGTCCAAGGTCATGAAATTTCCTATGCATCAGTTGCCAGTATTTTTTCTTTGTATAGTTAGTATGGAGTTTCAATTGGATGATTTTGCCACAGAGGACTGTTAAAAAGTGTAAAAAAGCTGATTGTGGTGTTGCCAATTTCTTTGAGGTACAAGTTGCCTTTAAATGCCAAAAAACACAGGACAAAGCGATGCAGTGTTCCCCACCTCACACGGATCCCATGATTAAGGCTGGCATGGCAAGCCAAGGAGCTCCAGTTGGTGCTCCAAGCTGGGTAACAATAGTCCGTCAAGGAAGGGGAAGAAGAGAAAGGAGGAGAAAGGGAGGAAAAGGGGAAAAGGGGAAAAAGAAAGACGAAATTCGAAATTTTGTATCTATTACTATTTGATAAATGTATTTCTAGCTGCCTAGACACAAATATAACACTTTTGATGTTTTTGGACATTCCGCGAATGGGAATGCACAGGTGCATGCTCATTCATCATAAGATGACGAATTTCCTCCTATTTTTATACACATTACGTTGTTATGAGAATAGTTTCTTGTGTCATCACTTTTTCTTTTCCCAACTACCTTTACTGCCTCCTACTCCACAGGACTCATCACATGACATGGGTGGAGGACATGTTTTCTACTATACATCAGAGTTAGATTGTCAACTTGTAAATCACATAGCATGTTTCTGTTATTGAATGTTGTTATCTGCTTCATCATTACAATAATCACCATTATTATTAGGGCCCAAGCACCGAAACGGTGGGAGGCCCTATTGAAATTTTACTTATTCTTATTATTCTAACCCAAATGAATTGGCTTTTTGAGGGCTTCAACATGCTCAACTTCTGACCAAACTTTGCAGAAAATGTGGTGAAATGGGCGTGGCAAAATGGCTTAACAGCGCCCCCTGGAACGCAGCCACTAGGTTTCCCTTTGACCGATCTTCACAAAAATCGCAGCCCAGGTGTATCGTGACCAGACAAACAAAAAAGTCTCAAGGGGCATTATGAAAAGCTCAACAGGAAGACCGACATTTTGGATTTAGTGGCCATTTTGGCCATATTCCTCATTTCTACTTTGACGTACTTGTCCCAGGGATTTTATCTGATCAACTTCAAATTGAGATGAGTGTCATCACAACAAGACTGTCATGACTGTCCGGAGGGGGCATAGTGCTATCCTTAAAAAGCCCACGATTAAAAACCCACCAGCTTACGTTTCAAATAGATTTTCTCCACTCAGCGACGCACCCGTTGAGAAGCAAACTCTGGTCATTGGCGACTCGGTTCTGAGAAACGTGAGGTTAGCGACCAGCGACCAGTGACCATAGGCAATTGCATTCCAGGGGCCAGAGCCGGCGACATCAAATCTAAACTGAAGCTGCTAGCTAAAACTAAACGTAAATACAGTAAGATCATAATTCATGTCGGCAGCAACGACTCCCGGCTTCGCATGTCGGAAGTCACTAAAGTTAATGTTGAGTCGGTGTGCTTTTGCAAAAACGATGTCGGACACAGTAATTTTCTTTAGCCACAATTTTAGCCGCATGTTGTCTTTTAATCGCTGGCTGTCGAGGTGGTGTCCTGTAAATGATGTGGGCTTTGTTGATAATTGGCAAACTTTTTGGAGGAAACCTGGTCTTGTTAGGAGAGACGGCGTCCATCCCACTTGGGATGGGGCATCTCTCTTATCTAGGAATATTACACAGTCTATTAAATGACAACCCAGAGTTGGGACTAGGAAGCAGAGCTGCAGTCCTAAACACTTATCTGCGCTCCCTCTGGATCAGTCACACAACCACAAACCCATAGAGATTGTGTCTGTCCACCGTCTCATTAAATTATTTAAATCAAACAATAACAGAGGGAGAATTCCACAAAGAAATCTAATACAAAATAACACAACCTCTGCAACAACTCTGGAAACAAAGACTTTTAAATGTGGACTTTTGAACATTATCATCAAAGGCTATTTTAGTTAATGAACTAGTCTCAGATCACAACATTGATTTATTGTCCCTCACTGAGACCTGGCTGCATCCTGATGAATATGTCAGCCTAAATGAATCTACTCCCCCAGTCATGTAAATTCACACATTCCCAGAGACTTTGGTTGAGGAGGTGGAGTTGCTGCTATTTTTAACTCCAGTCTATCAATTAATCCTAAACCTAAACTAAGCTACAACTAATTTGAAAGTCTTGTTCTTAGTCTTCCACGCCAATCTAAGAAACACCAACAGCCAATCATATTTGCTGTAGTTTACCGTGCTCCTGGGGTTTATACTGAATTTTTAACGGAATTCCCTGAGTTTTTATCAAACCTAGTCCTAAAGACCGATAAAATTATTATTGTTGGTGACTTTAATATTCATGTTGACAATAATAAAGATAGCCTTAGCGTAGCATTTATTTTGATATTAGACTCAATTGGTTTCAGTCAGTGTGTACACCAACCTACTCATTGTTGTAACCACACACTTGACCTTATATTATCATACGGTGTCAAAATTGAACATCTTACAGTACTTCCGCGCAATCCAATTCTATCAGACCATAATTTAATAACCTTAGATTTTTCACTATCAGAATATATGCCACTAATAATAAACTCATTTTGTAGATGTTTACCTGATAGTGCTGTAGCTAAATTTAAGGAAATAATTCCGATTACATTTAAACCCGTATTATCCATCAATACAAACAACAAATTCATTAAAAACCTTAGCTCCACTGAGATTGACCATCTCGTCGATAGCTCTGTAGACTCATTACGATTAATATTAGACTCAATAGCGCCTCTAAAAAAGAAACATATAAAACATAGTAAATTAGCTCCGTGGTATAATTCCAAGACACATGAGTTAAAACAATTATCAAGAAAATTAGAAAAGAAGTGGCGCTCCAGCAATCGTGTTGAATATCTCCTAGACTGGAAGAGTAGTGTTAAAGCATATAAGAAGGCCTTCCACAAAGCAAGAGCTGCCTACTATTCGAAACTAATAGAAGAGAATAAAAACAACCCCAGGTTTCTTTTCAGCACTGTAGCCAGGCTGACAGAGAGTCACACCTCCACCGAACCCAGTATTCCTCGATCCCTAAATAGCAATATCTTTATGACCTTCTTTAATAATAAAATTCTAACTATTAGAAATCAAATCAAACATCTCCTGCCCTCAATTGGCACTAAGGTTTCTACGTTATTTTTACCCTGTTAAAAGGTTTTTTGTAGTTTTTCCTTACTCTTGTTGAGGGTTAAGGGCAGAGGATGTCACACCATGTTAAAGCCCTATGAGACAAATTGTGATTTGTGAATATGGGCTATAAAAATAAAATTTGATTGATTGATTGATTGATTGATTGATTGATTGATTGATTGATTGATGCAGTACAGTGTGTTACCCTGGCTGTACCACCGAGAACAAGACCTTTCGATCGCAGTGAAATGATTATGGTCAGATACTCATAAATGTATTGACTGATTCATGGCAGCAGACCCGCTGAAGAGACACCAGCAGGCTGGTGTGAATCCCCCTGTTGCCTTGTATGTGGACTGTGGCTGCTGTGCAGAGGCAGGAGAGACCAAGCTGAAGGCCAGATTCAGAGGGTGTCCAGACATCACTGTGAAGCTGGATATCTGGCACTTCATTCACTGACTTGCCCTGGGATGCAATGCATCATATGCTCATCAGCTGTACCCAGTCTTTATGTCACACCTATCAGTGTGCAGCTTCAGTCCCAGGGCATGTTCTCCCTCTCTGATGGCGGCATTAACAAACATCTGTCCAGAGAGGAGCTGGCTCTACAACCCTGATTCTGAGGAGGCAGCTCAACTAATTGAGGAGGAGTATGTGTAGGAAAACGTGGAAGATAATATGGGCCTCTGTGACATAACAGATGATCACAGAGTTTTCTCAGGCTCCAGGTTGAGGTAAAGGTTTCCTTGTCTCCCATGAGAAATTTGTTTTGGATTACGGGTGCTGCTGCATCATTGACAATAAATATAATAATCATCATCATAATATGATGCTGATGTTGATGATGTTGATTATTATTATTATTATTATTATTATTATTATTATTATTATTATTATTATTATACCACAGTTTGGTTGAATGGAGACATTTGTTTTGTTGTCTGCATCGAGCTTCAGATAAATTAAAGCTGCTGCAAAAATGCAGCCTCATTGTGTCTAAGTAACTGTGGCAACTTGCATGCCGTTTGCAGAAAGAAGTTTGAGGGTCTCCTGTTTTTTTTAGCAGCACACTTTACATTTTCCGGCCGTACTGTACACACAGTATTTCAGAGAGACAACTATCTGGAGTGAAACCACATGCACATTACACCTGAGTTACTCATATCTCTCTTTCTTGTGTAGTTCACTACTTCTCCTGAAGGAGGGAGATAGCACTTGCTTGCTCCAGATATTTTTATATACAGTCTAAGGTCCAGACACACAAGCACAGCAGCCAATCAGAGAGCGATGACGATGCTTGGGCGTTGACCATTTCCCAAACAGGACCAGCCAATCAAACCGGACACCGTCACACAAGTTTATAATAAATCATGAAGCTGCATTAAGAGACTCAATCAAACACCAGTCGCTAAGTTATTATTATCACAATTACAAACAATGTCATATTAATATTTATAATTGCAACATTAATACAAGGCAACACATTTTAAATCATATTGAATCATACATCATTCACACACACAGTCATGAGGTGCTTCAATGTGCAGGACCAGAAGTGGGTCAACTTTATTCAGAGCTATTTGAATCTGCCAATCAGGTTTATTTCATTCGCCGCGTAATTGAAATTATGAATAATTATCACTTGATGGACAGGTGACCTCACCGTTAGCTTGTCACTCCAGCTCCTAGCATGTTGCCTGCTCGGCTTCACCTGAGCTAACAGGCTAATCCCCGTCAGTGAACACAACCCGAGTCTGTGGAGAGGTTTTCACTCACATATCGGATGAATAATACGGTTTGATGTTCTGCTTGTTCTCCTGACGGAGAAGTTAAAGACGTCTGCTGTGGTTTCTGTGGTAAGTCAATCAATCAATCAATCAAATTTTATTTGTATAGCCCATATTCACAAATCACAATTTGTCTCATAGGGCTTTAACAAGGTGTGACATCTTCTGCCCTTAACCCTCAACAAGAGTAAGGAAAAACTACAAAAAACCCTTTTAACAGGGTAAAAAGAACGTAGAAACCTCAGAGAGAGCCACATGTGAGGGATCCCTCTCCCAGGACGGACAGAAGTGCAAAGTGTTGTTATGTTCTCCTTTCGTTCTGACTTTGATGCTCAGGTTGATTTCGTGTTGTTTTCCCCGTCGGCGCCATTGTATCAGCAGTGACCCTCGTCAACCCCCTCTTCAATGTGTTGCCTCTTCTTGACAATTGAAGGCTGAAGGCTCACACACTGACACAACGCACGCTCCGTCCTGTAGAATCCACTCGTGGCTCCGAAAATCCTCCTGCAATGGCTTGCATGTCTCCAGGTTTCCCTCTCTGCGACCTTCACTGTCGTCTGTGTGGTGGGAGGCACATGGCTTGCACTCGTTCCATCGATGTGCTCTCCAGACTTTCCTCCTCCCGTCCTTCACCACAATCCAGTCTCCTGGTTTCAGATCATGCAGTTCTCTTTCCACTGATGTCTCTTTCCACTGCCCCGCCACTTGCGGGATAATAGGCACGATGTTGCCTTGTGTCGATACCCAGATACTCACCAGCATCCTTAAAGCTGTGCTTATAAATGGTGTACCCTTCTCAGTGGACGTCTTTTTGGAATTTCCCAACGTGGAATAACTTCTCTGAGCAGTGTCTGTGCCACTGCTGAAGAATCCTGTTTAGATGTGGGAAAAGCTTCTGCTTGCATAGAAAAACATGTCAACAAAAAACAAGACAGTATTTATTTATTTCCCTAACTTCATAATTCAATTTAATCTATATTAAATCCCTCTATGAATGATCAAACTGTTTGTTTGGTAGTGGATGTTCACTTTGTGGAATCTGGATTTCTTTACCTATTTTATTTGTAATTCAAATTACTCGAATAAAAAGGTCTTTTTGTACACCCAATATCTCTATATCTCTATATCTAAATTTCTTACATATGGCATTCCTCCATGTGTGTCATGTGTCAATTCTTCCTAATGAGGAAACATACATAGGTTAAACAAAATCTTCCATGTGACCCACATCAAAAGTCTGTCAGCCACCAAACAAATTGTTGTCCACCAGCTCACTCTTTAAACGTTATTCAATTAAATCTGTATTCTAAAAAATGTATTTAATTTCGATTGACCCATATTTTACTGCTCCTATAATCTATATTAAGTGTTAACAGTCAAAATCTTTAATATGTGCTTCATATTTGCAGACATATTCATATTTGTTTTTGTGTCTTTTAAGAACATTTTATCCTGAATTGTTCTGGGCTGCATGCACATGGCCAACACATGGCTTATCAAAACCTGGCTACAGTTAACCTTGCTCAGACCTTAAGAGAAGAGCAAATGCACGTCAAAATAAACATAATAACTCCTCCTCTGTAGACTGGACAGTTTACACTACTCAATGTCACAAATACTGTAAATCTCAAATATTTAAAAAATACTTTTTTATTTGACATCATGTAAGCACACGACAGATTTTAAACAACAGATAATATAACAAGCTGTTAAAACACATTGTTAAAAACCAAACCAGTGGTTTTGAAAATGTTTCACTTCTGAAAAAGAAATGTAGTTATTTCAAATGATCATTAAAGTTAATGCTTTAATGATCCAAAGAGAAAGAAGCTCTCACAATATATCTAACATCACTGCATATAGAACTGTTAATAATGTATTTTACTGTAGCTTCACCTGCTGCTTCAGTATTAATGATCTGTGATAGGGCTTAATAAAATAATATGATAATCGGTGAAACAATTTTTTTTTCGTTTAAAACTTTAACTACAGTTAAATTGCCTATATCTGAAGGTGTCAGGTGAACTAACATTTCAATATTTCATCCCAGAAACCGCAGAAAAATGGTACAAAAACATTTTGAGATGAAAAGAGGCCCTGAAAACATTGATCATGTGACCAGTTACGCACACTGGGCCAGTATAAACAGGAAGCAGAATGTGTACTATGTAGTTGGTTGATTAGTCACAGATAATACTACGAACCAGACTCTGGTACTACATCGGATCTTCTTCTGTGTGCATACATACTGTTTTTATCCATTTGCACTGAATGTCCCCAGTTTTACACTGTACTATTTAAAAAGAGACATCTATGTTTCAAACACATAACGTTTTACAGGTGAAACCCAGAATCTTTACTCAAACACACATTTATAAAGATATGTACAGCTTCATAAACACTGAAACAACCCTCTAATAACAAAGCATCCGGGCAGGGTTGCTTACAGACAACTGCCAGCAGCCTGAACATGGGTGCTTTTGATTTATATGTGAAATAATGCAGAGCATCCAAGCGTTTACTAACTGCAGACAATAGCATTGGTTTATTTAAGATCTCAACAATGTTATTACAATGACATCTCTGGCAAAACCTTTGTCGCATTAGTTTACATCAACAACTACTAATGAAGTGTCAGGTTTTTGAAACGTGGTCCCAATTTGAAGGGGAAGATTTCAACCACTAACCCTTGTGACAACGTTTCAAGGGGCAAGATAACCCTCAAAAACAAAGGGTAGGGGTAGGGAGATGCTCCAAGTTTCATATTCCCAGCTGGCTGTAGTTATGGTGCAGTGACATCTGTGAGACGATGAGCTGTGTGCCCTTTGTAACAAACCAGTGGTCTTATTTCTGTACCCTACAAAGACAATGTGCTAGAACCCAGTGGGCTTATACCTGGATTCTAGAGCACATTCACTCTGCAGTGAACAAACTGTTTACTGGTTCTCTGCAGGTTTATCTCTTTTGCTGAGGAGAGAAATATGTGGAATTAAAATGGAAACCTCTTGTACATGTGAACAGACTTCACAGAGAGAAGTCAGCTCAATCTTAGGCCACTTTCAGACATGCACTAAACTCCAGAAAATCTCCTGATATTCTCCAGAGAGGCTGTATGTGAGAATGCAAAAGTCAGAGTGAGAGCCTCAGGACTTTCTCTGGAGTTTCTCTCTAAAACTCGAACTAATGTGTCAATACAGCAGGATTCACCGCGAGCGAGTGGGTATGTTGATGAAGCTTCAAACATGTTACAGTTGCAAAAATTTAAAAAAAGACAACAAATCTCTCTGCATAAAAAAAGCAGTGCCTTACACTGAAGTCGACGCCAAAAGAGCTTTTGGTGATAAGAGCCGACCCCGGTGTCGATGTGATGTAAACAAAATCATTTGATCTCTGCAGCAGAATTGATATATAACATCCTGCCTCTGACTGTTGCACCACCCCTCACATGAACGCTCCAGGGATTTTTGGTGACGTGAACGAGTCCTAGCAGAGAATCTCCTGCTGCGTAAAGGACAAACACCGGCGAGAGTCTGGACCCAATTCTGTAGACATCCTCCTTAGGTCATGTCTGAAAGTGGCTCTAGACAGTTCTCAACTAATGAATATTTAAATGTAGCACACGCTGCTGTCTCACCTGCTGCTTTTCATCTCATCATCGTCACAGTTTCTCCTCCAGGTGTGTTTTCCTTTTCGTGAAATATTAAATAAAATAATCAAATTACCTTCATCAACCAAGTATTGTCATCAAGCAGAGAACATATATACACAGAGTCAGAACATACACTGTGAAAAAGAGAGTAACAAACCTACCCTTGTGGAAGAGGATGTATTTATTTTTTCTGTAACAGAAACAAAACAAATGAAAAAGCTCTTCATCAACGACATCATGACTTGATGGAGGTCTTATCATCCATGAGAACATTTTCTTCGACCACACACACATCGTACCTGAACAATATGCTTTCCTCTTCAAGAAATACAAGACTAATGCACCAAACACCAAAAGACCCAAAACAACCACTGAAATGATGATTGCAACTGTTGTGTTATTTGAACTGGAATTTCCACATTCAGCGTCAGTTGAAGCTGTTCCTGGTTTCATCAGCTGAAGGTTTTGTGATTCACATCTGGAATGACAGGGGACATTTTCACAGGACCATGTAGAGGCACCACAGATTCACTGCAAGTGTAAGAAACCAGGCACGTCCATGTCTGGTGAGACTCTTTACTCACTGTGTGTGTGATTGACAAGACGTACGCGTCCCGTCAGAAAATGTTCCAACACTGCAGTCAGAGCATTGAGAGTCTGCGAGGGGTGTTCCTGTACAAACACAAAATATACACAGTTACTAGTGTACACATCATATTAGGATTATACAGCAAAGTGGTATTTGACATCAGACCTGTCTGATTTCCAAAGGTAAACAAATATTTGATCATTGAGGTTTTTGAACAGCAAACATTTCTTTGTTCAAATTCTCTCCTTTTTATGTGAGGTGTGATGAAATGTAGAGCAGCATGCCACTAAACTTACAAACAGGATTCTATAAACTAAGGAACATTGACAGAATTCTGTTCCTCGTTGTTACATTTCAAAGATACAGAAACTATTTTACATTCTTTTATCTCATCACACCTGGATCACTGCACTGTCTTTTATGACTATATTCATTATTGGTTTTCATATTTTTTTAGTTTTTGCTTTGTAACTTTGTTTTGAGAAGTGCATGCTCAAATAAGATGTACCTTAAATAATCCTCCGTGGAGGAAATTTATAGTCGAGGCAGCAGCACAGGGAAAGCAGCACAATGTAATAAGACTAAACATATGAAACAAATGAAAAATTTAAATTATACGATATATAAAGCTGTTTTTCTAAATTGTCCAATTGTTGTTAATATTGTCAGCCACTCAGCTAACTCTCTTTATTGAGAGAAAGTTATTATTACCATTATTATCACAGTTGCACAAGAAGATGGGATTTTGATTTGTTTTCTCCAACTCAAACAAATCATCTTGATAAATGGAAGAAGATTTGTCTGTCCATTTACTTTTGTCCAATGTCCACAGTCAAAATCTTTATGGCTGTTTTGATGAACTTTTCCTAAATGGACACAGAAATTTGTGAATCTAACCCACGATAAGACATGTCCACCACTCTCAGACTGAAACAATGTAAGAGTTTTCTAGATAGAGAGGTGTCATTCCATCTTTGCCTCTGTTGGACAGCCCTACACATGACTACAGACACATTCAGAGTTTGCACATCCACCAGTTCACTGGGGTCAGCTGTGGTCCCTGTAAATGACAATGCAATACATGCAAATACATGCACAGACCCATATGTGGATGTCTGTATGCAGCCCAAATTGTGTGCAACTTCAGAATTATTCCTTGTTATTAGTGAGTCCTCCTCAAACAGTTCTACAATATACTGTCACTTTGTATTGTTTGTGTGCTGGACATTGTGTGCAGAGCTTTTTATAAACAGTCTATGGTGCAGAGTGAAGTTAGAAATCTTTGGGTTCATCCTGTGTGTGAAGCCAATTAGATGAACAATTTGCGAAACAATAACAATTTGCATATCATCCAAATGTTTCATAATTGACTGGATGGCTCAAATAACCTCCTCTGTGTTCTTCATAGCTTTTTACAGTTTTGAAAACTTAAATCTTAAAGTCAGCATTAGAAGCACCTCTTTGTTTGATGTACTGCCCTGGTTGACATTGTTTGTGTTTCTGTGCTGCTGCACAGTGGTTCCCTATGGGTTCTGTACAGTAGAATCCTTCCAGAGGTTCACAAACTGAATCCGTTCTTGCTGTGCACGAAGTGTAAATCTTCAGACCAGAATCTGTCGACACATAGAGGATACATATGAAGGAGGGCACATATGAAGATACAAAACTCCTGAACTATGTATTCTATGAGAAAGCAAAAAATAGACAAAAAATCATTAAAACTAATCTTTAGTTCTTATGACATCTTTAGGAAATAAAATGAAATAGATTGTCCAAATTATAAGTCTGCGAGGGTGGAGGATAAAACTGCCGTAAACACAACACAGTGGACTGATCTCCTGGTGGCAGGAACAAGGAGATATGAAGTGAACAAGTCCCACTGATAGAAACTACAGAGCACAGAGTCTCATAACTTGACAGTAAAAAAGAAGAACTAAAAATATGAACTCATCATGTGAAATGTCTTGTGACCTAGTTATTCAAGAAGAGGCTCTTGTGACTCCTTATTCACTATCCCAGTTTCATCTATGTCAAATCAGTAATATGCAGGAAACTATTCTGAACAGACTGACACAGTGACACTGTAAAAAACATCATCAGAACAGCTCAGCTCCATCTCAGCTCACACACTGTAAGACTTGCAGTAACAAGCCTCCTTAATGATTTTAAACCTACAGTAAATGTCAACACAGAAATCTACCTGGACCACAGGTCGTGCAGGGTAAACAGTTTTTAAGTCCAGTGGGAAGATTCATGAAGGTGTCATACACACAGGGCAAACATGAAGTGCTCCAGAACTTCGTGCAGTGTGTTTTAACACGATTTCCTGTTGAAAAGAAAACTATTTAATTTCATGAAATGTTTCTGTTGAAAGCCAAAATAGAAAAAAAACATTCTAGCCTATTCTTCTCGTTCAGGATCTTACCAGGGGGACAAAGAGGACAGCATTCGTTCCCTATCTGATACTCAGTTGGATGACAAGTCTGCATATTCACACAGAAGACTTTGACCAAACATATCTGTGAAGGATAGGGCAAAGGTTTTCATCTTAGTTAAACTTGGTTGACATGTTGACACAGTCAATAACTGAGAGAGGAGAGGAGAGGACACTAAAACATCCAAATATTGATTCTTTCATCAATTAATTATGCAGTTGGAAAAATGAATAAATCAAAAAGAAAACAAATATCTCTGAGTGAAAAACTGCTGTCACCGACAAAGATGTCAAAAGTGTTTGTCGTGATAAGAGCTAACAGCGGTGTGGATGTGCTGTAAAGGCCCCCAACTCTCCAGAGATCCTCCGCAGGACATGTTTAGAAAATGGCTGATAAGTGACAGAGAGAGGAAAGAGGAGCAGAACTGTAGGTGACGAGGAGCAGTGCGACGCAACTTTACCAACAAAGATGCAGCCTCCAAATGTTTACTTCTCAAATTCATGTTGAACGGCAGGTTGGCAGTTTTCTTGAGTTGAAGTCACCATCACTGAGATCCGGCTTGAGATGATTTTAAACAGAAACCCTCAAACAGAGGGAGACATCTGGAAAAAAAGAGAACTCAGCTGTACAAACTGCACAGAACAGCAGGGGACCTGTCAACATTACTGCTGCTAATCTAATAAAGTCTGTCTTTCTTTAATTTTCGGTGAGTGGTAACATTACAACCCAGTCTCATTAGAAAACGTAACATTAATATCCAAGTGCTAAAAAATAGGTAAACTGGACTTGGTTGAGTTTCTTGAAGACGTTTCACTTGTCATCCAAGAGGCTTCTTCAGTTCTAACTGTCTGCTGGTCCACCCCAAAGACAAAACACCCAATGTGGTACATGCAGCTGAATGTAGTGAGGAATGCTCAGACCTGTACATTGGGGAAACTAAACAACCTCTTCATTAACGCATGGCACAGCACAAGAGAGCTGGCGACTCAGGTCAGGACTCAGCAGTCTGCCTACATCTAAAAGGACAATGGACGTTCATTTGAAGACAACAAAGTCCACATTTTGGCCAGGAAAGACAGATGTTTTGAAAGAGGAGGGAAGGAAGCCATCTATGTCAAACTAGGAAAACATCTCTGAAGAGAGGAGGAGGGTTAAGACACAACCGTTCAGCCACATACAACAGAGTCCTGACGTCCCTCCCCAGGAAGTTTCACTGCAATTCACACCTTAGGACACATGACTCCCAGGGGGCAGGTGTGTCAACAACTCCCAGTGAAACCATTAGCAGGGTGGGTCCAGCCTCTCAGGTAACCTGGAGGAAACTTAACCAAGTCCAGTTGACCTGTTTTCTATCACTTGGATATACCATGATCTTGATGACTGAGTATCTTCACAGGCAGATAACATTAATCATTAAACCTAGCACTGGAGTCAGCTCAGCTTTTACAGCACAGTGATCTGCTCACATTCTGTTCCCTTTCAAAGTTCGCAGACGTTTCCACGGTTCAGTGAGATCCAGTGGATTTGATATAAGGGTGTAACCTACATGTGTTGTTGGCTGTTACAAGATACTGTAACACACCACGCTCACACAGCTAAGAGTTGGTTTGATATGTGAGCAGATGTTGTTTTTCTGACATGATAACTGATCACATGATGAGTGCAGGAAGTGGACGAGTGATTTTACCAAGAGTTTTCACCAAACTTCCGACGTGTTCAGAGGTGGGGGTGCGTTCACGTGATTTTTCTAAATATAGACTCCAGTCTTCTTCATGGATACCTGAAAGTGAAAGTTGAACACAACTCAAACACAGACCATGTTCACAGTCGTTCCCTGACCTTGAAACTTCCATGATAACACCAGTACACAGCAAACAGATAGCTGATCTCTAATTCTCAGGTGGCTGTTGAAACCTGCACCTCTCTTGTCTTTAATAAAACTGCTACAGGAGAAGATGCTGCTGTCTCACAGTTTTCCACCACAGAAACAGGAGACGTTCAGGGTTTGAACCCTCTTATTGGAAGTCGCTTTGGATAAAAGCGTCACTTAAATGAAATGTAATGTAATGAGATGTTTAAGGGACACGTCCTAGAAGACAACACACTATCTGTTGCACTGTTTCATTTCCAGAAAACTTATGGGGCCGATTTATCGACATCTTAACAATCTACTGGTTCACTCCTGCTCTTTATTATGCAACATTCAGAGGTTATATAGAAATTCAGTCTGCTTACCGTCGTTAATATGATGACATTCTGCAGGTTCCGTCTATAGACAGTTCGTTTTCACTTCACAGCGAAGGGCGGGTGTTACTTCCTGGATCAGTAAGACCTCGGGAAGTTGGAAATATATTCACCGATTCGAATTTCCAGGATCAATAAGTCATGAGCGAAACGTTCTTAAATCACATAAAATCCCCTTTTCCACCGTAGTAAGTTGGACAACAGGAAACACGCTTACTTTAACCAATACGAGCCGTCCTCCGAGCTGGACACAGAAAGAATTGGTCTGTTTACATCCGGCTGGAAGACGAGTGTGCAGGGACCGTCTGCAAAGTGCAACACCGAAAAGAGATATTACAAAAATAATAGTGTGTTTCTCACCAAAATCACGTCACACATCCAGGGTCTCCTGTTTGTTGTACTACAATACTTATGTAATGGTGGATTCTAAATAGAAGATAGAACTAGAAAATTCCTCCTGCCGAGAAATTTCGAATGGGTGCCTTGCTTGCTGCCGGCGCAACTGAGCATCTTTTTTTCCGAGAGAGAAAAATGTACCAGTTTGCTCAAACAAATGCTTGTTACTCAAAAACTATAAGTCCTATCTGTAAAATGAACACATTTTGAGAATCACAAGACTCTACACAACAACCAGATCTATTTTTTATTGGTGAGCGTTAAGAAATTGGGCCGTGAGAGCGATTTACGTTTTATTTTTCAGTTTTAATCTTTCCAGAAATTTAGTCAAAATTAACATGGGACCCTATGGGACTCCGACCGGGAAATAATTCCTCGATTTCTCGCAGCGGGTATAAGCACAGGTCCGACAGATTTGAGAGTCGCATGACTGCGAAGGAAACATTTTCACCATCTCCAATATCTAAAAATCAAGTCTGAGAACCTCCGTTTGGGGATTTTAGAGCAGTTTTAGTGCACTCAGAATCGCGAAAAGAGGCTATTTTTCGCCCTCTCGCTCTTTTGGTAGAGTGAGCATCAGAAATAAGAAGAAATAAGAATAATAAGAAGTATGGGCAATAGTAGTATGTAATGCATTGCAGGGCGCGTTGCGAGAGAGAGAGGGGAGGGAGGGGAAGAGAGTGCCATTACATTTTTCCTCTCGCGCACACCACACTTTGGGAATCTAGATGATTTCAGCTCTTTGAAAGTGAAGTTGTACCATGCCAGTGAAACGGCTCGACAGTTTCTTGCTTCTGTTCAGTCCAAAATAAAAAACAGATATGACCAGAAATCGGTGTTGAGAAAGTTCCAGCCTGGTGAGAACTTTCTGTTTTTTTTACCAGTTGGGGGTTCAGGCCTGCAGGCTAAAGTTTACGGTCCCTATGTTGTGGACCACCATTTGAGTGACAGTGATTATGTGATTAAAACTCCTGATCGAATATAGAAATCCTGAGTATGTCATGTAAACATGTTAAAATGTTATTCCTCTAGCGACATCTATCTGTCTCCCATAGTCCATGTTTCAATGGTTGATGCAAATTCCCTGCTTTTGTAATATAACTTTAGGAAGATTAATGCTATCTCCAAACCAGATTCTTTTCCGCTGCCATGGATTGAGGACTCTGTTGATTGTGTGGGTTCGGCAAAATTTGTAACAAAACTTGATCTGCTTAAGAGGTATTGAAAGGTGCCCCTGACTCCTCACGCCACAGAAATGTCTGCGTTTATGACACCAGATTATTTTTTGCAGTATAAGGTAATGCCTTTGACCTCAGGAACGCCCCCGCCACATTCCAGTGACTTATGTCTGAGGTGCTCTCTGGTTTCAAATTGCATATCTAGATGATGTTGTGGCCTATTCCTCTACCTGGGCTGAGCATGTGGCAACCTTAACCGAGATTTTCAGCCATTTGCGTGATGCTTCCCTAACTCTAAATCTAACAAAGTATGAGTTTGGGAAAGCAGTGGTGACATATTTGTGCAAGAAAGTAGGACAAGGTCAGGTGTGTCCAGTCAATGCAAAATTGCAGTCAATTGTCGATTTATCAGCGCCCCAGACCTGACGGGTCAGTTTTTTTGGGATGTGTGGGTACTATCGTGGATTTCTCAAACACTTTGCGGATATAGTTACTCCCCTGAGTAACCTGTCCAGTCCCTGTAAGCCCTTTGTGTGGACTTCGTGTTGTCTGCTAAGGCTCTTCTTTGTAACACACCTGTTCTTGCCACTCCAGACATTCTGAGTCCCTTCAAACTTGATGATGATGCCAGTGGCCGCGGGGCTGCTGCAAGAAGATGTTTGCGGTGTGGACCACCCAGTCTGTTTCTTCTCTAAGAAGTTCAACAAACATCAAGTGAGTTACAGTGCAATTGAGAAGGAAGCATTAGCTTTATTCCTGGCCCCTTCAATACTATGGGCCTGATCTACTAAAGGTTTGCGTGTGTAAAAACATGTGCAAACTTGATTTCACCAGCAAAAATAAATGCAAGGCGAACTGCTAACGGTGCGCACTGAGGATTGCATGCAGAATAACACACGCTGTCCATTTAGTGAGTTTGCCTTAATGAATATGCAATATCGGGCATTTCTACCCCAGTGCGCAAAATATTGGGAGGAATAGATGCAAATACTTCACACGCATTGTGATTTACAAAGCCTGAAAATAATTGCGGTTATTGTGACTGCATCTATATTTAATACGTTTGAAAGGTAGGTGCCAATCGGCACAGTGTTTTTTTTTTTTAGCTGAAAGCACCTGCTGCTCAATATTGGTCAAAGGCATCTCAACCTGTTCTATTTGCAGAGGTTTTATTATGATCTATTTTTTCTTTTGTTCTTCTTCTTATGTCCTGACATCTTCTCTTAATTTCATTGGTTGTTCTTTTTGTTTTACTCACAGCATTTACTTTCTTGCAGATACTCTCCCATATCGCGTTTCTTTGAATTATATTATTTTTCTTTGCTGTAGCTCAACAACATGTTTGTTGCCTCTTCCACTAACACCTCCAATCCCATGGCATTAAATCGCGTTCTGTTATAATGCACACGCAATTTAGCACTAGTAGATCAGGCCCTTTGAGGTTCATGTCGGTTCCACTCCACTGCCTGTTGCTGTGTATTTGGACCACAACCCTTTAGTGATCCTGTCCCAAATACGTAACCACAACCAGCCTTTAATGCATTGGTCTCAGCAGAACTTTAATATTAAAATTTGCCATAAGAGAGGGAAAGATTATGATATGGCTGATGCGGTTTCGTGTTCGCTATGAAATTGAACATTTCTTTAGGGGAGAAATGTTCAATCTTTGGGTCTTCTGGGAGTTGTTACGACTCTGAGGTTGTATGAAATGTCCTATGCATTGGTGAATTTGCTATAATCTACTTTGCCTGTGTTGTGGATCTCTCTCTTTCTCTTTCTGCTGTGGTGCCTGTGTGTGATGGGCTGCAGGTGTGTTTGGCTCAGTGACGGACTGAGTGAATGATTGACTGTGTGTAGGTTTGCTTCCAGGGAGCCGATTGAGTCCAGCCTCCAAGCTTGCAGGTTAAGATGCCGGCTTCCCCCAGCTCCTGCGGTCTCTCCTCTTGCCACTGCCAGCCAGAATAGTACCTTGTGAAATTGTGTTAAGATCTCTTACTTGATTTACCAGCCCAGTTTTGTAGGTGGGTAGCATCTTTGTTTAACCCTTTCCACTGTTTTTTGGATTAGGAGTTAGGTTAGTACCTTGTGTTTTTGTTTCCTTAATTACAATAGGTACGTATAGGTTGCTTGTTTTTTTGGCACACCCTGGAGCAAAAACAGAGTTGAATAAACCTTTAAACCGGCTGCAATAATTTGTTGCTGGTGGTTCTTGGGAGCTGAGAAGAGGGGAGACTCATTCATCAGCTGGGTTTTCACCTGGACTGGGTCATAACTGATGTCATAAATGCATGTCCCCAGGTCCTTGCATGATGCCACTACTCTAAAACCGTTCTTTTTCTTCTTTGTTCAGTTTATTGGCGGGTGCTAACCAACATCAAGGTGCATTACAGCCATCTACTGTGTCCTCTTCTTCTACTTCCTCTCTGCCCGGCCAGCGGGCAGCCTTGGTAATCTAATTTTTTCACTTCAGGTGGTCCCACTCTGGAAACCCAACATAGACTCCCTTTATAAATCACCTTGAAATTGGTTGCCACCTGCCAATAAAGAAGAAGAAGAAGAAGAAAAAGCATTTTTGCACTTCTCTGCCTTTTGGCTAAGATCAAGTTTGAAGAAGAAGAAAGCAGGGGTATGAAGTAATGAAAGGCAAAGAGAAGTACAGCAGTAGATGGCAGTTATGCACCTTGATGTGGGTTGCCAGACGCAAATTAACCCAATAAAGAAAGAAGAAAAATAATCCAAACATTGTACAAAAAATTATGGATATTTGGAAAAAAGTTGTATACATGGAGATATGTTCCTCATTAGCTGAACGAAAATGATTGTTCTATAGTTGTATACATTATGTATTCAGTTCTATATAGAGCTTATATATGTGTAAGGGAAATTACATTTTGACCACAATATGATCATGTTCATTTCCCCTTTGATTGATCATGATTGAATCTCATACAATGTAACCTTGATCATGCTGTATCCTGTACAACTGAATGAATCTTAGCCTGAGTGCTTTAACTAAGGCATTGTTGCCTTGATGTCATCAGAAGATTCTGACCTTTGACTTTGTAACAACCCCAACCAGAGTGGGATGAGCTAAATGTATAAAGACAAAGAACTGCTTCCCATCTATGTGCATATTACAAACTAGCCTTTGTCGTACGCACCATGCTCTGAGCATTAAAGTGTGACAATACTGTAAGAGATTTGTGTATCGTTCCTCGTTGGTAGAGTGGGATTGTAGAAATTGTCACGACATATGACACAAGTTAACTGCCATATTTTGTAAAATGTATACTTCAATAAAAAAAGACTCGGCTCACTGACATCACACGGGAAGTAGAAAGTGTCCGACTTGTCTTTTTGTGCTTTACGATATTATTTTGTCTCTGTGTCTTTATGTAATAATCACAGCCCACTCGTGATTTCTACTGTGTCCAACGTCTTTAAACACAGTCTGTGTACAACCACCGTCCTGTGCTGTGTCAAGTCAAACAGCTACACACAGGAAACAAGACTTGTCAATTACTCCTTCAAAATAAGACGTTTGCTCCTGTGCCTCTGACGACGATGCCTTCGCTATGGGTTGAATTTTATTTTTGTAATATAATAAAACATCAAGTCTTATATTAATGTAACATGTCATGATTGTTTAATGATGCCTTTGTGAATTTCATACAATGCGGATTTATACAGTGGAAATTATAACAGGAAGTCGCGTTGGTTTCCCGTTTTCTTTGTCTGACACGCACTCCATTCATCGTCGGGTCGCGTCATTTGCCAGCGTCCGGGGACTGGCGTCGTGTGTCTGAGCTGGTGTTGAGGCAAACATGTCGGGCTCCATTTCCCCGCCTGCCCCGTCGGAGGTTGTTGGTTCGGAGGGCTGTGTCCCCCCTGGATACAAGCCTTTCAAACCCGAGGAGCACGGCCTGGAGCGCGGCTTCCGTCTCACAGCCTTCTCGGACCTGAAGGGATGAGGCTGCAAGGTCCCGCAGGAGGCTCTGCTCAAACTCCTGGCGGGACTGGAGCCGGACCGGGCTGACGCGACACGGAAGGCCGGAGACCAAGCATCGGAGTTCGTCCAACAGTTGCCCGGGCCCCGACTCGGTGAGGATCACGTTCGGAGTCAGCACAGATCGCTACTCATGCCCCGCACACCCTGTCAGGGCTTCTGGTTCACGTCAATTAGCTAGCGGAACTGCAGCTAACTCTGCTAGCTTGTGTTAACTAATTGCAGCTCATTTGATAGATTGGCAGCTTTGGGGGATACAGCCAATCATTGAATTGCCCATACCTATTAAACATGTGAACACTTCAACTAAATACATTGGTAAGTTGTCGCTAAGCTACTTCGTAAATGCGAATAATAAATAAAAACGAGGACACGATGAGTCGTCGAGTTACTAATGTGTAAGCATGATTCAGCAGAAATATTTCATGGCAATAGCATTGGTACATTGAGTTCAAAGGTCATGTTCGTGATCCAGCATTTCTTCTCGTCAATGAGTGTCATAAGCCTGAGTAAAGACACTGAAATAACGTCTTGCACAATCTCTCCTCTGGTGCTTATGTATTCTTTATATTTCATCTTTATTTCCTATTTTTTTTATAGATATTATTTATATGTATATTTACACAAATACACCACAGCAAATTTCTTGTATGTGTAAACCTGCTTAGGCAATTAAACCTGATTCTGCTCCTAGTTCCATGTCTTTACAGGGGAAGAGTAGGTAGAAACACTGAGTGAGCACAGAGACCTCTGTACCGTTCACACAATGCAATCCCATAAAACTGTCCTGTAATAAATACTACCTTTAGTAAACAACACAAGTGCACACTTGTACAGCTCAAGTACTACAGAAGTATTCTCAGTCTTTAATTTTAAAAGTCTAAAGTTTTTGCAACTTTGCTGCATTGTCATCACTTGTCTCCCTCCTCCTCACTGTGGTGTGTATCCAGGTGTGGGGATGGACTGCTGTGTGATTCCCCTGAGACATGGAGGACTCTCACTAGTCCAGACCACAGACTTTTTCTACCCTCTGGTGGAGGATCCCTACATGATGGTGAGTCACTGGCTGGTGTTTTCCTGCATGAGGCCTTCACACACGTCTCTTTAAGTGGATGAGGTCAGGAGGCAACACCAGGCCACTACTCTTATCGGTGTCACCTGTTAGATAGATACTAGACACTAAAACAGTAAAGCTTGCACAATCACTACAGAAAAATATCAGCCCAATCACAATCTTGTTGAAACCAAACAACAGACTGACTCACAGTTATTCTTTGGCATGTGCATTTTAAAATCACCTTTAGTGTCAATTTGAATATGATCATGATAATGCATACTTACAAGCACACAAGAAATGTAGGCCCTCAATGAAAAAATAAACTATTTCTTATATACATAATTATGCTGTGTGAGTTTAAATCAAAAGTTATGTTGGGTGTGTGTGTGTGCAGTTCTTCACATTCTTTCTCACTGCTGTTATTAGATAAGCACTACACTTGATAATAGTAGAAAGGAAGAGATGTGATATAATTCATGAGGTGATGCAGAAAAATTTGGTTCCAACCTGACTGTCCTTTTTCAAAACTAAAAATTTGTAAGACACAGAAACGGTGACAAAACTCTTGACCATTTTTGGCTCTCTGTCACTCTCACTTTCTCTCTGTGTCTCATTGTCCGTCTTTCAGGGCAGGATAGCTTGTGCTAACGTCCTCAGTGATCTCTACGCCATGGGTATTACAGAGTGTGACAACATGCTGATGCTGCTGAGTGTCAGCCAGAAGATGAATGACAAGGTAGTGCTATGTGTGTTCAAAGCTGGGTGCCAAAATGTCTTCATTTATTTATTTATGCCACTGCTCTTTATCCTCTATTAATCTCACAGGTATATATGTCGATATCTCTAAGATCTCTTGTCAAAATTCAATACAGTCTGTATGTACGTGTACCACACAGGATCGTGAGCGAGTAATGCCGCTGATGATTCAAGGGTTTCGTGATGCAGCAGAGGAGGGGGGTACTTCTGTGACGGGTGGCCAGACTGTGATCAACCCCTGGATCATCGTAGGAGGAGTAGCATCAGTCGTCTGCCAGCCGAACGAGTTCATCATGTGAGTCATACACATTTTTGATAACTGTGTATTAAATAAATCTCTTGTTTCTTTCATGGGATTTTTTGAAGACCAATTTAAAATAAAAAAAAATTTGTTGCCATGTAGTCCAACTTCAGTAGGCAGTTTCTTTCTTTTCACAGAATGCATTTAATAAGCCCCTTACATAATCTAGTTGACCATTAATTTCAGCCAGCACATAGAAGTTATAGCTTTCACTAGGGCTGCAACAACTAATTGATTATAATCGATTTAAAAAATAGTTGGCAACTAATTTATTAATCGATTAGTCAGGTCTTTTATAATGCCCGGCACACATTGTGGCAGTGTCTCCTGAGGTGGGGGCAGTTAACCAACCAATCCTGTGCCTTGTTAAGCTCACGTGACGATTCAGGAATAAACGTTTGAAAAATGGCAGCGACAAGCACTGCTAAGATGAAGTGGAAACAAGTCTTTACATTAAAGCCTTCAGAGACTGTTAGCTGTAAACTGTGTAAAGGTGACTTCACAGTAGCATATCACTGTGGCATGTCCCTGAAGAAAAAACATGAAGGAGCCATTCTTCTTCCTCCTCTTCGATAAATCCAAAAATGTATCGTTAGTTGCAGCCCTAGCGTCCACAGCCCAACACAGAACTCAGCTTGTCCTGTGGCTGTGTCTCCACAGCAGATATTTTGAAGTCATGTTCTGTTGCAATGTGTGCTCTCACATGAATGTATTCCACACACGCCAAATACATTTTCTAAAATAAAAGTACAATTTTTTAGTAGTTATTATCACACCATTATGTACAAATTGTCACCAGTCTAGTTGATGGCAGCAACTGATCAGGATATTTGATCATCTTTGGGAAGAAGAGGAGATGCATTGTTCATGTTTATTTACAGTCACTGGACTCTTGTATCAATATCAAATAAAGGCTAAGTAACAGTAACAGGGCCATAACAGCCACCTTTTAAAAAGCTTATTTGTTTGTTTTTCCAGGCCGGACGGTGCAGTACCAGGTGACGTCTTGGTCCTGACTAAACCTCTGGGGACACAGGTGGCTGTGAATGCTCACCAGTGGCTGGATCAGGTTAGTCACTCAATTCAGCTCACATCAACACTATCTTGATCATTGTCATGAAATGGTGACAATTTCCTTCTCTGTATCTCATCAGCCTGAGAGGTGGAACAAGATCAAACTAGTTGTCACCAAAGAGGAAGTAAAAGAGGCCTATCAGGAAGCCATGTTCTCCATGGCAACGCTAAACCGCACAGGTACACTGCAATTTGTGGTCATGGTCATGTCCTGCAGTGCTCACTGCACATGGAAATGTATTCATCATTTAATTTACATCTGAGAGGTTCTATTTGATGCCACACCTCTGATCTGAATTCACACTCAATAGCAAATAATAAATTGAACATGACTAACCTACAATTATTTCCGTAGATTTTGTACACTTTTTGTGTAATCGGGCTCATATTCATGTTTGTGTCTCCAGCGGCAGGCCTAATGCACAAGTTCCAGGCCCACGCTGCAACAGACGTGACAGGTTTCGGGTTATTGGGTCATGCCAACAACCTGGCGGCACAGCAACAAAATGAGGTTGCCTTTGTCATCCACAACCTGCCAATCATAGCCAAGATGACTGCCATCAGTAAAGCCTGTGGCAACCTGTTCAACCTTATTCAGGGCACATCAGCAGAGACTTCTGGTATGAACACTGAGAGTAATGCACAATAAATATTGTTGTGTCTTTCAATGAGCATGTTAACAATGCATTTTTTCCCCCAAACAAAGTTGATTTGAAGTTTGATTTGAATGGTTGAAGTGATAATCTAGATATTGACCTAAAATCTCTCTCTTCCTCCTCATCACTCAAGGTGGGCTGCTGGTGTGTCTACCCCGAGAGCAGGCGGCCAAGTTTTGTTCCGAGATGAAGAGCCAGAGCTCCGGAGCTGGAGGTTCAGGGGCGTGGATAATTGGAATCGTAGAGAAAGGCGACCGCCATGCTCGCATCATTGACAAGCCCCGCATTATCGAGGTTCCACCACGAGGAAGCCAGGCAGCAAATCAGGACAACAGCTCCACCAGCCCTTCTCCCAGCCCCAATTTGTCATAGACACTGTTGCTCCACTGACACTGGTCCTTCATGTGTGTGCAAGGGTGCGTGTGATGTTGCTGTCCATCTTGTCCCCTTTTCAATCAAATTGCTAAGAGCACAGACAAAAATCACTTATCTTTTCCAGTGGGAGAAGACACTATTGATCCAACTGTGGAAGGAAATGTTAATCAGTGTGGTATGCTATACTCACCCTCCCCACCCCATTTTATTTAGATTGGCACTTTTCCTTAAACCATGGTGACTTTATATAATTTATCTGAATGCAAAATAAGAAACTATTCTTGAGGAAAAACATTCCACATCAATCTTTCCAAATTCACTTAGTGATGAAAATTGAGTGTAAATGTGTGTGTGTGTTTGAATATTTTATCGTGTGACTGGGGTGCTTTGTAATGGGAAAGTGGAGCAGAGGTTTTTCTTGACTCTTTTGGTGATGTCATGTTGATGAATGTATGATGTGGCGGAAAAAAAGGTTCATTGGCCCCGGCACCTGGCTCTGCCCACACGGCCCAAAGGAAGGCTTGAGCAGCTTCCTTTGGACCAGCTGGGTGGTGCTCAGAATGTCTCTTTGTCAGCTGATTGGCCGTCCAGCACTAAGTCCCTCCCACCTTTCCTTATAATGAAGTTCTACCTTTTAAACCCCGGCCAACGGGGACAGGTGGAGTGGATGTTTGCCTTTGGATTGTGGTCGGACCTGCTGGAGGTCTTAAGCTGCATTTGTAGATTTCCTTTTTCATAATCAATAAAACCATCATCAACTCAGAATGAAACACTGGCTGTCTGTGTGAGTGTAGTGGGAACAAATTTCACTCATAAGATGATTAACTTTATGATTAACTTTAGTGCGCTCAGATGACTCATTGTTAATTTGTACGAATTGGAATCGATCTGATAATATAGTAATAATAAATTCCTTTAATGCCCATTAACTTTTCCAGTCTCTGTAGTAAGATGTGATGGTCAATGGTATCAACAGCTGCACTAAGATCTAACAAGGCAAGGACAGAGACAAACTCCTCATGTGAGGCTTAAAGGTCATTTGTGACTTTGCCAAAACTGTCTCTTTGCTGTGAAGAGCTCTAAAACGTGACTGAAAGTTTCATTTACATTATTGTTCTGAAGCAGCTGATTAGCAGCAACTTTCTCAAGAAATTCTGGCGTTCCTGAGATGTCACAGTGACCTTGACCTTTGAACACCATATTTTAATCAGGTCATCCATGAGTCCAAGTAAATTGTGCCTGATGTAACGGAATTCCCTACGGGTATTACTGACATCGCATTCACAGGAACGTGAGGTCACCGTGATATTTATCTAATTAGTTCATCTTTGTGTCCAAGTGACTATTTGTGCAAAAAACTTGACCAAATTCTCATTAGTTTATCTTTAAGTCTAAGTGAATGTTTGAAAATTTGAAAAAATTCCTTCAAACTGAGCTTATGATGTTGTTCAAGTAAACATAAACATACTTTGTACTGCTGTTGTGTACTACACCACATAACTAATATTATTTACTATTAGTACATAACTACTTATCCTTGAGTCAAGTGATTGTTTGTGCCTATTGTGAAAGGATTCCCTTAAGGTGTTCTGAAGATATGCATGCTTTGTGAGGTCAGTGACTTTGACCTTTAACCACCAGAACATAGTCAGTTAATCCTTGAGTCCAGTGAATGTTTGTACCAAATTTGAAGAAAGTTGTTCTTGAGATGTCCTGTTCACAAGCGTGGGACGGACGAAAGTACGGACAAACCCAGAACATAATGCCTCCGGCCACTGGCTGTCGTTGGCATGGAGGCATAAAATAGTTTTATTAATAGTGGGATTTGACAGTGTATTTACAAAGAAAACATATTGAAGTAATCTGAATCTCAAAGCACACAAGGTTTTAACTGTTTCTGCTTTACCATATCTGGTAATTCCAAGTTCTAAATGTCAAAAAGAAAGTCTGCTCAGTCTATTTGGTTCACTCATTGATTTACAGGATATCTGCAGTCCACCTGTCATGTCATCTAGCTCGCTTTGAAGTCCACAGCAGCAAAAGTGTCTGATAAAGCCCCCCCCCCCCCCCCCCCCCCAAGCTGATCTGCATCAAGTCTCTTCTGTTGCACCGGTCCTCTTCTGATGTTATGTATATTTGATTTCATGCTGTGCTTACATTCATAGCTAACCACGTAGCTATCCAACTGTCCAGTTGTCCATGTTCAAAAGTTGTGATTTTTTTGATGATGGAACATGGATCCAATGCTGTGGTCTAAATAGATTCGCAGTTAGCAGACAATTACAATACAGTGTCTCTGGGCTGTGTAAAAAAAACAAACATAAAAGTTGGACATTAGATTACACACAACTGAACCGTGTCCTGGTGAGGACAGCTGCTGTCTGACGTTTTACCGAAGTTCTCACATGTATGATCCGGTAGGAATCCATCAGCTGCAGTGTCTTCTAACTTGACCTCAGGAAGCTGCACCTCAGACTTTTGGAAGAGTAACCGATTACACAGGCAGCAAACATGTATGAGGCCTTGTCTGATCTCATCTTGAAACATATCCGACGCCTCCTCCACAGAAATCCCGCTCTTCCTCTCAGACATCAGGGTCTCCAGGTACTTCCATCGGTCACCCAGGAGGCGTTTGGCTGCCTCCTCCAGGGTTTCCCAGGTTCGCTGCACATTCCTCCTGTTCCGACGAGTGGCCCCCTGCCCTGCTCCTCCGGAGGCTCTGGCTCGCTGGGTGTTTCTCTTGTTGTGTTGTGGTTGTTGTTGTTGAATGGTCATTGTCTCTTGTTTTCTCCTGGCACGGACCCGTCGCATCTTGTCTCTGTTGTCAGCGAGGCGGACCTCTCTCTGCTCCGGTGTTTCAGAGGCTCGGACCTGTTTCATGTATCTCCTGAGATGATCCAGACGGACCTCTCTCTGCTCCGGTGTTTCACTGGCTATGGCTTCTCGCATTTTCAGTTTCCTTTCTCTCCGGCGCTGATCCCAACTTTTCTTACGTGTTCGCATGATGCTTCTCTCCACTCGTTTGATGGATAATGAAGCAGGTAAAGAATGATGTCACTAGTCAGCCTGTCAATGCCTCTTCGTTCTTTTTCTTTTGATTTTTTACGGTGGTTGTAATAACTTCTTGGTATATTACCGCCACCTCCTGGACTGGAGTGTGGATCTGAATGATTTTTAATCTATACTTCACTCTTCTGGTGAGTCCTGTTTTAGCCAAATAATAATCTTAATAATATTACTATTATTAATAATAATAATAACACACACACATATATATAAATATATATATATATATAAATATATATGCTGTTTCCTGAAGACATGCCTGATAAGAATGCATAACATATTTGTTCTGAAGCACCTGGTTAGTGACAACTTTCTTAAGGATTTTAGAAAGAAAGGGAAGGTTAGATATTGGTGTGAAGTAGGCTAAACCTCCAGCTTCAGAGTGGGTTTAATTACAGCTGGCCTAAAGGATTGTGGTACATAGCCTGATGGTAATGATAGATTGATTGTATTCAGTAAAGTGGGATGAAATTATGAATGAATTTCTTTGAGGAGCTTTGATGGAATGAGGTCTAAAAGACAAGTTGCTAGTTTAGAAGACGACATCACTGTAAGTAAGTTTATCGAGGTTGATCTAAGAGAAGGATTTTCAGCTGCTTCTGAGATTTCTGTGCTTGAAAATACATCAGCATCAATTGAAGGCTGGAGATGGTGAATTTTGTTTTGAATCGTTACAATTGTATCATTAGAGAAACGTATAAAGTCATTATTGTTAAGAGTTGGAGGAATACTGAGTTAAATAAAGCCATGACTCTAACAGCATGGCTACAATTCTGAAGAGAATCATAGGGCTCTTTTTATCGTCCTCTTATTAATGCAGAGGCAGCTCTGGCATTGCAGAGGGCCTTCTTACATATGTTAAGACTATCTTTCCAGGCTAGGTGAATTTCATCAAGATTGTTGGAGCACCACTTCCTTTCAAGTTTTCATTTAGCTTTCTTTAAGTTATGCTTGTTGGAATTATACCAAAGAGCTAATTTCCTATGTTTTACAAGTTGAAATAATATAATTATTTCATTAAATGTAGCCAAAGCAGTATCGGATACACATCTAGAAAATGAGTTTTTAATTGCCATGTAGGCGAACAATGGGACATTATAGGTTACTAAATTATGGTCTGATATGAGGATTATGTGGAAGCACTATTTAATGTTCAATTTTGTCACCATATGATAAAACAAAGTCAATGGTGTGGTTAAAACAATGAGTGAGTTCATGTTCGGACTGAAACCAATGGAGTCTACTATGGAAATAAATGCAGCACTAAGCTATCATTATCAGTGTTTGCATGAATATTAAAATCATCTTCAGTAATTAATTCAACTGATTTAAGGACTGGGCTTGACAAAATCTCAAACAATTCTGTCCAAAAAAAGGGAAAAGATCCAAATGCGAAAACCTAAAATCTGCAACTAAAAAATATCAAAATTCGAAATTCAATCTAATATCAAAATATTTACGACAAAGAAAAATGAAAATTCTATTCAAAAGAATACCTGAACCGAATAAAATCATATTGAAATAAAAATCCTACACTGACTCTTACTTTGAAAACACAAACTTTTTTTTCAAAGCTCAAGATCAAAATGATATCAAGTTGATCAAATTAACCATTTAATCTACCTACTAATTCCACAAACATCTGTCCGACGTTGGAACGCATATCTTGTGAACTGTTCATCTAATCGACTTCACAGTCGGCATGTGTATTCTTAGTGGTAATGGGAAGTGCAGTGCCAAGTTTGGTGGGATTTGGACACAGGACATGTTCAAATTGAATTAATAAACGACCAGCGTTCCGCAGCGGTCACTGTGTGTGTAGTTATTCCCCATCACATGACATCATATGATGTGGAATAACAACTTTCTGACCATATACAATACCCAAAATTTAAAAACTTATAAAGTAGTGTTTATTAATAAAGGAATGTGACAATACATTTACAAAGAAAAGATTTGAGTACACAAGTTTTAAACCATTTCTACTTAGAGTGTTTTTTATATTTATAATTGCACATATACACCACAGCAAATTCCTTGTATGTGTAAACCTGCTTGGCATAAAACCCAATTCTGATTCTGTAAGTCATGTGCTAATTCTAAGTTGTAAATGTCAAGAAGAAAGTCTGGTCAGTGTATTTGGTTCATTCATGATTTACAGGGTATCTGCAGTCCACTGTTTCAAAGCAGGTCATCTGGTGCACTTTGAACTCCACAGCAGGACTGGGATCTGATGAAGGCCCCTGTGAGATGATCTGCATCAAGTCTCACCACCGTGACTTCTGACCCCTCCTCTTTTGATGTGATGAATATTTTCAGTTCATGCTTTGCTTTCATGGATAGCCAACAGCAAATCAATCCAACTGTCCAGCTCACGCGTGTTACAAGTTGTGTCTGTAGCACAACATCAGTTCAGGCTCCAGCCCCCTCCCCCACAGGCTCAGCCCCTGCGACCCTCTGACACAAAACAGATGGGAACATGGGTCCAGGCATTTTCAACCTTTTGGTTGAAAACTAGAACAGGGGCTGACTTTTTGAATTCTAGATGTTTACAGTTAGCAGACGACAACAATACAGTGTCTCGAGGCTGAGATAAAAAGTTTTACATTATACTACAGACAACTGAACCGTGTCCTGGTGAGGACAGCTGCTGTCTGACGTTTTACCGAAGTTCTCACATGTATGATCCGGTAGGAATCCATCAGCTGCAGTGTCTTCTAACTTGACCTCAGGAAGCTGCACCTCAGACTTTTGGAAGAGTAACCGATTACACAGGCAGCAAACATGTATGAGGCCTTGTCTGATCTCATCTTGAAACATATCCGACGCCTCCTCCACAGAAATCCCGCTCTTCCTCTCAGACATCAGGGTCTCCAGGTACTTCCATCGGTCACCCAGGAGGCGTTTGGCTGCCTCCTCCAGGGTTTCCCAGGTTCGCTGCACATTCCTCCTGTTCCGACGAGTGGCCCCCTGCCCTGCTCCTCCTCCGGAGGCTCTGGCTCGCTGGGTGTTTCTCTTGTTGTGTTGTGGTTGTTCCTGCTGTTCGGTGACCATCTTCTCTCTTTTTTTCCTGGCAAGAACCCGTCGCATCTTGTCTCTGTTGTATGCGCGGCGGACCTCTCTCTGCTCCGGTGTTTCAGAGTCTCGGACCTGTTTCCTGTATCTCCTGAGATGATCCAGACGGACCTCTCTCTGCTCCGATGTTTCATTGGCTATGACTTCTCGCATTCTTAGTTTCCTTTCTCTCCGGCGCTGATCCCAACTTTTCTTACGGGTTCGCATGATGCTTCTCTCCACTCGTTTGATGGATAATGATTCAGAATGTCTTCTTCTGCTTCTGCCTCTGCTTCGTCTTCTTTTCCTTGTTTTGATTTTTTTTATGGTGGTTGGTAACCAACTTCTCGGTGCATTACCGACACCTTCTGGACTGGAGTGGGGATCCGAACGATACCTCACGTATCTCCACTCCTCTGATGAACCCCGTAAAAATCATAAAAAGAAAAACATTGCTTGATATCCTTCGTGTCAAGAGTTGAAGTTATGTTTAGTTTGGCTGAATTTTAAAAGTTTGACTTTAGTTTAGTTTATTGTGAACGTTTTTAAAAGATGAAATAAATATATTGGAAGAAAAAAAAAAATCACAGAATAGATCAGCAACCCAAGACTAGCAGAAAACAAAATACATAACAAAATAAATATTAGATTTTTACTTTGTTTGTTTTTGTATGTTACCAGGAAGTAGATGTTTCTTGCCTTGTACATTATTTGTGTCATCATCAGATATATGAGTTTCAATGCATATAAAACAGATTATTAGTGTGTACGATCCTAATGGCTCTTTTTTTTGGTAGGGTGATCTCCGCAATGGAATGAATACATTAATTATATAACCAATTCTCGGGACTCAAAATGGCTTTAGTGTACTTTTAACTCATGAGTCATGTAATGATGTAATAATAACTACCATGTACTTGGTAATAATTTAGTAATAACTGCTGAGTAGTTATGTAATATCGTAATAATAACTACTTTTTTCTAAAAAATAATGTAGTAATAACTATGGGGACTGCGTTTGCACTCCTGCTCATTATGTTCAATTGCAATAAATGCCAGTCAGCTGACACTGGGCCAACTTTATAGGTTTTACTTCAGTGCATGTTTGGATTAATACAATTATAACCATCAGGAAAAAAATTCCCCACCTCCTCCCCATGAATTGAACAGATACATTGTCTAGTACAGAAACTATAGAACCACCTGTAGCACCAGATTTACATTATACCACTTTTCTTCTATATATCTATCTGATATAGATCTTTCTGAACCGACTTCACTTGTCTTTTCCTCTTAACCATTAACTTGTCTATTAGACCCTATCCCAACTAGACTTTTTAAGGAAGTTTTTTCTATAATTGATGGTTCCATATTTAATCAGATGAATATGTCTTTGTTAACAGGCTACGTACCACAAGCTTTTAAGGTAGCGGTAATTATACCTCTGCTTAAAAAGCCCACTCTTGATACAGATGTTTTAGCTAATTAAAGACCAATATTAAACCTGCCTACATAAACGCAAATGTGCAAAAAATAGAAATAGAATGGATGGTGGAGACGTGAATTAGGATTATGGATTTCTGGATTAAATACATCTAGTCTGGTCAGTGTACAGTGGAAGAAGCTTGGAATTCTTCGGAGATGTCTGAAAAACATATAAACTAGATGAGATGGTTTAATTTGAAAGTGTCTGGTATGGTTTAAATCCTAAGGGATACGCGACTGTTGTGTTGTGAATGATGGCGTATTATTCCCATTCTAACCAGCCGAGGGCAGTATGCGACAACATTCAGAGGCTATGATGAAGAAGAAGAAGAAATGCGGAAGTGATCGCGCTTTGTAAACAAACCAGTCAACCCAGCAGGTCCCGTGTCTGATGTATTGAACGGTAATGTTCGTAGAAGTAACACAGGATTGAGTTAACAATAGTGATATGCAGCATGTGCCTTTTAGGTTTATTACGTTGAAACGATAACCTTGAGTCTGATTTGCACGACAAAAGCCTGGCTTATTCTCCTCTGGTGTGTGAGCCTGACTTACTCTGATTATATCATTAATAATTCTGATAAAGCCTGACTCTGATCGGTAGTATTCACTATACTAAATAGAATATGTTTTAACATTAAATACCACAAAAAGTATAATTAATATTAAGGATAAAAACCTGACTTTAGCCTTACTTACTGTTTTCATGTTTGTAATAAATTTGATAAAAGCCTGACTTATTTATTCTCTTAAGGTTTGTAATACCTGTGATAAAAGCCTGAATTACTCTCAATTAAATTTAAATTGTATAGTGCCAAATCATAATGTACATTATCTCAAGGCATTTTACATAGAAGGTCAAAGTTGGTTAAAACGTTGATGAAAGTCTGACTTATACTCCTCTGCTTTGTAATTATATTGTATGAACCTGTTAAATATGCATTGTCTTCATGTCAATCAAACGTCAGTAGGCTCTCTAGTTGTTTTTTGTTAAGTGAACTAATGTTTAATCTTGTGTGTGATCTAATTTCCAGCATTGTGTGTTTTCTTTGTTAGTGTGCGGGCTGTCTGTGGCCACCATGCCTTATTTGGGCAGTGAGGACACGGTGAGGGAGCTGAGGAGAGCTCTTTCCAACCCCAACGTTCAGTCTGACCAGCTGCGATACAGGAACACCATCCTCAAAGTCATCAGGTAGCTGACGAACATATGTGTATAAATCTGTATAAGTTTTAAATTATGGTCAAATCTTCATCTGAATTACAGTAATAAAATATCTCAATCATTTTTAAAATAACAACACACAAATAATTGTATCATTCTTGTCCACACTAAACACACTATTCAAAACTTCACAGTGTAGGTTGTATAATGCATGTGAACCCCTCGGCTAATGACATCAACAAAAGATCTCAAGGCACTTTACATAGTAAGGTTGAGGTTTGAGAAAAATGGGGTCGAGAGGAGAGGTTGGTTGAAAAGAGGGGAGAGAAGAGAGAGACAAGGGGGGTGAGTTGACATGCATAAAGCTGGAAAGAGTTACACATTCATCTCAAAGAGGGATATATTCATGTCCACATGGAGAAAAACAGATTAACTGCCCAGAGTATCAGCTAAAGGCTAAAACACTGTTAATGTTTACTTAGTGTGTTCGTAAAAATATTGTAACTGTTCATCACTGTAATTTCAAAGGTGCATATGCTCTTCCTCGCCACTGTATCTGCATGTTGAGCTCTATCTGTTTGGTGCCCCTAGGCCAACAACTTGTTGTTCGGCCCCTAATGACTGTCCCTCCCCTGTTATTTTTTAGCACCCACGCTCGTGACAGCCAGTGGCTGGGGGTATTATGTTTTTGGGGTGTCTGTCTGTGCGTCAGTCTTTCCCTTCTTGTGAAAACAATATCTCAAGAACTTTGCAAAGAAATTTCTCCAAATTTGGAACTGATTAGAATTTTTTTATTGAAGGTCAAAGGTCAAGGTCACAGTGACATCATGGTACTGAGAAAGTGATATAACAGGACAACACACATTGACAATTTCCGATACATCTGACACAAACATTCTGATGAAGTCAATGTTCAAAGTCACTGCTGACCTCACAAAATCCTTTTTTGCCTTGTGAACATTCTCAAGAGAATCTTTTTGCACACCGTTTTCAGACAATGTCCATAGAATTCAAACCGGAGTTTGCCTTTCACACATGAATAATGCAGCAGGAGATTCTCTGCTCAGAAGTGTTCAGGTGAGAGGTGGTGCAGCAGGCAGAGGCAGAACATAACATATTCATTCCACTGCAGAGATCACGTGTTTTTGTTTACAGCAAATGGACACCGGCAATGGCGTGTTCATGTAAAAGCTCTCTTGACATCTTCGTCAGTATCTTCATCTTGCATGGCTCCGCTTTTTATCCGATATTTTGTCTGTGTAAGAAACATCATTAACACACCACTTGCTCCTGAGGAGAATCTCCTGCTGTTTTCTCACAAGAGCTTATTGGGTCATTTCAACGATTACCTGTCAGAATTTGAGTTGTCAAAAGGTCTAAGGGCACAGTGAAAATGATACTGTATGAGACATGATATCTCAAGTCTGCCTTTAGGGGAGGGCAGTCCTTCTAGTTTATCCTTTGTTCAATGGCCATTTTATTAGGTAAACTGAACATACATTCCACTCTTATGATGTCTACAGATTTTCAAGCGTTTTATTTCCTTCAAATTCTGCAGACATTTTACATTTTTTAAATGAACCTTACATATATATGCAGAGGCCAGTCATCTTCTCTTTCAGAAGATTGTCCCCCAAATATAAAAAGAGTACCTTGGATTTGGTAACTTCATATCTGGAGATATCTTGACATCCACACCATAATTACCAGTGGTAATTAATAGTGGAGTCTGGTTGTCTTTTTCCTGGTGCTTACACTGTTTAATTCAAGGCCTGTGGGCTTCTTCATATTTATGAAGTGGAAGACTAACAAAGCACATTGTCTTTTTTCTGTCTTGTACATGTTTTTTGAAATCTTTTCTATCACATGTGTGTCACATTTTCTTTATTCTCTGGTGCACACACACACACACACACACACACACACACACGCTACTCATTTTATTCCCACCTCCTTTTCTCTGTCTCAGGGCAATGTCGCAAGGTGTGGATGTATCCGGCCTGTTCAGCGAAATGGTCAAAGCATGTGCCACAGTAGACATAGTCCAGAAGAAACTGGTCTATGTCTTCCTGTGTTCCTATGCCACTTTAAACCCAGAGCTGTCTCTGCTGGTCATCAACACACTGAGGAAAGACTGTCAGGATCCCAACCCCATGGTCCGCAGCCTGGCCCTGAGGAACATGACCAATCTCAGGTGAGGTGTTAAACACATCAACATTAGTACATCTCATTACATCAGCCTGTTGGCCTTCTGATTGTGTGTCTGTGCCTTCCAGGTTACCCAGTCTGGTGGAGTACGTGGAGCAGCCACTGACAGCAGGACTGAGGGACAGAGCAGCTTGTGTGCGGCGGGTGGCTGTACTTGGCTGGGCCAAGCTACACAATCTCCAAACCAACTCTGAGATAGGTAGGGTGGATGACAGCTTTACTGTCTCTGTCTGTCACCGTCATTCAGCCACCGATTTGGGGCTCCAGCAGGTTTTAGTATTGAGAGACATTTTGTGAAACAGACACAGTTCAACCTGTTGCCTTTATCAGGGTTATTAGACGACACTTACATGAACAAATCTTTTTAAAGACAGCTTTTAAAGCAACATCATTGTGAGATGCCTGTATGTGGGGGGGTTAGAATACAAACCAGAATGACTGAGTGCTGATGAGGAAATGAATATGAAGTATGGTTTCTGCGCTTTTATCTGCACAGGTTGTAAAAGTAATGAGTGAAAATGTTCAATGTGCCCAGAGTGAGCTTTGAGTGTCTACTGATCTGGTCAGAACACTACATTTTAATATGGTGGTGGATAGTTTTGCACACAAAGAGATGAGAATGACCTGAAACCTCTGCAATGAGATCTAATGCCAATAAGAGGATTTCTTCAGGACACAGCAGCTGGGTTTGGGCGAAGACTATAGGTGTAGTTTAAAGTCAAACTACTATAAAATGACACTATATTCTACAGAATTAATCCTGTGGTCCTTTTTCATGAAAATTTTACTTAATTTCCCTCTAATTCTCTGTTGCTCTGTATCTAATCATCCAACTTGTATGGGTAAAAACTGAGAAGTGTTCTCTCTTAGGTCTGGTGCACACTAAAGGTTAATCAGGCTGATCAAACACTCTGAGTGCTGGACACATCAGTTCTCTCTCTTTCTCTCTCGGCCCTCAGCCAGCTGGGTTTTTGGTTAGTTTGGTTTGTTTAGTGTGTTTTCATTTAGTATATATTGATAGTTATATAAATATAAATAAATGTTACTATTTTTAAGAGAGTGGATACAGGTGCAGCTCTTTTATTCCTCACACACCTCTGCTGCTCTGACTTCCTTGAGTGGAGAGTTAAAACTTAAGTTGGAAAAGTAAAGAAATCTCGGGGTGTGTGAATAGAAATAAACTGCATTGTGGGTAATGTAGAAGGCAGATTTTGATAAGAGGAACACATTCGTGTGGAACAAAAAAATATATACAGTATATGTGCTGCATCTTTTTTGTGTTATCCTTTTCCTCCCTCTGATCTTCTGAAATATCTCCTCCTCATTCATGCAGCACCATAATGTCCATATGTTAGTTGGACAAATCAGTCTGATGAGGGGATGGATGATTGTTCTGGAACTTCAGGATACAGTGAAAAACAGTTTCGAATATTTTAAACATTGTGGATATAGCAAATTGTATTATCTTTAAAATGACTTGAATGATTGAAACAAACAGACTATTGATTACCATATGCATCTGTTATTAAACAATGCAAAAGAAAAAGGAAGGGGCTGATGATAGCAATTGTGTTTTCTAATCCTGTCCAGATTATGTGATGAATGAAGTCATCTTCAACCCACCTCTACCTTCAATTACTGTTGATGTGTCCATGCCTGATTATGTTTGTCACACTCTTTTGCATATGTAGAAACAAACCTCTTATTATTGGTTCTTCCAGATGCTGCGGTGGTGAACGAGCTGTACAGTCTGCTGAGGGACCCAGACCCGGTGGTGATGGTGAATTGCCTCCGAGCCCTGGAGGAGATCCTGAAGGAGGAGGGGGGAGTCGCTATCAACAAACCTATCACACATCACCTCCTTAACAGGTTGGCCAATAATCAGAATGTCACAGAAACCTGTTGTCATTACAATAACTATCAAAATTTAAAAAAAGAAGGTAGTTGACCATGCATGGAACAGAACGACCAAGTGGCTAGAATAGTGTACAGAAACATGAGTAAACTGGGAGTCAAAATGCAAGACCCCTCCAAATATGGTTGAGAATGACCAAACTATGATCTTGTGGGACTTCCAGATCCAGACGAATAGGTAGGTGATGGCTAACCAACTGGACACTGTTGTGGTCGACAAACAGCAGAAGAGGGCAGTTGTGGTAAATGTAATGATCCCAAGCGATAAACTGCTTAAAACAATCAAGGGGAAATTTAAGTGTGACAACCTGCTGTGGTGCAAATGAAAGTGACAACATGTGCAATGGAGAGGTAAAAGCAAGAGAGCTCCCATGGGAATGGGTTTGCATGCGGTTGACACAGACAATTAATCTCTAATTATCCTTTCTGACTGACTCCTCTCTAGTTTTGTGTTCTGCTAGTGTCCTTATTGCTAGTGTCACTATGGTAGCATGAGGCGGTACCTGCAGCCCAATCAGGTTGCACAGGTAGTCCAGCTCCTCCAGAATGGCACATCCATACGTGCGGTCGCAAGAAGGTTTGAAGTTACACAAGGAGAGCTGGACAGGGCCTTAGAAGGGCATCAACCCAGCAGCAGGACCTGTATCTGCTCCTTTGTGCTATGAGGAACAGGAAGAGCACTGCCAAAATGACCTCCAGCAGGCTACTGGTGTGCATGTTTCTGACCAATCTGTCAGAAACAGACTCCATGAGGGTGACATGAGGGCCCGAGTGGGACCTGTGCTCACAGCCCAGCACCGTGCAGCTCGTTTGGCATTTGCCAGAGTGTTTATAAAACACTCAAAGTGCTAGTCACCCATTCATACAGCACTGGCCCAGCTGTCAGAGGCAAGGGGGGGGGGGGGGGGGGGGGTCCAGTGTCTTGCTCATAGACACCTCGACATGCACATTGGAGGAGCAGGGGGTTTGATCTGGCCCTTAACCATAGCCCTGAACCTGGTCCTTACAAGTTAGAGACAGGTTAGAGAAAGAGGAGGGAGACTATTATATTCTGGTTATATGCTGGACTATTTCTTTGCTGGGAGCTGTCACTCCCGTAGCTCACCCAGACTTATACTTACTTCATAATCTTCCCATTGACAAAGTGATCAGACTGTGTGTGTGTGCGTCTCTTCTCCCAGGCTGAAGGAGTGTGACATTTGGGGTCAGTGCGAGGTGCTAAGAGTCCTCCAGCGCTACCGGCCTCAGTCAGACGACGAGCTCTTTGACATCCTGTCCCTGCTAGACGTATCCCTGGTCAGCCCCTACCCTCCAGTCATGGCTGCCACCCTGAGCCTCTTCCTGAGCCTCTGCTCAGCCCTACCGGCTGTCAGTCAGGCGGCCCTGGAGCGAGTACGAGGACCCCTGCTGGCCACCTGTGGGAGCGTTTCCAGAGAGATGAGGTTCACTGCCATCTGCCACATACAGGTGAGGGTGAATGATTCAAGTTTGGAGGAAGAGTGTTCAACAGGATTCACACATGGTATTAAAGCAGCATTCAATACAGTACAATTCTACTGACACATTTTATACATAATGGAAAACATGGTATGAACCAAAAAGAAGAGAAATTACATGAACAAAAACAAATGAATAGGTAAATAAAATATCAAAATAATGTATTATGTAAATAAATGACAATGAATGTACTGCTCTGTCTCTGTCTCTCACACAAATAATTAATATTGGAGGAACATAATAATTCACCCAATGTTCGGCCGGATATATATAATATATACACATATATACTGTATGTATGCAGCTATATACAGCTGCCTTAATGCTATTTATTGTGTATTGATCATCAATAAATCTGCCAGATATTATCTTGATTAATCAACCATCAAAAGTTGGTTTGATGGAAGTTGAATAGTTTTGTATAATGTCAGAAAGACGCTAAATTTACTGTTACACAAAACAAAGAAAAGCTGCAAATCATCACAATTGCAATGTAGAACCTTGATATTTAAAACATGACATCACCGATCAACAATCCACTCAGATATATGTATACCTTAAGTTTACATATACCCATATACTTATGGAAATGAATGACTGTAAATAAAGATAGATGAGTCTCCACTCTCTCCCACTATAAAAAAACGATAGATATATATAGAGAGAGATGGATGTCTGCTCTCCAATGAAGATGGGACATGGGCCAGATAGATAGAAGATAAATAGTTTTTCTAAAGATGTTATTTTAGGTAGTTCTTATCCCACTGATGTGTGTTCAAGTGCTCCTTATTCTGTAAATTGGGGTTTAATTAGCTATTTAAGGCATCATGTTTGACAGCTGAGACCGACTCACTATTGGTCAAGTATGTATTTCAGAGGGACCTCTCCACTGGACAATAACTCACTGTGCACTGCAGACTACCCAGGATATTTTGGCTTTGTTTTGTTATAGTGGGAGGAAGTGAAGATGCATCATCCACCATGCATAACATGGTTTGAGAAAGCATTATCTTTTGTGTGTGTGTGTTTGGTGCGTGTGGATGTTGAGATATAAACAGTATTATTCACTAGTTAATTACTTTGTTAGTGGAAAACTCTTGTCAGATGGGTGTGGATACATTTTGAGAATTGTGATTTTGTCCTCTTCTAGCTGCTGTTGCGTTCTCTCCCTGGCCTGATGGGGGCACACTACAAACGTTTCTTTTGTGGCTATGCTGAGCCTGCCTACATCAAGCAAAGGAAGATGCAGGTAATGACTGTTTGGTTTCTTCAATAGATCTTCACTGTGACCTCTCTCATTTTTTATTCTACATTCTGTTCTACTTTTTCTTATCACAGTACAGTTATGCTGGTGTTTGCAGGTTTTGTGTATACTATAACCATAGTTATATTGTATACAACTAAAACTCAACTAAAAAAAGTTTAGATAAACAATGCCATAAACTTCTCTCTCTACCAGACATAACTGACTACTCCCATGTAAAATGCAGCAGAATGTGTGATTCCGTTGGTGTTTTCACACAGGTCGTTTCATTTCTTTTGGACCAAGGGGGAAAGAAGATATTGCTTTCATGTTCACATCAACACATTTTGACAAAACAAGACGAGTGAATGTGAATTTAAATATACAGAGATGTGGATGAAAGAGGGGGGACTTGCTGTAGATGTCCCCTTCACAGAAAAACATAAAAAGAGGACACAAGTCCACCACCTTTGTTAATTTCTTTAGTTAGTTAGCTGACTTAAATGTTTTTACTTGCACCGAGATGCTGTGATGACAGGACCAAGAGCAGAGACTCACATGCAGGAATCAGGCAAACCTCAAATCAAAGGTCTCCAAGCAGAGGGCAGTCAGCAATGCAAAGCTTGAAGGGCATCCACAGGCAAAATTCACAAAAATAAGCACAAGCACAAAGTAAAAAAAAACAGAACAAGGCAGCAAAACAGGGCATAGACAGTCCAGAAACAAAAACAGGAGGAACTAATGGTTGAAAGGCAACGTGAAGCACAGAGAGAGTCTGGAAGGGAAGTGGTGTGTGAGCAGGTCAGTGTATGCGGCCCAAAGGTATATGCATCACTTGTACAGTGACATGGTTAGAAATTCTAGAAATTGTATAAATATACGTGTTATCACACCCCTGGATAGTTTAGTCAAGTGGTGAAGAGCTTAAGATGTTTTCGAACATGTAAAGAACTGGATCCATATCAAAGGCTCTGGATGTCTGAGCCACTGCTGCCCTGAGTTTGACCTCCCACTTTATGAACTAAATCACTGCAGTGTCCCCAGTTATCACACAGTAATTATCTATTGTTAACATGAGCAGTCCAATAGAAAAGCTTGTGCTGTTGTGTTTGCAGGTGCTGGTGGAGCTGGTGAATGACGAGAATATAGTGATGTTACTGGATGAGCTGAGAGGATACTGCACTGATGTCAACACAGACACTGCCCAGGCTGCTATTTCAGCCATAGGTCAACACACTCACGCATACAAACCCATCCACGCACATCTCTATTATCATGACAATGCTTTTTTCTTCACTACATCTGAATTAAAAGAAACCCACTTCCATATCCTCACTGTAACTCATTTTATACCTTTTAAATATACATATAAATAAATATACATAAAACATATATAAATTTAAGTTTTACAGCCTTCAATTGTTATAATTTTAGACTTTATTCCCCCATGTTTAAGCTCAGTCCGTTTATGAGGCAGAGTGTATGTTTCTATGGCAATATGACCTGGCCCTGTTCACTGGTTCTCTTCATTCCTTTCATTTCAAACACCTCTTCCCTATAATGCAAAGGTCCACGTTGTCCTCATCACACTTGTTTAATAGTAACCAGAGGACAATAAGGAAAACGTTTGGCACCCCCAGTTTAGACACAAAGTCTGGTATGAATATATTTTATATGTTCAGCATTCAGAGCGCTGAGAGTGTGCAGTGTTAGTGTGCTGTGTTCTCTCTCTAATGTGGCATCGCTGTATAAAGTCAGCCTCACTTATGGCCTGTGTTATCTTGTGTGGACTGGGTGCAGGTCGTATTGGACGGAGCTACAGTGACAGATGTCTGGAGATCCTTATTGAGCTGCTTGGGCTCAAACAAGAGCACATCACCTCTGGTAAAACTTGTTTCACCCTGCCCCATGTGCACATTGCACACAAACTATAGTCTATTAGTATATCACATTTTTTTTGTCTTACAGACAGAAAAGACTATTCTATTATTCACAGTTGTCAGCTCTTGTTTTTTCTCACCCACACTCGTCAGCTGTGGTGCAGACAATGCGCGACCTGGTCTGGGTTTGTCCACAGTGTAGCGACACCGTGTGTTTGGCTGTCGAGGGCTGTGAGGAGACGCTGCAGGATAGCCAGGTCAGTTACACCCTGCAAACATTTACACAATTGACACACCAACACACACACACACACACAAAGATGTAATTATCTTGCGCAAAATATCACCTGTCGGGACTTAAGGGGCTCTGTGTTTTCATGCTGGCTTTTTAAAGCTTTCTGATGCATTAGCTCCACACTGACACTCAACTCCCAACAAATATACAAATCGTGATGGATGCTATGTTAAATTAAAAGACACAATAACAGCAGCAAAAGAGAAAAATTGCAATTGAACAAAAGTAATTAGGCAAAGCATTTTACACAAACATATACAAAAGTTTTAGCATTAATAGACATGCACTGAACTCCTGAGATCCTCCACAGTTTTTCCAGGAAGAGGTGTATGTTTGAACGCAAATGTCCTGTGGACGTATGCAAAAAAAAAATGTTGCAGTTGGTTTCAATGTATGACCTTTGAGGTGGACTTTCATAAACAAGCCTCAGAGAGAAACCAGACTAAGGTGTGGGAGCCTGCACGAAGACACACTGACAACTGGTTTACATATGTTTCCTTTGGAGATAAGCAGACGATACATTCAGTACTTTAGAGAGTAAATAAGTGATAAAAAGGGTGTGACGTTTGGAACTATACAGGAGCTTTGCCTTTGTGCAAACCTGTTCAAATGAAGTATATCCCAGCCTTTACCCTCTTATGCTCTATCTTGTTTTTTAACAGACTACACTTAAATGCACAACTTATCTTAGACGCGACTGGTTACTCCTCATGAATAATTTGACAGGAAATGAACGATAGGCAGGTCAATGTGTTTCTGCCCTTATTGTGAAGTTGGGGTATCCTTAAGGCCTAATATGTTTCTTATATTTGATATATAATATTTACTATGTCATTATTATTATTAGATAATATGGAACCAACATTGTTTAGATCCATATTTTCTTACCAGCAGTCGTCTTTTAATGCTGATGAAACAACCTTCCACCCATCCACAAGATCCAAATTTTTATTTGAAAGTTTGGATCTCTTAATATCAGACCTCTAAACATGCCTGATTTATTTATAATCATGATCCTTGAATTATTCTCTGAGAAATCGCAGAATATAAAGTTAAATAAAATGAAAAATAATTCAGCATCCATCCCCTGACCCGGATCTGCGCCAAAGTTCAATGGGTTCTTCCCTGTCCCAGACCTTCCCCCAAAACCATTGTCAGACATGAAGGATGTCCGCACAATTGGTACAGGACTTTTCAACCCACAGAAATTTGCACACATCACCAAACGCACAACAAGTGATCAAACAATCTACACAGAACCTTTTAACCTGAGATCAACCAGAGTCACTCACAACACCTCAGTAGGTGTTCAGGGCCTCTGCTCATTCTCCTTATCCTCCATTAGGGCAGGCAGGCCTTGCTGTGGTTGCTTGGTGTCTACGGGGAGCGAATCTCCAGCGCCCCCTACACATTGGAGGTGTTCATCGACGGAGTGAGGAGTGAGGCCTCTTTGGGAGTCAAGATGGAATTGCTGGTGGCCACCATGAGGATGTTTTTGTGTCGGCCTGCTGAGACACAAGACATGCTTGGAAGACTGCTGCACTACTGCATAGGTGTGTGTGTGTGTGTGTGTGTGTGTGTGTGTGTGTGTGTGTGTGTGTGTGTGTGTGTGTGTGTGTGTGTGTGTGTGTGTGTGTGTGTGTGTGTGTGTGTGTGTGTGTGTGTGTGATAATGTAAAAGGATGGGGAAGTGAGAAATGTCACTGTTAACACTCTTGTGTTTTGCAGAGGAGGAGACAGACATGTGTGTACGTGACCAGGCACTCCTCTATTACCGTCTGCTGCATTGTGGGATAGAAGAAACAAGAAAGGTCCTCCAGGGTCGGAGGTCAGACCCTTCCCTTGGCGTTCTGATTGGCCGCCCTGCAGAGCCCATCAGCCAGTGGGCCTGCAACTTTAACACCCTGGAGCCTCTCAGGCAGGGTGCCGTAGAGACAGACTTAGCCAACAAAGGAAGCCCTGAACATGTGACCTTTGACCTCAAGGCCAACACTAACCTCTCAGACACACTGAACTGCAGCCATGGTGAGGAGGTTCATGCAGGTGAGTGAGGACATTCACAGTGCCAGCTCTTAAGGGCTTTACTCAAGTATTTTTTTAAATAAAGAAAAGGTGTTTTATAGTATTTTTGCAAATGTCTCTCAAACGTCATCATATTAACACAAGACTATCGGCACAAACCGTCACTTAGCACAGGCTTGTAAACAGAATGACTGACCGATGTTGATTCCCCCCCCCCCCCCGCTGCTGCTATGTGCTTATGGAAAGCTACAGTCCTCTCCCAATATTAAAATCAATTTTATACGTATAGTGCCAAATCACAACATACATTATCTTAAGGCCTTTTACATAGTAAGGTCGAGACCTTGCAATATTATAGAGACGTACAACAGCTCTCACAACGAGCAGCACTTTGGCAACTGTGGAGAGAAAAAACGTCCTCATTAACTGGAAGAAACCACTAGACTCTAGTGTGGGCAGCCATCAGCCTGGACCGGTTTGGGTGAGTGGAGGAAGAAAGGAGAGATTGGTGAAAAAGAGGGGGGAGAGAGAGAGACAAGAAACAATTGTGTAACCGTCATATTTCAGCTATGTCAGACTTATATATTTAAGGATGTTATCAGAGAGAGAGTGAGAGAACAGACTATGAAAGAAAAAAACCACAAAATTAGAGACATGTTAAATAAATGGGCAGAGGGCAGAGAGATAGAGAGTGAGTGAGAGAAGTGCTCAGTGCTGAATGATCTATTGGGACAATACGGTGTAATGAGCTCTTTTATATATGATGGGGCATGATTGTTAAGGCCTTTATATGTGTGAATTTAGTCACCCCTTCTTTCCGAGAGGCTTATGGATTACACAAGGACTGATATATAACATCAAATCAGATTCTAATTTACAGTCAGTGGGAGTGTTGGCTCCTTCGTCACCTCCACATGGGATATTTAGTCTTGGTGGCGTTACTGCATTATAGAATAGCAATTGAAGTTATTTTTCTGTCTTGCATTACATTTCCTTGCTAACTGTTACTTGAGACTGTAAACTGGAATAATTTCCCCACAATGTACAACCAACACAACGTTAATGTAAATCAGTAGTGGTATAGTTATGACATCATCTATAGTTCATTATACTCTTTGAAGTCAACAATCTCTCTGTGGTTGTGTCATCACCTGCTTCATTCAGAATCTAAGAAGGATTGATTTTGTTTACAAGTAAACCACAACAGTAAATGTCTTATAAATCATTTGTTTATGTTGCTGTCGGTTGTTTAATTAAATAGCTGTGTGATTATTTAGGCATGGTGATTCGGCTGTGAGGTATTGTAAGCCTGTTCGATATTTAATCAGTAGAGCTAAGTCTGACCAGCAGCGATTTAGTTTCTGGAAATCACGTTTCCACTGTGGAAATCATACTTTCACATTTAATTAAATTTAGCTTCAGCTTAATTGTTGATACCAGTAATCCAATTTCTTCTAATAAGAACAACATTTAAAGATACGTAAAGTAACATTTTCAGGCATCACACCCTATTTGGGTTGTGATGTCAAACTGTCAAAATTTTATGTTGACACCGTAGGACAGGTGTTAATTCATCTATATGTTTTTCCTCCTCTTTCCCTCTAACTATGTTATCAACATGTAGTTGAATTTAGATTGTGCTGATTTCCTGGCATGGGAGCTGGTCATGATGCCTTCAAAATCTCTCAAGGATCTCAAATTACGTAAAAGATGAAAATACATTTTCCACCACTGGGAGACAGTGGCCCTCTATACTGTGTATATTTGTATGTATGTCACAAGTATCCTGTAATTTAGCTGTAGCTATTATCAAACTTTGAAGCACATGCTGAAAAACTAAAACATACAGTCTCCTCTGGTCCTTCCAGTGTTTGAGTCCCTCAGATTTCACAGTTTAAATCAAGGTGCTAGTTAACGGCCTCACAGAAAAACACCATGATTAATCCACCTACAGGAGACTGTTGAAATTCCACAGATTCAATGGTGCGTTGGTATTTCTGGTATTTCTTTTTTTTTTTTTTTGGCCTGCACTATCTAAGGCAACATCCTTCCTTACTGAATAATGGTGGTTGATAAGTATGTTAACAGCATGAAGAGAAGTGTAGATGAAGAGCCATGAAAGCTCTGTGCTCAAGCCAAAATTGATGAGGCGTTACTCTAATCGTCTTTTCAATGATTATGTCCTGTGTGGATATGCACTACAGACATTCAGCAAAATGCCCTCACAAGTTCTTTTCACACCTAATGCTGTTACAAATGTAATTTAAATTGTTAAATTTAAATTTCTAACATTAATTCTACACAATTTAACCAATAATGTTGAAGTACAAACCCGCTTTTGCTCAGAGCCTTTGCTTCTACACTCCAAGCTGAACTCAAGTGCATCCTGTTTGCTTTGATTCTCTCTCGATAAGAAAAGTGATACTGTCACATCTGTGGATTCAGTGTAAAGATGGAGCCAGCAGTTATCTGTGGCCTCAGTAATACAAATTTAACTTAGACATGAATGCTCATATCAAATATCACGGCTTTCCATCTAATTATTATTAAGATATTTCACTGGATAAATTCAATCTTTTATCTAGTGGTGACACTAGAGAAGTCAGGTGAAGTCTTTTGGCTTTAATCTCAGATTACCATTATTATCTGTTCCGGTTTTTATCAATATGTCAAATAACTGGAATATAAATATACATTTTTTGAATATAATAAAATTCCTATAAAATGAGGTTACGTGCAGCTGTGGAGACTTTCTGAAGCCACTCCAGTGGAACAACTGAGGATGGTCTCTGAGAGTCACAAATATCTTTAGACCACTTTAAATAGGTCCAATTAGATGCAGCTTGTGTACTACACTCTATTTTGGTCAAAGTCTGAGAGAGTTTTGGTTTTACAAGATTACTATCCATTTCTGGGAATGCAGTGCCATTTCTAATCACAAGTCTCTTCCCCTGGCAATCATCCCAACTACCACTTTAACCCTCATCCTCAATCTCTGTCCTTTTTTCCACCATTTGGCTCCCTGTTGTTTACACTTATCCTCCCGCTTTTCTTTCCACTTCTTCCCCCCAATCTTCTCCCCTTCCTTCCTCTTTGTCCTCTCGTGTCCTCTCCAGGCTCAGACAGTGCCATTGAGCGTGTGGATTCCTCTGCTGATGTCCTGTCTTCCAGCCTTGCCATCCCACTCAGTTTGTCCCTCTCCCCGATTCTCAGCCCAGAGGAGTTTGAGGGGCTGTGGCTGCAGCAGCAGGTTTTTCATGCTGAGCAAGGTAATCAAATGGAAAGAGGTTAATGTGTAAGTAATACCCATACATCTTAGAGATTCTTCTTCATGAACCCATCGACTCTCCTGGTTGGAATATATGTATATATGATGCTTTATTATAGGTTGAATCTATCGAAAGGTCTGTAGAAGTAGAGCCATTCAGCAGCTACAGTATTATAGTAAAACACTGCTCAAAACACATCAATTCATCTGCTTACTAATTCCACAAACTTTTGTCTTATCTTATGAACCATTCATTTAATAGACTTCACAATTTGGATGTTAAATTGCCTGACAAAGTGCAGTGTTGCATTCAGTGCAATTTGGAAATGCAATGGGTTTAATATCAGGCGACTGGCGCTATGAAGCAGTCAGTGGGGTGGGGCGGGGCAGTGGTCCTTTACTCTATGGACTGAGTTGAAACTTCTTCTTAGTCCTCAGATAAACTACAGCAGTGGTCGCAACTAGGTCAGACCTCTGGTCAAAATCGCCTCCATGTCATTTTGATAATTTGATTATTTTTATATAACATTTCTGACTGATCTAGACATGGGAGTTGCAGTTAAGTAATGAACTTGGGTCTGAAGATTGTGTCGATCATTAAAACGTATACAGTAAATAAAACCAGACACATGAACAGTAATCAGCTTATTTAATTTAATGTCCCAAGATGTCATACAACATTGGCCTGTATGCACATGGCATCCTCGAACTGACTATCTCAAGTCTTGTAGAGGAGTTTAAATGCACCAAGACAAGACTGGAGGTGACCCTTTTAAGAGTCTCAAGACATATCTTTACCATCACTGGAGGAGATGAAATGGACACCAAAAAAAGCAACATAACAGGCAAAAGCAGCACTCGAGCATGCTGACATTGTGTGCCACATTCAACAGGGAAGAGGAGGTTTGGGCCTAGGTCAGAGTATACCCATGTGGAACAAGGCAACTCATGCAGAGTGGCGAAAAAATTGGTAGTCCTGGAAATCCAGCATCAGGAAAAGGCAGCAAGATGTGCAAAGGCTGTCACTCAAGCCAGACAGGGGAAGTGTATGTAATGGGAGAGCATAGAGAAAAGGAAGATCAGCTGGAAGGACCTGTGGGGAATGGAAGCAATGCAGGATTAGCTTCCTGCTTGGAGAAACCTATGAAAGTCCTTCCCTCATCCAAAAAACCTACAGCAGTGGCTGAACGAAGATCCATCCCACCCACTATGCTCAACTTCAGCTATCCTCAGGCACATCCTCACTGGTTGTAAAATAAATCTCTCCCAAGATAGGTATACGTGGAGACCCAACCAGGTTCTCAAATGCTTTGCAGCAACAATAGAAACAAAGAGAACTGCTGCCAATGCCTTGCCATCAAAAACATCAAATGCAATTCAAAGGACATTTGTCTGCAAGGTGAAACAGGAGGGGGGGGCCTCCTCCACTGACCAGGAGTGGTCATTGAAACTGCTGCTTCTTAACACTTAGGAAGAAAACACTGTTGAAGTAATTGTATACAGTTTCCTCACACATCTGTGCAAATGCAGCCTCATAAATTATCTCAGGACAGTGTAAGCTAAGCCAAGCAACTTGACAACTACATGTGTCTGTAGGATTATCAAAATTTCTGCTCCCGCCTTTTCTCGACAAACCCCAGCTTTTGTCCCAGTGTAACCGCCCTGTTTCAGTACTGACCTCCCAATCTCTGGACCAACCTCCCTCGGGAGAATTGACTGGCTAGCTCCTTATCCTCTTCCCACTTCCTCTGAGAGACACATTTTCATGAATGTGCTTTCTCTGGGCTTGAGGTCTGAATTATCTTTCAACTTTAAATGACACTATGAATTATTCAAAGAATAGTTTTAATGATTATGTACATCTTTAAAAGTTTTATTTTATTTGTAGCAGTCCATGGCCTGGCTCCAGGCCTCACTGAGCCAAATGTGGGAAACTAGATACTATGACGTTCAGGTCGACCTCTTCCCAATCCATATATGATAAAACCTCCCTTTCTAACAGGAAACCAAAAATTAGAGTTGCTGTTCTTCCAAACAAACTACTTTTAACCTGACAAAACAGGTATATGCCTGGCACTGTGGATTATTTGGGTGGAACTGTCTGAAACGGGTCAGCAAGCAACTCCTTAGTTGTAGTTCCTCTGCCTCCCCCTCGGAGCAAGAGCACATTTGGACAAAGGCCATAAAACCAACATTCCACTCTGAACGGAAAAACAGCTAATTTTATTGAATGTCTGAAGCAATGTGAGAATATTGTTTAAACCTTCTGTGATTTTTCCAATCAAGTTTATCTATAGAATTACTTACTATTATGCATGTTTAAGTAATTTCCCACAGGTCCACAGCACAGCGGCACTTGTTCAAGTAGGCTCGGTCCATTCATTCCATTCTGCTATTAATGACTGGGTTGATTACCAGAAGTACAATCTCTCAATTTACCCATATATATTAAATGATCACCTTTCCATTTCTATAAATCCAGATGTTTCATTTATTCCATTTTGCATATTCATCGAATTTGGGAATATTCCCTTCCTCATAGTTATAAGTCAATAAATCTTTTGACATTTGACAATTTTTTCTCATCTGTATCACTTTTGCTCCCATATTTCTGCCTTAATATTGTATGGTTCACAACAATAGCTCCAGTAATGTTATTTTTATTATTATCATTATTAGCAATAGTAATAATAGTAGTCAATCATAACCATGTCCACAAAAATGTCTGTCTTCAAATTTGCTTCCAGAGACATACAGCCTATTGCACAAGAGATCATTAAAGATGAATGCAAACAGGCCATAACAGATCCTTTGTTAAGCATTGCAGCAGCAGCAAAACAAATGTTGTGCTTTTACTTTGTAGTCAAATTGCTTAAGAAGAGGTGATTAAATGACTGAATGTCTGTGTCAGTCTGATATGGTGAAATACAAATAATCAAATCACCAATTACAACTGCTGGGCTGGATGTTAGGCCGCCACTTGCCGATCACTGCTTTATGGGACAGAATGTTGTTGTAAAAAAAGATGTAAAGACAAATGACACACAGTCATATCAACCAGTTGATGTCTATTTTTAGCTTTGGCTGCTCAGCACTGCTTACCTTGTTTGGTATTGCAGCATGTCACTGCCTCACTGTGATGTTGGGTAATAAACAAAACTCACAAGCCCACCTAGCTAATAACCAGCGAACAAAGTAGCATGTGCAGCCTTGAGGAGATTAATTGAAGTTTTCTTTGTTTCTTTGTCTTTGTACATTTCTTTACTGCTGCAGTTGAATAGTTTAGAAATAGTTTTGACATTTTTGCTAACTGCAGCTAACTGGCCAGCTCAGTTAGCAGTGTCTCAGTTGTCACTACTGCTGTCATCAACACGATAAAGGGAGTCAAAAAGTAAAAATTCCATTGTGAAATACAATGAATTATATAGTTGTACTTATACATTTCAGTTATATACAATGTTATTTCAGGGTTGAAGTAGCACTTTCTTTTCATCTCACAAATTACTGTTTTGTTTATATATTTTAAATGTGAAAAAATAAAATAATTCGATATTTTCTTAATAATTCATCTATTTAAATTGAATGTCTTAGATTGTAGACCCTCCTTTCATGAAGTTGTACCCCAGTGGTATAGTCAATGTTTCTTGACATTTAACAGCCTCTGGTAATTGCTCCTTGATTTGTTGTGTCTAGGTCCTGAGAAGATAAAGGAAGAGGATTGTGTGTGTATGGAAGAACGTGTCCGATGTCCTGAGTTACTCCTCTGTTCCCCGCAAAGTCTTCAAGCAGCGATGCAGCTGGTTAATATCCAGACACTGGCCTTTACACCACCACACACGCTCCCCTGGAGGGTCTACCTGTACACACACACCCAGCAAGCACACTCTGCTGACACCCCCCACAGCACGCTCATCCTGGGGGAGCTGCTGTACACTGGAGAGGGAAATCAGAAAACTGGAAAGGGTGATAGAGATGTGTTGGTGGAGGACAGGGAAGATGAGCAAATGAAAGAGGGAGAGGAAGCCACAGCTAATGGGTTGAGCAGGAGAGAGATTACGAGAACAGACAGAGGACAAGACGCAGTTAAAGTGACTCTTAAACAGCAACCGAGAGATGAAAAAGCTCTGAAGGGGTTTCTCTCCATCCTTACTACTCTACTACACACTCTGTCCTCGGAGAGAGCTTAGATAAACATCACACACACACACATCATCGCTGTTGCTGTACATCCTTCCAAACATGCTAACACAACACCCTCATTTTCTAAGCATAACTGAAAAAGAGGCACTGTCTGCACCTGCTCAGTAAACAAGACTGTAAATATGTAACTTGAATTTTGTGTATTTTCTTTCACCTACACACTTGTCACAAAGATCATTGTGGTGCTCAAGAGATTTGTATTGACCTTAAGTTAACTAACTGTGGCACTTCCCATTTTTATTTAGGATATCACAAGCAAATAATAAGTAGGCAAAGGATAAGCAAAGGTGTGGCGAGACCATTTCCACTTCTCTTTCAAGCTTGCACATATAAAGTAGTTGTGGCTAAACTTGAATTCATATGAGAGGGGTCTCTACAAGAGTAACAAGGGAGCATGAAGAATGTTAATCTCCCCAGTTTGCTGCATTTCCACAGTCAATCCATAGTAAACAGATTAAAAATGTAGTTCAGGTTCTGTTTGGCCTGATAGGGGCACTAAATCAACAGCTGTTGGGACTGAGAGATAATCTTTATCTACAAACACATGAAACAATGTAGATAAAGTGGGGGGTGGTATCTGGGTGTGACACTCGACAGCCAACTCTCCCTTACTGCCAACATTACTGCACCAACATGTTCTTGTAGATTCATGCTGTACAACATCAGGAGAACACATCCCCTTCTCACTCAGAAGGCGGCGCAGGTTCTGGTCCAGGCTCTGGTCATCTCACACCTAGACTATTGTAACTCCCTCCTGGCAGGTCTACCTGCTAGTGCCATCTGACCTCTGCAGTTCATCCAGAATGCAGCAGCTCGACTGGTCTTCAACCTAAGTTCACTCACACTACTCCGCTCCTCCGCTCCCTTCACTGGTTACCGGTGGCTGCCTGCATCTGTTTCAAAACATTAGTACTTGCGTACTGTCCTGCGAACGGATCGGGTCCAGTCTACATCCAGGACATGGTCAAACCTTACACCCCAGCCCGTTCACTCCGCTCTGCATCGGCCAATCGGCTTGTTGCTCCCTCACTGCGAGCTGAACACTCAGAATCAGAATCACCACTGTTTGCTGTCCTGGCTCCTAAATGGTGGAACGAGCTCCCCATTGACATCCGGACATCAGATAGTTTACACATCTTCCACCGCAGACTAATAACACACCTCTTCTGACTACACCTTGAATAAAAGTTTAACCTAACAATTTAGTAGCACTTAAATGGCACTTACTTATAGCACTTTGTAGTTTGGCTTTCTTGAAGAAATTTTACTTTCTTGATTCTTGTTGTTCTGGGTTTGTACCCTCATGGTTGATGTACTTATTGTAAGTCGCTTTGGAGAAAAGCTGTCAGCTAAATGAAATGAACTGTAATGTAATGTCTCTATCTTCACTTCTTCACTGCTGCAGAGCTGGTAGGGGGCCCTGGAACTGAAAGGTTCTAAAGATATTGTTATTTAAGTTTTTGATAGGCTCTGAATCGTCTGTGCATAATGACAGCCAGCTGAAGTAAATGGCTTTACAACCACGTGATTTCGAACCCTAAGCTCTGCACCTGTCGCTATGAGACTGCTGGTGGGTGTGGTCTGACAGGTGACGACACAGCGGGGGCTGGTCCTCACGGTCGCCCTAAGCTTGCTGTGTGAGTTGAGGCAGCAGAAGCAAGAGGCTCTGGAACGAGGATGTGGTGATGATGCTGTCTGTGACCGGCTCCTGTTCCCTGTCTGTCCGCTGAAGTGCTCTGTAACTCCCCCTATAAAGTCAGGAGCGGGACGGCAGTGCTGGCGGAGGGAGGTGAGTGTTCCAGTGGACATGGGTTTAACAGACCTAAACTTCTCTCACTCACAGTATCGCCTACATGTTGCCAATTGTCTATGTACCAGATCCGGATCTACGCTACTCAGATTGAGGCGGAAGTTATACATTTTTTAGTTTTTTAAGAATGTGCCACAATAGGCAATTCAATCATTTTGAATTGACGTGGTATAATAATAATATAAATAAATAGTATTATTACAATTGTTTACACTTGCCGCGCACACTAGTGACTGAACTTTCGTATGCCTGCGCTGAAACAGACAGGCAGGTGATTAACCCCTGTAAGGAGTGTCATCAGTCAGAGATATGTTGAAAAACCAGTTCAACAGGCCAGTTTGCTTAGATGGAACTTTGAAAAGATTAAATCATTTTCTTAATTTTACGTTCATTTAAATCAAATGTCTTATTGGAGATTATTGGCACCTGGAGACTTTGGCTTGGTTGTCATCTGTGTAGTGGTTAATTTTGTTGGTAGCACCTGAAGGCAGCAGCAAAAAGGAAACTTTCAAATAGCACAGAATATACAGTGCAGCCGGAAAGTATTCACAGCGGTTCACTTTTTCCACATTTTGTTATAGCCTTATTCCAAAATGGATTCAATTCATTTTTTTACTCAAAATTCGACACAGAATGACCCATAATGATAACGTGAAAACATTTTTTTTTAAATCACATGTACAGAAGTATTCACAGAAAAATGTCTGCAGCATTGAAGGTCCCAATGAGCACAGTGGCCTCCATCATCCGTAAATGGAAGAAGTTTGGAACCACCAGGACTCTTCCTAGAGCTGGCCCCTGGCCAAACTGAGCGATCAGGGGAGAAGGGCCTTAGTCAGGGAAGGTGACCAAGAACCCGATGGTCACTCTGACAGAGCTCCAGCGTTGCACTGTGAAGAGAGGAGAACCTTCCAGAAGGACAACCATCTCTGCAGCACTCCACCAATCAGGCCTGTATGGTAGAGTGGCCAGACGGAAGCCACTCCTCAGTAAAAGGCTTTGGTGTTTCATTAGGGTGTGGGACATCCTGGCTTCATTTCTAGCCCAGACCCCTGGAGTGTCCCCTGGACTGACCCATTTGCTCAGAGACCCCATAAGGTTTCAGGCTTCCCAAGGCCATATCAATTAAAGTCCCTGAGCAAATAATCGTAAACCCTAAGTTAACACACAGTTGATCTTTAAGCTAAACACATCTGTTTATCCAATCTTCATCATACATGTCTGTTCAGCCATTAATCATTACACAAATACAGAATTTCCATTACACATCCTTAATGAAAACCTGCTCCAGAGCGCTCTGGACCTCAGACTGGGGCACAGGTTCATCTTCCAACAGGACAATGACCCTAAGTACACAGCCAAGGTAACAAAGGAGTGGCTTCGGGACAACTCTGTGAATGTCCTTGAGTGGCCCAGCCAGAGCTCAGACTTGAACCCGATTGAACATCTCTGGAGAGATCTGAAAATGGCTGTGCACCGACCCTCCCCATCCAACCTGATGGAGCTTGAGAGGTCCTGCAAAGAAAAATGGGAGAAACTGCCCGAAAATAGGTGTAGAAGCTTGTAGCATCATACTCAAAAAGACTTGAGGCTGTAATTGCTGCCAAAGGTGCTTCAACAAAATATTGAGCAAAGGCTGTGAATACTTATGTTAGAATTTTGAGGAAAAAAATTAATTGAATCCATTTTGGAATAAGGCTGTAACATAAAATGTGGAAAAAGTGAAGCGCTGTGAATACTTTCCAGATGCACTGTATTTTGAAGCGTATGCAGAAAGGTTTGCAACCATTTGTTTGTGACATATCCATCGCAATCAACCGGTTCGCGACCACTGTTCTACAACAATAGTTGTACCGTAACGTTTCTTTTATTGATGATGTTATATTTACAACAATATTTACAGAAATGCTACTTTTATTGATAATTTTATATTCTACAATAGTTGCAGTAAAGTTTCTTATATGTATAACGTTAGCTTCTACATCAATAGATACAGTATCGTTCTTTTTTTTTTTTTGATATTCTACAACAACAGCTACGTTACCCTATTTGTTAAACAGTTTTTGTCTATCTGTAAACTACCTCTGTACAATGTGACTGTGGAACTAGCTACATTTTTCGTGTGGCAGCTTTATTATGCTCAGATTTCTTCCTTTTGAATAAGACATATCTGCCTTCAGCACACAGACACACAGGGGCGTATCTTTCACTTTACTGTTGGGGGGTACAATAAACAGAGACATTTCTCAAGAGCAATTCCAGGAGGGGACACCAAAGGGGACCACTAGACGAGGTACAGCAGTGCGGTAGAGAATATAGGCCTGAGGTAATCATAGACGAGGTATTCTGCTCTATAATTAGACCTTGTCCAGTGTCCTTACACCAGAGAGGACACTAAAGTATCTTGTTTTGACATGACTCCTGGACTATATTGAAAGCCTGACCTGTCAGTGCATGTTAACAGAGCAGAGTATATTAAATATAAATATAAAATTTACCCTCCATTCATTTGACAAAGTATTCACCCTGTACTGCTCATTCACCTCCTACCTGTTTTATGTTTCAGATCTGGAAACAGAGCTATAAATGCAACTAGAAAAAAAACAAATTTCACATTTGCAATAAAAATGGTAGAAATACTACCACTTAACACAGTCTGCACTGTAAGCATATGTACATTGAAGGAAATAAGTATTTGATCCCTTTCCGATTTTGTAAGTTTTCCCACTGATAAAGAATTGTAATGGTAGGTTTATTATAACAGTTTTAAATTCTAAATGTTTTATCAATAATATTGAAACTAAGGTTGTAAAAATACAACTGAAAGGAGGAGCAGGCTGATTGAAACAGTAATTATTTTGATGTGAAAGTCAAGCAGCAGCTCTCTAAGCGGAAACAGGAAATGATAATGATGTGGTTCATTCACCTCAGAACTTAGTTCTCAATGTTCTCACTAATGGCTTGATCCACTGATGCATGATACATCAGCAGATACATATTGTAGAACAATGTTGACAGACTTGGTGGCTGATCAGGTCACTGGCATTAGTCATTACTTTCAATATTTGACACACAATGTGATTATGAGTTTGTTGATATACATATTTTACAGAGAGGAGCTTGTTTACACCAAATCAATCCCCTCTCAGTGTCTGTCTAACCTGTCACTGTCTCCGAGCCCTTTGAATCATTCATAATCTAGTAACTGAATTATTAACTGTTCTGCTGACTAAGTTACACATCAGTATAATGGATGGTGTTTGTGTGTGTCTGTGACTGATAGGAAATGCGACGTTATTTAAGGAAGAATGCTGTTTTGGCAGTGCTCCTACTGGCTGGGGGATTGTACTTCATGAGCCACTCAAGTTTTCTCATAGCTGTAAGTACACGCAGACACACACACTCTCTCTCACACACACACACACACACACACACACACACACACACACACACACACACACACACACATGTTTTCACAGGCCACTTTTGGCCAGTTACATGTACTACATGTACTACTTTCTGGGGACTGACCCTAACCGCAGACCCATAAATATTTTCCGCTTGACTTTTGTTGCCACGTAACTGGTCTTATTTTGAAATCCATCCCAAAGATGTTCTCTCTTTCTCTAACACACACACAGGATTACATTTATATTAATTTATATTATTTTTAATGTTCATATTTCAGAGCATGAGATTCACATTTACATTTCTGCTGCTTGCAAAGTTGAAACAAACCTGAAAGTGGGACTTTACAAGAAAGCATCATTTGAACTGTATTTAGACCTATTTACATAGCATATTCTGACTTTCTATGACATTTTTGTTTTGCAGGGCCCCACAAGGTCAAGTGAACACAATTCAAATGAATTATCTTGGCAGACAGAGAGGTTTGTCAGAAAGGAGTCCTGGGTTGATCAGGGAGATTACCTGCCTCTCAATGCGTCCTATAAGCTGCTCGCTGGAGCACCATCTATTCAACAGAGTATGTGATACACTTTTTGATTTCTTTATTGATGTGATTGTTATCTGAAGTTATTCCCAAACTTTTATTTTGTTACAGGAAGGGATTATTGAAAATTTATCAAAATATTTATTACAATTATGTACATGCCTTCTCACAACGCCAAGAAGGCTGAACTCTATTGAACACAAACTACATTTGTATTTGGGATGACAGATAGCAGGATATCAGTCATGTATAGAAATGTCTAGCTTAAAGGGATAATTCACCCAGAAATGTAAATTCACTCATTATCTATCTATGCTGATGGAGGGGTGGGTGAAAGTGTTTGAGTGCACAAAACACTTTTGGAGTTTCAGAGGTGAACAGTGTTACAGCAGAATCCAATACAATCAAAGTCAATGGTGACTCCTTCAGACGTAATAAAACAACGGAAAAAATATAGATAACATGCCTCCATACTGCTCGTGTTGTGTCACAAGCCCCAACATTCATATTTGACTCAAGTCATTTACACAAAGTTTTAAGCCTAAACTTCTGCTAATGTGCTAATATCCACTTCTACGACCTTTTAGGTGTAAAATACGGTGGAAATGACCTTGTGTTGAGTCGAATATAAATGTCAGGGCTTGTGGCTACTTGGATGACACCACACGAGCAGTATGGAGGCATGTTACGGGTTTTTTCTATTGTTTTTTTTAACGTCTGAAGATATAGGTCACTAATATCTTCCGTTGTATTGGATTCGGCTCCTGTACTGTTTGCCCCTGAAACTCCAGAAGTGTTTTGTGGACTCAAACACTTCACCCACCCCTTCATCGGCATAGGGGTGAGTAGATCATGAGCGAATTATTATATTTTGGTGAACTATTTCTTTAAGGTAGTGTTCAGACAAATTTTGGCTCTGTGTAGACCTCAAACCCACTGCTGCAATGGGAAATTATCAAGCAAGGCGCAGTATCAGCTAAACAAATATGCATGCACATATTCCTGTGATATTAGCATCACATTTCTCTTACTTTGCGATATAAACACTAATAGTTGGTCACTTTAATGAAAACTGATTTACAGTATAGAAGTACGAGTAGTAGAAGCAGCAGCAGCAGCAGTAGTGTCATAGGAGAATCTTCAAAGTGCAGATTTTGTATTTAGTCTTGAAGTAGCTGAGCTGACCAACACAGCTCCCTGTGTTGTTTTAACTCAAGGCTGACTATGTTCTGAACATCTGTTAATCAGACCCTCTTTGCTTGGGTGAGGCTAAGAATCAAGGCCAGTTTATACAACCATGAATAAACTCAGGGTAACTCGGGCTGCCAGAGAGCCCAGTAGATGTGACATCCAAACCTGTTGGGCTTAATGATAGGTGAACGCATTATTTAACATTAGGACTTGGCTTTAATAGGAATACTCCTAGCATTTGGCACAAAACACAATGTGTCTTGATCATGTAGAAAATATATGTATTCTGAATGGTGTAAAACCAACTCACACTTACCATTTCTGTTTTAGGGTATTTATCTGTTGGGATGTCATCGATAAATAGGAAGAAGGGCAGCTATCTAATTCCCACCCTGCAGTCCCTCTTCCAACAGTCGTCTTCTGAAGAGCGCTCAGCCATGGTGGTGGTAGTGCTGCTAGCAGATTTTGATGCCAGCTGGAGAATTGCCACAGTGAGGGAGATCAAAACTGCATTTGCCTCAGAGCTGGAGCAAGGCCAGCTGGTGGTCATCCATGTTCCTGAGGACTGGTACCCTCCTCTTACAGGTGCAGCATTCATGTCTATCTCACAACTGAATTCACATCCGTGTCATGACTGTTTTGTTAAAGCTGTGTTAAAGTCTCTCTAGCCGTTTTCAAACATTCAAACAATTCAGAAATCCAAACAATTCAGAAATCCAAACAGAATTGGGTCCGGACTTTCTCTAAACTTCACCTTTCGCATATGAACAACACAGATTCTCCACTCAGACGCATTCACAAAACCCCAGAAATCAGAAGTGTTCCAGTGAATGGGTGGTGTAGCATTCACCCATTCACAGAATGTAATGAATAAATTCCACTGCGAAGATCACATGTTTTTGTTTACATCACATTGGCACCGGCGCTGGCTCTCATCAGAAAAAGCTCTCTTGACATTTTTGTCAGTGTCTTCTATGTGAATGGCTTTTTCATCCTGAGATACTTGAAATTTCTTATTTTTAAATTGTTTGCATTTTTGCATCCGTCACGTTAGAAACGTCATAAACACACCCACATGCTCATGGTGAATCCTGCGGAGGATCTCCTGCTTTGTTCTCACATCAGGTCATTAGGACCTTCTCCAGAGTTTTTACAAGGGGAAGGCTGGCGAGCCTCTCACTCGGACATGTCATGACTTGCATATTTTCATGTCCAAGTGCATTATTTCCTTTTTTACATTACGTTTTTGCATTTGTGTAATTATTTTTCCACTTTTACATTTGAATGGTTCAAATATTGAAAACCTGGTTAGTAGAACACAACCACTAAATAATGTTAGGCAGTGAAGACCCTCTAATGGATATCTGCCAAAGATTTAACTTAAAATACAATTTTAATTGTTAAAAAATTAATCTTTGCAGTTTGAAATTGAACAAATGAGACTCAAATATATTTATTTCATCTATTTAGAAAGCACTAGAAAGGTTCTAAAAAATACCTTTTTAAAACCTTTATATGTCTTTGAACCCTTTGCCTTCTCACAATCAGCCCCTCCAGGTAATGTCTGGTGATTATCAGGAGTTCAGTTCATTCAGTACAGTCTGAAATCAGCCTCTGATTCTCCTACAGGTTTAAAGAGGAACTACAATGATTCTCCGCAGAGGGTATCGTTCCGCTCCAAGCAGAACTTGGATTACTCCTTCCTCATCCACTACAGTGCCAGTCTTGCCCAGTACTACATCCAGCTGGAGGATGACGTCTCATCTGCCAAAAACTTCCTCACCACCATCAGGAGGCATGTTGGGGAGCAAGAGGCAAAGAAGACCACTTGGGCAATGCTGGAGTTCTCAGCCCTTGGCTACATCGGGAAACTCTACAAATCCGCCCATCTTCCTCTCTTGGCCCGCTTCCTCTTCCTCTTCTACCAGGAAATGCCCTGCGACTGGTTGATGTCTCACTTTCGAGAGCTGCTGACTCAGAAGGAGACGATCCTCTTTAAACCATCGCTGTTCCAGCACATGGGCACTTTCTCCTCGTTCGAAGGGACATACAACAAGCTTAAGGACAAGGACTTTGAGGAAGGGTTCTATGCCAATCCTGCAGCTGAAGTTTACTCTGATATGTCATCCTACAAGAAACATATCCCCAAACATGCCTGGGAAGCAGGGGAGGAATTCTTCTGGGGGCGTGCCCCAGAAAAAGGAAATTACCTGACTGTGGTGTTAACAATTCCTGCAGTGGTGACAGAGATATTTGTAGAAACTGGGTCAGAGGGTAAAGACCTCCTGGAGTCAGCTCAGGTGGAGTTGGGCCATGATGTTACCATCGAGAACTCTGAGAAGAGTTGTAAAGAGTTCCAGTCAGTCGGGATGGTAGTGAGTGGGAGGTTTGAGATGCATGAAGTAAACAAAAAGTATAACTCTGCTTCATCCTGTCTGAGGATCCAAGTCACAGGAGGACAGAGGGACTGGGTGATCATCAAGAAAATCCGGATCACAACAGAGCTGAGTACACATCCACGACAAGCAGAGGTGTGACTCTCTATTCCTGTCAGACTTTTATGTGACAATATGAAGAAAATGTTTGACCAAACTGTGTGGTGTGTCTCTTCAACATTATGACGAGCATTAGTAAAAGAGCATATCCATAATAAGAAAGCTTCTCGATGTGTAAAGATATTTTTATGCTTTTAAGTAAAAGCTTTATATTTCCGACTGCCTTAAAGACAAGCACACTTCAGAGGTGTCTATTGTGCAATGTCTATTGTTTTTCAATTTTGAGTTGTGAAGGAGTGTCTAATTGAAGGTCATGTGTTTGTATAATGTTGAGTCATGGGGAAAGGCAAAATATGTGTGCTGTGGTTCATTACACAACAATCGGTTTGGTCGGAACTCATGCCTTAAACCACTGACACACATTCTGCCACTAGTATACTGTAACTTCAGTATATTACAACATTGTATCATGTTTTAATACACTGTGCTGTACATAATACTTTTTAACTTGGGTGTGGTATTATAACATACAAAAACATGTAGTGGAAACCCTACTCCCAGTAGTCTTTTTAAAATCCAGGCAATACAGCAATGTACTATTATTCACGACCTGTTGTAATTGCAGTGATATGTAATGGATTACAAATAGAACTACTTGTAGCCTTGCTGCCAATATTTTTTCTGTTCATTTACATGAAATAAGACTCGTATAACTCTCTTTGCAATGTTTAACAATTGATAGAAACAGTAACCACAGCAGAGGTAGAAGTCACAAAGAAAGAGGAGGGAGGAGATGTGTGCATATCGGCAGTGTCAAAGTGTTATAGATCCATAAAATATTTTAAAAGAAGCTTTTTATATATGATCATATATTGACCTTTTTAATGCTGGAAACAATTAAGGAGCCATGCTAAAATAAGTCAAAGCCAGTGAAGTCGAGAGGCATTTATTTTTGAAGGTGGAGGATGCTGCTGTTCCTGGGCTGGCTGCTCTCTCTCACACGTTGCTCACTGGTCTCCCTCTGCCAGTTTGGGGTTGGCTGATGGTCCCCTCTCCAGCACCTGGCTTCTCTTCAGCTGCAGAGCACTGGCTCACCCGCCTCTCACTCCTGGCAGCCTGAGCAGTTTGTTTGTCTTCAACGGACTGAACGACGGATCTAACAACTGCTGCCTGCGAGTCCTGGTTTTGGTCAGTGGTTGACTCACTTCCAGTGACGGGGCAGTTCTGAGATGCTGGACAGGCCTCGGCTGTGGAGGCTGGGGCGACACAGTCCTGCTGCACGTCCCTGTTGGTCTGAGAACAGACACATTTAAAGCAAGAACGTTTAACTTTTAAAAGAAAAGTAGGATATTCTTCCTTTTACTGATGTAAAGCTGAATTTATAAGCAATTACACACCCTTACTCATTGTAATACAGATTTGGTGCTGCAGTCTAACATGGTCTCAAATGATCAGTAGTTTTGGGGGGCTAATGTAGCTAACTTAAGCAAACTTCTGACATCTATTAGGTTTGTTGACTAAATGAAATGTTAGTGTTTACCATTTATTTGTCTCATTAAATATCCATGATTGAAGAGATTTTGTATTATTATTATTATTGTCTTAGTTTGGTAAAACCAGTGGCTAATGCAGGCTATATAGATATGTGAGCAAACATCAGATAGATACAATCAAATAGGAAATACAATACTAAATAAATAGTAATACCATTGATAGTAAAAGCATTTTGATATTAAATGTGCTTAAACAGCATAAAGCAGTAGTACTACGGCACTAAGATCATAAGCAGGGGTTTAATGTGAGGAGGGGGAGGCCTTGTTTACATATTAATGCCAGTAGTCCATCCATCTTGATTTATATCTCACATCCTCGGTTCACTTAGAAACAGGTCTGATGCTGTTTCAATTAGCTGTAGATGCTTGTACGAGATCTTATAAAATTGTGGCTGCAAAACTCGTGTCTTGAATTTGCATGTGCATGATTTTTTTTTAATTAGTAAGACAAAGTATTTTTCTTTTTCTTTCAAAAGTAGTCTTGCTTGAAGCTATTTAAAAAAGGGTTACGTAATTTGCTCTATGGTCTTAATCCCTAGATATGTTGTGCTATTTTAGTTCACTCCTGACTGAAATGTTGTTCTATAATTCAATAATAATTCATACTTAACACTTTATTTATTTCAACAAAATTACCTTTTAAGAACGCCGAATACAATTTTATATTGACGTAAATCACCTAAAGTTGGTCTATTCTATCCTTCATTTTCAGTACAATCTGTAACAGCAGGGATCAGCTTCAGAAAGGCAAATATGCACCACAGACATTTTGCATACTGTTGCAGGCAGAGCCATCTGATGCCAGCCTTTGTTGTAAATCATCTTCTAAGAATTAGCTTGAGTGTTGCACTCAGTAACTACATGCACAGTTGCTCCAGTTCCTGGGGTACAAAAAAACAGTAAGCTTATTAACCTGCACACCAGCACATAGCCAGAAGCGGGATATTGCTTTCACTCATGTGTGTGTGTGTTTGCATTTTAGAATATAGGACAAGATGGTGAATTTCAGATGTTAGGGACATAACTTATATGTCAAGTGTTTTGGCCTTGTAATCAACGATACAGGCCAAACTTGAGGGTACACTGAGGCTTAAGGTAAATCTGACTGGCTACTGGCTTGCATGGCAAGGCAGGCCCCCACAGGTTGATCAGACCTGGGTGCATGTCCCTAGCATCTTGGAGCCCAGTTGGGATCTTTCCTCCTGATACAGAGCCATTGGCTGCAGTGTTCTGCAGTGTGTATGTTTCTTTCATGATCAGGCGCAGGGCTTGTCCTTGGATCCCCAGATCTTTGAGAAACCTGATGGTGGTTATTGCAATGAAACCCCTTTGATCATAAGATTCTGTTAAAGAGACTGGAAAAACATGTAGGGATTAAAGGAACGGCATTAGGCTGGTTTGAATCATATTTATCAGATATATTTCAATTTGTTAATGTTAACAATGACTCCTCCATGCACACAAAGGTTAGTGATGGAGTTCCACAAGGTTCTGTCCTTGGACCAATACTTTTCACCTTATATATGCTCCCTTTAGGCAAGTTCATCAGAAAGCATCACGTACACTTCCATTGTTACGCAGAAGACACCCAGCTCTACAAATCTTTGAAGCCTGGTGAATGTAACCACTTAGTTCAACTTCAGGAATGTCTTAAGAAGATCAAGACCTGGATGACCCAAAACGTCTCACTTTTAAATTCAGACAAAACTGAGATCATTGTAATTGGCCCTAAACATCTCAGAGAAACACTGTCTGACCAGATAGTCACCTTGGATAGTATTAGTCTGGCCCCTAGCTCCACTGTGAGGAACTTTGGAGTTTTGTAAGACCAGGACATTTCATTTCACCCACATATAAAACAAGTCTCTAGGACAGCTTTTTTCCACCTGTGCAATATTATGAAAATTAGGAACATCCTGTCTCAGAAGGATGCTGAGAAACTCGTCCATGCATTTGTTACCTCTAGACTGGATTACTGTAATTTATTATCAGGATGTCCCAGTAAGTGAAAAGCCTCCAGCTGGTCTAACATGCTGCAGCACGAGTGCTGACATGAACTAGAAGGAGAGATCATATTACTCCTGTTTTAGCTTCTCTTCATTGGATCCCTGTAAAAAAAAAAAGGTGAGCCCTGAACCATCCCTTAGTTATGCTGCTATGGGCCTAGACTACTGGGGGAATTCCCATCATGCACTGAGCCCTACTCTCTTTCCCCCTCTGTCTCTCTGCCCCCCATTTATTTGACTACATGTGGCTAACCTTGTGTTTCCCCCCATAGTCTCTCCCTCTCTCTCTCTCTCTCTCTCTCTTTCTCTGTAGGTATCTCTGTTGCACTTCAACCCAGAAATTGAACTGCTACTTTAATTTTAATGTATTGTCCTTGGTGAGCCGAAGGCAATTTTCCACCCTTCGTAGACAATATAGTTCCAAAAAAGCTTTATTCTAAACCCTCCCACTACTCCAACCTCAGATCAAATGATTGTTTGAGTGAAGCTCTGCATTACGATGGTCTGGGTTTCAGCTCAGATTAACCCTCCTCTGAGAGAACCACCACCTGAAGGCACCACAGAGTTTTCTTTGAGCCCTTTTGTTCGGTGACATATTATCTTTTCCTGTGTCATGAAATCATTCACCCTCCCTTTCCCACAGCCACTGTGTATATTTATGATTCTGCTGGGGACCATCTTTTTGGATCTTTTGTTTGATTCATTTTTTTACATTAAAAAAATCAAATTACATCTTAATGAAATGTGTTATAAAAATTTAATTTATTACTTGTAATATTAGTCACTGATGTAATTAACCACATCTGCTAATATTAGCACCCAGTAGTATTGTAAGAAAACAGATTGTATTTGTCCTGAGACTAGTATTTTTACTCCTTGAGTTACGCTGGTTCGCTCTGTGCTGTTTTGATCAATCCCAAGATGCAGCTCAAAGATCACATCTGTAAGCCAGGAAACTTGACATTTAAATGTCCACCTGAACATTAAACAGTACAGAGCTGTGACATCCTCCAAAGCCATACTGTGTGAAAACACTTTGAGCCTTTTAAATAGCTCTTCAGATCAGGCCAGAACAATAAAGGGTGTAGGAGTTCATGCAGAAGATTTCTGTTTACCCTCAAGAAAAAAACAGACATGAATCATGTGTGTGTGGCCCCCAGTTGACAGACCTGCTTGCTAACATCCTGCAGCCTTTCTGACTTCTTGCTGCAGCTGTGTGGCTGAGATCTTCCTGTGTGCTGTGGGTCGAAGCCCCAGGACTTGAGCCTGTGGAGGCCCTCCACAGAGCGGCCTGTAGGGTTGATGTGGCAGGCTGGGATACGAGAAGGAAGATCCCAGGTCCCCTTAAAGTCTGGCCATGCACTGCCTCTCTGTAGCACAAGAGAGAGAGGGGGAGAGAGATTTACAAACAGACAGAAAGGACAATAAAAAAAGAGAGAGACAAAAAGATTTATACATTCTCACCTTAACCACTCCGGGGAGCAGGTGTCCTCTGTCATTGGCAATTATAGTGGTGTGACCAGTCTTTGCTTGGGGTCTCTGCGAGTGCGTATACACAGACACACACACACACACAGTTGTGTCTCCATGAGTTCAGAGGACATTACATAGACTTTGATTTCCTGGTCAATTACTCTAACCTTAACCATAGTTATTACTTGCCTAACCCTACCCTTAATATTAATCTCAACCTAACCTAAACCTAACCCCCCCCATCTTAACCTGAACCTAACCTAAACTTAACCTTAACCTTAACCTTAACCTTAACATTAACATTAACATTAACATTAACATTAACCTAACCTAACCTAAGCATAACCTTAACCTAGACTTAAAACATTTCTTAAAATGTAATGATTTAAATCATGGAGACATGCTTTTTGTCCCTGTCATGCAATTTAAGCATGTACTCTAAAATGACAACACCTTCTTATTTCACTGCAAAACTTTCACATTACAATCTACATCGGCAACTTCCTGTTCAATTTAGGGTATGGGTCCCAGATGCTTTTTGGTAAAACTGATGGGCTTCATATACCTACTGATTTTCATACATGTTGGTGAAACGTGCCGCCTGGGCTGCTTCATTGAAATATCAAGTCAGTTTGTCACAGCCATATGCAAGACCCATAATGGAAGTTTATGTACAGTGAAGTTATAAACAACTGCCTGTTTCACGGCCAAACATTAAAATTGGATGCAACGCCACGGACACGCCCTCTGACAAAAACTCACAAAGAGTACAACTTGTCCTCATCAAGGTGGTTGGGTTGCATTGACCAGATTAGAAGTCAATCTGATAAATCCTCTAGAAGGAGTTTGTTAAAGTACGATGTGTGTGAATTGCCAAAAATGACCACTCAATTCAAAATGCCTGTTGGGTTTGGAATATGGGTCCCCTAGACTTTGTAAATCTAGGTATAATATATATGCCAAAGGGATTTTCATGTCTTTAGGTAAAACACTTAACAGGTTGCTGCTCAGGCCCTAATAATACCAAGTACTGTAATACCTGGACCACACACACACATATACACACACACAGACACAGACAAACTATCAGGCAATGTGAAATATAACACACTGGGACAGGAGTGCTGATGTGTGTTGAGCAGCTGTACCTGTTTGAAGTGTTTAGTCTCACACCAGTTGTTGTGCCTGTGTGTCCTGAAGGAGCTCTCATACTGAGGATGTAGAGACACGTGTGAGTCAAACAAGGCTGCAGAGTTTCATGATCAGCAAATATTTATCTTATGTTTATGTATCTTACATATATGTTTATCTCATGTATATTTACCGTATTCATCTGTATCTTACCTGATTTGCTGAGTAATTGGACGACATGTCTGCCTACTGCCCCCATGTGTTACTGTTGACTCGTTGCATAGCAACACCAACTTATTCATCAGACAGCACCAACGCACTGCACTCTGGGAACCACAGTTGTATAGGTGTGTGTTCACTGTGTGTTAATGGATACATAATGTTCACAGGTCACTTTAAATTTTTTTATTTTGTATTTATTTGTTTATTTATTGCCTGTCCCGTCGTGACCGACAGTGGGACTTTTATTTAGAAAACTGTAACCCGACGTTTTTGTGGTTGGCAGACTTTGTTGAGGAGAGTATATTAGGTTTAAATTTATATACAGTCGATGGTTTAAATATCGTTTTTAAGACTCCCTCCCCACCTCTGTCTTTTAGTTATTATGTGTATGGTTGGATGAAAAATTGACATATAAAGAATATGTGGGGAAAATGGTAAGTATGTGTGAGAAGGTTATAAATATTATGTGGTGCTTGACTGGTTGTTCCTGCGGCGGGCAGTTGGGAATTTAATGATGATGATCTATAGGGCTATGATAAGAGCAATTCTTTATTATGGGTGCCTGGCGTATGGTTCAGCAGTGAAATCTACTCTTGTAAAGTTCGATGTTGTTCAGTTGTATACACTGCTTGACAATGGGATGTAGAAGAAGGAGAGAGCTAGGGGATTTTTGCACTTCCTTAAAACTACAAATTTATATCTCAAGATCCCAAGAGAAAAAAAAAACAGTACGCACAGTGACTACAGACCGTTTTTTCTCTGACTTCTCATGTTATGAAGACTCTGGAGAGGCTGGTCATGAAGCACTTCCGCTCAGAAGTCAAGCCATCACTGGATCCTCTGCAGTTTACCTACCAGCCCCATATTGGAGTGTAGGACACCATCACCTTTCTGCTGCACAGAGCTTACACTCACCTGGAGGAGGCAGACAGCACTGTTAGTCATGTTTTTTGACTATTCCAGTGCTTTTGACTCCATCCGGCCTGCCCTTCTTAGCAACAAGCTACTAGACAGGTAGGTGCTTTACTTGTGGCCTGGATTACCAGCTACCTCACTGGCTGCAGAACACCATAGTGAGGAGCACAGGAGCAACTCAGGGGACAGTCCTGTCTCCCTTCCTTTTCACTCTTTAAACCTCTGACTTAAGATACTGCTCACAGTCCTGCCACCTGCAGAAGTTCTCTGACGACTTTGCCATTGTGGGCTGTATCAGCAGGGGACAGGCGGGTCAGTACAGCAGTGTAGTGGTCTGGACTTAACCACCTATAAGTCAACGTTAGACAGACTAAGGAGTTGATGGTGGACTTTAGGAAGCAAAAGACTGTTCTGAAGCCAGTCACCATCAAGGGATCAGTCATGGATGTCGTGGAGGAATAAAAATATCTCGGTGTCCACAAAGACAATATACTGGACTGGTGTAGAAACACAGTGTATAGGAAAGGTCTGAGCCACCTGTTTTTCTCAGATCTGCAGAACCATGCTGCAGATCTTTCATCAATCGGTGGTGGCCAGCATCATCTTCTATGTTGTTATGTGCTGGGGCAGCAGGGTGAAGGCAGCTGACACTAACAGACTCAATAAGCTCATCAGGAAAGTTGGCTCTGACCTATAGTGGAACTTGAGTCTCTGGTGGAGGTGACAGAGAGGAGGATGCTGAGGAATCTCCTCAGTATAATGAACAATGCCGCTCACCCCATGCATGCCACACAGGTGTCACACCGCAGCACCTTTACTGGAAGACCATGGAGCACCACAGAGCACCATAGGAAGTCTTTTCTCCCTGTGGCCATCTAACTGTATAACTCCTCCTCCTCCTTCTGGAGGGAGGACCAGGGTTTATAATCGCACACTTAATTAACAACATGCTGTAGTGGAAAATTCCACTGATCAATGTCTTATTACTGTTTTGACTGTTTTCTGTGCACTTAGCTGATACAACATCAATGTCTTCCACCTCCTGTTGACCTTTATTTGTGCAATTGTTTGCTCTTTTTGTAAAAGTGATGCCAGACAGCAGACGGTCCTGTCTGCTTTCTGTTTGTTTCCTGTTTATCACGTTGTATAAAAACCCTCCTTTTTAACTTTCTTGTTGTTGCACTCATGTTGCACCCATGTTGCTGGCTGTGTAACCCTCTGCAGAGCTAATAATTAAAACTCTAAGGCAACTCCGGACTGAGAAACTCATTATTTCAAATCGCACTTTATGCCCTCACAATTTTATAAATTGTGAGGGCATATAGTGCAGTGATGTTTCCATACCGGTGGGAGGCAGTAAAGCACTTAATAGTGCCTAGTCTGCCGGAAAGAGGAAGAAGATAAAAAAAACATGTTTTTCTTCCGGTGAACAAACGTCGCAGTAATGGACGCTATGATGGAGACTGAATAGGTTGTAGGTAGTCGAGACGTGCAGTTAACTTCAGTATTTCCCCCCCTGTGGTTTCTCTGAATGAAGGGACACGTGTAACTTTTCAGCTACGTGTGGCTGAGTTTAGTTTACACTCAGCTCTCTGTCTACGTGTCTTTCTCTGATGCTCTGGGACACATGGAGGCTCCGTCCTCTCGTCCGTCTGCCACCCCGGACGCTCCGCCGTGGCTGGCGGGCCGGAGACACTCCGCCGGCGGGGAGTCAGAGTGTGACCCCGCCAGGGACACCAAGACACACTTCCGCGTCTGTCGCTTCATTATGGAGACAGGTAACACCCAGTTTCACCAGGGTAGCATGGAAGCTCACTTCTGCTTAGAAAGCAAGATTCAAAGTCATGCCTGATGGCGAAAAAAGAATTATTGTAAAAATGACAAAGCTTGGTATCTTACTTTATACGAATATGATCAATTATACAATTTTCTGTGTTTTTTTTTCTTTAAATACAGTACAGAGCAGTTTACAGAGGAAAACACAGTATAAGGACACTGGGTATAAGAAACAAAAGTGTCAAGGTAATCCCATAAGGCCTGTCTCCCCATCCCACCACAGACAGCACCAGACAACAAGATACATTATCCCAAGGAACTTTACATAGAAGGTTGAGATGCTAAAAGTTCTCGAGAAACACAACAGTTCCCATCAATGACTGTGGAGAGAAAAAACATTAACTGGAAGAAACCTCTAGAACCAGACTCAGTGTGGGCGGCCATCTGCCTCAATGGGTTGGGCTGAGCAGGGGGAAACAGGGAGAGAAGAGAGAGAGACCGGTTGTGTAGCTGTCATATTTAAGCTCTGTCAGACTGGTTGTAATAATGAAAATAATGAGTCATATTTATAGATGTAATGATGTTATTAATGACGTAATAATCATCTGGATCCTGTAGCTCTGGAGTCAGAGATAACTGCAGAATGGGGGGGGGGGTACAAAGTTAGTGACATGTATTTAAATAAATGGGAGGTAGAGAGATCAAGAGAGGGAGTTTCCCCTGCGGTCTATAACTAAGAGATGGTTCAGTGCTCTCTTGAGCCAATGCGAACTTTAAGCTTTATCAAAGAGGGAGGATTTAGGTCTCACCTTAAACTGAGAGATGGTGTCTGTCTCCTGAACCCAGAGTGTCAGCTGGTTCCACAGGAGAGGAGCCTGGTCCAAATAGAGAATTGCAACAGGAGAAAGACAGAAAAAACGGACAGTTAAAGAAATAAAATTAAATATATATTTGATACTACTGTACTACTTGTACTAATGATGATAAATAAGGAATTTAAAACAAATTAATAAAATTTAAGAAAGGGTACAATTAATGTGGTTAGTCCAAACTCCACAGTGTGTTAAGCTTTTTTATTGTCCACCAACAGCAAAAATGTATCAAAAATGTATCCAAGACGTTTCTTTCTTTTAAGATAAGACAGTGGTTTTTCTGATGCCTTGTATGAGGACAGTTCTTAAACCACAGGGAGACAGGAGGAGCGCCCACACTTTTCCATAACAGCAATACTTTTATTACCAGCAATCATTACCAGTTTTGTCAGATATGTCACCTCGTAAGACTAGTTTAGGTGAACCAATGATCTCAAATCTCCTTAAGAATTGAGTGAGGTCACTTGTTTAATTTGGTATCTTTTGCAGAGCTCTAAGAGGGATGATTTATTAGTATATATTCATTGTGGTGTAATGTAGGTTGTATAAATCAAATTAAACTGTAAACTATTATAGCAGCTAATATATGAGAAGGTAAGTACCCTCAGATTAAATCTATCGATCTATCAATCTAGTTCCATTTTTTATTTATTGTATCAAATTTGACTTTGAAAGGTTAAGTGTGTTTATTATCTCATTATTCTGTATTAACACCTCACACATTTCCCTGGTTAGGTTTTATTTTCATCATGTATAATTTCTAAGCCATACATTTACCACACATCTGATCCACCAAGAAGCATTCTGTCTCTACACTGTTTCTTGTTAACCTCTGTGTAGATTGTGAAAACATTCAGCAAGTTAGAAATGGTTTTGAGCTGTAACTGTAGCAGCCTGGGACAGAACTCTGATGTACTGCTGACATATTGATTCAAATGGTCACTCAAATGATTGATAAAATAGAAATGGCAGTATGGTTATCAGGCCTTAGTCATCCTTACTAAATAGAAATGAAGTATATGAATTTGTGTGAATGAATCTATCAAAGATGTTGAAACACCACTTTGGATTTTGAGTGTACCCTCCTCCCTTGTTCAGGAGTGAAGCTGGGCATGCGCTCGGTGCCTGTGGCCACAGCGTGTGTGTTGTACCACCGTTTCTTTAAGCGTGTCAACATGCGTGCATATGAACCCTACTTGGTGGCCATGAGCTGTCTGTACCTGGCTGGCAAAGTGGAGGAGCAGCATATCAGAACCCGTGACATCATCAACGTAAGCCACAGGTAATATGCTTGGTTACTAGTGGGTACTATTTGCCGCATGCAATACTTTAAGGCCCCTGAGAGCAAGATACCTCAGCAAACGGTGTGCTGCTGTGAAGAAACAGCCTTGGTGGCAGATGCAGGCCACTCGCATTGAAACACAGACATTGAATATTACTTGAGAACTGAAGTGGTTCTGTCTTGAGTTTCTTGAACTATGTAAAATAGTCAAGTCATTCTGACAGCGATTGACATAGACACAAGCGCAGCATTCGTATCATCAGATACTTTTTAATATTATAATAATGAAGAGTGGCCAGAGTGAAGTGAATATGTTGGTTATGCAGTGGCGTCACAAAGTATTTGTACAAATTTGCTTTTGCCCTTTGATGGACGGACCAATGCAGTGGCAGCTCTTAACCTGCCTGTTTGGAATGGGCTTTTTGCTTGATCTGTGGTGATGCTGGTTGCAGCTTTTTTTCTGAAACTGAAAAAGTGACCTGCAGTAATTGAGTCAAGTAAAGAGTGACTGCAGGACTAAGTCCTCAGAACCCTGAGGCTGTACCATCCCTGCATCCACCATAGATGGTTTATAAAAAATTCTGCACACACAGTACAAACTGACAGTATATTGTAGAACTGTTTGAGGAGGACTCACTAATGACAAGTAGCTCTGGAGCATTAACACAGGACAAGAACACAACTTTCCAAACATGCAGTTTAAGGTTGCTCATTATTATGTTTCGTGTTTTAGGTCAGTTTGAACAAAGTCATTTCAGAGTGGTCGCCTCGATTTCCCTCTTCCCTCATCTCCCTACCACCTCCGTGTCCCCCTCTGTTTCTCCCTTGCAGGTATTTCAACAGTGGCAGCGCGCCTTTAGAATGTGACAAGGAGTTCTGGGACTTAAGGGACAGCGTGGTGCAGTGCGAGCTCCTCATCCTCCGACAGCTCAACTTCCAAGTCTCCTTCGAACACCCTCACAAGGTAAGTGTGAGCATGTGTATATATTCCTGTCCCCCCTGTTTGGTGTGAGCCTCCTTGTCTGTCTTAGTTACTGTTGTCATGTCGTGGTTGTCCCGAAGTGTTTGTGTTCAGCTGGTTTACAATCAAGATTGAAGAGGTGTTTTCAAATATGAGGTGAAATGCTACCTTATCTGAGCTTTTCTTATTTCTTTATTTTAACTGTGATTGAGTGGTTACCCTTGCTCGCATTGTTAACTTTCAGCCAAAACTAAAACAAACTGAATTGCTGTTTGACTCACATATAGAATGTGTCATATACAGAATGACAGGATTTTCTTGGTCTCCCTCTCTCCTCAGTATTTACTTCACTACCTGTTGTCTGTGAAGTCGCTGGTGAACCGCCACGCTTGGTCTCGAACCCCCATCACTGAGACTTCGTGGGCTTTGCTTAGAGACTGTTACCATGGAGACATGTGCATCCGCCACACACCTCAACACATTGCCATAGCAACGCTGTACCTGGCTTTAAACAGCTATGGAGTGGAGCTGCCTGTCGGGGAGAAGGAGTGGTGGCAGGTGTGTCTTGCATGGTCACAGTTACAGATTGAAGAGAGAAACGACAGATCAGAAACAATTATGTGCATGTAAGAGAGAAAGTGACTATGTAATTTATTGATTTGACCATAAAATGTGATATATAGATACCTGTTTATACAGCCAACAGACACAGTGGACCGAGCTCATCATGTCCTCTGCGGGTCAAAATCTGCACCAGATCATTTTGATAATTTGATTATTTTTATTTCACCATTTCAGACTGACACAGACATTCAGGGTTGCTGATCTCTGTCATGGCAGTAACATTCATGGAATCAAGTTGTCTTCAAAATAAAAGCACAACATTAATTTTGTTGTTATGCTTTATATTAGAAATACTGAGCTTTTATTTTGAGAAGTTGTGAAGTTGGGTCTGAGGATGGATTGTGTTGTGTGTCTTTCTCTCTCCCTCCCTCCCTCCCTCCCTCCCCGCGGGAGGAGCAGTATTGTCACAGACTCATTTCACGACACAAAATCTGTCTTATGCTGCCATCTCTGTCAGTATTTCTGACACCGAAACCACGATACAAATGTCCACAATTTTGTATCACGATCCAGGATGTTAAAATTACAGTAGAAGTCCCTAGAGGTATAATGTCATGCAGATCATTTGGGTTAGGTATCGATTTCTATTTCTATTAACATTTATATAAACACATCCGTGTCTCTGTTACACTGGATTATCAACAGACTTGTAACAGTTTTCACTCCATGATGCTGAGTCAATCTTTGTTAGAGCCACATTTAATGGAATTTAAAGCATGTACATTATTCAGTTTAGTCCATAAGGGCCATTTTACACTATGATGGACAGACAGTGGATGTAGCCTTGCACAGATGCTCCCATGCCAACAGCAAATCTTCAACTTTGTACTAATGTGCACTTGAACCAAAGGGACATCTCCACCTGACCATCCAGCTCCAGCCAGTCCACAAAGCACAAGTGTCTCTTAGTGTTAAGTATTAATTGAAAAATTCTGGCAATTATAGTTTTCCATTGTCATTGTGTGTGTGTGTGTGTGTGTGTGTGTGTGTGTGTGTGTGTGTGTGTGTGTGTGTGTGTGTGTGTGTGTGTGTGTGTGTGTGTGTGTGTGTGTGTGTGTGTGTGTGTGTGTGTGTGTGTGTGTGTGTGTGTGTAGGTGCTGTGTGAGGACGCCACTAAAGCAGACATCGATGCAGTGATCTCAGACCTTCTTCAACTCTATGACATGGAGGCCAAGTGTATCTAAAGGACACACAAGCAAGACCTGCAAATGGGAGACACATCAAGAGTCATAAAATCCAGGCAGGTTGTGTGCATGTGTTATTGTCTGCTTGTAAGTGTTTAGAGAGAGAGAGAGAGCTTAGTATTGCCCCAGTTAGTCTATGAGCTGTGACTAAAAAAAAAGAAACACACATGCACTACCGATTATTGCCACCTGGGGGAGACATTTCTTGACATGTCAGCAGTGCAGCATAATGTGCTGGAATCAGCAGCAGCAGGAACATCTTAGAAACACCTCAGCAGTCTTTTCACACACCATGTTTTAACGACAAATACCACTGTATGGTTTGGACTGGATCATCTTACAATCATCACCCAATTAAAAGTAATTCACCAATAATTATTGCTCAAAATGAAATCAGAACACTGACTATGACCTGTCATGTTTGGAGGATATTCCGGGTCATATTTAATGTGTTATTACTGTCTGTGAGTCCCATGAAGTAATAAAGACCAACAATGTGTAATTGTCTATAGTATTGTAGTAAGTATTATCTGTGTAACAAACCTGTCGCACTGGATGACATGTTTTATTCATTTCCACACACTGCAGTTAATTTTGCCTGAGACTGGCAGGATCCACATTCTCAGTAGGAGGCAGTGTGCTTCAGGCTGAGGTATGAGAACACATAATGTCGGCTTCACATTTTTACCAGTTCCTAATGAGGTTGAGCTACAGGTGATCAATGTGAAGACCAAGACCAGACTACAAGGACAAGGAATGTTTTTTTTGTTGTGTATTAATTTGTGTTTACTTGGTGTAGGTCCTTTGTGCTATATGTGACTTAAATGAGATGAAACAGGTTCATCTGGCTATCGTCACAACAAACAGGGCTTTACTGAACATTGCAGCTGCTATGAGTACAATGGTCTTTCAAATGTGCTGCATATAAAAATAAAAACTAAACATTTGCAATGAAAACCCAAGGATTGAAAAGATCTTTCAAATGATCCGATGGAGGCTTCTTCCAATCAAAAACTAGTTGATCATACATATGGACAAACTGCAAAAAAAAAGTTATTAATTCATGCTCTGTTGCCTATGCTTTTTTACTCATGATACAGTATTGGCTGTATGTACAAATACTTGCATGTATCAGTTTCCATGTCAATCTTTATATGACATATACAGATTTGAATAAACACAGTGATCAAAAAAGTCATTGGTGTTTTACTGATTCATTCACAACCAGAAGAATATGGAACCTCCTCCTCTTTATCCTTTATGACTGAGGCTCAGAATGAGCCCGTCTGTAAACACACCGGTGTGGCAGCACACAGCTAAAAGCCCAGATAGCTTGCAGGTAGCCCCGGCTCAGAAAAGCGATTGGCTTCCGTGGAGTGTAATGTGAGCAATGTGAGTGTTCAGGTGACTTGAGGACACCTTGCCCCTTATTATTTTTAACAACGACAAAGAAAGAGGTGAAGCAGTAATGCGTCCAGCAGTGCGAGTTGTGAAAACTCAGCCATCACTATTGTTAATCATCAAAATATCTTTAAGATCTTTCTGCTGAGAGACTGTGTATGTCTTAGGTTGTTTTAATTTACTGTACAAAGCCTCTCAGACCTGATATTATTAGGATGCTCACTTACAGTTTTTGCATTTAACTTCAAAGCAGGTGTGCCTGTCTCAAGCCTGTGTGTGTGGGAGAGAGAGAGAGAGAAAGAGAAAGCAATCTGGAGCCTAAAGTGGTTGAGGTTACAGTAAGGGGCCTGGAAATTCATTGTGTCGATGAGTGTCCTCACAAAGGTGTGTGTGTGTGTGTGTGTGTGTGTGTGTGTGTGTGTGTGTGTGTGTGTGTGTGTGTGTGTGTGTGTGTGTGTGTGTGTGTGTGTGTGTGTGTGTGTGTGTGTGTGTGTGTGTGTGTGTGTGTGTGTGTGTGTGTGTGTGTGTGTGTTCAGGATAAAGGAGTCACATGATCAACACTGACAGATCTGAGTCTCTCTTTCTGTCTTTTCCTTTCACTCTGCCTCTCATGCCTTCTGCTTCTCTTCACGGGACAGGAGACGCTGCGTGCGTCCCAACAGCATCGCACGTTATACAATATTCTTCTCCCTCCTCATCTGTCACTCCAACTCCACTGTTATTTCCCTCCCTTGTGTAGCTGTTCGGGGGAAAATCTGTCTGTCTTTCTCTAAGCTGCTCTTCATTTGCCCCATTCCTGTCATCTTCTCTCCACCTTTTTTTTTCTTTCTGTCCATCTCCATCTCTTGTGCCCTCCATCTCCCCGTCTCCCTTTCTCACCCACCCACCACATTCCGTCGTCCTCCCTCCACTTTCCTCCTCACCCTCTGTTGACTTCCCTGTGTCTCCCACATCTTTCCTCTCTCCTCCTCTGTGCCTCCTCCCTTCTCCTTCCTCCGTCTCCCTAATGTTACATTAATAATGAAGAGGGTGCGTGTTCAGCCAGACTCCATAAATTAACCATCAGATGGGAAGGAGCACTGAGGAAAGGAGTTGGAGGAGTAGGGGGATAAGAGAGAGTGACATGGATGGAGGGGTGAGGAGAGGGAGGATGGATGGAGGGAGGGGTGAGGAGGGGATAAAGGGGAGGTGAAGAGGGAAAATGGCAAGTGAGAGGGGAGCTTATCTTTGTGTCACACTTCAACACTCTCCAGGCTGCTTCTGATCGCCTCTCCTCCACACTGCTTCTGATCTGCTTACACATCACTTCAGCCTTTACTCTGGCCTTGAGGGGAAGTCAGAAGGTCACACACACACACGACCAGCTGTGTGTGTACGTCTCAGTGTACATGTGTGTTTGCATCGAAATGACAGATTGGGATGTTGATGTTGTATCAGGCCTGCAGTCTCAGAGCTGAGTGCCCTTGAACTATAAAAGCTAGCCTTCAGCCTCAGACCTATTAGACATCAACCAACCGCTCCTAAACACTCTAAATGCCTAATGCATAGACAATAGATTTAAGAGAGTGTGTGTGTGTGTGTGTGTGCATGTGTGCGTGTGCATGTGCACGCTCTTAGTATTGAAGGGTGGAGCAAAAAGAGCAGTCTGCATGATTCATCAGCCATGATGTAAACAGTGAGATGAATAGTAGATGGGTCAGCAGACAGACAAAGTTATCAAACTATCAACCTATCAAGGCCTCTCACCCTGCACCCTTACTGACCAGCGACCTTAACACTGAGATGAACGGGTGGAGTCACACCTGAACACCTGCTTTTCTTGGTGACCACAGATTTCCTATGAGAATGTTCCCCTCCATTCAAACGTCAACACCTGGGAAATAAAAAGATGTAGTTTGAGTTTTCCCCTTTTATTCTTTTTTTTCTTAACTACATTTTACATATAAACAATCTCAACAAATATCAACTACTAAACAGCTTTAACACTTTTCTCTTTGTTCCCCTCTATCTCTTGTTCAGTGAAGTAAACTCTACCATGTGCTGCCAGGATTTACTACCGTAAAGACGGAAAAAGCGTCCCAGGTTAAAATAAGACTACCGTAAATGCAAAACAAAGTTGCGCAGGTTAAAATACAAACGATCCATCAGAATCAGATCAGAAAGTGTGGGTCCGTATAGAACGGCATCTCAGTCCGGTTCCGGAACGTGGGCTACCTATCGGTGAACTATGCTTTAGATGATCGTGGGCGATTTTTTTGGTCTTCATCTTTACTTTCCAGGTGACTCCATAGGTTTGACTGTGAGCAGCCACCCTCCTTACGATGCTAACTTAGAAACTAACTATACCCCTTGCCTCTTGAGGGTCTCGGGGAACTGGAGCCAATCATAGCTGACATTGGGCGAGAGGTGGGGTACACCCTGAACAGGTCGCCAACAAATCGCATGGCCATCATACAGACAAACAACCATTCATACTCACAATTGTTGAGGGATTTTTGACCATCCACACACATTACATCTGTACAACATTATCAGAATAGTGCCTGTCTAATTCCACAGATACTCCCTTCTCTCTCCCAGTAATTCCCAAGGTCAGGTTGTAGATTATGGGCCAATTAGCAGTGCATTGTAGTTTCTACGCTCATGGACTTTCATATCTAACTCAGATGCTCCAGACAGAGAGGCACCAACTTCAACTCTTTTGCATATTTCACCAGTGGCAAGACTTAAGGACACAATGTGATTTAGGAATGCATACTTTAGGCTTAACTATCCAATAGGATGCGAACACCTACATGTAACACAGAGAGTGACAGGAATTCTAGCCATTCATGGATGTGCTGTTAGAATGGGTGACACAAGTAGAGGGACATAAATTGAGAAGCTGTGGGAGACATCTTCAGACTTGGGGCTGACAATTGCTCATGTTACTCTGTTAGTGTTTGTATATTGTTTCACCTTCTGGTCTCCTTGATGCATCAAGACCACATCAAAATCGTCTGCATAAGACATCAGCTGCTGCCTGAGTTCAACTTTCATCCTGCTTCCACAAAGCTTCCATCACAACAATCTCACCTACAGACAATTTTACAGTCTCCAATCATCCTAATTCCCAATCTGCATGTCTTTGGACTGTGGGTGAAAGTCAGGATACCCAGAGAAAACCCACTCAGACATGTGGAGAGCAAACCTACACAAAAAGACCCTGTAATTCATACTGGGAGGAGTTTTTAGTGGATTTGTGCACACACAATGTATATATGTATGTGAGAATGTATAATTTATGTCACTATTTTATCTAAATTGAATACATTATATCCTCTGTGTCCAACACACAATCACCTGAAAAACAACTTCAGAGGCAAACAAGATCCCAGTGCAGCCATGTAGTGAAATATTTCAGAAGCTACTGTATATGTTATTTGAGAGACTGAACTATACACAAAAAGATGGTGTTTGATTTAAAAAGACATCTGCTTTGTACGACATGACATTGTTCGGGACAATTCAACAGAAGAGATCTTTTGATACTGACTAATCCTGATCTTTATATTTTTTACAATTAAAAAAAGTTCTCCAGCTTGTCTACTTTTTAATACATTTAATGGATGTGTAAAATGGCTTCATACATTATGAATGACAAAGAGTCACTTGATAGACTGTTAAAGACAACATTTTAATGCAATATGAGGCACGTTTCTTTGCAAACTGAAGGTACAGTATTTTGGTGACAATGCCACATCTGAGATGTAAGCTACAGTTTTTGTATTGTGCCTGATGCTGAACTGACACTGGAAATGATCATCACACTCTGTCAAGTTTGTATCTGATCTATGTCTCACTGCCGCTTTTGGATTTTATCTGATCAAATAGTTCACCACCTGCATTTAAATAGTAATACTTAACCTGCCTGGATGTAATGTTCTGTTATCTTGTTAATGTCATTAGTGAGTCCTCCTCAGTTTTACAATACAATGTCACTACTTATTGTTTGTGTGCAGAGCTGTGAACAGTGGTGCAGAGTGAAGTTCGAAAACTTTGTGCTCATCCTATCTGGTTTATCTACTATGAAGATTCTACAGTCAATGTTTTTCATAACCGTTCTGTCTGCTCCAACCAGTCTGTCTGTTCTATTCTGACCTCTGTCATCAACACAGAGCTGCTGCTCACTGGATGTTTTTTGTTTTGTGTCCACTCTGATTAAAAACTCTCAGAAACACTCAATACAATACTATGTAAATGGTAAATGGTCTGTATTTATATTTAGTGTTTTTCTGTTCTTGAGGACCATTCATACGTGTTCATGCAGTGCATCTATGTGAAACACTTCCTCTATCACACATCACTTATGTCAGGGGCAATTAGTGGTTCAGTTTCTTGCCCAGGGACACTACAGCATACAGCTGGATGACCCACTATACCCCCTGAACCACAAACCATAACCATACTCCTTTGTATGTAAAGGCAGTTTGTTTTAAATGCACCTACAATTGCTTGCAATTGCAGGTAAACAGAATTGGTCACCAATCAGACAAAACTCCTATTCTTAGAAGATCTCACCTATTTCCAGATGAAGAGTTTGAAAAGAGTGAGGGACGAGGTTTTGTGTATATTTATGGAAATATTAAAAGAGATTATTGTTCATCTACAAAGACACTATGTCTGTTTTGTGTGTGTGCCTCTGGGAGATGGTGTGGAATAGTTAAAGATAAGAGCAGGGAAAGATAAAATCAGCTACAAAGCTTTTCATCAAGATGTGTGTGTGTGTGCCTGCATGAATGGACGAGTCTGCGGTCCATCTCCCTGCAGTGTACAGGATATCTATTAATAAGTTCATCTGATTCATCTATAAATACATTTATCCTCTTTCTCCTTACACTGGCTCACTGCATAATAAGCTGTGACAGTAGCCAGTTGGGTATAGCCATGCGTGTGGATGGCTGTGGCAATGTAGGACTGGAGTGTGTGTGTGTGTGTGTGTGTGTGTGTGTGTGTGTGCATGATGGTTGTTGCTGGCGGGGGGGGGGGCTATATTGACTCTTTATTCTTCATCACTAGGGTGTGCTATCTTTTACCACAGTGAAGAGCGCCTCAGGCCTCTGTTTTGTTTGGTTCCATGGAGCAGAAGAGGCAGGTTCTGCTGCTTCTAACCACATCGACCAACACCAGTCCCCCCCGCCATGTTGATTTAAAAATTAAAAAATTGTTTATGAATTGAATTTCACTCTGACCTATCAGAGGTTAGTATGAGGTAGAAAGAGGAGGAGTTGTGTTGTGATGAAGAGGGAGTCTTCCAATCCTCACCAATGGTCATGAACTTTGGATAGAGACCTAAGGACTGACGAATACAAGGAATCAAAATAAGCTAAAGGGCTATTTTTTCAAAAAATCAAGTTCAAACAAATTTGATATGACACATTATTCCTTCCAATATATTCGAACACCTCCCCTCCTGGCAGGCACGCAGTCAGAAACGGATGAACACTTGACGTTTCTCTGTTCACCTGTGGTGCCTCCTCAGCTGCTGCTAACAGGTGAGCCAACAGGTTTGTTATAAGGACGTTGAGTGGTACAAAGACAACAAACAGCCTCACCTTGGATTGTTACTTTGCCATATACGATGTACAATCCAAAATATTTCCACATGCTTAGATGCTCTGGTGTCATGATCGTCAGCATAGGATGACTTTTCTTGCTTGCGTCGTCGATTTTCAACCCAACATCACTGGCTGACTTACTTAACTGATAGGTTAAGAGGGCATGCAATGGGTCAAGCTGATAGTGATCGCCCTCTGCTGGACCAGGAGACAAACTACTTCATATGGTCTGATGAGCATCTAGTCTGTATATTGAGGATTTGAATGGGCCATTACAGGTTGAATACAAATGGAAGGAGACCGAACGCAGAACTCCAAGGAACGACTTGCGATTCCTCAGGAGGAGCTGGTGAGCATTGCTGGGGAGAGGGATGTCTGGAAGATCCTGGTTAGCCTGCTGCCATCGCAACTTGACCTCAAATAAATGGAGGAAAATTGATGGATAGAAGCAAATGAATGCATAAATCATATACACAAGAAGTTAACTTTCTCAGACAAATTTAAATAAACTCCATGGACATACTATTAGTGCTACAAGGATTTTTTTCGATTGTTTGTTCTGTGTTAAATAAAGTTGCATTTTATTGTGTTTTTAGAAATGGGGGAATTGGCTCTATAGTGGTGGAAGCCTTTTAAATGAATGTTCTTTGAAAGTTGGATGAGGTCTCTTCAACAATTGATGTTATCTACCTACTAATTCCACAAATCTGTCTGTCTGTTTGTATGTTGAATGCATATCTTGCACATATGCACACACTTGGCATGTGTATTGTAACTGGCAACTTGGTCAAACCTTGGGTTAAAATATTTGCAAGATCATTGCAGTGTCAGGAAGAGTAATACGTTTCAGTTTCATTTAATGTAAAACATTGACTGAGAAATCTTCACTGCAGATAACCCAGGTAGGATGAACACAAAGTTTTCTGACTTCACTCTGCACCATAGACGGTTTCTAAAATGCTCTGCACACAAAGTGACAGTATATTGAAGAACTGTTAGAGGAGGACTCACTAATGACAAGGAATCATTCTGAAGTAGCTCCAGAGCATCAGCAAGAGAACAGAACATGACAAGCAGACGTGTGTAGAACGGGCACTGCAGTCGTATCTAAAAATCTGGAGAGATCCTTCACAACGTACGTCTGCGGTGTGAGTGTGATGTCGTCATCACGCAGCAGAGTAGGAGGCGGAGGGTGGGGGGTGACGTATAGAGCCCCCCCGCCCTGCATGATTCCTCTCTCGGATGCTGCGACCGAGCTCCTGTGCGCGCGGGCTCTCCTCCTCCTCCTCCTCCTCCTCCTCCTCCTCCTCCTCCAAAGATGTCGCATGAGCTTCTCCTCTTTCTTTCTTCTCTCTTTCTTCCACTGCCCTTAACAGTGAAACGAGTTAAGTCACATTAGCAGCTCCCACCGCCGCCGGCAGCTAGCCCTGGTCCAGACGCACGGACTGTCCCCCCCCCCCTCCCTCCACGGAGGTGTTTAAACCCTCAACCCGGCGCATCCTCTATCCTCTCTCTCTCTCTCTCTCTCTCTCTCTCTCTCTCTCTCTCTCTCTCTCTCTCTATCTCCCTCCTCTCTCTCTCTCTCTCTCTCTCTCTCTCTCTCTCTCTCTCTCTCTCTCTCTCTCTCTCTCTCTCTCTCCCTCGCGCTCTCTCTCTCTCCTCCACCGCCGCAGAACTCCGCCGACCAGCTGTCAGGTGACCGCGCGGAGCGGAATATTCATCAGTACCGTCGTCGTCTTTCATCTCTTCCCCTCCTTCGGACTCCAGGCTCCCGGAGCTGCCGCAGCCCCGCTCCCCCGCTGTGTCCTCTCATCCGGTCCGGGACATTCTCCGCTCCACGCACACGCAGATTAACGGGGATTCTGCCTCCCCGCCCGCGAGCTGATGCTGATGTCCTTGAGCTCGGCCTGCACGGTGAGTCGGTGAGTCCGTGCGTGCACGCGTGCGTGACTCTTATTTACCCCGGGCGCTCGAGCGCCGTTTTTCTGAGGGCAGATGTGTCGCTCGCGCAGAGCTTCATGGACAGTGTGAAGGTTAGTGATGGAGCTGCAGGATGGAGCAGGCCTGATGTGGCATCTCTCTCCACAGGCCCCTCAATGCTCTGATAGTAGCCTATACTGTAGGGCATACCATAATACCCTGGCAAACAGCGTTATGGCATTGTGAGGGAGTGTGTGTGTGTGTGTGTGCGCGCGTGAATGTGCTCATGCGCGTGGGTAAAGCTAATGATACATATCCATCCATCCTCTATGTCCTGTGTCGGTTGATGACGGTCTGTAACATTTTCACCGAGCACCATGAGCTGTTCTCATCTTGGTTCCCCGGCCCTCGTGTGTACCGGGCTACAGGCTATTGTGGGTCAGTTGCGTTGTTTGTCGCACCTGCAGCGCGGAACTGCGGGGGTGCCGGTCTGATCCGGTAACGATCTCCGGCCGGAGGCACCTTCACAACTCACCCGGTGCAGGCTGGGTATGAAGGGGGCAGAGCGGGCCGGCGGTGGCCAGGCCGGTAACCTTGCGGAGGGACATAGGGTTGGCAAGTGGCGCACCATAGGCGACACACACTCACACGCACCCACACTCTCACTCTCCTTGCATTTTGGTCGGCCTGCAGTATCCTGTCAGCTTGAATCAGAAGTTCCTCCTGCTGCTATATACGTGCTGGTGAACAGAGGGATGAGGCTCAGGCACGTCTGAAGGTGACCAGGAAAGGTCGTTTTGTGTGGGCAACACTGTTGCACGACGCCATTCCTGCACAGAAGTGCACAGTCTTGCTGTTGCAATTGCCAGTTGAAATCTGTTTGTGTGTGTATGTATGTGAGTGTGTGTTTGTTGGAGGTGGATAGCAGTTCAGGTACACTTTCTTTCTATCTTTCTCTCTCCCACAAACACACGCTCTCTAACTTTTGCCATCATCATCTTCTTCAGCCTCGTCCAGCTGCTTTAATGTGCTCTAACAGTAATGCAGATATCCTGCCCTGTTGGCAGCCCACCTTCTAATGGCTCCAGCCACTGACTGTGTTGAATTCTAAGTGTGCTATTCCCACTGGGCAATACAGAAGTGTGTGCCTGGCGCCAAGCCAGACAGCAGGCAGCAGCCCAGATACAAGCGCCCCACCAGAGGTGACCCTTCAGTTGCCTGTCAGGAAGTAGGACTACAGCTGCACAGGTGGACAGCAGGCCGGCCATTGTAGGCAGGGAGATGAAATACTGACAATCATATACACACAAACTCACACACACACACACACACACACACCATATACAGAGAGAGAGCAAGAGAGAGAGAGAGAGAGAGAGAGAGAGAGAGAGAGAGAGAGAGAGAGAGAGAGAGGACAGTAATGTGAATACAGTCACCTAGCATGACAAGAATGTGCACACATGCTTGTGTTGTCACATGTGCTCAGATTTGTGCATTTGTGGCCTGGGTTGCCCCATCCAGCACACACCCACTCACACACACGCACACACACACACACACACACACATACACACACACTCACACACTCACTCACACACACACACACACACACACACACAACCAGAGTCACAAAGCGTACGCAGCCCTGCTGGCCTAGAATCAAATCCCGTGAGGAGCTTCTCTCCTGTGTCTTCCCCACTCTGTGCTCCTCTCAACCTTCTTGCTGCAGTGATAAAGACAAAACGCCCTCGGGAAAAGAGTGGCCACTTTCCCTTATAAAAAAATGTTAATTGCTCCGACCCTCTGAGGGATAAATGGGCAGACCGCTGATGGTTGTGGTGACCTTTTGTCTGACTCTTTTCATGTTCAAACTCATTTTCAGCCAGGACAGCCCCCTCTCACTCACTCTGTTACTCTCTCATTTTGAAAGAGCGATGGTGTATGACACATTTGTGTGTGTGTGTGTGTGTGTGTGTCATTACAGAGATCATCTGATGTCTCTGGGCATGAGTGTTAGTGTCTTTGTGTGTTTACTGTACCTTCATGATGCCTGCTGCATCCTGTGGATAAAGTGCACTGTATAAGTGAGTGTGTGTAAGAGTTAGGAATGCGTAACAAACTGAGTAACAAAGTCTTTTTCTTTTTTTGTTCATTTTATGTAATGTAGGCTCACATGGGCACACATATATACACATGTGCACCGTCCTCATGAAAGCTCTGCACCAAACAGAGAGACATGCTCAGAGTTAGTTGCAGTAGTTGGAAGGCTGAACAGAAGAGCTATTTCTTATGTGAGTGTTATAAAATAAGACAGAATCAGTGAGTAAGAGACCGGGCTGGGAAGAAAATGCGCGACTGGCGGAGTAAATAAATGATTGCAGTAGCAGGAAGCAGATAGACAGGGAGAGCAACAAAATGAAGGGGTCCGGAGAGAGAGGGGGTGGTGGGGGGGAGGTAAAATAATAACAAGCGATGAGATACCACAAGACAAGACAAAAAAAACTGATTGTAAACCTATACACTGTAGATAGACAGATGAATAGATGGAAGAGAAGGCGAATAAGAAAAGATGGCCAGCGAGAGGGAGCTTCAAAGGCCGAGCAGGGTGACTCAGTCATAAACTAACACTCTCAGTCAGGATAGAGGCATGCAGGGCAGAGAGGAAACAGGGAGGGAGACGATGCAAGAGGCAGAGGGAGCTGAGGGAGCTGAGGAAGAGCAGCAAGGAGAGAGGAGAAAAGGAATTAATGATGAGCTCCAGTTCCGTGTTTTTTTTATGCTCATCCTTATGTAAAATACTCTGATAGGGAAATCAGAATATGTTGTGTCATCTGTGATGCTGAGAGTATTTAGTTACAGCCAGTGCTAATTGCTCATGTGGGATGATGCTTGTCTCAGCCAGAGTGGCTCAAAAAAGCAAGTTGCAGTTCCACTATAGGCCGCACTTAGCGCTTACTGTGTCCGATTTATTTAAATTAAATCAGCTCCAGAAAAAGGCTGAAATATGAATTCATTGACTGAGAACAGTTTTTCAGCTCAGTTCAGGAAGCTTCGGATTGGACTGAACAAACTAAATCACTGTGAATCACTCGCACCTTCAAGGAAGGTGGATATGTCGGTGTCGGTTTTATCATTGTAGATCTTCTGCTGTACATGGTTTACAGTAACATCGACAGAGTTCACTTAAAGGAACAGACTGGTAATATATATTATATTATTATCAACAAATCCCCAAAAAAGACAGTGAACAAACAACTATTGTATGTTGTGTCTGCAGACTCCAGAGCTGCAGGATCCAGATCTGACAAACAATTATTATTATTATTATTTTTCCCACAGTCGCCAAAGTGCTTGCTCATTGTGGCAACTGTTGGGCATCTGTAAAATGTTTAAGATCTCAACATTACAATGTAAAGTACCTTTAGATAATGTATGTTGTGAATTCGTACTATACAAATAAAATTAAAATTGAAATTGAATTATGGCCTGATACATCTTAGTCGTCTGAACGCCATCATTGTCCAAAACTCTTTCAAACTTCCTGCATTACCATGAACACAAGACTGTATTTTATTTTGACTGTCCCATGCTGCTGCTCCAAATACTGGCGGACCAAATGTGTACAAACCACAGTTGAAAATAGTCACCAATAAGCACTATTTACTGATGTTTGACTAACTGTTGTTCAAAACTACAGTATAGTGTCTTCAGTCGAACCTAACGGGCACGGTGGGGAAGTCTGCTCAGAGAGGTACCATCACATTGTCGGTTTCTCTCAGTATTGGTTTTCTTGATAAGGCTAACATATATGCTACTGCAATAGTTTACTAAAGGAAGGTGGTGATGTAATGAAAGTGAAGTTAATATGAGATGAGTAATGTTTTCCTCCTCATACCACCATGCTTATGTTTAACTCTCAGTGGATGAGAGAAAAAGTAACATTCAGAAGATTGTTTTATCCCTGGAACTCGCTGAAAACAGATTTAGTGTAATAGAATCCCCAAAATTGTTTCCAGAACATTTAAACGTTTAAAGCTGTGATAATCACCAAAACCATGTTAGAAACATCCACCTTATCAATAGACAAATGCAAATCATAAAACTATTTTAAGGGCAAGATGAGTATGTACACATTAAAACTTATCTCGTTATCTTCTAATGATGTTTGTCATGTGACTGTTTTGGTCCAATCACGATCGAGTGATCACACCTGCCGTTAAATTAAGGCTAGTTCAATTAGCTTAATGGATAATAACCCTGAGATTGCAGACACCCCAGGCACATTCAAGTCGTCTGTAGTCTTGGAACATTTTTGTTTATTATTAGAAAAATTAGGAGAATCATTACACCCCAACTAACCATGGATTTGAATATGATTAGTGTGCCCAATGGAAAATGCTAAACTTTGTATTTCCCCTTTGTCTTTTAATTCAATAATTTGGGTTTTACATCCTGCAACTTTACTGTTCAATCACACTGCTTTTATTGCTGCTGTTTGCAAATGGAACAGGCAAAATCTTTTGGCAAAAACCCTAAAATTAAAAAAATATATGCTACCTACACAAACAGATGCTGCTACTGACGAGCTGGCGAACGTAGTGGGGCATTTAGTATCTAAAGAGCTAGATATTTTCCTTGCTAGATATTAGAGTGAATATTAGACTTATATTTGTCACTTAACCAAAACCACAGCTCTATATGAATGCTAATATTGCTCATCGTCAACTGAATGTGTAAATAGGCTACTGTTTGCTAACATGTTAACCATATCCACATAAGGAAGTTAAATGTGATTATTTTGTTTTTTTCCCCCCAGTGGTCAAAAAGTCAATTAGAGCAGTGTTTTTACATAACTAGACGTTTAAGTGTGCTAACAGGACTATGGTTATATCAATAATGATTTTACATCTATAGATGTTAGATGTATCATGTTTGTACCAATTTCTTAACTTGATGGTGTTCTTGAATTGTGTTCCTCTTTGTTATTTTTATTTTATTTTATTTAGGTCAGGACCAATGAATTAATGTTAATTTCACATGTGAATCTAGTTTCATTGTCTGTATCTCAGAAATGATTTGATGTAATGACAGTGAGCGAGATCAATAGAGCAGAGTGGTAATGTTTTATCTCTTCCTTGCATTCTCTTAGGTCCTGGTGGTGCAGCAGTAGCTACCTCTCAACTGGATCCACTTACTGTCTCTGATTTATCAGTCGCCTCTGCCTCGCTCACCCCTCTCTCCATTCATCCATCACCCCTCATCGTTGTCTGTAAATCTGTCAGCCTGTCCGTTTGTCCATGGACTGGCCGTGACCCTGGAGGGAGGGGGACAGAAACGAAGAAAGAGTGGAGTTGCAGAGGAGACTCAGGAAAAGAAAGCTGGATTCTTTCAGACATCACGCTTCTGAGGTGCCCCGGCTTGCTGTCCTTCATCCCCCTCACCCTCCTCCTCCTCCTGGTATGGAGAATTAAAGGAGCAGTGGGAGGCTAGGACAAGCTAGTGAGGAGTCAGAAATAAACAACCAACGCTCCTTCATTACCGTTAAATACAATTTAAAACAGTTTAGGTGTATCCTTGTAGATGCACATTTTAAAGTAGGACATCAAGGCAGAACCAAGAGTCTGACTGTTGAGCACATGAACACCCCTCCACCAACCAAACGGAAGTGGAACTGAGTTGAGGACAGATTACAGAGAGAAAGGAGGACCAAAACAGAAGAAACCCTTACTGACATGTCAACAACAGCCACGATGGGTGAAATGGCAAACAGCGCAGTGGAGTTTTATCCTAAAGGGAGTCGGGGCGCAGGAGGAGGAAGGGCAGATGGCAGTCAAGCAGGGGGAGACTTTGGGGTCACGGTGCAGGAGCTCAGGGAGCTGATGGAGCTCAGAGGGGGCGAAGCCCTGGTGAAGATCCAGGACAGCTACGGAGACACAGAGGGACTCTGCCAGAGACTACAGTCCAACACCACTGACGGTGAGCAGGCATGAACGTGTGGACGAATGGTTGAATGGGTAAAGAGCAGAGAGAGAGAGAGAGAGAGAAGGATGGATGAATGAATTATGGACGAGTAGATGGCTACTGGCTTGATAGATAAATGGGTGAGAATACAGATGTATAAATAGATTATTGGAGGAATGGATGGGTGGATGAGTTGACACATGAATGGGTGAAGAGATTGCTGGTTTGCTGGATACATTTGTTGATTGGATGAATGGAGAAGGTTTAGCAGAAATGCCCACTGAGATTAGCCGAATGAAGGAGTGAATGGATGGATTACGTTGGAGGCACACAAAAACTTCTCTGTGCATTTGCTGTTACTGCAGACTGTGTTCAAGTAATTATTTTCTTCTCTACGCCTTCGCCATTAGGCTCAGGTGAATGAAAGCGATTACATGTGTTCACCAGTCGTTGGACTATAACCCATTTAACACTGATGAAATGTTTTGTTCACAAAAGTTGACACCAACTGACTTGACAACAAATGCATTTTTTATACAAAAGTAGACTGAGATTTAAAAAATGCATCAACTTCACTGTCGCTCACAGAAGGAAGCAGAATGAAGTGCATCACAGGCTTTGGAGTTGGAGTTGGATGCATGGAGAACATGGGTGGATAAATTGATTGATGATTATATGAGGGGATTATAGTGGAAGAATGGATGGAAAGCTGAAAGAGTAAATCAATAAATGGATACATGGAGTAAAAGTATAGGATTGACTATAAGCTGAGTGGCACAGACGCAGTGTCTGTAATTTTGAGTTCAGGCACAGGACTGCAACCATTTTTTTATTATATTATACTAACTGTGTGTGTGTGTGTTTGTGTTTGGAAGCAGCAAATGTAACTTTTTGCCTGACAAAGCTAAAATTATTTATCAGTTATCAATACAAATTGCAATTTGAGTATCAATTAATTAATTAGTCAACTAATCAAAATATTTTAATAAATTTGAATGATAAATTGCAAATAATAACCAGAGCTGCAATGTAATGATGAAAAAGTTATTATTATTATAATCACCATTATGAATAATAATAATAATAATAAATACATTTATGGAATTATATTGAAGTTTAATTGATACCTTTTGCATGAAAACTCAAACACACTCTTTTTCTCTCTCACACACACACACACACACACACACACACACACCCACACACACACACACACTAAATAACAAGTTTATATAATTATACAAATCAAAGATTTGTGATGACTGCTAAGGGTACAATGTGACTGTCTGTGTCTTTAGTGTGTGCTTGTGCATGTGAACACTTGTGTGTTCTAACAGAGGTGTGGTACCACACTACGCCCACTCTTTCAACTAGTTTGTAACCTAGCAACACAACATCGGAGAGAAGTTAGCTGGGAAAGTCTGCAAGAGAGAGAGAGATGACTGAGAGCTGCGAGATGGAGATGGTAAAGAGGAAAGATGGGTGAATGGAGAGAGAGGAGTGTGTGTGTATATTGTGTGTGTGAGCGAGAGGAGAGAGAGAGAGCAAGAGATGGAGAAAGGTGAGAGAGTTGGTGGGTGTTGAGTTACAGTAAGTCTGTGTTGAGTGTTGCTAATTTGACACTGTGAGCTGGTCAGGAATCAGTGCAGCAGGTCCCAACAACACACACACACACACACACGATCATGTATCTGCAGTTGTCCCGACAAAGCACACTTGGCAACACACATAAATGCTGCTCCCCACACACACTTCTCCTGCACTGTGCTGACTTTCACAAATGACATACGGTGTCTTGTGGCATTGACAAACCAGTCAGAGTGCAAATGCAGGTGAAGAAAGATGTTTCCTACCTTGTAGAACTCGAAGGTCATTACTCAAAACACTGCTCAAACTTGTGACTGATCGTTCCGAACTCACAGCTTGAGATCATTTCTGCTCCGGATCTGAGGCGTTTGACAGCAGCACGAAGAGCTGCTGCCTCTTTCTAGTACGTCGGCAATAAAACTAATCCCAGAGGAGCAACATGAAATGGGCAATTCTGTTATAGTTCTCAACGGTACTACACAAATAGATACACAAACCAGTGTAATTGTACCATATGCATATACATTATGATGCAACTGATGTTGAATAAGGTCTGTAATATGATACGTAGACCAGAGTGGCGGTTGAACCAATACAGAGTGGGATCTCTCTCGCTCTCTTTTTTTCTCGCTTACACACACGCACACACACAAACAGATATGGATACCCCACCACTGCAGTATGAGACCATTATATTCACATTGAGCAGTGAGAGAATGAGAATAAGGGAGTGAGAGAAAGAGTGTGTGTGTGGTGATGGGGGAGGAGGGGAGAGGGGGGTGAGGAGGGAACGCTAGAACAGCTTGCCGCATTGTCAAGGACACATCAAGGGGAGATTGAGAGAGGGAGAAAAAGAAAAAGAGATAGACCCAAGAGGCTGTGGGAGAGGAAGAGGAGGAAGGATAGAATGGATGAAAAGATGAGTGGATGAGAAAGAAGGGAGGGAGAGAGAGAGAGAGATGGACTGATGAAAGCGGGGGGGAGAGCTCACTATGATTACTCAGCATAAGGTCACCTGTTTGCTCTCTCTCTCTGTCTCTCTCGGCCCTGTCTTGGCATGAACCCTGTTGAGCGTCATATTGCTACACAACTCTTCGGCACCACTGGGAGCTACGTATGACTCCTTGCAGCAAGCAAATTGGACCAGGATGTCACACACGCACAAACACACTTGCACACAAACACACACACAGCTGACGCAAAGATAGTCACCAATCATGGCCAACCGCAGTGTACAAATTGTTGTCCCTCCTCCCTAACAGCCAATCACAAAAAAATGAAAAAAAGAGCTCTCCCTCAAACCTATTACACTTAAAGAATGACATCACCTGTTGCTGGGCAGAAACCTGTTAGAGACAGGAAGCCCTGGACCTGCTATCCTGGTCACCATGGAAACTGAATCACTTAGGGGTGAGGTTGAATGGGAGAAGTGGGTGAGGATGGAGATGTTGCAGCAAAGATGGAAATGAGAGAGAGGAGGTTCTGAGGAGTTAGTTGATGATCATTTTAACTAATTGATTTGACTGATGTGTTTTAAAACATTTTTCTAGTTTGTAAAAAGTTTGTCTTGTGGATTTTAGTTTTTGTTTGGGTGTGAATCTTGATTTTGCGTGTGTAGTAGTGTGTGTCGACTAAATTTAAATACACCTGCATAACTCGGTGACTCACTTTATGAATAATGTTTAACATAAAGAAATTCACTAACCTTTGTTTTTCTCTCTGTCTCAACCTCGCTCTATGTCACTCAGGTCTCAGCGGGGACCCGGCGGACATGGAGCGTCGGCACCAAGCGTACGGCCAAAACTTCATCCCGCCGAAAAAGGCCAAGACTTTCTTGGAGCTTGTGTGGGAGGCCTTACAGGACGTCACGCTCATCATCTTGGAGGCCGCTGCCATCATCTCCCTCGGCCTCTCTCTTTACCAGCCGCCCGGAAGGGATAGCGAATGTGAGGATGGTGTGAGGGGGAGGGGGAGGTTATTTGGGAGGGTGTTTAAGGGCTAGATCTGGATGTGGAGATGAGAGAGGGTGGGGAAAAGAAAGGGAGAGACAAAGAGAGGTGAGGAGAAAGATAAATCATCAGCAGCATTAAGTATCGTCCAATCATCGAGTATGGTGGTGAAAGAGGGGAGCAGGAATAAGACATAGTGGAAGTTAAGATTGTAGGAAGAGAGGAAATGTCCTTTCACAATTCATAGAACAAGACGAGATCCTTGATTTTGACCAAATTCTGGACCTTGAGCTAAGATAATTTGATCAAACTGATTAGTAACTTATCTCATATACACAGCAATATATATTTGGTAAATGGTCTGTATTTATATAGAGCTTTTCTTGATGACCACTCAAAGCACTTAACAGTTTTGCCATTTGGGTTCAGTATCTTATCCAAGGACATTGTGGGATGCAGGATGGGGGGAGAGGTATCAAACCTACAACCCTCTGGTTAGTGGACAACCCACACTACATCCTTACCATACCAGATTAAATAAGGGTATAGAGGTAAAACCTTGGTGCATTTGATTGAGGGAGGGTTTTACTGTTAATTAACTTTTAATATGGCAACACGAGGTTAACGGTAAATGATGAAACATAGTATAACAGTAGCGAGTAAAGAAGAGTCATAAAGGGAGCAGCAAAACCCCTTAATGCATTGAACGGATGTAACTATTTTTATTTGTTACAAAGTTATTTCTTTTTTTTAAGGTCACAGAGTATTGATTTAAAGATAGCAATGAAAACAAATGAAAGGAAAAACCTGGAAATTTTGTGACAGAAGAAGTGACAGAGAAACGGTGCCCTTATCCAAGAGGGGTCACTGAATGGTTTGATGAATAAATACATATTATATTATAATATTATATATTATATATTATAATATGTATTTATATATATAAAAAACGGTGGCCTTTCGCAGTCACCAGATTTCAACCCAGTTGAACTACGGGAGATTTTGGACTGACAAGTTAGACACAGCCTCCCGCCCCACCGTCATAAAAACACCAAATGCATGAATATCTTTTGGCAGACTGGTGGAGCATCCCTCTGGTAGAGATCCAGATATGTTGTTGAAGACCTAGCAAGTCACACATGAAAATATCTGTAATCTCACCTTTGACACCTCAGGGCAGGAGAGCCAAGACAGAGAAGAACCACTCACATATACTTTGTCTCATTCATGTTGTTGTTGTGAGACTAAATCAGAAAGATCTGCTTGGTAATGATCCAATCCCTTTTATCGGTTTCACTGTTATAGGACAGAAATGCACAAAATCATAAAGAAACAAATACACAGACGCAAGCCGGTGAGATAAAAGTTGAAAGACATTAGTGACTTGTTGCCATCAGCTTTCTGAGTCTGCTCAACACAGTGAGAGGTCATGATGGGGAGGAAGTGGGCTCAGTGGAAGGAAAGAGGAAATATGGAACCCTGAAGCTCTCTCTGATGCCACACAGTGCTTAAACAAGAGCGTAGTGTATGATGATAAACACAAACTTGTTGTTTGTTAGGAGATATCTACATAAATGACCCACTGTAGACAGAGAATAATATCATCATCTGTCAGATTAAATGCTGGGTGGTTTAATATTTGGATCAGAGATGGGTTTTGTGTTTTCTTTCATTTGTATTTCCATCTTGCATCCAGCTGCTACTTCAGGCAGATGTAATACTATTTGCTTCAGTTGTGATATTGTGTCTCTTGCCATGTATTAAATAGAATATCTAAATCTAAATCTCCCCCTGTCCTCCCACTCCACAGCATGTGGGGAAGGGTCAGGGGGCGCAGAGGATGAAGGCGAGGCTGACGCTGGCTGGATAGAGGGTGCAGCCATCCTGCTGTCTGTTGTGTGCGTCGTCCTGGTGACGGCATTCAATGACTGGTCCAAAGAAAAGCAGTTCCGCGGTCTGCAGAGTCGGATCGAGCAAGAGCAGAGGTTCACCGTCGTGCGGAAAGGAAATGTCATACAGATCCCGGTGGCTGACATGGTGGTGGGGGACATGGCCCAGGTCAAATACGGTAAGGAGACCATTGCAAATGTTTATTATATAAAAAAAGGAGCAACTTCAGAAATATTTTTCCATCAATTTATCCATTTTTTTTTTTTGTATTACATCACATGCCTGTTACTTCTTAGGCATGTCAGGGACAACCCAAAGCTTCAGTACAGTTGGTGACCTTGGGCTAAGTAATATGTACACAATTTGTTCAATGAGACAATAAGACCAAGAGCAGGAGACCAGGTAAAGACGTGTACTTTTATTACTGATTAGAGATCTGATTACTCTGACAATGTTCGGAGGTGGTGAACATGTTCTTTATACTTTACTGTGTGAAATATTTCCTGGGCCACATATGAAGGACCACCTACTTAGCTGATGTCTTCTGACCTGCTACAGTTTAGACTTATTTTTACTCTTCTCAATGTCCATATGTTGATTTTTTTGTGAACACCAACACAATGATCGATACTTTTCTTGGATGTTTTCCATCTTACGTTTGATAACTTATCTGAAAGATGAGTGGGTAAACCTGCACATTTCTCATTTCTCTGAATATCTGCAACAAATAAACAATATTACTGATGATGCTGATAATCATTAGTAATATATCATTTATTTTAAGGGCCTAAAAATGACATAAACTTACACTGAGTTGCTAGCTAAAGTCACAGGTTTTGAATTTGAATTTGTCTGTGTATTAAACCAAAAATATATACTGTAATTAGTTTATACTGTATACTGTGCATTTAGTAAAGTTACACACAACCCAGTCTTCATTCTAAAATATGCTTATCTCCTAGTGTATGCTTTTTTTCATATTTAGCATATGTCTTCTGTGATAATAATCAAATTTCCGGAACTGTTGGCCATTCCTGGTTTACCAGTACTGCTTTTATCCTTGTAAAATGTGGTGCTATGAACTGTTTTACTTAAAATGTCCAAAAGATACATAAATGTCCTTGTTAGTCACCCATGCATTGATGTAACCTGATGAGTACTAATATAAATGCAATCCATACCATTACCGTACCATTTCGTACTTAACCTAAAAGGACATAAACTAGGAGGTGAATCAAACTCTGATCTGTGCACATCTGTGTTCAGGAGACCTGCTACCAGCTGATGGTATCCTGATCCAAGGCAACGACCTGAAGATAGATGAGAGCTCTCTGACAGGAGAGTCCGACCACGTACGCAAGTGTGTGGATAAGGACCCCATGCTGCTCTCAGGTTGGTTTTCTAGCCTTTTCTGTCTGTACTAATTTATCATGGTTTAAGACTAAATATTATTCAAACATCACATTTAGACCCCAGCTCATTTCTGTAGAGATGATCTGATTACATCCTACTACATACTAAGTATGACTTAATGAGGTTGAAGGTCCATTTTTGTTGGGGCAGAGTGGTCTTGGTTCAAATCAGTGGTACAATTTTAGGTTGTATTTGGTCCAGTTCCTGTGTGTTCAAAGGGTGGATAGAGTAACAGGATATAATGCTACCCCACAACACCACAAGCGACATCACTGTATCTTATGTCCATCAGGTGTTGATGCTGATGCTTATAAATTAACTAAATACATATTTCAATGCTTCACTAATATTTGCACATGAGACAACTGCTTCAACATATTTCTGCCTTAACATATTTTATTAATGGTTCCCATGTGTATTCAAAGTTTAAAGATTTAAAAATAGTATGTTTTATGGAAAATACAGATTCCTGTTTCCTTTATAACATAATATCGTGTCCTGTAAATTAAACCTTTGTCATGTGACATGTGTCTTGTTTCTCTGTGCTCTTTTTACAATACAAAAAGTTGTGTCTGTTGTTAAGCCTGACCTCAGTTATTTAAATGTAGTGGACAAAATAATAGCAACACCTGTCAACATAACACAATGTAGTTCAGCAGCACCATCCTCCTTGAATCTCTGTAACATAGACAATTGAACAGTAATATACTGTTAACTGACTGTATAATTAGATGAAATAATACAAATTAAAGAAATAAAATAAACCAAAAATTGGTTTGAGTTCAGTTAATTGACTTGTATGTCCAATAAAATTTGACTATTTTATCAAACTACTTTTTGTCTGACCTACTTTGGCTACACTCCAAAGGCAGCTTCAAGGGCTGAAATCACTCTTCTCAGGTTTTAACGTTCCTCACGAAGAAAACTTAGTTGTTTCACATCTGTGACCGCTTGGATGTGCACCTTTGCAAGCACCTCTGTCTTTTTTTTATGAGGTGTAAACCAGTAATCTGTTTGGACATGAAGGTACACATGTGATGGAGGGCTCGGGCAGGATGCTGGTGACGGCTGTAGGTGTAAACTCACAGACGGGCATTATCTTCACCCTACTTGGTTCTGGAGAGTTGGAAGAAGAGGTGAAGGAGAAGAAAGGTAAGTGGACGAGTTGAACCATTGCCGAGACGGTAAATGGTTATTTGCACTATAAAGAATGAACAACAGCATTATTTTTGTTGAAGATAGAAGAAAACCTCTTTCATACATGGACATTATCTCCATGGATGATCTGCTCTTGAGTCAGTTATCATTTACTCACACATATGGATGAATTATAGAAAGGGCACAGGAAGGGGGGCTCAATAAGGAACCTCCATTTTAAGTGACTTACAATTTCTTGTCAGAAAGTAAATGCAATTACTGTATTAGCAAGAGATGACGAACAAACACAACCAAAAATGATGCTTAAAGATATCAAGAAACACAAGATGAAGGAAATACATGATACATGAAATACAAAATGTAGAGGCAGTACTTGTTTAGTCTCTTACAGTCTGGGGATGTAGGACAGGTGGGGTGCCTTTTCCCTGTCTGTGCCCAGGGCTCCCCTGACACACAATCCGTCCATGCTCACACACTGCAGCAGGCCTGTATGTGTGTGTACAGTTAGTTGGGGGCCTAACTGATTTCAGATAGGAGCTTGAACAGGAAACACACCAGTTTAACCTCATAGATAATTTAGCCCACATCCTCTCCATCCCTCTCTCCACATTGTTCCCTCTCTCCACCCTCACTGTCACTTCGTTGAATGCCCCCCCCCTCCCCCGAGTCATCCATCTTTTTCTCTCACACGGTTTATCTTGTTTACCCCACTCCTATGCCTTCTTTCACTTTCCTGTCTCCACTATGCCCCCCCTCCGTTTCTCCTTTCCTCCCTTAATCTGTGAGAGAGAGAGCGAGGCTGCAGATTGAATCAATTATTGAAAGAGCAGGGGGAGAGCGAGGGAGCTGGGGAGATTCAGGGAAGAGTGTTGGTTGGTCAGTGTGTGAAACATTAGTGTATGCTCAAATTTGTTTTGGAAGAGCCCCTGCAGTTGGGGCAGAACTGCAGACAACAACAGAGGCTACATGTAGTTTCAGAGGCACTTAAGGTTAATGCCATTACCAGTGCACTCATCAGTGCTTCCGGTTCTCACTTCTGCATGGGAATGTGTGTAGCATTGCTGGCGTATTAAAAACAAGAAAACATTTGTGGCATCCTGGACTGCAGAAATGGACAGAAACTAGACAGAATGATGATGCCTATATAAGAAAAAAATACTGCACTTTTTTTCCTCAGTCTGTTTCCAAACTGGTAGTCGTGTACTCAGATGTGTTGCGCTCAGTGCAGCCTCTGTGGGCTGGATCATTCAGACAGTCATTTACTGGAGTTAATGCATTATTCATAAGACTTCTACAAATGCCATAACTTGTTAGTTTTTCCTCATGCAATGTGGGTTTGCTGTGGGGCTGTTTACTTTTCTCTCTGATCTGTCTCTCATTTTGAAATTGAGGTTATATTCAGTTTGTTTTCTTCATTCTATATAGTCATCTACAAACATTCTACCAATGCAGTCATGCATACAAACACATTCACTACTTGCTTTTTTTTATTCTTTCCTTTTTGCTCTCTTTTGTGTTCCCTTTTTTGCCAAATCCTCTCATGCTCCCCCAAAACCCTTCTTCCTCACACATTCCCCTAACCAGAGGACAGTTCTCAGTTGCTCATCCCTACAGATGCCAGTTACAGCACAGTCACCAATGGTATGTGAGCTAAAGTTCTCTGCCCCACCCCTTTCCTCAGCCAATAAATGGACCCCAGTTTACATTGCAGTAAAGTGACCTATGATGGACATGTACATAGACAAATGTCATTTCAGTCTCTTACCCAGTGTATGAAGATGTGTGTATCTTTACCACTCTTTCCTTTCGTATTGTTTCTTTGTGGTTCTCTGTTTCTGGAAGTGTGTCTTTGACTGTCCTGAGATCAGAAATATGAACTGTTTATGTTCATGTACTTGATTTGTATGAGCACGACATTTTCATATAGCCTTTGTTCTTCCTATCTCCTTATCTTCCTATCTTCCTCTCTCTCACTCCCCCACTCCTTCTCTCAGGAAAACAACCTGATGGAGCTGTAGAGAACAATCAGAACAAAGGTAGGAAGTCATGACATGTGCATGAATGTGCACGTCTGTCTGTGGTTATGAGGACATTTGGTTCAAAACCATTGTTGTGAGGACAGTCTTTGAGGTTATCACAACTTCAAAGGGGACTGAAATGAAATTCATCTCAGACCCCCGCTGTAAACATATGAATACTGAACATATAAGTAACACAACATATAAGTACTCAAGTGACATATAGGTACACAACATGTAAGTATACATTCAAAAAGGCACAGGGTAGGATATGAACTGCAGTGTATGTCAACCGCAGTGATGTGCAAGTAAAGGAAAAGTGGTTTTCTAGCAGTTGTCATTTAGTGCTCGTTCATGAGTTTTGGGGGTGTAGCTTTGACAAGAGGGCTGATGGGATTCATCAGTATAGCCAGCTCTTGCTAGTTTTTCCATAATTACCAGCCATAGCTTTTAGGGGTGAAGACTTGGTTTCAGGGTTAGGGTCATATTTAGATTTAAGTTAAGTGAAGTAATACATCAGGTTCAATGAGTGTCCTGACAACTATAGAGAGACAAAAATATGTGTGCGTGTGTGTGTGTGTGTGTGTGTGTGTGTGTGTGTGTGTGTGTGTGTGTGGATATGGGATGAACTTTCTTCTTCAGTTGTAGTGCTGAATAGAATGTATATGTTGTGTGTTTCAGCCAAGAAGCATGATGGGGGTGTTGCCATGGAGATGCAACCCCTGAAGAGTGCCGAGGGAGGCGAGGTAGAGGAAAGAGAGAAGAAGAAGACCAATGTTCCAAAGAAGGAGAAGAGTGTGTTGCAGGGCAAGCTCACGAAACTGGCTGTTCAAATTGGCAAAGCAGGTAAAGTATTCATAAGGACACTGGGCAAGTTTCACACTCTTTTATCAATTTAGCAACTTTCCACAAAGAAATTCATTGTGGAGTTGTGTGACTCATACTTAGAATTGTTGTTTACTGCTGCTAACTAAAAGAAGATGTAGGCTGATATTCTCAGATTCTGCTGTAAAAGTGTAAAGTGAATTTTGACACACTGTTTTACTTCACACTTAAAATAAAAACAGACATATCCTATTAAGTCAGAACAGGCTGATTGAGTTGCAGTGATAAAATGTCTCCTCTCTTTATCTCCCCACAGGTTTGGTGATGTCAGCCATCACTGTCATCATTCTGGTGCTCTACTTTGTCATCAACACGTTTGTCGTTGAAGGTCTGTGTGAACACAAACTACCAACAAACATAATTCTCATTTACTCACAGGTTATACTTGTCTCATTTTTTAAATCTTTACTTTTGGTGACAATGACTCACCTTGGACCTTGCAATCACTATTGGAAATACTTTGTGGTCAGATATTATATCAAATGTAAAAACAAATGTGTTGTGTGGTGTGTATTGCAGGTCGGGTTTGGTTGACAGAGTGTACTCCGGTCTACGTCCAGTACTTTGTCAAGTTCTTCATCATTGGAGTCACTGTGCTGGTGGTGGCTGTCCCAGAGGGCTTACCGCTTGCTGTCACCATTTCTTTGGCTTACTCTGTCAAGGTAGACCCAACCCTCCACTGTAATGGATACATATCAAATGGAAATATATGAGCTATTGGTTCTCTTAGCATTATAACAAATGCACAATTACACAACTGAGACAAAATAGCTCTTGTCCTGAAGATATGAAAGATTTCCACCAGATTTCCAGTTTGTACAGCAGTTCAACTGTCAAAGGCTGGAACTGAAATCCTGTGTGAATCAGTTTCTGAAGTATCAGAGTGCAGCTAATTCATAAATTCACTTTACAGGTCACACAGGTTTTTGTGAAAACAGTAGCTATTCAGTTGTATTTATTAGCATCTATGAGTTGTGTATCGCTAAATAATTTTGCTCAACTATTCTCTCTATGTAAAAGGTCTGTTGCTCCATGTTAGGGCCCGGTCACACATTCGCTAATGTGTCCGGAGCAAACCTTTGCCTCCTGTTCACCTACAATCTGTGCTAGCAAAGTGGTGATCAAAAGATTTGCTTCCTGTGCAAAGCAAATCGCAGCGTGGCTTTGCATGTTCAACTTTGGTGAATGTTGACCCCAAGTATTCGCTTCAGATTTGTGTTTGTGTGACCTGACCCTTAGCCTACACTTATTACCCTTCATTACCCAAACCACACCAATATCAGTATTTGTATGAGTTACATGCACTGCATTTCTTTACTTTAAAGATGTATTGAATGAGAAACAGTATCATATCTGAATTTTCATTTAAGTGAACAGTGACTGAGTTTTCCTGATTCCCTCCTTGCTTCCATCCATCAATCCATTTCTCTTCTGCCTCTGTCCTTCTAACCCCCCTCCTATCTATCATTTCCACCCCACCTGTCTTTCCACCCTTCTCTTCATCACTGTGTCGTATGACTTGTGTAGAAAATGATGAAGGATAACAACCTTGTGCGCCACCTGGATGCATGTGAGACCATGGGTAACGCCACGGCCATCTGCTCAGACAAGACCGGCACCCTCACCACCAACCGCATGACTGTGGTGCAGAGTTACCTAGGTGAGCAAAAAAAATAAAAAAAATAAATGAAGCTTGTTTTTAATGATCAGCCTCGCTGCATTGGAAGGGTCATAAAGAAAGTCAGAAATCATGTGGCCTCATTTTTACTTTACTGTTATGCAGATAAGTAGGTGCTGTGGTACCCTGGTGTACTTTAAAAACAGGAAGGGTTGCTGCAAGATTTCTTTAATTTCCTTTTTACTTTAAAAAATTAACTCCAGGAAAATGCATTAACTACACTACATTTTATATCAGAGGTCTTTAAACAAAATGGGACAAAAAGACAACATTTTTATACAAAACACATCTTTAGCTCTGGAATACTCAACTAAACAAGATCTAACATAAACATGGTTTCATTTAATTTGTTAAAATGTCACAGGTATGACATCAGCGTTACTTACATATATAAATGCATGTAACAGGCATAAAGAAGTTGTATGGTTGTGAACTGACGCTCAGGATAGAATGAAAAAAAGTCACTATGAATGCTATGTTTTGGGTTTTTCAAAAGTGTGTGAACCACTGGATTAGATTAATGTAGACACTTGTGCAGTGGGTGGGTGTCTTGTGATGAACACTTGACTGGTTCTGTTCATACTTGACTGGAAAACAGTTCTTTGTCAGCCTGAATAAATACTTAGCATTGACAACTGCATTTCTTGGCCTGCATCTGTTTTTTTATACAGGCCCACACTGAGTGACATTGCTTTGTTAACTATTATTGTTTTGCAGATAAAGCGAAGTTCTATATTTGTGTGATATATGCTAATTAAAAGGACATTTATATTTGCTGTCAGGATCAAATTCAGCCTTCTACTGCTTTTCTGTCTTTTCCCAGTGTATTTCCTTCCATGTTTCCTGTTTGCCTGAGAGTTATAGTTATAGTCAGAGCCGGTTCTGACCTCCCTGGGGCCCTGAGCAGAACTCTACTAAGGGTCTTGTGCGCCATGTAAACCATTTGCCATTGCCAGACAGTAGCACACAGTTTGCTCCATATCCCATCAGTCTAAGAATAAATAGACCTATACAGAACAGAATGAGGCATAAACAAACAATATTTATTGAACTGAGTATTTTCTTTAGAATCTTAAAGATTAGTAACTTAGGGGCCCTCTACAGCCTGTGAAATTGCAGCATCAAAATATTCCTCTTCTGCACTTTCTTGAGGCAAAGTCATCAATGATGTCATCATAGGATATGTGTTTCCCCAGGTCAAGATGTATGCTCATCATGGACAGACCACTCAACGTTCCTGTGAAAAGGAAGATCTTACTTACCTACCTAAGATTGTTTTAGGAATTGTTTTAGAAATATTTACATTTGTCGTTAGGTTTTAGTTGTAGTTACTGTCACGTTTTAGTTATAGTTACAGTTAGTTATAGTTGCAATTATATATCGGGTTGTCCCTCAGTCCGTACATCTTTCCCATTCCCCTGAACATGATATCTCGATGCCTTTAGGGGATTTCTTCAAATTTGGTACAATTATTCACTCGGATGAACTGATTCGATTTTGGTGGTCAAAGGTCAAGGTCATGGTGACCTCACAAACACATTTGCCAACTGTGACATCTCTGGAACACCATCAAGGAATCCTTTTTACATTTGGCACAAACATTTACCTTAACTTTTCATTTTATGAGCCAAAAGTCAAAGTTAAGATCACTGTGGCCTTGCAAAGTATGTTTATGTTTTTCTTGAGCATAATATCTTAATATCAGCTCAAGGGAACATTCATTTGGACTCAAAGATAAACTGATGAGACTTTGGTGCTTGGAGGTCAAAGGTCAAGGTCACACGCTTCAAAAAACATGTTTAAAAAGGAGAGGCAGAGATACCCTAACTATTTCCCATAATGCTCTTCAGTACAATCCGATGGGAATTTCATCAGTACTATTAAACATGTGCTTTTAACAAAGCTCCTCCATTATATAACTGTTTTTACAGCTTCAGTGGTATACCCATGCTGATAAAACTGAACTCCATGTGTAGAAAATTTGTGGAATCCCCCTTTAAATGTTTTTGCTAAAGATTATTGCCTCACTAAAACTCTGCTGTAACCAAACTAATTAAAAAGTACTATTAGATCAGAGAAGCCTTTCAGCTGTTGCTAACTACTGTCAGTGTCAGGCCCACAGATTGGAGATAGAAGCAAAAAGGTGTCTAGATATATGATGTCAACAACATCAGTTGCTGTTCATATTATCAGATGTAGGATGGAGGTAACAGCAGCAGATGAAGACAGCATGTATGCTGAATGTGCACAGATTATTAATCACATGTATTAAGATAAGATTGTTTTTACCCAGGTGATGTACACCACCGTGTAGTCCCGGACCCTGGACAGGTTAACCCCCGCACACTAGACCTATTAGTCAATGCTATCGCCATCAATAGCGCCTACACCTCCAAGATCTTGGTGAGTCATGCACTGACATAGATGGCCGTGTTTCATTTTTGTATTTATTTATGTTCTCTCCTTTTTCCTTTTTCCTCCTTGACCCTCCCACTGTCCTTTTTGATTTACTTTGCTTTAATCCTACTCTCTATCAGCCACCGGATGTAGAGGGGGGTCTGGCCAAGCAGGTGGGCAACAAGACAGAGTGTGGCCTACTGGGATTTGTATTGGACCTTCAGCGGGACTACACCACTGTCAGAGATCAGATCCCTGAGGAGAGACTGTACAAGGTGAGGGGCCACACACAACATCCAACTGCAACCTTAACAAGGGGCCTAATCAAAGCTTATGAACTTGCACATGATCCATATCTCTATAATAATAATGCTCATATATGAACCCTGAGGTAAACCATACTCACTTCAGTGCCACATCAAGTTTCTATGAATGTATTATAATATATTATATACATTTCTTTGATTTACATACATGAAACATCTTCCCACAAATTCAGCTGCACACTTGGTATGTGAATTGTTATTGGCCCAGGGAAGTGCAATGTAGAGTTTTGTATGATTTGGAGACATGCATACGTTCAACAATAAAAAAATATAATAAACATGCAACCAGTGCTCTGAAGCAGTCATTGGGGGTTGGGCAGTGTGCCTTCAGTCAAAAAAGAACAAAGTAACAATGGTGAAATGGTGAGCAAGACTGAAAGTATACCTGACAAAGAAAAAGAGAGTCTATATATACAAAAGAGGCAGGGATGACTGAACTGGGGAATACTTTTCTGATCAAGCTTTCAAGGAAAATGTGTTGTTGACATTGACCTGTGACCAATCAACTCCAAGAGCTCATCATCTCTCTCTCTCTCTCTCTCTCTCTCTCTCTCTCTCTCTCTCTCTCTCTCTCTCTCTCTCTCTCTCAGGTTTACACATTCAACTCAGAGCGTAAATCTATGAGCACAGTGATCAAGTTGCCGGACGGTTCTTTCCGCCTGTACAGCAAAGGAGCTTCTGAAATTATGCTAAAGAAGTGAGTGTCTTGGGAAGTTGAAGGAGTTGGACATTTTTACCTTTTTATGTTTGCATCAGAATTTGTTTGTTTGTTTGTTAGTTAGCAGGACTACACAAATAACTGAACAGATTTTTATGAAATTTTGATAAAAGGGTGGGGCTAAGAACCCATTCAATTTCTGTGCGGATCCAGATAAATGGGTCTATCCAGGATTTTCTTGTTCACTTTCTTCAACATGGCAAGTCTTGGTGATAGTACGGCTCTCCAAGCATCCTTGTGATTTTTTCGGTGTTTTCTGTCCCTTGTCTCTCTGCAGGTGCTCCTACGTCTTAAATACCAACGGAGAACAGCATACCTTCCGACCACGTGACAGGGATGAAATGGTCAAGCAGGTGAGACTTGAGACTGTATGTGCAGTCGAGTATCTTCAGTAAGATTCATTTTGTGGAGAGAGGATTTAAGGACACTGACCATTACATCACTATGTCCTCTGAGCCACTGACCTTCATTACATGTCATCTTCAATCTCTCTCTCCTCCTTATTTCCTACTAGCTCTTTGTAGTCACTAAAAGATTATCAAAAATAATTGCTTGAAGTAATAGTTTGACAGTTTGGGAAATACACTGGCTGGCAGTTAGATTATATTGATTACACTTGGTCTGTCTGGATGATGTTAGGTTGGACTTGGGAAACAACTGGCCTTTTTGCTTGGAAGAAAAATCCAATGTTTAAAAAATGTTATTTAACTCTTTTTAAAAGAAACAACCTATCGAGACAATGTGTAACAAGTTGGGAACACAATATTGCCATATCATCACATTTAGGTTTTGTGTTGCCCACATCCAGCAGACAGAGGAATATGGTAGTTCATGTGCTTGTGTCCACCTGATGAATGCACTGTACTGTATGTAGAGTATTCTGTCTCTTTTAACTCTGTTTTTGGTCTCTACCGACTCCTGGGGGGAATATGTGTCTCTTTAGCTGCTAAATGCTCCTCTGTGTTCACCAGCTGCTCTCTGACTGTGTCTGTCTGCTGTTTGCGGCTGAGCAGGTAGTGAATAGTGGCCTTTTAAAGCTTTTCCTCTGAAAGCAGCTGTCTGCCTGAGAGGGCTGAGAGTGAACCATCAGAGTAAAGTTTTGGTCTGAACAGATAAACAATGAGCAGAAACTCCCTGTAAAGCTGAGGGGAGCTGCACATTCAGCAGATCACTCTCTATAGGTTCATTGCTATTGCTAGTTTCAATTTCATCAATTTCATCTGTGTACTGTTGAACTTTGAATAGAGCCAGACTAGTTTCCCCCATGTCAGTGACAATAAATGTTCCAAAAGTGATACACATGAAGTGTATAACTACAGTTTTTTGCACTAAAACATGTATTTCCACCGTAGATTAGCGCGTGCTGGCTAAGCGAGCAGTTTTTTCTCTAACTGACAGGCTGGGTGACCTAAATTCGGCTCATGATGAACACAGCTTGCGCCGTGAGAAAAATAACTCTCCTCCTTACACAACTTTATTCCAGCTCACTTGTTCAGTTTGCACTGTGGCAGCTTTATGTCACCTCTTCTTTACATCACATAGTCCTCCCTCTGCTGTTTGCACTGGGCTGGGGGTCTTTTCCCTACAGCCGTGACACAGAGTATTCAGAGGTACTCATAAGGTCAGCACACAATTCAATTCAGTTTCAGTTCTATGTGTGCGTAGTTCAAATTTATATACATTATCTTGAGGCCCTTTAAAGAGTAAGGTCGAGACCTTAGAATACTTTATAGAGAAACACAACAGTTCTCAATATAAACAAACAACAGGCGAAATAACTCCCTTATAACAGAACCAGACTCAGGCTGTGGGGGAGAATGCTCTAATTGGTTGGGTTGAATGGAAAGAAATAGGGAAGAGGAGAAAGGGGGGAGAGAGATAGGCTTGGGACAGTTGTATATACTGTTGTATTCAAGCAATGTCAGATTGTTAATTCCCATCCTTTTATCTCTACTTCTTCTCCTTTGAGGTTTTTGTGGAGCTCGAGCCAATCCCAGCTGACAATGAGCGAGGGGTGGTACACCCTGGACAGATCCACAGTCTGTCACAGGGTTATGATTATTATATTGACAATATTATAGCAAAACCCATGATAGTTATAACAATGTTGCTGAATGATAGCAAATAACAATGGAATTCCCTCCTTAGATATACAACATTACACAGACTGAAATGGAATCTCAATCGACGTTTTGTCAAAATGTTGATTAATGATCGGTTTCTGAGCTGTATGTCAGAACAAGAGCGAGACTGTGGTTAAAACACTGAGTGGGTTCATTTACATGTTGAGTGAAGCCAATTGAGTGTAAAGAGAGTGTAAATAAAAAGGTCTTAGTAAGGGGCAGGTGGATGATGATATAGTCACTAGGAGAACTGTTTTTGGTGTTTTCTAGTGTGTAGTGGTGCGGTGTTGCCTCACAACAAGAAGGTTCTTGGTACAAATCTGCCTGGTTTGGGCCGGGGTCTCCCTAGGTGGCGTTTGCATGTTCGTCCGTGTGTGGGTTTTCTTCAGCCTCCTCCCACAGTACAAAGACCCTGCAACCCTACGCTGTACAGATTTATGGATGGATAACTTGAGTGTGAGAGACTAAGAAAAAGGCTTTCGAATTAGTTATTGCAAGGGTGGATTTATAAAATGGAGTGTAAATCGTCTGTGAGAGTTAATATGAGTATTGAATATTTTTCTGCAAGCAAGTTTCAGTGATACAGATTAAATCAGTGTGATGATCAGCTATCAAATCATCGACTAACAGGGATCTTGTTGATGATTTAATGAACCTCAAACTGTGTCCAGGTGATAATGATATGATGATGATATATGATATTCACCAGATATTGGAATGTAAATCACATGGGCAGTAAATGATGCAGTTTGTGGTGCGATGCTGAAACTGGTGAAATGTTGCCGACCTGTTTTCAGACCAGAAATTATTATTGATTAATAGGTGATTGAGCCAATGGCATGTGAGGGGTTGAGGACCATCTGCATTGCATACCGTGACCTGCCGTGCAACCCGGAGCCAGACTGGGAAAACGAGGCAGAAATAGTAACAGAGTTGACCTGCATCACGGTGGTTGGGATCGAGGACCCTGTGCGGCCTGAGGTAGGGTCCTGTGGAGAGTGTGTCTTTAAGTTATAGTTTAAGCTTGTACTGTGAGTTCTTATGATCCATAATGTCATTCTTATCTGTATTCTGAACAAATTTGCCTGTCCCTCTAAGGTGCCCGAGGCCATCCGCAAGTGTCAGCGTGCGGGCATTACGGTGCGAATGGTGACTGGTGATAACATTAACACAGCCCGGGCCATCGCTGCGAAATGTGGCATCATCCACCCTGGGGATGACTTTATCTGTCTAGAGGGCAAAGACTTCAACCGACGAATCAGGAATGAGAAGGGAGAGGTGAGTTGGGGTCTGTGTCGGGTCCAACTTAAAGAGTGTCTAAAAAAAACATTTCTATCGCTGTACAGAATTAAAATGAACTAAAATTAGATGTGAATAAAACAAACCGTTTGGATCTAGTCTCTAATTTCTGCTGTCAATAAGATGTGTACTGTTAAAGTAAGCTGTTATTTATTATGTCACATATTGTCTTAAAAGAGGCTCACTTCATAAATGTTTTTCATAACTGTTCATCAGAAATAAAGATACTAAAAGTAAAAAAACAAGTTCAGCCCTTAAATGTTCTTCCATTACACGTGGCATCTATTGCACTTCTGTCCATCCTGGGAGAGGGATCTCTCACATGTGGCTCTCTCTGAGGTTTCTACCTTCTTTTTATCCTGTTAAAAGTTTTTGTTTTTTTGTTTTTCCTTACTCTTGTTGATGGTTAAGGGCAGAGGAAGTCACACCTTGTTAAAGCCCTATGAGACAAGATTGATTGATTGATTGAAATGAAATGGCCTTGGTTTTACAGTAACTTTTGGTGTGAGCCATTTCAGCCATTAGCTAGGTTTGTACCAAATGTAAAATCTCTCCTGATAAATCAATCAATCAATTTTATTTGTAGTACATCCCATATTCACAGATCACAATTTACCTCGTAGGGCTTAACACAGTGTGACATCCTCTGCCCTCAGCAAGAGACAACATGAGCTGAGCATAATGACTGTGGCAGTGTTGCAGTGTATTATTGGAAATAGTATTCGGACTTGAGTAGAAGTACAAAATACAACAATGTTAACATACTACTTTACAAGAGAAAAGCACATTAAAGTAAAATGAGTAAAAAGTCAAATTTAAAAAAAAGTATTTTTGTCTATTTTGTTAAAGATTTTTCTTTTTTGGTGAAATCTTTAAGTAAAATAATTAATTCTTATTCTTTATTTTATAGCAACATAAAATAACCTTTAAATATCAAACTGTCAAATAAATGTGGTGGATTTATTCCCTACTGCACTATGCAGGGATATTTATGTAGAGGACTATATAGTGAGCTCATCGTCAAAAACACTTCCCTACACTCTAACACTTTTTTCTGCACCAGTAATTACATCATTGTCACAGGAACAACCTTGGCCGGTGGAAAATCCAATAATACATTAGAAATGTTTATTTTGCACTTAGTATTAATACTTTTAGGTAAAAAATCACATCGAATCACCATGTTTAAATGTAGAAAAAAAACTTGTCTGCTGCAGTTTGGACTGTGTTGTGCTGCTCTGCTTTTATTACACATTTTACCGATACAACTCGCAAAAAGTGTGCCAGTCGTAAAAAAGGAGGATATTTGCTGATTAGTGCTGTGGTCCTGCACTTTTCTATGGAGTGTGAATAAAAATAAAAATTTAAATGTTGAGTGTAAACTATCAATATAAGAGGGTGCAGGCTGGTTACAATGATTGGATGAGAGCGCTTCATGAGAACCAATTTTCCCATGTGTCTTCTTCTGTTTCCTCCATCACACCTGCGTAATATCAGATCTGCCTCTGGGTCAACAGTGACACCCAGTGAGAGAAGGGAAGAGTTCATAAATATTCTGTTGTCTATTCATCATCACACACTCTTTTCCATTGTCCTCTCTGTCTTACTGACAGATTGAACAGGAACGTATTGACAAAATCTGGCCCAAACTCCGCGTGTTGGCTCGATCCTCGCCAACAGACAAACACACTCTGGTTAAAGGTGAGTCTCAGGTTTATGAACCTAAACACACATGTGCATACAGTTTTTTTCTCTCTCTCACACACACACACACACACAAACAGCGCTTATCTGTCCTTCTCTGTCTGTGTGCAGGCATCATTGACAGCACCGTCCTAGAACAGAGGCAGGTTGTAGCAGTAACAGGAGATGGAACTAATGACGGACCAGCTTTGAAGAAGGCCGATGTGGGCTTTGCCATGGTAACCTGACACATTATTCCCCAGTGATGTTTATTTGGTGTTAAAACCCCTCTGTAGCTACTCATTCATGTGCTATAGTTCTCACATAGAAACACAGTATATAGACCCATTTTATGGATCAAATTCTTCCTTGAGACAATAAATGAGTAAATCATATTCCTATTCTACTATGTTTACAACAAATAGACAAACTGTTTTAATAATTTAAGATAACTCATATGTTCAAGTATATTTCAGGAATCTTCCATGATTTGTAATGTTCAATAGTGTGAATTTGATACTGGCCACAGTTCAACATGAAGTGGCAGCACTTGGACGAAGGACAGTAGCACTCAAAAATTATTCGGATGCTTGAATCCTGTGACGGGTCTCTGCCTCCTCCTCCTCACTCTGTCTCAATCTCTGTCAGGGTATCGCCGGGACAGATGTTGCGAAAGAGGCGTCTGACATCATCCTGACGGATGACAACTTCAGCAGCATTGTCAAGGCGGTGATGTGGGGACGAAATGTCTACGATAGCATTTCCAAGTTCCTGCAGTTCCAGCTCACGGTCAATATAGTGGCTGTCATAGTGGCCTTCACTGGGGCCTGCATCACTCAGGTAGACAGATCTATTAATAAAACATACATGCTGACACACATGTGCCCCCCCCCCCCCCCACACACACACACGCATACATATCTAACAGACACACAGATGTCACTTCTGTTAACATCACTCATTCTGTATCTGCTTAGACAAAGCAACTATTAAAATGCTTTTTATGCAAGTTTTCACCAACTACTGTCAGCAGAGACACACTGGACAAATACAATATCCACCTACACAAGAAATAATTATGTATGGCCCTTCTTCCTCTTTTCCTTTATCCCAATCCTTATCCCTTCATCCTCTCTTACCTCATCTCTACCCTTATCCCTTCGTCCTCCTTTCCTCATCCCTAGCCTCATCCCCTCATCCCTACCTGAATCCATTTGACGTAATAAGCTTGGGTGAAATGATGTTTGAGACAGAACCCCCATGCTGTGTCTCCCTCCTCCCGGTCACCAGTGCAGTACAAAATGAAGATAGTCTTACAAAATTTACATGAGTGGGAAAAATGTTGATGAATCTGACAGTATGTCTGACAGTACCAATATCTACCACGAGGTGAAAAGAACTTCAGTCACCTCATATTGTTGATATTGTGGCTGCAAACACCTGCACCAGCCGCCACATCAAAATATCAATCATTTCAATCAGGAGAGATCTCAATGTAAAAACAAACAATTACATTTTGTTGCCACAATATACACTGCTCAAAAAAGAGTCAATCGTCACAGTATAACACCAAGTCAGTTAAACTTCAGGTTTATCAATCTGTCCATTTAAGAACTACAAGTGATTGTGAATTAATTTCACCTGCTTGGTGCAAATGAAAGTGACAACAGGTGCAATGGAGAGGCAGAACAGTAGTCAACCAGATTAATACACATTAAACACACATGACCACAGTATAGCTGACCCCATTTCAACAGATCATACATTCAACATTTTGAAGTAGAAATGAAAATAAACTACACAAGTTAAACAAAGTTATGTGGTTTATTATATAACCTGACTGATAAACTAACTAACTGAAACAGTAGACTAAAGTTGGTCATTTTGACAGGTTGTTATTGTTTGGAGTCAGAGTCTTCATGTAAGCAGTAGTGGTGTTCGGGAAGTGACACAGTTCTCTGGATGTAAACCTCTCTGCAGGACTCTCCTCTGAAGGCAGTGCAGATGCTGTGGGTGAATCTGATCATGGACACATTCGCCTCTCTGGCCCTGGCCACCGAGCCCCCCACCGAGGCCCTGTTGCTACGGAAACCCTACGGACGGAACAACCCACTCATCTCACTGACCATGATGAAGAACATCCTGGGCCATGGAGTGTACCAGCTGATCATCATCTTTACCCTGCTGTTCATAGGTGCACACACACACACACGCCCACACATACACATACACATACACACACACATGCACATACACATTCAGACGCACACACAAACATGCAAACACACATGCACACACACACACACACACTCGCACATGCATGCAGACACAGGCACACACGCATACAGATGCACACACAAACATGTACAATTTGAAGTGTCTAGAAGTTTATTTTCCCTGCAGCAGATCAAACAGTGAACAACAGCAGATTCTCACAATCTTGCTGCCCCTTTCTTCACCATCCAGGCGAGCGCATATTCAACATTGACAGTGGCCGTAACGCTCCGCTCCACTCCCCTCCCTCTGAGCATTACACCATCATTTTCAACACCTTCGTCCTAATGCAGCTGTTCAACGAGATCAATGCTCGCAAGATCCATGGAGAGAGAAACGTCTTTGATGGCATATTCGCCAACCCCATCTTCTGTTCCATTGTTCTGGGGACATTCGCTGTGCAGGTGAGGTTAACAACTTTTGATGTTTTTTCTAGGGTCTGGTGTAGAACGTTCTAAGTTTCTGTTCTTTTAGATTCGATTTTATCCTTCGGCAGCAGGGTTGCCTGACTAGAATCAAACCAGGGACAGAGTGGTTATGATTACAGCATGCACCCTGAGTTGTAGTATCCAATAAATGAGTTGTAGAGTTGTACTTATCTGAAAGTGACTGAGTGCTTGTGCTGGATTTTTTTCAGTTATTGACTAAATCATTATTGTTTGCAATACATTAAAATTTATCTCAGATCAAGCTTTGATCCACACTATCAGTCAAAGATACCTTTCACTACATGTTTATAATAGAGCTTGTAGTTTGCAGGGGTATTAAACTGGACTGCATAATATTTAGTGGTGTTCTAATATGCCTACAACATTTACAAATATCAGGGGGATATTAGAAACCAGTTTCAGTAAAATTCAACATCACCAAACACTATGACTTCAATAGTTAACACTTTTGTATTAATCGGAAATTAAACAAAAACGGACTGTTACAAAATGTATAAAGTAACCATATGTGGCAGAGATGTTGTACTAGACCTAAATGGGGTCATCCTTCTTCTCAGCCACTCAGTTAAGAAACAAGAAACATCACATGAGGGGCCCTACCCACCCTGCACACAACACACTCGACCTCCAGACTGTTCTCATTAGTGGTAGAAGAACAATCTACTACATGTTACTCATCTCTCCCTGTCTTTCAAGAACCTCTTGAAGACTCATCTCTTTCGAAAGTTCTCCAACTTTTTAAAAACATTATTTTTGTTTCATTTTAATGAAGACAAATCTCTGCAGATTAGATTATATTAATATCTTTACAGTATAACAGAGGTTGAGTGTTTGTTACAAAATTGACCAAATGGAATACAAGAAATAAAATTTAAATCACAGGACTGCAGGACCAGTTGATTCCTGCTTTAAAATCAATTTTTGATGTTAATATCTGGAGGCCACAAAACCTTTTATACCTGAACCAGGATAAAACTGAAATTTGTGTCAGATTTTAAAGCTTAGAGAAAGAAATTATTTTTAAAAAAAATTGTGGAGATTATCTCTAAATCTGCCTTTTGTCACAGAATATTACAACTCTTTCTACTGAGACTGTTTGTCTTTCTGAGTGACACACTTATATATGATTTTTGATTATTGTATCATTTGTAGATATTACAATATTTACTAAGATGGATGGATGATGGATAGATAGATAGATAGATAGATAGATAGATAGATAGATAGATAGATAGATAGATAGATGTACAGGTAATGTAATGTAACATGATGATTAATGTGAGAATTTTCAGGCGTTCTTTTTCATCATTTTGTCAGCCACATAAGGGCTGTTTGTTCAGTGGCCTTACAGTGAATTCACTTCACTGAGCAGGGAACTGTGAGTACACAGACGAGCAAACAATGACAGAGCGAGAGATGGAGGGAGAGAGAAGAAGACAGATATTTTCCAAAGCTCTTCAGTGCTGGGTAGTACTCTGGGGAGAAACAAGAGAAGAAAGAGAGCTGGAGGGGTATGGCAGTGATATGGAGTGTGAGGGAGACACAGAGGCAGCTGAGAGGAAAAGAAGAGATGAGAGAGCAGAAGTCTGGAAGCAGCTTGAGAAAGGTAAAAGGGAGAGGGAAAGATAAGTAAGAAAGATGGATCCCACCTCCCTGCAGAAAGATACTATTACTGTACTGTATATAATACACTGTATAGTAGTCCCACTGAGATTGATGACTGTGCAGTTTGGTGTCAAGATGATAGTCTCCTTCTGATAAGCCTTGTTCCTGGTGTAAATTATCATGTTGCTATTTAAAATGCTGTCACTCACTGCATCCACTAAAACAAATAGACCAACAGGATCACAGTGTCACTGTGGTCTGTGTTAAAGACAGGCTGAAAACAAACCTTTAAATGCTATAGCTCTATGAATTCACTTACAGTAATGTGTGGTTTTCTCAGTGGTATTAGCTGAGAGGATGAGCCATGTGTTCCTAGCTGAGAATACTCTGAATTCACTTTTAGTAATTACAGCAACACCACAGTGTGAGAGCAGTTCTGCTGTATTTCCTGGTGAACAGATTCGATCAGTAAGACAAATGTTGTTTTTTAATATAGAACGAGTGCGGTACCTGTTCTTAACTGTCTGTTTGGAATGTTCTGTTCTCTTGTCCTGTGTTAATGCTCCAGAGATACTTCAGAATTATTACTTGTCATTAGTGAGTCCTCCTCAAACAGTTCTATAATATAATGTCACTTTTTATTGTTTGAAATAGCTGACATGTAATGTATGAAAAAATAATATCAGTTCAGTAAATCAATCAAACTTATAAATAAGCCACACACGTTTTTCACTAGTGTGTTTCATCTAAATTGTATGAATTGTTGTTTTCTTGACCCTAGCTCTTTATATTTAAATACTTTATATTTCCATCAGGAGTGGGTCCTCTCTACAGGGCCCGCCATTTTTTTTACAGTCGTCTAAACTGGACAAACTAAACACCTTTTGAGTTTTTATGACAACACAAGGCTACCATAGGTTCCATCTCATGTTTGGAAGGGGAGGTTGAGGTGAGGGGTATTCAGCTGCAACATAAAACTTCTCCACTAGATGTCACTAAATTCTATACACTGAACCTTTAACCAAGTTCAAGTTCATAATTTTTTTAAATAAAAGTTGTATAATTCCACTCGCTATAAAGCATTGTAGCAACAAATGTGATCCGATCACAAGCGGACAGCACTAAGGTACAGGTGCGAATGCACTGGTCTGTGCCACATGTAACCACACATTCTTTTAACAGTGTTCTTTTCAAGGACGACTCAGCTGAGTCGCTGCAGTTTCACTATGAATCAAACATATTTTTTCTCTTCTCACTGATTTCTTTGTGACCACAATATCAACACTAATCACCACATAATAATCGATACTTTCCTTAAATTAGTCAAATCTTTATTCACAGCGCAACTGCACAAGATTCCTTCAGCGCCTCTCTCACCGCTCTCTCTCTCTACTGTGTTTGCATGTGACAATAATGACATACCTCTCTGTGTTTCTGCTGCAGATTGTGATTGTGCAGTGGGGAGGGAAGCCCTTCAGCTGCGCCCCGCTCAACATCGAGCAGTGGCTCTGGTGTCTTTTCGTGGGAGTTGGAGAGCTGCTCTGGGGGCAGGTAAGCAGCTCTTCAGTCCACTGAGTCAAACCACACTGTGCAAGTATAAGCTGGCACAGCCTGGTTTACCTAGGGTTTCTCCTGAGGTGAGGCCATGGAAACATTTTCACACTGACTCAGATAACATGTGTGCTCTATTCTGTTCTGTGCTGAAATTGGCAGTTGACACTGTATGTAACCAATGTAACACTGCACATTGTCTTATGACAACATAACAAACCTGGCTTACAGGTGATCGCTACAGTGCCGACCGAGCGGCTTCCATGCCTGAAGGAGGCGGGGCTAGGCCTGGAGCCTGGGGAAGACGAAGGGGAGGAGATGGCAGAGGATGAGGAGGAGATCGATTGTGCTGAGAGAGAGCTGCGCCGCGGACAGATCCTCTGGTTCAGAGGCCTCAATCGCATCCAGACTCAGGTACTGTTTGTCAGGACCTCCACAACAAACCATAAACAGACCTCTTTCCTGGGAACACAGACACACACACAGATATACAGACACAGTAACACGTCACCCAGAAGCCCCACATGGTCATGACACACAAGCAGTTTGTTTAAGGTGAATTACAGATAGATGGGGAATGTAGAAAAAGTTTTATCTCAAAGAACATGGATGACTAATGTTTGCAATTTTTTAACCAAGTGCTTTATGACAAAATACTATTTATTTGGGGGGTTATTCTCCTGAATTGTGTAGTGAAGTTGCCTAAATAAACTGCCAGTATCATGGCCTTTATGAACTAACATAAGAGACTTTTGGAAAGAAAGACAGAACTCCTTTAAGAGAATACACTACATGATTGACTCCTCTTTGACAGAGATACATTTTGAACTAAATTTAAACACTGTATCTGAATTGTTCTTACTCTTCAAAAGTCAGTCTCTCTCATCTTGTCTGTGCTGTTCTTCTGACTTGTGCCAAACACACTGACTCCAGTTTGTTTTCTCTCCAACACAGCCAACTGTTCTGCTCTGGGTTCTCTTACTCTGGAGTGGTATTTTAGATGCTAATGATCATCATGAAATGATAATTGCTGTGACTGTGTGTGTGTTGCTGCAGGGGCCCTGGTCTGCCTGAATGTTTGCACATTGTGTAGGGGCTAATAGACAGGCTGTTGACTTGCCTGATGATTTAAAGTGATTCTCCTGCTGCTTTGTCAGAGAATGAATGGTAAGATGACAAAACAGCCTCCAAAGCAGCGTTAGAGAGCCAATCAGACTCTCTGCTTAAGTGCCTGTCGTTGTGTGAAGTGGTCAGTTTAATGGACAACAAACACACATGCAACTACACACTGAGCCTCATTTGCAAATACAATTATTTATAATCCTATTCTTCAGTAATGTTCTGAAAGCAGTTGAGATGTGTCTCGTGGTGCACATTTGCAATCAGAGAGATTTACAATTCTGCCTCTGTCATGTTGGTTTTGGCACGAAATGTTTTAAAGGGACCAAACAACACACACATGCACACACGCACTCAGACCGGCCCTTCCTGCCCCCACTGAGTGCTGCTGTTTTGTCTCTGTCCTACAGATGGAGGTAGTGAGCACGTTCAAGCGAAGCGGTTCGTTTCAGGGAGCGGTGAGACGGCGCTCCTCTGTGCTCAGTCAGCTCCACGACGTAAACACTATCTCTACCCCCTCTCACGTAGCTCTCTCCACTGCAACAGCCAATACCAGCCCAGCCCCCGGGAGTGAGTCCGCCGAACGCATGTACACACATGCACAGACACACACACACACTTGCAGTCACCTTCTCTCTCAGACACAAACACACTCCCATTCATTACACAAACACACACTCTGCTGCACGGCACGTGGACTGCAGTATTTTTTACTCTCAATGGTTGTGTCCCCTTCGGCTCGCTCGCTGCTCGTCTGTGTGCAATGTCTCCTCTCTTCTTTTCTCTTATTCTCCCCCTTCAAACAGCACCCAGTCCTGACCGGCTGTGTAGTTCTGGTCTGATCTGGTCTGGTCCAAATCCAGTCCCGGTGCCAGAATCCGTTTTGTTGTTGAGTGTTGGTCGGTGCAGGAGGCAGCTTGCCGTTCTCTCTCTGTCTAAGGTGACCTGAAAGAAATGGAGCAGAGTTGTTTGTAAAGAAAGTGACTCATCTATAAAGGCCCAAAAAGAAGACTGAAATAGTCTGACAAGTCCAGAAGGCATCCTGAAGTTCAGAGAGCAAATGGTGACTCCTCCTGCATCATGTGTTATTTCCTGTCTGTGAATGAGGTCAAGCGTGGTTACTGTGTTTAACCCCAGATCTAATCTCTATCTAAAGGAGTAGTGTCCTTTCTTTTGTCGAAAAACAAGAGGATATAGTCCTGCTGTAACTATTCTGTGACTCCTATTACACTGTAGACAATTAGATTTCACTGAATCCATACTCATTACCAAATGGCTTTCATATGGCTTCTGCAATTCTCTGAACTGTAAACCTTCGAGTATAAAAGCCCAATAACACACTGCTGTTTCCAATACTTCAGTCAAAAGAAGTTTTCTCCTCTTCGATTGCTCTTGCCTTCTTTCTCCCTCTTCTCACTGCTGTCCGGTGCTGCAATTGTTGTCAACTGGTTATTTCTGTAACAGTATTTCCAGCTCCGAAGTCACAAGTTTGGCCTGATGTCTCCAAAAAGTCCAGACTTTTCTCTGTCCGGCCTGTTTTTTCCTCTCTCTCTCTCTCTCTCTCTCTCCATCACAGTTCTCTCCTTTTTCCTCTATATTTATGAGATATTACAGGTTCCCTGTTTGCAGAAATATTCTGGGAAATGTGTTCTAATTGTTCTTCATAAGTAGCGTTGTTCTTTTATAGAGGTATTTAGATTTTTACCAGATCTAAATACAGGCTCTTGTGTAGCATACTGAAAAGATTTCTTTAGTAAGCTACTCTTCATTTTTATTTTGATTACACTTTTTAAAAATCTTAATTTGTCCTTTACCTCATCTCTTTTATGTCATCCTCCCATCTCCTTACTAGAATAGTGTCCATCCCTCATGTTCTCTCTTGATTTCTTTGTATGTCAGTTCTGCGCGTGCCTGTTTGCAAGTGTGTTTACGTGGGTGCATTTGCTGGCATACCCGAGAGCCGTAGTTTGACTTCTGTGTGTGTCTGTGTCAGTGTGTGAGTGTGTGCACCAGTGCTTGTATGCTGGTGTCTGAGTGTGTGCATGCATGCGTGAGCTTGCGCTTGTCTCTTCATTTGATGGTCTTCATCTGTCTTCTCAGTTGCTTCTCCTTTCCTTCCTTGCTCCCTTCCGTCCATCCCTCCCTCCTTCCATTCCACGCAGTCTTCCTCCCCATGTTGCTCCATCACCTCTAGGTGTAGCTACAAAGAGGCCCAACCTGGCGCTGCTGACACCTCACTATTGTGATCATTCTACACAGACACTATGTGTTACCTGTGTTTTATTTAGTTAGTCACATCTTTCTCTCCATCAATTATCACCAATAATTTATTATTAGTGTAAAATTATTATTCAGATCTGGACATAGCTGCAAAATTGGTTCCTCTGACAGATAATACTTTTGACAAAGATGATGAATGAGGGATGTTTAGTCAAAGTGTGGAACTAGGTTTCATGTTTCTCTAGTTATAGCTCATTACCTGCCTTTACAATAATTTAAAATGCATATTGAGTCCAAATCTGTTACTCAGCAGCAGTATGACACAGTCTTGAGGAACGTAATGGATTTGGACTAACAAATGGTACATGGAGGGATCGTGATGTGCAAGCATTAAGTTTGACTTTAATGTAACCTGGGTTTTCCTCTCTCAAAAACCTCCTGTTGTATGGCGGCAGCCCGTGGTTAAATAATTTGTACTACAATTGCTTTGCGTCAGCTTGCAGGACGGTGTTTACACAAGAAAGCAGAATTCAAATAGTGTCAAATTTGTAGCCACAAAAAAGTATTTTAGACTTGATTGGACTTAAAGTATATGTCTGGTGATATTCTATAATTTTCTAATAGTCAACAAATCCCATCATAAGCCCAGAACCAATACTGAGTGCATCCTGTTACCAGGTATTGTCTGTTAATCCAAACCAAATTCCCCCAAATGTTCATAAGGCTATAACTCTATAGTGTTGCTGGCCTACTGCATAAATGCTGCCTTCAAATGGAACTCATTGTTACATTGTTGAAGGTTGTCTACACGGTTTGCTTGGTGTTTAAGGCAACAGCAACATGGATGCTGCAGAGGCACTGCAAGCTAACAGGGGGATAGTGTATTATATGATTTACAAAACCACAATTCCATAGAAATGAGGCTGTTGATAATATAAAAAAATTTCTGACATGTTAACAAAATTTGAAAGCAGCATTAGAGAGGTCAGCATGCTGACCACCATCTTGTCCTATTAGCAAGATAACATTGGATAAATAGCATTAAAGTTAAAAGTAGAGCTGAGGCTAATGGGAATAATGCCATTAGTTATGTAGAGAGCTGCTTTAACCCAAGAAAATACAGTAAATTAAATTCAGACTGAAAGACTCAAAGCAATTTATTGAAAATAAAAAGCTAATAATTTGAAAGGAAAGGAAACAAAAGAATGATCCACACAGGAATATTCAGTACTCATAAATGATGCAAGTATTTTTGGGGGTTTCATTCTGAGTTACCGTAAGTACTTTGCCGTCAGAGCCCTTATTTTGTATACAGCATCTTGTTTCAGTTTATCTGTTATGCAATAAAATACTCGGTTTATCTTCTTTAACTTCTGATTTAATGCCCGACAACCTTTTTCAAGCAATGGAGGGAACTATTTTCTGATAGCTATGATTTCTTTTGTCGATACATCCAACCCTACGATGTACACTATCCCGTTGATGTAAATAATTCTCTAGTGCATCAAATCTCTGACTGGAAACTGTCAACGACTGAAGCTATCAGAGTAAAATTGGCTAGATTTACAGTGTTTTTCTCAGATGACTTTATTCATTTATTTGGACGTGAAGACAAACATGTTGCAACAAATAAGATAGAAAGTGTTTCAGAAAACTTACCAACCCTACCTTTAAGTCTGATGATATGATATGATGTCGGAATCCTCTAGCAACAAACACATGCTACAAATTTTTGTCTATGTGTTCTCATAAGACAGAGTGGCCTCTCCCCCTGCACTTCTGCATCCTCAGTTAGCTTCAGGGTCATTACTTTACACCACTACCCACAGTTCTTTGCAAAGCAGACCCAGCCCTCATCCTTGGCAGTGGTCCGTTACAGTATAAGGATAGAAGTTCTGACAGTTGACACTATCACCTCCTTGACTTTTTCAGCCAAACCCATCATTAATGGGTATGATTTAAAAAGAGTCCAGGTATTTCTAAAAGAAAACAACAACAAAAAATATTAAATAGAAAAATGATATAACTGGATGCCTCAGTTTCATGCTTTCATCAACCTGAGCTTTGCTGAACCTTAGTGATCCCTCTTGATCTTTAGAAGTGATCTATGGATCCAGTTTGTTTTCATTTCAGACTGAGCTAGTTCCATCTACCTGCAGTTACTGAAAATTTGAGAAAAGAGACAAATGTGAGTGTTCAGAATAAATAAGGGAGGAATACGATGTTTAGGCCAATTCTCAAATCCATCCTCAGCTCCTCTGCTTTCAGCCTCTGCCTCAGTATGTGTTCCTCAAATGGGATGCAAGTCCGAGACATAAGGAGGGTTTGCTTTGAATTGAGGGAAGTGTTGCTATGGATTATAGCTCAGTCATCGCATATCAGAGGGTGGGTGCTGCTCACCGTTGGGACACATGGTGACAAATGGGATCCATTAACCAGTCATCTACCTCACAGCTTCTCCCTGTATTTATGTTGCAGTTTCTTCTCATCAGCACTTGTTTTGCACACAGCAGCCTCTCTTCCTTCCGGCACCTATTTTTCCCTCTTTTAACCATCATCGTTTTTCCATCAAGCGCTGCTGAAAGAGCCAACAGGGAGAGAGGGAAAGAGAGAAGGAGGTGGGTCAGAGAAATAAGTAACACAGCAGTGCCCTGACCTCCTGGCCTCTCTGGTCACACTGTGGGCGTTATATACTCGAAAGTTTACTCTTTCCATGGAGACAAAATGAAAACAAACCAAGCGCTGACGAAGTGAGAAAGTAACATTTTGAAGCCTTCTCAGTCTGCATGAGGTGTTTTTCTGCTGTCTGACAGGCTCTTTGGAAAAACAGATAAGCACTGAACCTACTGCTTGACCGTGTCTATATGTATGTCTGTCTGTCTATCTATCATATATGCCAGAGTCATATATAGAGACCACTCCTACTTTGGCCAACTGCAACACTGATCTCCATTCAGCTGTCTGAACCATCCACCTCTCATAGTCACAGTTTGGACTCCAGTCTGTGTTGCAGTCGACACAAAGCTTTTTCTCTGTTGATCTCATTTGGCCAAACTGTCTCTATGTAGGGCTCTGCCTGCCTGTGCCTGTCGGTATATTTGCATTGAACAGTCTCTGTTTCTTTTGAGCTCATGCTGCTTCTTTTTCCTCTGTTTGGGCTTGGGGGGGAAAGGGTGCATGGACCAACTGCCATGGCAAAGGAATGTGTTTACGCACGCATACACTGCATAATATGCCTTGAAGTACACTCATAGACCTCACTCTGATTTGTGTGTGCGTGTGTGTATGAGAGTGCGGGAGAGAGAAAGCGAGCATAAGTGACAAAGATCTGATTCAGCATGACCTGGCTGCCGCTCTATGTGTGACAGGGCTGACGCCTGAGTTTCGCTGCGGCCTTTCAACCAATCACCTTCAGTTTCTAGTAATCTAACCAATCACATGCCTTTCTAACCTGCTGATTCTCTGTGACGTCACCTTTCAGTTTTGCAAGACTTGTTTTTTTATATCCTGCAGCAACTTCATCATCAGCATCATCATCATTTCAATCACTCTGCTCTCTTCTTGTCTGTCACTGCTGCATGGCTACAGTATATTTTGCATGTGTGTGTGCGTGAGTGCAGAGATGCTGACTGACTGACTCACTGTCCGGCTGTCGTGTTTGTGTGTATGAAGCAGCTCTATTTAACATACAGTGCCCATGATCGACAGCAGTCCGATGCATGCAGACGTCAACCTTCAAGCTGCACTATGTGGAAACAACTCAACTGTTGGTTCACTCGGTTACACAGCTGCATGCATGTTTGTGTGTGTCTGTGAGTGTCTGTTTGTGTGGTGTGGTCACTGCTATAGGTTCTTGGCAAATTCTTATTTTATTGTACATTAAACTAACACACTCACCATCCCCGCTTCTTGTCCTTCTGCAGTTAACAACAACCCTCATCTGTGTGTATGCATGCATGTGGTCCAGTATGCTGAGGAATGAGTGTTTTCCCCACACATACTGTATCAAACCCCCTACCCCTGACACACACACACACACACACACACACACACACACACACACACACACACACACACACACACACACACACACACACACTACGCCACGCGTGAATGATGTAAAGTGTCTGCAGCTTCTGTGGTCTTTGTGATGGTGGCTACTGAATACTCCTGTATCGTGAGGTCTGATTGGTGTGGAAGAACTGACAAAAACATGTCATTAGCCAACTCATTTTAAAACACTTTGTTTTTTTCACTTTTGTCTGTTGGAGACATACAGGGTTAGGTGGACTCAAGTTTGAAAAGTCACTTTGACAAATTTGACTCATGAGATCTGTAATAGATTAGCAAGGTGAGGTTGTGTATACACCTGCCTTTGAATCTGATAATAATTTCAAACTAATACCAACATGTGGTCCTGTCTGATCAAAGTCATAAATGTTATGAGATAGAATTCTGCAGTTCATCTGAAGTTGTCTGGCCTGAACAGGACCTCTTCTTAATCTTCTCACATTTGCTTCCATGCCGGGAGTTAGCCATTTGCAGTTAGCTTAGTTTTAGCATAAATACTGGGGCTGTGTCTGAAATCACTCATTCAATAAATCATTATGTAGGGACTTTCATGAAGAGGACTATATATCAACTCATCTTCAACCAAAAAACGTTTTGACACAACACGGCACATTGATAGTCCATAATACATTTTAAATACTTGGAGGTATAAAGCAAATTGAATGACCATGTTTAAAAGTAGTAATAGACTTGTTCGCCTGCTTTACATATTTTACTGCCACAACTCATAGATTTCTCTCGGACATAAAAAACCAACTGCGATTGGAAATATTATGGATGTACGCTTAAACAGAAAAAAATGGCAGCAAATATAAACCTGACAACCTTTATCCTCATGATAATTCAGATATTTTTGATGGAATAAGACTCAGTAGAATCACCAGAGAGGAAGGCTGAGACATGCTGCCCTATCTCCCCTCGTCACTCTGCAATTTTTTTTCCTGTAATGCCTTGGGCGCAATGCATGATATATATTGCTTAGTTAATGACCATCAGTTGTAAACTAGTTTTCACGATGGACTGTGGGATACAATGAACATCACTAAACACTAAATGGCAAATTCACTATATATTGGACTTTATTGTGATTTCGGACACAGCCTGGGTGAGGGGGGGGCAGCTAACCTGCTCCTGGTCTGTATGCTAAGCCAAGCTAGCTGGTTGCTAGCTGTGGCTCTCAAAAACATTTAAAACAATACCCAGTGAAACATCAATGTGACTATTAGAAGTAATCTTATGTAAAGTGACTGTAGCCACCTGGTCCTGAGTGTTGGTCTGTCTGTCTGTCTGTTTGTCTCTCTGTCTGTCTGCTGGAGGACACAAGACTGTCCACCCATGGGTTTCCCTGGTCTCTCTTTTCACTCTTTTTTTATGTCTGACTTTCTCCTCTCTCTTTCCTGTGGTCTCTCTCTTGTCTTCCTTCCCTCCGGCAGATGCGAGTGGTGAAAGCATTCCGTAGTTCGCTGTACGAGGGCCGGGAGAAACCGGAATCCCGCAACTCCATCCACAACTTCATGGCCCACCCAGAGTTCCTCATCAACGACCTCATCCACAACATTCCGCTGATCGACGACACTGACGTGGACGACGAATCAGAGCTCAGCAGATACCAGCACCTGCACCCGGCCCTCCGCAAGCCGCCGCCTCCTCCCACTCAGCCCCAGCCCCCGGCCCGAACCCACCCCACTCGCCCCTATCGCCAGTATAGTCTCCCGGTGACCCCGTGCAACCGAAACAACAACAACAACAGCAGCAGCAGCAGCAGCATCAGTTCAATGGTCACCCACGGCAACATCAACAGCACCAATGCAGTTACTCCCAGCAGCTGCAGCCCCCATCACCACCATCACCGCCACCAATACCACCATAACCATCATGGTAGGGACAGGCCGGTGAAACCCTTTGCCCCTCATCTGGCCCATCTCTACTGCATGGAGACCTCCTTATAACTGAACTGAACGTGGGTCTGGGGGGGAGAAGGGGAACGGAGTCTTGGGTAGGGGGAGGAGAGGGGAGCGAAAGAGAGGGCTGAGGACACACACAAGACATTTTCATCTCCCTTACAACAAGCTAACAGGAAGGAGTGAAGGACGAGGAAGGCACAGGAGGGAGTGGACAATGGCCTGAGACTTCTGCGCGCAACTCCCAGAGAACATTGCGACTTTCCCTCCCTTTGCCCTCGCTCCAGGCCCTCTAAATCGGACGCCCTGATGCAACAGTCATCTCCATCTCCCTCTCCGCCTTCGAACCCACTGGCCCCCCCATCTGTCAACCCTCCCCCCCGAAGAACCTGCCCACCTCACCCTGCCTGACCTCATGCACACTCGTCACACATACGCACAGGTCCGCTCTCACTGGGTTGTCCTGAGTGACGGTGGGCATGGTGGGAGGGAGGGGGGACGGACATCCCAAAACAAAATGACATCCCTCAGCGCTTCAGCAGAACAGGACCATGTGGCTATCGGGGCTGCCTCACTCTGTTTCTATTGGTGTTTATCAGTGTTGTTCTCATTGCCCACCTACCCACCCACATGGCACCATTGTCACCACTGCCATCATTTATCTGCGGCCACTTTAAAGTCACGACTTAAGTAAAAGGCTTTGTTAAAGCCTGAACTAGACTTCAGTCATTTCCATCTTCTGATTCCTCAGCATAACGGTGCTCATTCATTTCTTTCTTTTTCATTGGTTTATTTATTCTCTCCCTCTTCTTTTCGTTCACTCTCTTTCAGTGTGTGTGTATTGTCTTGTCTCTTCTGAAAAAAAAAAATGAACAAAAACAGAAATGGCAAACAAAGATCCTGTTCTTTTAAACCTAATAGTAAATAGAAAAGGAAGGGGATACATATACTTACATATGTATATGTATGTATATAAAATCAGAATGTGTGTGGGAAGCGACAACACAGAACTCTCCATTTTCACCACTGTTCAGCCCAACCTGTCCGATCCTTGAATGCCTCCCCATGAGTCCACATGACCTGTTATCTGTAACACTGTCCATCCTGCTCTGAGATGACACAGTGTGCGACCTCACATCGATTTCGATGTGTATATGTATACATACAGTAGCCCCATACAGCACTAAGTTTATTCACAGCCTCTTGCCATGTTGATAAAATGATGTGTGAGTATGGGTAACATCTCCGGACATCCTCTGGGGCGAGCCCGCAGGTGATGTCCTCTTCTCTCTTGCTGTTCCTCAGTCCGTGTTTTTCGTTTGCAACGCTCACTTGGTCTCGTCTGGTCTTTCGTCGGTGGGTGTGGGCGTGTTTCAGCTTTTCTTGGACGAAAAAGCTGAATGCTTGTGAAGCATTAACCCTTTAAATGCCATCACACACACAATGCACAGGCGATGGCCCTTTAAGACTAACATGCACTCACTTGGAACTTGCTCCTGCTTATGTGCCATTGGGTCGTCTCCATCATGCACCACTGCCCTCTCCATGAGTGTTGTGGACAAAGAGATTGTTTCATTTGTTCTCTCTGTCATTTTCACAGACAAGGGGGAAACAAATCACTGTTTGATGCTGAAAGCGACCATTCATCAAGCCCATGTCTAACATCTGTGTTCAGTTTTGGCTTTAGGCCCAAAGCCCACTCAGCTCTATCAGGTACGACCAATGAGAGCTTATGTGTCACGTCTGCGCATCCTGAACTGTGCATTCCCCATCATCATGATGTACGATAAACTGATTGGGATACATAAAAAGGAACAGTCCAACATTTTGGAAAATATGCTTTTTTCTCTTTTGCTCAGAGTTAGATGAAAAGATAGACTCTTGTGTCCATAGAGTATGAGCTTAGTGTAGCAGAGCATATGGGGGAAACAGCTAGCCTGGCTCTCGTAATAGTAAACAGTACCTCTAGAGCTCACAAATTAACATACATGTATTATATATTCATTTTTTTTATCTGTAGAACAAAACAATGTTGCTGAAAAAATCCTAAATGCATCCAATTCAGTTTTAAAAATCAGATATGTCTTTGTTGAACGAAAGTCTAAAAAATAGTAATTTTGGCTTTCAGGAGGTATTCAAATCAACAAATCAAAGTGGGATTGTTGTGACAGTGAAGTAGCATCAGTCAGCACATTCAGACATGCAGCAAACTGTCACCACTGCCAACTACTGACTAATTGAATAATATAATATATTTTTTTAATTGAGGTGATGATGGATGCATGGGATATGATTTTTTGGGCTTTTTGAGTAAGTGAGAAATAATTTAAATGATTGTGTTACTTTGGGATGGAGCCAGGCCTCATGTCTCCAGTCTCACAATAGAAACACACGAGAATGAGTCTTTTCATCCAACTGTTGGTAAGAAGGTTTGTAAGCCTATTTCCCACATTGTGTCGAAGCAGTCCTGCGTGAAAGGTCATAACACTCTGCATGAGCACCCCCCCCCCCCGCCAAAAAAAAACAACGACAAAAAAAACAATCACCGAACACATTTGGAAAGCCAACCATGTGACGACACGGGCGCAGCGCACAGTCCGCCATCACCTCGCCGAGCTCCACGACATTCCATGTGACATAACATTCCAGACAACCGCATCACATTCCAGACCGGGTGTGAGAGTGCCCGCCTGTATCCCATGTTGCACTAGGTGTGGGTGAACCGCTGACTTCATGTTGCCTCGGAGCATGACTGCAATGCAATGCAAACCTGGACAACCTCCCCCCCACTCCCCTTCTCCCTCCTTCTCCCCTCCCCTCAGCCAGCCCCCTGTCAACTTCCCTGAGTTTATCGACCGGGGCCCCCCCACCAACACCACCAGAGACAGTTGAGGGCAGACGATATGCAACAGACTGCCTTATCAACAGTTGTTCCCAGCCGTAGGATGATAGACGTGCTGTCTGACAGGGATGGTAACACATGAAAACACAGTGAGAGAACATGTCTGTCCTGCTAGTTCTGTTTCAGGATGCACGCAGGGCTCTCTGGGAACACCCTTTCCTGTACAGAACTCTGTCTTGAATGCTCATCATCATCGTCGCCACCCTGACCCGAGCTGTCGGAGCAGGCGGGTGGTGACATTGTATTGATCTGTCTGTTTTGAAGCATGCATTTGGTATCATTAATGTCACTCTTTATGTGTTGGTAAATCATTTAGGCTCCTGTCACTACTGTGTGCAATGATCTCTCCACATCTGCTGTCTCTCTCTCACACACACACACACAAACACACACACATCCTGTTCAAGTCTATCCTATTCTATTTCAGCATCTCTTAGCACAACTCTCAGTGCTTTCTGCAGGCTTACACAAAGAAAACACACACACACACACACACACACACACACACACACACACACACTAAACAACAGGGGGATAATCTACAGTGGTGTAAATTTGACTGTCCAGTTCAAGCCATTTCTGTCCATCCGTCCAGCCACGTTACATCATGATGTTGTGAGACAGTTTTACAGAAGGCAAAACAATGTGAAAAAGAATATATTATATTTATCAAAAATTATAAATTGTACAACTGCACCACTACTGTACAGATCGCCCAAATGTGCACATGTGCATCTTTGATTTACAGGTACTATGTTCCTGTTACACCTTTTTTTAGTTTGGATGTTCCTTTCTTTTAATCCTATTGCTTTTTGTAAAGAGAGGAACAACAAAATGGAAGCGCTTGTATATTATGATTATTATGATTATTATTAATTTTCTCCACCGGTGCTCCCACTGATGGAAAAAGACAGTTGCACATTCTCCCGAGCATATTCTGAGGGTTGTGTTTTCTGTCCAGTGAACAGCCCCTGAAGTGTGCAGAGGTGCGGAGATGCTTTAGAGTCTCTTAAGACCAGAGACACCACTCTGTAAATAGAGAACAGGAGATACACTTGTACCTCATTATGATCTAAAGGACTGGACAAAGTGGGGACCCAGGGAGGATGGAGAACTGGAGGGGGACAGTAGAGCTAGAGACTGCAGAAGTGCAATGCCTCCGTGCATTGTTTAGGCTGCCCTTTTAGATCTGCTCCCAGTATTTACTGCCATGTTGCAATGGGAAGAAATTAAGGTTTTACATTATTCATTATACATACTGTTGTAAATATCGTGTATGGAATGGTCCCCACTTCTTGCACAATGCAGAGCTGTTCTGCCGACAGAAAATGCAGCCTTAACTGTGCTGAAATGACAAAAGACCAAAAAAAGTTACAAAAAAAAAGAAAAACAAACTAACAAAAACATAAAGACTATTGAATATATTAAAGAGTTACCTGCCTGTTATTTAAGCGAATAAATATCTATATATGAGAAAGAACACACCTGTATACTGTAGACTAAATCTGTACGGAAATCTAAGAGAATTTAATGGGAATTAAGTCCAACACCTTTTGTCTGTATGAAAGAAAAAATACATCAAAGTATTCTACAATAATAACTTTGACAAAGTCTGTGTGGTCCTGTGTTGTTTGTTCACAAAAATGACAAGACTTTGAGACATGCGCTGAACTCCAGTGATCCCCTGCACTTTCTGTGGAGGGGCTGTAATGTACAGTAAACAAAAACGGGATCTCCACAGCAGAATGAATACGCTACGTCCTGCCTCTGCCTGCTGCACCACCTCTCACCTGACTCCTGCGGAGGATTTGTTGCCGTTGTGAATGTGTCTGAGCAGAGAATTTCCTGCTGAATTGTTCATGTGTGAAAGAAAAAACTCGGGAGAAACCCAATTCTGCAGAGATCCTCTAGAGATCATGTTTTTAAATGGTTTTACATTTAAACCTCTGGTGACAGGTAACTGAGATGTTCATTGTTCTGACTATGTGCACTACCTGTAATCTCAAACACACCCTGAACTGACAGTATCTATATACATGTGAGACTGTTCATCCATTTAAATGACCTATTTTCTAGTAAAAATACTCTCCCATAAAAATGTAATCCTTTGCAGCTGAAATCACTGCATAACACAGTTATCATATGCTGTAAAAAAAACAAACAAAAAAAAAGGTGTAGGCCCAAATGTATAGCTGTGATCAACAACTTGAGGCTTCCTAGAAAAGTTGGAGCAAGAGGCCCACGTTGATTGTGCCCAAAGGTAAAGTTAACATCTATAAGTTTCCCACATGGGTAACAGTAGCCATTTGTAAATGGGGTACTACAGAAACAGATTCTGTGGCAAAATCTAGATGTTTGCATGTTGAATCCATTTTGAAAAAATATAAAAATATTTTTTCAGTATTAATAGAAATCTGAAAAACTTCCCATTCAATCCATAGTAAGATGTCCGTTGCTTTGTGGTAAAATGTCACCCATTTATGTATTTTATAGTCTATTATTTATGTGTGAAAAAAATGATATTTAATATATTAGAAATGGTGGGTGAGTGTTTTTTCCTCTTTTTTCTTCTGAGGCCTAATGGCTTTAAATCTAAAAGGATGATTATGTACATTTCCCCTTAATTTCACTTTAGTCACTTCAAACTGTGACGAGCAGGTTGTATCAAAACAGCTGTAAGAGCTGACAGTTGGGAAGGCATGGTCATATCCTCCTGTTGGCAGGTATCCTGGTCAGATAGGACTTAAAAGCACCACTTTTAAAATGTATACATGAATAAACATTGTTGAATTCACCAAACACATCAGTATCTCTGGTAATAACAGATTTCTTCCAGTAGTTGGAAATGTGCACCAATGAGTCATGAACAATATTAGGACCCTAACACTGAAGCAGCTTCTAATACTGATAGTAATTGTCATTCAACATGTCGGTAATTCAGTTAAATTCAGTTTAAAGTAGTCTGGATGGTGTAGATATCATTGACACAAAAGAATGTGTGTCACTTTCGGTTTGTCTCCATCATTTTTAAATGCTTACCTCAGAGAGGAGACAGCGTCATCACGTGAGCTACACAAGGCACGGGATTGGCTGGTTTACTGCCCACACCTCAGGAGACGTATTCTAAAAGACCAGTCGATAACAAAAATAGTTTTCAACTAGTTGCTGAAGGCCTAGATAAATCCCACCTCCTCCCCACATCAACGTCTACTGACAACTGCTAGAAGAGCAGAGACTCACTCACTAACCTCTGGCTATCATCTCTGTGGCTGGACTCCAGTCAGGTGAAGTGAGAGCATGGGCAGGTCGGTCAGTTAGAGACAGACGGGTACGCCAACCAATGATTTCATTGTCCAAATGAATATCAAATGTCAACAGTCCAGTGAGGGCATCAGACGCCAGCTTTTTTTCTTAGACAACTTTATTTATTGATGGCAATTGTGACGTGAAGACTATTTCAACAAATAAGGTGCGTTTCAGAAAAAAATTATCAACCCTACCTTTATGGAATTCAGCTATCATTAATTTTCTTATTTAAACCCCGTCCTCCAAGTGACATGTTACAATGTTACAGTATAGAGCAGGATAAGGCACCTTCATCGAACGCAGTGTTACTGCATCTGACACGTCAAAATATGTGCTATTAGTTTCCAGATACTCAACCAGAACATTATTGCTAGAATGACTATAACTGCTCTACAGCCCCATGTGTTGTGACAATCATCCCATGATTATCATAACAATTTTATAGGGCTTGAGACACAGGGGTCCTTGTGTCAGTTCAGCCCACACACTTCCAATGGTTAGTCCTTCCTTGGATCTCTGTCAGTAGTTACTCACCAATGCGAACTGAGGCCACTGACATCATTAATTCATCCGAGGGTTTTGGCTCATCATGGTACATACATGATCAGATTTGTCAGTAGTTCTGGTATGGGACTCCAGTCAGAAATAATTGAGTTTATAGACTTATAAAAGACTTACTTACAAAAGACTCAAAAGGACCTTTTTATCATATATTAAAATGTTTCTAGATATTGAGAAATTGCGTTGTTCTTCGAACACGATTGTTCTGGCAGACCAACAGAGGCAAGGGCATAAGGCAGCCCTTATGGATGGGGCAACTATATAATAAAATGATAAATAAAAAAACTTTATAGTAATACTACTAATAATTGTGGTAGTGTGTTGGTGTTGAACAGGATCATGGGAGCAGTAGGTAACTGAACCACTCTACATTACCACACAATGTCAAATACTAGTAATATTTATAAGGTTTATAACACCATCTGCAAGTTTTTAATGATGTAGAGTATAAACACATTTTCATGAGTGTCTTTTTCAAAATATCTCAGTGTTCCGAAAGAATTTCAGATTGATTGTTAAAATCGGATTTCGAAGAACAATTTCACCAATTCATCTACACAAGGCATGTTGTAGAGGCTGTCAACGGCACTTATTAATTTGATATATATACACTTCAAAGTTTGACTTTCATCTAGAATTTTCTACTTAATTCTGCAATGTGAGATTAAAATGTTCCTTTTCTGACCCAAATACTCTTCCATAGATTGGAGACTTAGATATGCTTGATTTAATCCAACCTGTTAAGTTTGATAAGTGTTTACATTTTTAATGGTGGTACCAAGGACTTGACTGTTGGGAGACGATGCAGAGCTCTATACACAGCTCAGAGTTCTGAACAAACAGAAATACTGGAGGTGAACTCTGTGGTTGCTTCTCTAAACTCAACACCTACTTGTTGCAGCAAAATCTGCATTGAACAAATTTACTGTTACTGCTACAATTTTATCAAACTATAGAATTGCTTTTAAACCAATAAAATTGGGTCAAGAGCTGTTTCAAACTGCAGTTTAAATTCACAAAAATATTGTTTTGAGGACTGATCTGCTGCAGAACAGTTGGAAAGAATACTGGCCTAGCCTTTGTAAGGTGGGCAGGAGGTTTCCATGTTCTTAGATATCAGTTGACATGACCACAATCAGTAGTTCACCATTTCATCAGTAGCTTTAAAGGTCAAGTGTGTAAGCTGCCCAGAATGGACAAACAAAGCACTGGCTCTAAAGACCTTTCATGTCTCCCTCCCGTTCCAAGCGTCTTCTTCACACTTTAAAGGGCAGGGTGACGTATTCACATCATAATCCCACAAACTGAACCTTTAAGTAACACTATGGAATAACATCTGAATGACTCCATTTGCCAATCACTGTTGTTCAGAGGTTTGAGCCCATGTATCCAAGTCAAACACTTATGACTTAGCTGCTGTCAATCAACCAATTCTTTTATTTCTCTTGGTGCTGTATAAAATTCACTTGTAGAGGCTCAAACCCTTATTTAATATAATGCAGTCAATCTTAAACAAAGCTATATAATCATGGTGGTAAGATGAGAGAATAGGCTGCTTTAGATGTAAAGGGGTTGTGTAGAGTTTGAGGGAAACTAAGTTAACAGCACTACTTTTACCATTGTCAAATGAAATGCATATTCTAACAAACATAAATTTAATCACCCGAGGATGAGATAGATAGGAACAACTCAAAGTTATGTGGTTTAATAAAACAAATGTATCTTTCGGTTTGCTTCAATGCATGTTAAAGGTTGCTGTATTGTATGTTGCTGACCTCTCAAAAGGTATCAGTATTACTGTCGTCTGTTTTAAATAACATACCTTTTGATCCGTTTAGATAAATGTGCCTTTTTACACCTTTACTTTTATAGTGAAGTCTACATCAAAATAGAGGTAACACTAAAACTTAGATCATTTTTATCTGATACACAAGGAGGCTGTTCAACAGGTGATGACTTTAGCCTAAACTAACAAAACACACCAACCGCAAATCTAATTAACGATGAACTTATGTTTATTCAATCTTTTCAAAATTTGGAGTGTAAAAAGGACAGTTCGGGGTCTAATGGGGTTAACGTGCAGGACTATTTCCTGGGTGGTTGACGAAAGCTGTTTTCAGATATGACCCCTGGAGAAAGTTCGCAGAATTGGGTCCGGACTTTGTCTGGAGTTTGCCTATCATGCATATACAACGCAGCAGGAGATTTTCCACTCAGAAGTGTTCACAACACAAATCTCTGTAGCGTTCAGGTGAGGAGTGATGCAGCATACTAAAAAGATGACATTGTGCATTAATTCTGCTCTGGAAATAACGTGTTTTTGTCCACAGCACATCTACACCGGTGTCGGCTCTGATCACCAAAAGCTCACTTTACATTTTCAGTGTTCTACATGTATTGCTCCGCTATTTGAACCCCAGATATTTCACGTGTGTCAGAAACTTCATCAGCAGACCCACTCGCTCTCAGTAAAGCCAGCAGAGGACCTCCCGCTGTGTTCTCACATCAAGTCTTTGGACTTTGTGCCGACTTTACACTAGGAAACTGGCCGGAGGATCTCACTCAGACTTTGGTGTTCACACATACAGCTCTTTATAAACCATATATTACACAGTACATGTTTTAAAAAAGGTTGAAAAACTTGATTATCAGTTTGGGTTTAACAGATAAATGTCTCTGAGACAGACTCAGTATTTTTGTTGAGCTCGACTAACAGAGTGCTGCCTGCAATTTCAAGCTTAACACACAATCAGGCAAATAAGTAACTTTTACTATTACTTTAAATCTGATAAATAAAAAGCCACTATACTGGTTACCCATTTCAAGCCTATTTGGTCTTTGCATTTTCCATGGTAACAACCTTCCCATGCTTTGCTGTGAATGGCCCCAGGCAGCCGAGCTATGCTGATGGTGCATATTTTCTGTTGCACCCCAAAGAACGGAGAAGTCGCACATTTCTGCCTGTAATACAATATTAGACACTAATGTTGTATCTCACCAAGTCAAAGCAATGTTTCGCATGAATTATGTAGACAGTGGCAGCCCACCATATTCAATTTTTTCTTACCATGGTTTCATAATGAACAAAAAAAATTCTACACTTCAGAAACTACTTCTGCCCAACTAAAACATCTAAAATCGCACGTCACATTACCATTTAGGAATACTGAACATTTGTCTACCAATGGGAATTGGAGATAACAATGATAATAGCTCACATCCTGTAAGCAGTTGTAGCATTAAACAAATTAATTAAAATGCAAAACAGCCATTTATATTTAACAGAACTTAATGACATTGATGAGGCTGTTTGCAAGCTATGTTATGGCAGCTTCTGGGCGTACTTTCTCATATGCATAGGAACAACAGGGTACGCAGAGGGCAGGTGTTAAGGCCAGTTCCCCTTGCCTGCTGCAGACAGTAAAGCCTTTAGTTGTTCTCACTAACCACCAACTGAGTATGTTCTGGCAACAGACCAAAACATTAAGTTCAAGATCTTAGGTTATGGGAAGTGTGAAAAATGGATGAAACTGTGGCAGGACAAATGAGACATTGGTGGGCTGCCACACTATAGGTCATTATTCAATAGCACACAACTTCAATAGCGCCCAGGAGTGAGGCTACCCACACGACATTGATCATTTCAGATCCAGTGTAAGGGATAGTAAAATTCCCTAAACTCAGAAGTAAACTTTGTCAGAGCAGAATCCAATTGAAGTCAATGGTGATCTAGACTTCAGACGTAATAAAACAGAAAAAAACACAACATGCCTCCATACTGCTTTTGTGGTGTCGATCAAGTGTCCACAAGTCCTGACATTTATATTTGACTTGAAATGGCGTCATTTACAGTGTTTTAAGCCTAAACATCCACCAGAAGTGGTTAAGCTAGCGGAGGTTAGCACGTTTGACAGTCCATGAATGCACCTTCAAGGAAGATATCAGTAGACATTTAGGCTTAAAATATTAAGTATATTAAGTGTAAATGACTGTTTCAAGTCAAATATGAATGTCGGGGCTTGCGGACACTTGGATGACACCAAACGAGCAGTAGAGGCATGGTTGTGTTTCTTTAAAAAAAAAATGTTTACGTCTGAAGTCTAGGTCACCATTGACTTCAAATTTATCGGATTCTACTCTTAACAAAGTTCACTCCCGAGACTCTAGAAGTGTTTGGTTGACTCAAACACTTCACCCACCCCTCAGCATAGTGGCTGATTAGTTAATGAGTGGATTTTCATTTTTCAGTGAACTATCCCTTTAAGTGCTCTACAGATGCCGACATATTTGAATGTGTCTGGCTAGCCCAAGAAGGCAGCTAACCCCTGCTGTGAGGTAGTGGAAACATGTCAGAGGATTCGCTCGACTTCCCCATTTGATTTGAATAGTAACCAAGTTAAAAATAATAAATAACTGGGTGTAATTTAATTGATTTTAAGTAATTGGGAAAAAACATGGGTAGCATAATATATATCTCAGTGGGCACTGTCGTGCTCTGTGCTTTGAACTTCCATCAAATGAGGTCTTGGCCATTGACAACCTTTACCAGACTTGACCCAAAAGTTGAGGAAAAGTTAAGCCCTTTATCGGCAGAGAGCTTGCTGTTTAGAAAGAGAAGAAGAGAGGCATTAATATCAACAGTACAGAGCAAGACACAGCAGATATTTATAACTCAAACTTAATGAAAATATGATTTATTTGTCCAACATTTCTCAAAGGTCATTGACTTCAAACAATATGTATTCAAAGATATATACAGATTTACACTTTATCACATTTAACCAAAATGGTCAATTTCATCAGTTGATGTATGTATTGAATACATTCAAATATGTAAATATATACAAGATATGATTCTGAGATTATCAAGCTTCTGGTGGCATTGCTCCAAGTAATGGAGCTGGTGCAGTCAGCCCTCCTGCTGCACTGCCAAGACCTACATCTACTGATGTTGTGGAGTTTTGGGAGAGTGTAATCACTTATACCATTTGGTACCGATACTACCTTTAAAAAAATACCAGGCCACGTTGGCAGCAGCTTGTCCAGCCTCTTCACCTTCCACCAGCAGAATCCACTTTAGCATAAAGAAAAATAGGTGGCGCTAAATGAAGGCATTCTTTTGTACAGTAGTGAAGGTTCACAAAGAGATACATTTTTATCAAAACAAAGCATTAACATATGTTTAACAGTTTATCGCTCTCCAATTTGTGTTCCAATTTGGCAGCTGATGCAGAAATAACTCTTTGTGGACCTTCACCTTCATCTTTACATTCTAGCGTTCAGGAAACTTTTTGTACTATTAGTCACATGTTAACTAAAATCAAACCATTTCCTAAAACAAACAATAAACAAAAAGGAAATAATTAAAGTACTCAATATCCACTAGCTCGGAACAAGAACTGAATAAAAAATTAAGTACTAAGTTCGCTGCTGAACGCTTCAGGTCTGTGAAAAACAAAGTCTTTTCTTGTCTGATCCTTACCATGGAGTCAAGCAGGCAAGGTGTTCAGAAAGCCACTCATCCCGCATGGTGGATCAACCATTACCTAGAAGAAACTGTCAACAAGGTTTAGCAGTAACGTGTACTTAATCCATCATCACACAGAAACACATGCACATTCAGCAGTTCTTATTTAAACTTAACTAACTCAACAGTGTTCATCCACCTTCAACAAGTTCAGTACACTGAGCCATATTAAGTTCAGTCTCAATATCTGAAAACAGAGATAAGTACTTGACCCTACATTTTGAGTGATGTGCTTGCACTCTCTGCACACTTGGTGCAGAACTCCACTGAGACGTGGTTCTTGTCCACATGCAGACACACGCCACCAGATGTCTCTTTCTCCTCGACTTTCACACGCTTCCTGGGTAAGGCGTAGTCGTGGTCGTTTGAATCAGGGCCCTGGAAAAGCGAGGAAGATAATTTCATCCCATTCACACCGCTCAGCCTGGACAAGAGCTGGGCTAACATGCTCTCATTGGCCAGCACAGCTCTCAGGTACCTGGTCTCATCTTCCAATTCTTCCACTCTCTTGGTCAGCTGAGAATTTTCCTTTTTGAGCACGTTGTTTTCCGTCGATAGGACGCCAACTTTCTTCTCCAGGCTGTTGACATATTCTTTCTTCTTGAGACGGTTCAATCTGGCAGCAATAGCATTTTTGTTGATCACGTCGCTTGACTGGTTCTGTCTGTTCATGGTCTTCAAGTCTGATGCCATTCTCTCCGGAGACGAGGCAGTTGAAGCTCCGAACCCGGAATCTTGATCCTTGACACAGTACACTCCGAGATCAGCCAACTCCATATCGAAGAGTGGGGACGCAGCATCTCTTTCAAGTGTCCATTTTAATTCTTCAATTCCAAACAGATCGTCTAGCTCTACTCCATCTGTGTCAATATCTTCATCTAGGAAGCCCTCAGAGGGATGTGGGAGATCCTCTACAGTTTCAACTGCATCCACCACTTCAACCTCAAGAGGCTCTGTCTTGTTGATAGCACGGCCTCTTCTTCTGGTGATCATTGTGGCTTGACAGTGGGACTGCAGAGATGCTGCCCAGATGGTATCTTATGATTCCTCAACTGTGAAGACAAAGTATATCGTTAAGGGAGCAAACTGATAAATTTATCAAGGAAAATTTAATTTTGATATTAACTAATGTCAGAGTAGATCAAAAAGGTTACTTTGAACAAATGCATGACCTATGATTATTTGTTACTCTCAACAATAACTATATTAATTGTAATTCTGCATGCTGATATTCAGTGAAATCTATATAAAAACGTTTTAGTTATTCAAATTATATGGTTAGTTAATATAAACCTTGTTCTCTATTTTACATAGATTGCTCCTGACATCAATTTTCTAAAAGTTGCGGGGACAACGGAGTGCGTTAGCTAAACGTATCTCCAACGTTGTGCCTTATTACGTAAGCTAGGCCCGATAGCGTTAGCACTGACACTACTACTACTACACTTAACAACGAACGCACTATATAAAACACACACAGTCAGATACATTATCTGCTAAACATATAGTATCACTGTTACTGTATTAGCAGGAAATGCACTTCATTATCCCAATTAGTGTCTTACATGATTATTTGTGCCATTACGCGCTCTTACGTTAGCTTCAGCTTGCTAACAAGGCCTCGGTCGTTTCGCGCCCAGCTCACGTTAGCTGAATGTGGCTCACATGAATTAAGATAAACGTTCCCAATGGATGTTCATCAACGTTTAAACAGAATTCAACATCTATATTTAGCAGCAGCTGCAGAGAACTACAGCCACGAGGCGCCATCTTTAACCAACAGAGCGGGAGCATGACGCAGGATGTTTAAACAAACGACTTACCTCACGACTCGTTAAATAAACAACAACAATCAGCGACAGGGGAAGAGATCCTCCGAGGAGCGTCACTGGATGTGAAGAAAAGCTTTCACAGCATGAAAATAAAACAGTAACGCAACGACTGGAGACCGCCGTCAACCTGCACACACGTTCCTTCTTCTTTCTTACGTTATTTGTTATATCTTGGTCGGTTAATAACCTCTTGATGCAATACCGCCACCTGCTGGACCGGAGAGTGGAGCGATTCCTTATTTAAAATAATTTCCTTTAGTTGAAATTTCCAAAATACAGAGAAGTTTAAAGTAAAATAGAAAAACATAAAAGTTAAAGTAATGCCATAAGACCACCCACCACAAACAGAGCTCATTACAAATGTGCAGACACAGTAGTAGAAGAGGGGGAAAATAGGACTTTCTTCAAGTCTTATCTCTCTTCTACATACTTCCTGCAATTAAACGCTTCGAGCTCTTCAGAGTCTCTGTACCTGGCAATAGTTCATTTTTTAAAACCAAAATGTAATTTGTGTCCTCTTGCATATTATCTGCACAATACCAATAATAATATAATGTAATATTATTTCACATCTATAACTCGTATTCAGAATTTTTCCCATTTATATACTACGTAGCTGCACCTTTTTATATTCATATTAAATTACTATTACTATCTCCGTATACTAATGCACAAATACAGTATACATATATATCTTGTGCCACTGCACTTTACTCAAGTACATTTTTATACAATATTACTATGGTGAAAGGTGTACATTATGTATGTATTCTGTATTTTCATTTCTTATTTTTCTTCTATTACCTTTTTTATTCTCTTGTCTTCGTCATTCTGACTATTTGCTGCTGTAATTCCATGGGATCAATGAAGTTTTATTTCATCTTAATATTGACAAAAACCAGCAGGATGCTTCCCTAAAATATGACTTATACTGGTCTATTACTAACATGACAGGCACCACCCTTCCCCGCTTCTTTCAATACCGACTCTGTACTGAATGGAATGTAAGTGTCTTCCTCTCGTCTCCTGATGCCAGTGCTGCTGCCACTCTTTATTGATTTCTCTCCATACAATGATCTTGATTGATTTTGATAGAATTCTTTTAATTTTTTTGTTGGCCAGTTTGTCCAATCCTTCATTACAACTCATACCTTAAGTGGACACAAACTCATGTGCTGTTATTCAGCTCCACAAACCCCACAAAGAAAAACCCAATCATAATCCTACTGTGGAGAAAAGTTTTTATTGAACACAAGTGCACAACAGAAGAACAGAGCAGCAGAAAAAATATCTAACTGTATTAATCACTTTCCAACTCTATCACACTTTGTTGTCTTTACCATATAGGATGTTTTGAATTTCTGCACGAGTTCTACTTTAGTCTTTATTGAAAATATTGTAAACAGAAGATAACATGGGGGATTTTATAAATGCTTCACATTAACAACTTAGGCTGCAACTAAGTTATTTTTAACAGCTATTAATCTCCTGATGAATTATCTTTTCTTTGACAAATCTTGTGTGTAAACCTTTAGAAACTTGTAAATACATCTACGGTTTTGGGCTGTTCGTCAGATTAATTAACTCAAGGCCTCTGGGAACTACTAGACATTTTTCAATATTACTTGAGATAATTTGCATTTAATAGTAATGAAAACAACCAGTATTTGCAGTCACAAATGATAAAACAGAGAAAAGCAGTAACTCTTCACATGTAAGAAGCTGGAACCTAGTGAATATTTGCTCTGTTTTGTCCCAAAACAAACTCTGTTTAGTGTTGACGTTCATGTATTTTGAACATTTAGTTTCTTTTTCCAAGAGTCAAAATAACAGAGAGCTCAGATTCAGTGAAGTGCCAGCAGCCGAAAGCCTAGATTTCACAGTACTGCAATTCAAAACAGCTGCAGTCCAGATTTCAGCCTGTTAACATCACTGTGGTTCCAAAGAGGACCATCCACCGTCCTCACTGCTGCAGACACTCCTGGTGCACTGTGAGCTGTGTTACTCTCCAGCTCCACCGGCTGGTCAAACACTGTCATGGTTGAGTAGTTTTCCAACATCAGGCAGGAGGGGTCATCTGACTGTCCAGGAATTTTGCCCAGAGGATAGTTCTTCCACAAAACTTTATCTGCACACAGCTGCCACGGAGAACCTCTGAGCAGCTTCGCTCTTTCGGCCAAAGCATTGGCTGATTTGTTCTCCTGGGAGGCTTCACTCCGCTCCGGGTCAGCCCTGGAGCGCCAGGGGTGGCTGTGGTGCCTTGAATGCTGCAGCTTCTCGTGCAGACTCTCCAGTGTGTATATGGGCTGTCGTTTCTGCTCCGTAGAAGGGTCGTAGTTTGAGTGTGCGGTCTGCGTGTAGATGGAGCAGAGCTGGAGCAGCTTCTGTCTGGTTTCCCGGGGGAGAGGATGCTCCATGTCATCCAGGATTACCTGGAGCAGGTGAGGCGTGCTGACACAGGGAGCATCCAGACAAGCTGAGAGCACCTGCTGCCACCTCAGCTGGATACGTTGCACAAAAATCCTGTCCTTGATTCTGGCCTTCCTCTGGCCCTTGGTTTCAAAATGGTATTCAAACTTGTTGTTGTTACAGAGGATGACTTCATAAATCCAAGCAGAGAGGTAGAAAGCCCTGTGATCATTCCACTCTTTGGTGAGCAGCTTCAGCTCAACAAAGAGCTTCTCCAGGAGGAAGTGAATGAAGGCTGGTGAGTTGAGCATCTTCAGGAGGGGCAGCCAAAAGCGCAGGAGGGCTCGAGGGAGTTTGGGTTCAGTGGGACTGGCATTTGCAGAAGTGTCGCAGCCTAATGTTTCCAGCTGTTCAACAGTGGGAACCAGGAATCCATCTTCTAGCAACACGTCGATCAGCCAATCACTTGACTCCACAGCAAACTGCTTGATCTCACCTAGTAACCAGCTCATGTCTGCAAAGGGTGCTGGCCACAGGCTCTTCTCTGTGTCTTCATGAAGCCCATTAATAGCCTGGTACTGCTCCTTTTCAAAAGAAATCAGCAGTTCTCTTGCTTTCATGTAGGCTTCCTTTTCTTTCTGCCTTGCGATGAGATCATCCTCCTGGCGTCTCAGGTCCATCTCCTCATCCTCTCCATCTGACTGTGACTCCCAGTCCTCACCAGCACCTCCTCCCAGCTGCCTGGACCAGTACTCGTGCTGGAGCCACTCCAGCACCACGCCACACCCCTTCCTGCACCATTTCAAAGTGGGGAGCTTGCGGTGTGTGAAGTCGTGCCTCAGGTTTACCACCCATTCTGGGATGTTCAGGTTCCCCGCCAGCCGTCTCAGTGGCCGGGCAGTTTTCCCCTGCTGCCTCTCGGTGATCAAATTGACGAATCGCACCAGAGCTGCTCCGTAGAGGAGGACCAGATCATCTCCGTCCAGCTGTCCAGACCGGTCCAGCACCTGACACCTCACCAGGTCCGCCGTGCAGTCCACCGCCACAGGGCAGCTGCTGGCGTACCTGGACCTCCAGGCAGAGATCCTGTGCAGCGCATACCTCTGTAAGGAGGAGTCCTTGGAGTACAGGTACTCCAGCACCTGGTCCCACTCCGCTTTGTTGACCCATGCTACCACATGGCGTCGTTTCTCCGAGCTCCTCTTCTTCATGGTATCAGCGGAAGCAGCGTAGACTTACGTTAGAAGCGTAAACACATAGAAAGAGCAGCTCTCTTCAGTCTCTCACACAAACTGCGCTTTGAAACTGAGTGAATATAGACAGATACAGTTCAGCCTGGTAGCGACAGTATCACACCCGGAAGGTTTTCATCTCCTTCTGGTGTTTATTGGCGGTTGGCAAACCAGTTTATAGGTTGCATTACCTCCACCTTCTGGCCTGGAGTGTGGAACAGTAGATTGGCAGCAAACAGACAAACTAAACTAAAAATTAATAAATTTATTTTCTTGAGTCCTGTTTATCTTAAATATTTAATTAGAAGACAATGTTAATTCTTTGATATCCTTACTTTTTAATGTGATATTTGGCTTTTCGTCTTTTAATCCGATCCTGACATGAAGTCCTCCCGGAAGTTACACTTCTTCTTTTCCTTTTTACCGCGGCTGGAATCCGTCGTTAAGGCGCTATACCGCCACCTATAGAGACGGAGTATGCATCGGTAATTGAACTGGTCCTTTTTTCTTTTGTATTTAAACATAAATACAATGCATAGAAAACAGTCGCAGAGAGCAGATAGACATTGACATTACATAACATACATACAAACATATGAGAATACAACGTTCACTTTGATGACTACTTTGCTGAAATCCTCTCAAAAACACTTAAATCAGTATTTAGAAGTCTATGTATTATTGACTGTTTTAAAACATTGACTATACCAGACATGTCAAAACAATTTTTTTGATTGTTATTGTATCTGAAAATGCCAATTCTAGTTACTTCCTCATTATTATATTAATGTCTCTCCTCTCCATCCTGTTTATTCTTTTCTTTCACCTGTTCTTAGTTGTGCTCGTCATGTCCGTTAAACTCAAATGTCAATTTAAGTTTGATTCCTTTTTTGTTACCATGCTATGGTGAACAATAGACACAATTTATTTAGTTATGATGGTAATAAAGGTTTGTATAGCCACTTCTGTGATTTCTATGGCATTTACTCCATATACACATTGTATTTTTATTTTCACTTGTATTACACTTCATTTTCTGTTTTAACTTGTATTTTAGACCAAATAGTCTGTTGTTTTAATCTACTGTACTCTATTGTGTATTGTACTGTTACAAAAATCCTGGAACAAAATAGAATTTCTGTCTGGATTATGAAAATCTGCCAACAACAGAGGGCAGCATTACGCAATTGGACTGTCTAGTCTACCATGTACAATGAAGAAGAAGAGGTTGGCGGTGGTTCACCAACAAACGAGAGAAGAAGTGAGCGGTTTGTTTGAAAATGGCGGCTACTTCGAAAGACAAGCTTGTAAGACTTGTTTACGATGCACTGCAGGTAGGACAACTGGACATGGCGGCATATGACTGGAGAGTTTGATTGTGTTCTTACTTATTCTCATGAGTTTAGTTGTAATAGCTTATCTGTTAGTCACAGTGGGATCATGTAGCTGTGCGCTCACCAAACATTTCCCACTTCTATCGATGTGTCCTGGTATAATAAAATGATAAAGTGACGTTTGCCTCCAACTCCTCTCAGGGTACAGGCTGTGTGTATTACTGCTGTGGGACCTAAATCTCTCTCTCTCACACACATTTTTATACAAAATTCAACATACAAAAAATAGTATTTGTTTGAAATGTTAATGCTTTAGTACTTCTGAAATATTCACACTAAAACCTTACTGATGGTGTAGAAATTGTTCAAGGTTTAGTCTGAACTGCTGCAGTTTTTTCATGAAATATTTCTGTTGTCACAGTTTACTCTCATATAGTTTTGCAAAGAGTTAGTGTATTCAATTTAATCTTGTGTCTGTGTTTGGTCTTTGTTGAGGCTGCGTCTTGTCCCTTGGTGGAAGGTCTGTACCTACAGGACGCAGACAGCATGTTGCAGCTGCTCTGTACTCCCTCTCAGCACCGCACTGACATACTGGCATGGATCTGCAGCAGGTAGTCAAATCTACACTGAACATCCCCCTGGTTCTCATCTGTCATTTTCACAGTAACAAATAAACAAAACATCTGTGTTATCCTGACCTGTCACTTTACAGTATCAACCCACATTTTGCCACTTCCAAGTCGATGTCAAAGAGATCTAAAGACTCGGATGTTGTAACTAAAGGTAAAGGTGTTGTCTTTCAAAGGCCAACTATTTCCCACAGTACAGTCTTTTGAATAGAAAACTTGAGGAGGAGAGGAAAATATTCTCAGTCTACATATGTCTCAATATTTTTAACATTGACACTAAATTGACCTCTTATACTGCAGTGGTTTGTTGTTTGTATGAACAGAAATGGCTCTGCTTGGGCAGGAGCTGATGCTGTGCAAAGCAGGTGACCTGGATCTGATCAGGGTGAGATGTGGTGTCAAACGAGCAAAGATGCAATCAGTTTACAGAAATACATTTACTGCCGTGGTAAACACAAACGTCCTGACATGTCTGTGTCATTTCATCAAAATATTTATCCAGGGTGATGCAAGTCCTTACCGGCAGCTTCAATTCCTGGAGGAGCTTTTAACTCTAGTGCCAGGCTGCAGGAAGTCTGCTGGGCACAAAATGGATGCAGAGATGTTACTGAACGAGGTGTTTTCTGCTGAGAATCTGCCTCACCTCTCACAAATGCTTGAACCTACATTCAACCCCTGGCCTGCATACATCAAGTATATATATGGTTTCTTTGATTTCATGCAAAACACTTATTATATCCCTGTTCTTATCTGCTGGATGTTGTCATTGTTTCTGTTATATCTGCTCCTGTTTTCAAACATGAACTCTGGAGAATGTCCGTACAAATTGGGTCTTTCTCCGGAGTTTGCATTTCACATATAAAGAACGCAGGAGGAGATTCTCTGGAGATTTCTGTGCTGTTGTGAACATGTTTGACTGGAGCATTCAGGCAAGGGGTGGCCCAGAGGCTGGATGTAACATTAATTCCGAATGAATCCTCTGGAGGATCTCCTGCTGTGTGGTCACATGGACTAATTCAGATATTCTTCAGAATTCTTACAGGGGACTAGCAAGATAAACTCCTAAAAAAGCTCTCAATTGAACGTTTGCGTTATCACATACAGCCTCTCTGCAGAATGTCCAGAGACTATTGGGACTTCAGTGCATGGTGGAAAGCAGCTATAGTGGCTGATTTGGAGCTGTTTTGTGGATCTACATGTATCACAGCGTCTCCTTCTGTTGCCTTTTACTTGTCTCCCTCACAGAGCTTTACACAAAGGCACCAAGTCCTCTCACAAGCCAAGTAGAGAGGGGCTGCTGATGTGGCTGCCCTTCTTCAAGAGACTAAGTCAGCACTGGAGCAGCTGCAGTCAGAGGTATTTGCTGATGTGGCCCTTGATGCCTGTGGTGTCATAGAGCCTTCAACTAAACACAGGATGTAAAACTTGGTCATCGCAGTAAGAAGAATTGTGTTCTCCTTAGTGTGACTTCCTGAAGGAGGCCCAGAGTCCTGACGTCTTCTCTCCCAGCTCATTGCGTGTGGCAGCGTGTGACCTCCAGCAGTTGATGGCTACTTTCAGCCATGTTTATGAAACAGACTTGAGAGCTTACTGCAGCAGAGATCCACCCAGCCTCAGCACAGAGACCACTGTCTTCCAGAGAGTACACCAACTGCTGCTGGACTGTAACACGGTACTCTAACATTTGCAGAAAACAGGGGTTGACCAACCTGAGCTGTGGAAACAAGGTCACTGAAGCCTTTTCCTCTTGTGTGTCTCGTTTGTTAGGAGTTGGATATGTTAAATGAAGTATCAGAAGCATCTGCGTCCATGAGTGAAGAAGTTAATGTGCTACATACACAACCTCGCTACTGGAGGAGAGGAGAGAAGCACTCGCTACGTAAGTGAATACTCAGTTTTTTGCACATTGTTAATACAGTCATTTTGTTTCCTGCTTATGTTTTTGTGCCACTGTGCCGTGTAATTGTGATGTCAGATAGAATACAATGATGAAGTTGACAAAATTCATAGTGACATCTCGATGTTCTGAAAAAACACTTTTCTAACCATTATTTAACGTACCTGCACAGGAACAGAAGAGGAGAGTATAAATAACGGCATGGCAGTAATTCAGTTTTCTGTGTTTGTTTTCCAGCGGACCAACTGGCAGAACTTACCAGGCGAAGTAAAGACTTTCTCTCACTGATGGCAACAACCTCAGACCATCACCATGAATAACTGAGTGCTGAAGTGAGCGAAGCACTTGGAATAATGCAGTAACACTGGGGGGGCTGTTCAAAGGCTCATCTGTACTTGTGTTACAACTCAGAGTTGTGACCACTAAGGATTGTGTTGTTTCATTTCACAATGTTAACCAAGTGAGAGCGACCGGTTGTGTAGACACAGCACTCATCTTTTCAACAGTTTGATGGAGCCGTCTGTGGAACACATATCGCAAACAATTGCTTGCCACTATTGTAAATTCTGATGTAATAAATTCAATATTAATATAAATTGAAGCTACAAGCAGTCGGTGGGGCAGTGGGCCTTCAGTCTGTGGACTGTGTTCAATCTTCTCAAACTACAGCAGTGGTTGGCAACTGGGTCAATATCACAGACAGATCCTTTCTATGATTTAATTAAATTTCACCACTGACACAGACATTCACAGCTGCTGATCTCCATCCAGACAACATTCATAGAATCACTTCCTCAACTACCAAGTTGTCTTTAAATATTGATGTAATGCTTTTAATGGAACTGAACTACAGAGCCTTTATTTTTGAAAAGTTGTGAACTTGGGTCTCAATATTGTGTTGATTGCATAGCAGACCTCTGAAATAAATACATGGTAAAAGGAAGAAAAAATTAATAAAAACAGCTATAAAGATAACAGCATTTAAACCACACAAAGTAATGAAGCAAATTCAGTTTCATTTTAGTAAGAATTTTTTATTTGTAGAGCACTATTCACTTACAAGTGCTTTACAGGCTCAAATAATTTAGTTTAAAGTCCGCAGATCCAGAGCTGTGGCCACATCATGGATTAGGATCTGTGGATTGCGTATCAGAGATCGTAATGGTGGATCCAGTATGGTGGATTCTGTATCGTGCTGGCTGATCGTGATAATAAAGGCAGATCCTTTATCGTTTTGGCATCGGAAAATGGTGGTGGACCACGACCGAGGTGGCAGCTGATGATGGATCCTAATGGCGGCAGTGGACAATGACTGTGGACTATAGTGGCATCCGATCTTGATGGTGGATCATGATCTTGCTGGCTGCTGACCATAGACTATGATTGCAGAAAGACTGCTTGATACATAGTATTTCTCAGATACTTGACCCTTATTGACATTAATCCACCAATTCACTGACCTTCAGTTATGCTTCAGAAAGGTCTACCCCTATCAGTACTGCTAAAACCTTGATGATGTTTCCCTTCACACTTGACATCTATTGCACTTCTGTCCGTCCTGGGAGAGGGATCCCTCACATGTGGCTCTCTCTGAGGTTTGTACGTTCTTTTTACCCTGTTAAAAGGGTTTTTAGTAGTTTTTCCTCACTCTTGTTGAGGGTTAAGGGCAGAGGATGTCACACTCTGTTAAAGCCCTATGAGACAAATTGTGATTTGTGAATATGGGCTATACAAATAAAATTTGATTGATTGATTGATTAAAGAAAGCTTCAATCAGTATTTCAACAGGACAGGCAAACAGCCCATTCCAAATAGGCAGGTTTGGATGGGACACTGGTTTCAGGGATGACAATGAGTTTCACTATCCTCCTTTTCACCCTAATTTGTATTTGCTCTAAATCTGAATATTGTGACTGAATAAATTTAAATATTTTGGATTTGGTTTCTTGTTATCAGCCTCCCTGCTGTTTTTTAAATTTAATATCACGTGGATTGATAAAACTTTTTACACCACACCGTTAATTCAATAAAACTGTCCGTAGGAAAACCTTGAACAGGTGTGGATTTCATTTGAAGCCACTGTCATGTGTCGTGTTCTTTTATCCCGAGATATGAGAAGAGTCTCGGTTTGGTTCAACAAGTATTTATTTAGAAGCAATGGAAATTACAGCATTGCTATGGGCACTCAATGCACAGCCCCGCCCAAATCAGTAGCACGGGTTAATCAAGAGTCGCCCCGAATGGACGGCGGGTGCATTACTTATAATAGTAGGTAAAACTTCATTGGTCAATAACGAGGGGGAGTCGCCGTGGTTTAAGACTGGCTTTCCCTTGCTGGTGCGCAGGCGTAGTCCCAGCCTCTTGGCACTGGAATCGAATGATGAGGAGCCGCTCCCAGTTTCTCCCCTCCTTTGTAGCATCAGGGCAAATCTTCACATTTCTGACAGTGTTTTGGTTTTGTGTTTTAAAAACAAGCCTTGAGGAATATTGTGTTCCTGCTTTAACGGCTGTGTGTTCTGTATGCGTAAGCGTGCATTTTCTATCTGCCCTTCAGAACCCGGGGCAGCTGATGTTTCTTATGAGCAGTTTATTCATGTATGTGTGATGTTGAATAAAGCTAAGGGAATACTGTAATATATAAAAGGTTAGGTATAAGAACAAGTTTAAGTACAGTGTATTGTATGCCACAGATTTAAAATCCTAACACGTCTGGATTCAGTGGAATAACAACAGCAGGCAGTGGGCATCGCTTTGACATTTAATGTTACATTCATTTCACACAAGTATATACACCATAAATCAATATGATCCAACAGCTTCAACATCTCTCTGGTGGGGAAGAGTTCACTGAAGTGGCAGGGATCAAACCTCTTCCTCATGGTACTACATTACAGTGAGTATCACAGTGTAGACAGCAGATACTCAGTGTCCTCTCCATGTCTCCCTGAGCTCGGTCTGTGACGGTCCTGCAGCCGCCTCTCCACCCAGGGTTCAGAAGCCTTTGCCAGCCAACCATTCCTTCAGCCTCCTTATCGAAGTGACCTTTGACCGTCAGGGTTTTGGTGACCTCGTTGACCTGTGTGGGCAGCTCTGTCCCTGTCACCTCCTTCAGATACTGTTTCACGTCCTTCTCCAGAGCCCAAATGTCCCCCTCCACTTTCCGTACGAGCGTGGTCCTGCGGCTGCTGCTGGTCAGGTCGGTGTACACCGGGATGTTGTGCATTCGGGAGCGGCGGATCATGTAGGGCAGAGGCGGCGGTGAGTCCGCTGCAGGGATCCATCCAGACGGGGCTGGGACCGGCGTGTTTAGGCGGAGCAGGGACCCGTGACAGCGGGATGAGCCGCTCCACGAAGCCGTATTCCTCCGTGGACTCTATTATTCCTTTCTTCTTTTCTTCTGGAGCAGCGCTACAGAAGAACCTGAGCCCGGCAGGAGCTCCTTGTGCCCGGCACTGCAGGCTCAGAGCTCCGTGCAGCGCCCTACGGAGCACCGTGGAGCTGAGAGTAAAGGAGGCCGCCATGATGTGTGGCAACTGAAAGAACGTGACCCGGAAATAGTCAACAGCTTCCTGCGCTCAGCAATTCAGTATATGAAAAAAACGATTTTCAAATACATTTATCCTTATTTAATTGTATTAAAAACATAATGAAATTCAAAAATTATTCTTGTATTTATTTCACATAAAATAAATAAATGAAATAATACATTTTTATTAAACTTAAAAGTCTCTTGCCAAAATCTTTTAGTATCCATCCAATAATTCCAGAAATCTCTGTCTGTCTGTATGTGGCTCACATATCACATGAACTGTTCATTTTCTCAGCTTCACACTTGCCATGTGTATTGCAAAAGGCCCAAAGAAGTGTAGTATTGAATTTGTTGTGATTTGGACACGTGATACATTCAATATTAATAAACTTGGAATAAAAAAGTGGACCAGAGCTATTTGACTGTGGCGGCTGGGACTCATCAAGTGACATTTTCAATCAAGACACCAGCACATTCATGACGACTGTTCAAGTTTTAGGTTCAAGAACAATTATTTCAGAATGTGATGATAGGTGGAACAAAACAATCAGTTTCTTCAAATTCATTTCTTACAGTTTTAAGTTAGTGATGCAATGTAAAAAAATCTAGGAAGGTCAAACCATAGACTTTAAATAAAGATGGACAATATGACTGCTCTAAAACTGAAGCCAAAGCATCTCAATCACCCCCTGGTGGCTGGCTGCAGTATAGGTTGAGTAATATTTATAGGAGTTAAAGACAGGAGAGTTTTACATAAGACAGAACACCTGTCAAATATAAATACAAATGTTGAAGGTACTGCATTTATTCACAAGTTCAAACACTTACTCATTGTCTCACTGTGTAATTTGGTCTAGATAATCATTGTCTTAAATACTAATAATAACAATAATAATAACATTATTATTATAATAATAATAATAGTGTTTATGGCAGACATGGAAACGAAACAACGCACCAAAAATAATTCAGGAATGAAAGGCCAAACCTGATGCCTTACGAATGATATAAGTAATACAAATACATGCCTCCAAATTAAAGTTGTGGGCTGCATTTTTCTTATTATTGAATTATTATGTCAAAGCAGCAACATGTTGTAATGATGGAAGTGAAGTGTAAGGTTGGAGGTTGTGCTGTGAATAAAGAACTACATAGACACAGAGTGGGAGGGGTGTTCTCCACTGTCCCTGCAACTGGAGGAGTAGCCTGACTTGTTAGTCCTGTCTGCTTGCTCAACAGCAGAGACTTCATCTCAGCGCACTTCATCCCTCACATCGAGCGTGGAGTCATCAGAGGATGGACAGACTAAACAGACAGGACATACCTCTGAGTAAAGTGGACGACGTAGAGGTGAGTAACACAGACACTGACGAGTCCTCTGCTTTTACTGTTCTGTTCTGCTCTTTATACAGAAAAGTGAAATGGTTGTCATGTATTCATCTAATGTACATAGTACTGGATCATTTCATTTGTTCGCTTAGATAGTTAGAAATAACTCAAAGATGTGTATCACATCATTATTGTAACATTAAGCAGATTGTAAAACTGGTACACTACACATCTATGTACAGAACACTCCACCATTTACTTTCAGTCATTCATCAGACAAAACACTGGAGCGTCACTACAGTAGGAGACCAAATACTTCAGTGTCTATAAAAATAATAAATACACAATTCAATATATAGAGCTAATATATACAGTTGTCCTTTTTTGTGTGAACTTCTGTAATGAAGTATATGTCTGCCAGTACCAGTGGTGACCAGTTCAACTAATGAGTGTTGTCCCCCCTGTTTTCCCAAATAAAAAAAAGAGAAAAGTCTGGAGAGGAGGAAGAAAAAACAAGAAAGTCTTGCTACCCCTCTGAGGGTCACGACCTCCAGGTTGGGGATCTCTGCTTTAAAGTCTGTTTCCAGGAATGTCCAATGTCAGTGCTGACAGAACCCCACGTTTTTTCCCATAGTTGTCAGCTGTGCATAGAGATGAATGAAAGCACTGTGAGTCAAAGAGAGTTGCACCCAGGTGTGACGTCTCATGGGTAAAGCCCTGAGAGTATTCCTTTGCCAGTGATGTTACGAATAAGTGATTTTTGTCTGAGTGCTGCAGTGGGAGATGAAGGTATAGATACTTCAATCCAGAACAACAGTTTACCTGTCGTCAGGTTTCAGTGTCTGACATCACATCAGGTACAGCCCCTCTGCTTACGTACGTTCACTCTCTCTGCACTATACATATAAATTCATGAGACAATTTGTTAGGTCACTAGATTTTTGGGGTAGAGAACAGTCTGACAACATGCTGTGTCTTGTTGCCTTTCCCTCCGGCCCAGGTGAGTCATCATCTGTCGCTCTGCCACTCCCACTTTTCCTCTTACTGCCACACCTTAGTACATAGTAACAAAACAGCTGTCTGTGTTTGGAATAAACCATTGTGACGTGTGCACACATGTACAGAGCAATCAGACATGTGAAAGAGGAAGAACATGCTGGGGTTCTTCCAAAATAGGCAATACTCTTAACTGTTTTTAATGGTTTGTATTTATATAGAGCTTTTCTAGTCTTGATGACCACTCAAAGCGCTTTACAGTACAGTTTGCCCTTCACCCATTCACACAGTGCATCTATTAGTAGCACTTATTTTTTGGGGGTTCACAAAGGACACTTCGGCATGCAGATGGTGAAGACTGGGATCGAACTGCCTACCTTCTGGTTGAAGGACGACCACTCTACCATATATATATCTAATAAATCTCTAATTTGTATATATGAACATATGACTAAGTTTCTTGCTTGTGACTTGCCCAAATAGCCTTCTTGAATAATAACAGCATATCCTACATGGTGTAATCCATTTGCAATTTGCTGTTTACATTACTCATATCAAATTCTAAATATTGTTATATTCAGAATAACAGTGGGATATTAGTGTGCATTGGGGGCTGCTGTAGGAGGTTGAGTGGGTTACCCACTAACCATTGGGTCGGAGGTTTGATCCCTGTCTCTTCCATTCTGTGTGCCTAAGTAACTTTTGGCATGACATTGAATGCCAAATTGCAATTTGGGGAGTTGACACGTAGCTTCCAGTGCAGCAAACCGCACCTCTGTGATGTTCTTCAACAGTAGCTTTAGTTTGACTTTCTTTCAAACATGTGCTCTGACACAGGCATTGACAGGGCGCTCTGGAAAAGTGTATCGATCCATCAACCTTAACCACTATGCCACAAAGAAGAGTGCAGCTCAGAGCATGCTGGACGTCGCTCTGCTGATGGCCAACTCATCCCAGCTGAAGACTGTTCTCTATGTTGGGGCTCAGTACCGCTTCTACCTCCCTCTCATTGTCCTGCTGTCCATATCTATCACGCTACAAGTCGCAGTGGGGCTGCTGCTCGTCTTTATTGGCAAGTGACTCAGATGTTCTGCATGTTATCATTCTTCCTTAATCTTTCTAGCACTTAAAAATGCTTCTTCTTTTTATTGTGGAATCTTGAAGTATAGAAGATGCAAAGAATCAAAGCAGACATACACAAAGAGTGATTGTGAGAGATGTTGCAATTTTGATGAATCTAGAGAAGACAACACAGCTAGAACAAACTACAGCCTGCCTAAAAAAAAGCAGTGTCATGGTTTCCCTCCTCTAGACGATCACTTGCACTCTCTAACCAATGCATTCAGAGCTGTACGATATAAGAATAGTGTACGGACGTAGGCAAAAATGCAGACCTTTCTGGCCTTTTTGTGGTCTGGACAAAATGGATGTGATCCTTAAGGTTGTCCTCTTGTCAAAAAGCATATATGACCCAAACATTCCTAAGCAAATGTGGGTCACTTTTGGTAAACATGCAGTCCTGTAGGCCTATTTAAAACTGGATGTGAACCTGAAGTGGCCCATGTGGTAAATGTTGAATATGGTCCAAATAGCACAATTCCCGGGCCACCTTTAGCACCTTTGGTTGACATGCAGTACTGCTATGGCTTACTTGTGGTCCAGTTCTGGCAAACCTATTTTCTTTATTAATGATTGGTACCATCATTGTATCCGTACAGTAAATAGGAACCACTTTTTCCAACCACCTCTTCCCATCCTTTTTGCTCATCTTTTTCCGTAGCTAATTTTGTTGTGTTATTCTGTGTCAGCAGTAAAGTATGATCTGAACGACGTGAGGAAACATGCCAAGTTGGACCGGATGAACAACGCAGCAACAGTCTTTGTCTTCTTCACGGTCCTCATCAACATCTTTATCACAGCCCTCGGCTTTGAGGGACAGATCATCAGGTGGGCAGCGACAGCACTTACAGTGACTTACAGTGGATTTTACTGCTGTTGTAAACTCTTGTGACTTTGTTCTTGTTTTCATTTTCAGGTCAGCAGAATCACATTTGATTGCTATACCAGAGCCTCAGCTCGTCCCTCTGCCCATTGATGTTAACGTGACTGGTGTCATTTAGACCAGTCTCTGGACCATAATAACACATCCCCTTGTTCTTGTTCTCAAAGCTTTGAATTCTTGTGGGCTTTGGAGGGACACTGTAAAGACATATATGGCCATACATTCCTCAGCTGGAACAAACCACTGATTCCTGAATGGATTTCATGGATTCAAATGATTTGGACAGGGAGGCATTTCTGGATCCATTCTGAGACCAACATCAAACACATCCTTAACTCAGGATCAAGGCCATATAATACGATTTGGCGCTTAATATTGAATTGAATTGGATACCTTTTATTTTCTTTGATTTTGCCATGGTTATTATAATTAATTCCACTCAGACAAATACAGACAACCAAAAACTTCAGCCTGAATACATTACCAGTGGCTCATCAGGCTCTTAGGACAGATGCCAACACTAATGCACAGTGATGACCTCTTGCTGGACTAATGTCTCAGAATGCAAAAATAAATCTGCACATTTATGCCAAACTATTTAAAGCTTCTATCTTGTAAATATAACTGCATTGTATTGTTTTGTACAAATGTTAGTGTGGTGCATTTAAGCCAATCTATAGTATTGAACCAAATAAATGTATTACATACACCAGTAAACATGACTCGGATTATGTTAATACTTGACTCTTACCTTCACCTCATTCTCCAGTGTCATGTTTTAGATTTCTAAGAAGCTGGACACTGGATTTTATTATTTTTTATTGATGCATTAAAAAAAACAGAACCTGTTGTGGCATTACATCATCATGTATATCTCACAAATAAAAACAAATCACATATTATAGAAAAGCTCCATAAATGAAAGAAAATACACAAAACATGCGAACAAGCAAAGAAAGGGAAGGAGAAGAACAGCATTATTCTTAATTTGTCTTACTGTCAGCTCATCCCCTGTAAAGTTTAAAACCATGACCAGACGATGAGTCTGTCTCATTCCCAAGCACACTGGTTCCTACTGAAGATGGACAAAATAATCTGTAAATTTAGCTGGACTCTATTTTCAGCAAATGTTACCTTGTTGTTGAGTATTTTCTGAAGTGGATTAAACCACATGTTGTGCTCCATTAGGTATTTGGGGCAGCAGGGGGTAGTTTTTAACATTTCATGGGATTTGGTGACATTAAGAAATATAGAATATAACTAGCTTTAAATGTGCATGGAATGTGTTTTTAGCATTCTATGTTCCACAGTGGTCAATCTGTGTATCAGAATGAGAAAACAACAAAAATTAAAATAAAACAAAGAAAATCCCAGAAATCTCCACTTGAACATTAATGGAGAAGAAATATCTTTAAAAAAAAAACCTGATATCTGAACAAAAAATATCACTGAACCCCAAAAGGATTTTCTTCATTTTTTATCATGCAGCAATATGCGTAGTAGAGGACAGCTGCTAACACAGCTAACAACCCCATCAGGCGAATGACCTTCCACATGCTGCCTCCAGACTTCCTGACCGCCTCTTTGGATCGTACTGCACTGTGATTGGCAGCTCTGTTAGTCATCTGGATGGCAGGTCTGAAGCACAAAACAGAAACAGCACATTTAGATCAGGTGATCAACTCATTCAGTCAAATACACATTAATAGTTCATGGTTTACTAATAGTTTATATTACAAGACTCACTCTGTATCTTGGTCCGATTCCTCGTCTTCATCTGTCTCAGCGTTACCTCTTCGTTTCAGCCTAGGTGGAGAAATAACGTGCACTTAAATTTACCAACGTAGTCAAAGAAATGTAAGCAATTTAATAATCATAATCTAATATTTCCAAAAATCTCTGTTTGTCTGTATTTGGCTCTCATATCTCAAGCCTTCATACGGAAGCTTTTTCATTCACTTGAGAAAAAACTACCAGGGGCATGTACGGTATCCTATATGTTGAATAAATTGATCTCTTTAAATAAAGTTTGGAGTGAGACTGTGGACTGAGGTACTGTGTTAATTCAGAAAAACAGCTTCTTCTTTTTCTCAAGTGAATGCAATACGCTTCTGTACCTTCATTCTTGGCGTTTTTATTTTTAATGACCCAAGGAAGTACAGTGTCAAATTTGGTGTAATTCGTACATGCCTAATGTGCAGTATTAATAACATTTGAATAAACAGGTGACATCGCACTGTAACTCAGCAACTCCAGTGACGCCAACAACTGAATCTCCAGTTCCTGGTTCTACGTACTGAGCTGTTAGTGCAGCAGCGATGGTGCGGTCCTGCAGCAGGTCTTTGCATGGCTCAATTACTGTAGGTCATTTTAACAGTTTCAGAAAGAAATCAACCAGCCACACCAACTGCAACCAGCATTACCACAGAACTAGAGACCAATATGCAGTTTATTCCTAATGTGGGAAAGTAGAGTTCATTTATTCAACCACTCTGCAATACGGGCTTCAACATCCTACATAGAATAAGTGTATTAAGAATATTCCAACCTGTTTTTAAAGAAAACCAACTTAAATTCAGGTGTTTTTATTCACACATATATTTCAATATATGTATGATGTTGCAGTGCCATTAACAGCGCTGCAAATTTGACTCTTTCTTAGGACAGAGTATAGGGGCCATGTTGAAAACAAATTCTGAGATTTGGAGAAGGAATTCATAAGTTGAAATCGATAAAGTCATAATTTTATGAGAATAAAGGTGTAAATGAATATACATTTTTTATTTTACAAATAAAGTCCTGCTCAGTCAGTCATTTTCTTTTCTTGCAGTAGTCGGTCTGTGGTGGTGAGTCAGATGCAGCAGAAAACTGCATTCATTCTAATTGCACTTAAAAAAAAGCCTTAAAATACATATTGCATCACACATTGCAGTTACCTGTTTGACACCTATTACAGGATCAAGAAATCCTCAGTGAATACGTCACTTAGTCTTTTTCTGTCTTGTACAGGCAGCTATTTTGAGAACTGTTTTAAATTAACTGATATAAATTAAGGATAGCTAGAATATTCTTCTTTTGTTGCTGATGACACTTTACTTCAGATTGTGAATGCACTTATAACCGGGTGTTTATCCATAAGTACATTTTAGGTAAAAATGATTCCTCCAAATTGTATATTCCCACATACAAGATATCTACCTACTAATTCCTCAAACTTCTGTCGGTCTGTCTGTGGAACACATACAATGCCTATAAAAAGTATTTACCCCCCTTGGATGTTTCACCCTTTTGTTGCTTTTATACATGAAATCAGGGTCAATATAATTTGGCTTTTTTGACAAGAATTTGAAAAAAAAGCTTCTTTCATGTCAAAGTGAAAACAGATGTTTACAAACTAATGTCAATTAATTAAAAATATATAGTGTAAAATAAGTGTTTGCATAAATATTCACCCCCTTTAAAGTGACTGACCTAATTAACAGAGGTCCAGCTAGTTGATGCCAGCAGTGTCACAATTAGTGAAATGGAGATAACCTGAGTGCAGTTGATGTGTGTCAAGTGATTGTAGTGTCTGGGAGGTCCAGTCTCTGGTTCATCAGTATTCCTGCTACAATTGCAACATGAAGACAAAGGAACACTCCAAGCAACTCAGAGAAAAGATCATTGAAAAGTAGAAGTCAAAAGATTTCCAACTCACTGGACATCCCACAGAGTTCAGTTAAATCCATCATTAAGAAATGGAAGGAGTATGGCACTTGTTTAAATCTGCCTAGAGCTGGCCTTCCTCACAAACTGAGTGACCGGGCAAGAAGAAGACTGGTGAGGGAGGCCACCAAGACACCTACGACCACTCTGAAGGAGTTAAAAGCTTCAGTGGCTCAGATGGGAGAGACTGTACATACAACAACTGTTGCCCGGGTTCTTCACCAGTCGAAGCTGTATGGGAGAGTGGCAAAGAGAAAGCCGCTGTTGAAAAAAGCTCATATGAAATCTTGCCTGGAATTTGCCCAAAGGCATGTGGAAGACTCCAAGGTCAATTGGAAGAAGGTTCTTTGGTCTGATGAGACAAAAATTTAGCTTTTTGGCCATCAGACTAGACACTATGTTTGGCGAACACCAAACACTGCACATCACCACAAACACACCATCTCCACCGTGAAGCATGGTGGTGGCAGCATCATGCTCTGGGGATGCTTCTCAGCAGCAGGCCCTGGAAGGCTTGTGAAGGTAGAGGGGAACATGAATGCAGAAACATAACGGCAAATCCTGGAGGATAATCTGACTCAGTCTGCAAGAGAACTATGACTTGGGAGAAGATTTATTTTCCAGCAGACAACGACCCCAAGCATACAGCAAAAGCTACACAGAAATGGTTCAAGGACAACAAGGTGAATGTTCTGGAGTGTCCAAGTCAAAGCCCAGATCTCAATCCAATCGAGAATTTGTGGCTGGACTTGAAAAGAGCTGTTCACGCCCGATCCCCGAGCAACCTGACAGAGCTTGAGCTGTTTTGCAAGGAAGAATGGAGAAAAATTGCAGTGTCCAGATGTGCCAGCCTGATTGAGACATATCCACACAGACTCAGTGCTGTGATTGCAGCCAAAGGTGTGTCTACCAAATACTGACCTGTAGGGGGTGAATATTTATGCAATCATTTACTTTACCTTATATATTATTAATTAATTGACATTAGTTTTTCTTTATCTGTTTTCACTTTGATGTTAAAGAGGGTTTTTTGCAAATTCTTGTCGAAAAAAACAAATTAGATTGACCATGATTTCATGTATAAAAGCAACAAAAGGGTGAAACATCCAAGGGGGGGTGAATACTTTTTATAGGCATTGTATATCGCAAACAGTTCAATTTCATTGGCTTCACACAAGAAAGTGCAGTGCTGAGATTTGTGCGATTTGGAGATGCAATACTTCCATTATTAATAAACTTTGAATAAACAGGCTACCAGTGCTCTGTAGCAGTCAGTTGGGGCAGGGCATTATCCCTTCAGTCTTCGGACTGAGTTGAACATGTCTACTTCTATGTCCCTGGAAAAACTACAAGAGCAATGGGTAACTGGGTCAAACCGTTGGTCAAAATTGCCACCAGATCATTTAGATCAGGGGTCACTAATAGGCCGGACCCAGAAGCCGTCCCGTACGGACCCGGACCTACAGCCAAAATAGAAGGAATAAATTTAAAACCACTTCTATTTGTAACCGGCGCAGCTTTTGTAGTCTTTACGGTAGTGGTTTAGCGGATGAGGAAACGCACAGACCAATTGCATGCGAGTTAAGCCATCCCACGTGATACTACTCAGCCAATCAAGTCTGTGCATTCCAGGCGACTCTACATTGCGACTCTAGACAGATGAGAGTTAGAGGCAAGTTACACAAAGAAAGATAGCGATACAGGTAGAGAAAACAAAGGGAGAGAAACAGAGGAGTGAGACGGAGAAAGGGAGAGAAACAGGAGTGAGACGGAGAAACAGGAGTGAGATGGAGAAAGGGAGAGATACAGACGAAAATAGTGGGGGAGTGGGATATAAGAGGGGAAGAAAGTGATTCTAAAACTGTTCTATTGTTGAGATTTATTATCTGTGAAATTGGTTGAGACTTTTGAGTCAAGATGTGAAAAAAACATAGCTTTTGCTCCCTTTATTTTATTTTTCTGAAGTTAAGCCCTTTATTTGAACATACACAATTTTATTTATTTTCTCTTATTTTGAAATGCAGCCCTACTTTTATTTAGTTAATGAGAGAACATTATACATATCTGCAATCATACATATATGTTCAGTTCTATGTTACGTGACAATAAATATTGTCAAAAAGTGTTTGAATCGTACTGAATTCATTTGATTTGACAGTCAGGTATTTAGTACATGCAGATGTTGATACAACTACTAGGCTACTTAAATATATATCACACTAAATAGTTTGACATTATGATCTTCTGGACCTTTGCTTCAAGAAATGTTCTCTAACTGGACCTCTTTAGTTGAATACCCCTGATTTAGATGATTGGATTTTTTCCTCACAAAATCGGAATGAGACAGACATTCACGGGGGTTGCTGGGTGGAGATCTCCGTCATGGTAACAATATTCATTGAATAATTTCCCGTTCGGCAATTTGTCTTCAAAGTAAAGGAAAAACGTTTGTTGCATTGCTCCAATGCTTCATATTGAGTTGAATCACATAACTTCTATTTTGAAAAGTTTGAACTTGGGTCTAAAGTCAATCATTCAAAATTATATATAAACGACGATGTGATGTGAACAGTAATAAAGAAAATTCAGTTTCATTTTATGAAAAACATTGACTATAAAATCTTCATTGTAGATAAACAAGTAGGATGTAGGGTGAACACAAAGTGTTTCACTCCGCACCACAGACTGTTTATAAAAGCTCTGCACAAAAACAATAAAAAGTGACAGTATATTGTAGAACTGTTTGAGGAGGACTCACTAATGACAAGGAATAATTCTAATACAGGCAGGTTTAGAACAGACACAACACTAGTTCACTAAATGACAAACAGAACTCTAGATGGGGTAACAAACAAGAGTCTCCACATCAATTCTCCTCTCTCACAGTTTCACTTGGGCATTAAATTAACACAGTTTGTATGACTTGTGCTTTTTCCACGTGTGTCATTAAACTGTACTCACATATCTGCATAACCCTCATGTCGATCCTGAGAAAATAAAAAGCAGAACAGATTGTGAAATTATTTACAGTCCCAGAGCAGAAGGGTTTGGCTCAAGCACACAGGGCTAAGAGGAGAATTAGGACTCACCGCACTGTGGTAGGTGATATAGGTAATTTCCTCCTCTATAAGAAAAAACAACAAGCCAGACCTCATTGAAATTAACATTATTGACTTTAAAAACATAATTAAGTGTTCACAGAGAATTAATACGAGCTCCCAGGCTGCACGCCTATATTTATAATTATTTTCATTTCAAAACAGTGTAACGTCAGCTCTTCCACTGTTTATGATGACAAACGTAAACGATAAAAAATATGTGGAACAGAGTATTCAAGGTTAAAGTAAATATTACTTTTACTTCAGCAGTCAGTACCAACTCAGGCATCAAATCAAAGGCTGTATACTTTGTACTCACAGAGAGCTGGCCGTAGGACCCAAAGTTAATATTCAGCCAGTGTTTGTAATTGTTTATTCAGGCTGCAGATATTTGTTTTATTAGACAACCGGGTAAGAAGGGTAAGGGGTGTGGTTTCTCTTTTACCTGTTCAATTGGTTTGGCAGCTTGTAGACAAAGACGGGGGTCCATGAAATAAGAATCATGTCATGCTTTGCTATTAATAAAAGCCACAAAGAGTCATGGAACCTTTTTTGCATGCTTCACATTAAGGAGCCTGTTTAGCGAGAGCTTTTTATTTTTTCACGTACAAGCGGCTAAACAAGTTAGATAACTATATACATATATTATTGTTTTAAGAGATGGCACAAAATCATCTGATCCACACCCTGATAAGTCTGAGTCATTGCTGAGCGTTTTCTATTCTTTGTAATGAATAATATGAATTATTAAGTGTGTGAATTCATTGTTAGTGTGTTTGTATTTATGAACTTGCCTCCAATTCGCTCTTTGGGAATGAATTAAGTATTTTAAGTTGAAGTGGACTATTGTGATAATTGATTTATGGTTTTCATCATAGGTCATCAGTAATGTTTCCTGGGGCCATCAGGTGTTACATGTGTTTTAGGGGTCTGATACCCTAACAATCCAGGCTAGTCTGATCAAACCTCACCTTGTTTCAAGCTACATCCATACCACTATGTTTTTTGTGTGAAAATTGAGTTTTCAAACTAAAGCCATCCCTGTCCAAACAAGCATTTGGGGTCTTTATCAGTTTTAATCCACATCCGTATTAACATGCCTAAAAACCCATATCACACAACCCACTCACTTACACTGGGCATGCGCATGCTGGGGTACACAGGAAGCATTTGATTGTTATTAGAAGAATTGTTGCTGACTGCTCAGATAGCACATTGTCTCCTTCACATGTTTATATCATTGTAAAATGCAGAATTTACCTGCCTAACAGCTGTTAGCAAAGACAATGTAATGATAATGTAGTATAATGGGTAATAATGGGTAGCTGTCAGAGGCTGGACTTGGTGAAGGGCCTTCTGCACTGAACCTCAGCAAACTTTACCAGCATCTTTATGGTGAATGCAAAGAGAATGACTTTTGTTTTTAATGAAGCAACAATCCTAAACCCTTCCCAAGTTTGTGCCGATTTCCTATTCCTCTTTTATCAGAATATGAATCATGTTTATTGGCGAGTAGGTTTCCAGATACTAGAAATTTGTTTTGGTGTTTAGGTGCACAAGAATAAAATTAGTAAGTATAAAAATGAGGAGTAAGACTAAGTAAATTAAAAAGACAAGTTATAAATAGTACAAGAGCAGAACTGTAAATGAAAGCTACACTATACAATAACATGAAATATCTATAATTAAAAAATACATGCAATTTCTTATGCAATGAAAATTATTTTGGATTGCTGCTAGTTTTTCTTTCAAGATGTCACCTGGGGCTTTGAAAAAATAACTTTACTATTAATCAGTTATGGAAATAATATTTAGCTGTAGCCCTTAAAAATGTGTACATCAGTCAATACAGTCCGATAAGAGTGAGTAGCTGTTATTCATTTGGCATCTAAGTGACAAATTTAATATCTTTTTCGACAATGAAGCACTGACAGCCTGAAGTTTAAAATTGCACTTGAAACAAAAATAGGATTAAATTTCAAATGACATGGAGTGTGCAGGCCAGCAGACAGAGGAGCCTCCTACCTTCCTCTCTGTAGTAGGTCTTATCAGAAGAGGCTTTCACTGGAGCGTTCTCCATGGCCTTTTCAAGCTTCTTCTCATAAAGCCTCCGAGTAGTGTCTACATTCACCCAAACACACGAACAGTGCTTCAATATCATTAACACAGTACAAAACAATGCATCATCTCAGTGTTAGAGGGCATTTGGAGAAATCTATGCATTTCAAAGGATGGAGTTTCATCACGTTTAACAATAAAATCAATAAGGTTTTGAGGCGAATTGGTAAAAATTCCAACTAGGATTAGATGGTTTATTATACTTTATCATCTTAAAGGTATAATGTCTCCTATAATAGGATACAGGATTTATTGAATTGGAAGCCTGAATATACACAAATGTAAAAATAACTAGAGCAATTGACTGTGTAGTGTAACATGAAACCATAAAGGTATAATCTGTTTCTGTATTTTGTTCCTCTGTAACACAATGTGATGAATACAGTTAGAGTTACAGCCACTACTACTGTTTTTCTGTGTGTTTGTTTTCCTTACCCACGATGGGTCCATGTTTAATGTTGTGCGCAGTAAGTAACCTGCTGATCTCCTCATCACTTTTCTCACTCAGTGACATCTGCAGATAGATAGACAGATAGAGACACAAATGGTAAGACAGATAGACAGACAGACAGACGGCGGGGGGGGGGGCTCATGAAGTAGGATATAGACAGTAAGCCCTCTGCAGTGATTGCACAGCGGATGTAATGTGGCGCTAAAGCCCGTAGTGAATCGCTACAGCACTTCAGAACTCATAGATCCAAACTGTCGTGTTCAAACTTCCCACTGACGGAATAAAACTCACTGTTTGTTTGAACATCGCGCGAACAACATTCTGCTGAAATGAAACGTATACTTGAATTATTCATGAACGGTTTTCTCTTACCTCGGTAAAAAAGGAGACAAAAGGAGTTGAGAACTGACAGTGTGGCTAAAGCAGGAGGAGACTGAGCAGTGGAGCAGGAAAGTGGGCGTAACGTGTGGACGACGTAACGTAACTTGGCACACCTACGTATTCCAGCGGAGAACATCAGATTCATTAGGAACCACGTTGCCTATTTAAAATGAATATATCTATTTCATTTAGCATTTAGTGTTAATGTAACACAGTCATCTATAGGAGACATGTTAGTGACATCAAGCAAAGCAATGAAGTGTTATTTATAAGCATATTTTAGTAGTTTTTCATACTGTTGATGAGGGTTAAGAACAGAGGATATTGAATCTTAAGAGACAAACTGTGCTCTGGGAATATGGGTTATATAAATAACATTTAATTGATTTGGTTGATTGATACACAGTTATGGTTTCAAGGAGCTGACACCATTTCAATTGTCAAGAGACTAGAATTAAAGAGGCAAATAGATTAAAAGAGGTCAAACAAATAAGAAGGATAAAATCTATATATGAAAAAATCACAAATAAAATTAAAGGAGACAATGATACAAATGAAATGGATAGAAATGTGTAAAATTATGACAAAAATCCTCCATTTATTTCATTTTATATATAGTTCCTGTACTTTTTTCCTCCTAATTACTATCCATCCTTGATGGTTTTGCATGAGTGTATGAATCAAAGCTGAGGAAAATAGGCCTACTACTTAGGGGGTGCAGATTGCAAAGCGCAGCATACTGAAAATAACAACAGCTTTTCACCATATTGAGCTCTAAAACGTTTTTAAAAAGTGGTGTGTATGTTAAGAGTCACTTTTTTACCAGCAATATTTGGGAATTTTCTCATATTTAAATTTTTTGCACACAAAATTTAAATAATGTAAATATTGAATTTAAAACTAAATGTTAACTGTAAGATTCTGGAGCTAAATATGGTGAAAAGTTGCTTTATGTCAATGTGCTTCAATTACCTGCTACTTCTACTACTACTAAAATGAATTGTAATAAAGATGCCCCTTCAAGCGGGTCCTCATACACAGAACATGAACGTAAATTGCAAAATCAACATATTAACAATTATAATTACACACACACAATAACACATATTAACATATACATAACGCCCCCCCCCAAACCAAAAACAAAAACACCAATGAAAATATTTCCTTGAGTGAAGTGGTTTCCAGTTGAGTGAATTTCGTCTCTTGGCAGCATGTTGGTGTTAATTATGCTATAGTTCAAACAGAAAAAGTTCTGTCTAAACAATTTAATGAAGTTTCCATAAGCTTCTGTGTCCTGCAGCGCCCTCTGGAGGCAGACAGTGAGTCAGAGCTGGGGGTTTTCCAGGAAGGGCGTTGGCTGCAGATTCCACTGATGTTCACATTTTCCACTCCCTGGAAACTGGCTGCACATTTACGCTATAGTTCAATGCTTCAGTCGAGCTCCATCAGAGTGACTGTTAATAACCCTCATTTCACAGATACAACCACTGTGACGGAACACGACAGAACCCTGATACACAGATTCAGCATGAGTCACTCATTCATATCAATGAATTATAATTAAATGTATGTTTCAACTGTTTGGCACTTGTCTTCAAATCTTTCTTTTAAATGATCTTACTGCTTTTCATGGTTATATTGCCTCACCTCTTAATTACTGTAAAAGCCCTTTCTCAGAAAAGTAGTAGTCTGTAACAAGTACAAAATTCAACAGCTTTGCTTTTAACTAGAACTTAGAGATATGATCACATCACACCCGTTGATCGTTTCCACATTGTCTTCCAGTTGGTTTTATGATTGATTTAAAATTTGAGCGGTGGCAGCTGATCATGGACAATGAGATTGCTTTCGCCAACTCATATACCATTACTGGCAATAACTCCTCCATTTCAATTGTCATTGCTGCTTCCTTCTTCTCTATCAGACAACTTGTCCAATATGTTGAAAACGGTTGCCTCTAATCAATGTGGTAAATATTGTAATTTAGTTTTTGTGTTCAGCTGCACACATCATCTATTGTACTTCTGTGATGAAATAAGATAAGATAAAACTTAATTGATCCACAAACTGAGGAAATTCCTTGGCAGACAAGTCAGAATGAGGTAGACAAGAGAATAAAACTATAAAAAGGCTATAGAGTAAAACAAAAATATATTATAAAAAAGTCAGAATATGTGCATAATATATACCTTTTACTACCAAAATATTGTTCGTATAGAAATGTTGAGCAGTGGCACAGGATGATTGTACAAGCATGTCAAACTTTTTTGTGCATAAGTATAAGGAGATATTGGGATTGACATGTCCATATATGTGTAGTATACGTATATAGGCAGATAAAAACCTAAAAACTGAATATTTTATGTTAAATATAAACAGGTATAAATCCACAATAGTATGCAACATAGCATGGAAATATAAAGGTATGCAGGACATCTGCGTTGGTGACATGTGATCCCTCACATGTGACTCTTGGGTTTCTGTTTTTTGGGGGTAGTTCACTCTGGTTGAGGGTTAAGGACAAAGGATGTCACACCTTGGTAGGACCAATGAGACAAATTGTAAAATGTGAATATGGGCTGTACAAATAAAATTTGATTGCTTGAAATGTATCGATTACTTTTAAGACTCTTAACAACCAGGCCCCAGGCTGCATCTCTGATCTTTTAATTCCATATTTACCTCTGCACTACTGATCTTTGGTCAAGGGTCTGCTGTCACTTCCTGAATCTAGACTGAAAACTCAGGGAAGACAGAATTTGTCATGAGGGCCCCAGGCTCTATTGCCTAAATAAGTTGTCTGCGATGGTGTTGTCTCGGCTAAAAAACAACTTTTTTTCTGAAGGAAAATTTCTGAATTTACTTGGGGTGCCAGTCTCTTATCTCTATTATTATTATAACCACCATTTTTAGTTATGTTCTTCCGTCTGTATTTTAACCATTTGTTTTCTTGTTGTGCAGCAACGTGTAATATGTAGTTATTATTCTAAAGACACACAACACACAGCCAATAGATTGACAGAAAAATACTTAGACAACTTTATTGTGTATCAAAATACTGTCTTACAAACACATTTAAAGCCTTTTATTTAGGACAAGATTCATTTTTTTTGTTCTGAAATGTAGATTACGCACAAAGCGAGCTGGAAGGATGAGGGGAGGGGGTGGGTGGAGACTGAACAGGGTGAGATACAAACAATGAGCAGAAAACAAAGCAACGCATCTGTTCTCTTTTGTTTTTGGTCATCGTGACAAACCACGGCATCATCTTCAGCCCATCTGTCCAGCACAACATCAGAAACTTCCCTTTTTAAACCTATTTTAATTTATATGACAAAAAAAAAAAAAAAACTGTTAAAGTGAACCACACCACAACTCAAGTTGACACCATTCTGAATCAGACACTTTCTGTATCAGAAGAGTTTAACAACCCAATGAAGACAAAGAGCACATGTTGGTATAAAAACACAGAAAGTGTTGTTTTCCCAGTGGCGGTGTTGGAGAGAGCATGTGTGATACAAACCACGAGTAAGCTACTGTGAAATGTGTCTCGTCTCTGTTCACTTTGTCGCATCATCTTTCATCATTTGTATCATTTCCCTACGACTCTAATCTCTATTTTGGTTTTGAGAACAGCAGTGGCTAAAACTGGATCACACTAGCAGCAGGTAAAACAACTGGGTTAGTTAAAGAGCATCAAGAATACCACATGCTGGAGTGGACTGAGCCAGTGCTGGGAACCAACACTACGAAGGCCACCCCTGTAGATGCAACAGACAATTCAAACAGAGTGTGTCACAGTGTGTAAAAGAGCTTTTACACATTCTTACATAAAAACCCACAGGTCAGGAAGGCACATTATATATGACACTCTTTGTTCATATAAAAGCTCATATAAACTGATTGCATTTTTTTGTATATAAGAGGAGCTCCTCCAGTGTAAAATGTAACCTTGCATCCAATGCTGGGCTCCGTCCGGCCAAAATCTACTGCTGCTACACTATGCTAACCTAACCTATCATCCTACACTAGTACAAACACATCTGCTCTTGTCCATCACAGAAAATGTAAAATAACCTAAGGCACAATTGACTGCCAGCTTACAGTAATGAATAAAGGTGCACGTTTCTCCTCCCTACTTTTACTGAATGATGGGAGGAACAGAAGAATGAAACAGGAAATGGAGCGAATGACCGTGAGGAATATTCAGTGTCTGTTGTTCATCTTTGGGAGAGATTCTAGACTCTGGTTACAGTGAAGATGTTGGTTTTAAAATATTCACTTGCTGGCTGAGGGTAAACACTGATGTGACCAATCTTTTAATTGTTTGCTTTCTAGCTGGTTAAAGCTGGAGTCAGCGATTCTAATCAATACGCCCTTTTCATTTCTTCAGAATGGCTTACTCCACCTTCAAATAATTATGCTGTAAAATAAGAAGCCAGAAATGTTGATGTAATGTGGGAGGGACTTGGAGCTGTAAACATCGATTGGTTAGATTCTAGATAAAATTTCAGTTGTTTTAAAACACTGGTTTAGGTTTGGGACTGGGGGCAGGGTTTTAGACGGTGATGTGGTAGGGGCTGCCGGGGATGTGTTCGTCTCCCCACTTGACCACCAGGATGTACTCTCCTTTCTCTTTGAGCTGGTAGCTGACATTGTACATGCGGTTGCCCAAATGTTTCACTAGGATCTCTTCACAGGGAACCTTGGGACCGTCCACACCAACTAGGAGCATGTTACGACCTGTGGATGGAGACAGAACAGATGAGAAATTACATCAGTATATTGTTATTATCGGCTTCATCTACAACTAAATGAGAGCACTGAGGCAATTCAAAAATTTGAGTTAGTGGGATACTGTCCACTTTCATTTGAGCCTCAAGATTTATAAAGTCATGCGACACGTTTTAGGACATGAACTCTAGAGAATTCAGATTTTCTCCAGAGATTGTCTCTTACACATTAACAACGAATCAGGACATTCTCCGCTCAGACACGTTTGAACAACACAATATCTATGGAGCATTAAGGTGAGGGGTGTATTGTGGAGGGTTTCCCACAGAATTAATTTAATGTGAGGCGGTATTGGGGGGGCACAAATGCACAAACATCACTCTCAAGTGAGAGAGAACTGCATTGCATGCCACTTGCAGGTACAGTAGGTGCACAACTGCAGCTGAAACTATGAGCTCTGACTGTTTGTGTGGACAGCAACAACTTTATGGTGGAATGCCCGAGCCAGCATCCAGCAAATAGCACTGCACACAGCTATACAATGAAAATGAATGCTTACATTTTCAGATGAACCAAACCATGCCCAAACTCTGCAGTTTATTCCCTTTACACCATGTTATTCACTGAAGGTTTTTATTAAAAAGGGCAAAAAGCTCATTAAATATATTGAGCCTAATATAGATTTTGTTTTGTGATGTGATTTTTCTTAGTGTCATTATTTCCTTCAGATTTGAACTCATGTTAAAAGTCTTGCATTTCTCGGTCACAATCGTACTCACCAGCTTTGCTGCAGTCAACACTGAAGCTGTTCTTCTGACCAATAAAGCCCTTGGTCAGGCCCATGCCCTTGGCCACCACCTTGCTGGCGTCTGATTGGGTGGGAGCAGCCTGTTGAGAACAGCTGATGGCACGGGTCAAAGGGTCAACCATAACAGAAGAGGTTTCGTGCATACTGTGGCTGGACACGAGCTTGGAACCTGGAAGACAGAGAGGAGAGGAGAGGAGAGTATTAATCTTTGAGGTAATTCCAAAAAATTTTTGTGGCAGTTTGAAATCTTCCTCACCAGTGATCTTGGCCTTGAAGGGGCTTCCGACGATGTGGTAAGGGCCACCATATTTGATGGAGATGAGATAGTTGCCAGGGGCCATTGGGGTGTATGTGACCCTGTAGCCCTCGGGGCACTCCACACAGTCCATCTTCACCTTGGAGGGCCCGTCGATGGTCACAGCTAAAGCGCCGGGGCCTGCTTTGCTTGTGTTCACCACAAAATCACAAGCAGTTCCTAGGTGCAAAGGATTTAGGAGACGATGAAGATTAATGTGAGGGTTAGTGGGACATGGAAAGAGTCTGTTCAGATGAAATCCTTTTCCACCCCAGTTCCATTATTTTGGTTCATTTGTGTTTTACCTGTGGTGCCTCCCTCCAGTCCTGGTCCATAGGCAGACACCATGCCAGGGTCTCCAGCCTGGCCAGCCTCTCCAACTCGGATCTTAAATGGACTACCAGGGATGTGACTTCCGTTGAACTTCACATCAATGAGATAGAGACCGTTCTCTCTGGGGATGAACCGGACTGCGTATTTATCTGGACAAGCAGAGTGAAGGTGAGGCACATTAAAGTGTGTCCAGTGACACTGTCTCAAGTCTCCCCTTCAAGTGACATCACTGCCATGTGAGCAGTTAGAGGATGTTCAGATGAGTTGCGATGCCTCTCCTGTGGTTACCTTGGTCAATCTCAGTGACGCAACACTCCTCCAGAGCTCCAGATGGGCTGTGGACCTTTGCATCAATCACGCCCTTGGCCCCGTTCAGGCTGACAGCGAACGATGCTGGCTGGTTCACCTTCAAACCCGACTCCTGCTCGACAACACATACTAACACGCTCAACACTGTATCACCATTATTTTAACACTAAACAAACAACTTTCTACGTAACAGCAATCACTGCAGTATCATATTCAGATTACATACGCTACCTTACCTGGAGGTCGCTAACAAGGCTAAAGAGGAGGGCTGTGTGCAGTGGAAAGACAGACGGAGCAGGTTTTTGTGTGAGTTAAACACAACATGAAGAGAACTGAGAAAGAAAGGGTGATTTTTTTTGTGTGAAAATTAGGCAGTGTACAAGTTTGACAGTTGTGTGGTCATGTGTGATAGGTCTGTGCATGTGCGAGGCTGGGTCTGCATGCAGATGATATCAATGTATGATTTTTGAGAAAATAGATGACACCTTTTACAGGATACAAATGAAAAAGCTCATGTTAAGTAATTTCTTTAAATTTAAATTTTGACATAATTATCTCATTCACTGAGCAGCTTATCCTTTTTGACTTAATGAGTATTTGTATTTTTATCTTGCATAACTTCTCACTTTTTATCTTCCTGTCCTGTCAGGAATAGGCTTCCATAGCATTGTATGAAATAGAGACACAAGAGAGGAAGAACAGCCCATGTAAGACCTCTTTAACCCTTTAGCGCCCCAAATCACTTTTAGAGGTGGGAGGCTGTTGAGAGCCTTTAGAATGAGGCACGAGAAACACACACAGTCCTCGAGTATCCCAGAAGCCCTTGCACTGCCCAACAGTGCAGCAGCAGCTGCTGATCCTTTGCCTGTAGCTCTTAACTGTAATTGTGTTGGCCTGGTAAAACATATTTTTAACTTAAAACAAACTATTCCAGTGAACTTCATCTGTCTTCGTTACCAACTCCACATTATCAAAGTACTTCGGAGCAGAACCAAATTGTTTATTGTGTAAAATCACACAAACTGAACTTTAGAAACTGTCATAAAAGGTAGAACCTCCTAAAGTTGTACTTTATTGTACTGTACACTTGGGTATATTCTGTCCACCCCCAACTCAACTTCAGTCTGATGCTGCTGCATTGTGGGCATTGTACTGTGGCCTGCTGTGTGTGCACACGGATGTGTGCGTGTCTCAGAGCCTCACCTGAAGACTGGCAACAGTGAGGCGACGGGCGTCATCTGACGGTGAGGCCACAGGGACGATGAAGGGGCTGTCAGGAATGTGCTCATCGTTGAAACGAATGGACACCTCGTAGTCTCCTGCAGGGGAAAGGATTTCACGTCAGAGACACATACACAAATCCAACAACAGTGACAGATCTCTACATTTATTCATTCGATTTCTCGATCAAGATAAATAAAACCTTTATGCGAAAAAGGACAAACTTATAACAATACCAAGTGAAACAAAAGACACCACTTAAAAATCTTCTGCACATGCTTAGTTGTCATCCATTCAACCTCTCCCCATCTCTTCCCTCACCAGGCTCCTGCACGATGTAGGACACTCCACTTGAACCATCCTTGCGATCCTCAAATGCGATTTCGGCCTTGCTTGGACCCTCCACAGCAATACTGAGGCCTCCGGCTCCAGCCTCCCTTGTCCAGATACTAAACTCAGCTACACACAACACAGGGGCAAAACAAAGTCAGCTACAAGCTGTTAAAAAAAACAACACACACAAGCATGCACTCTGATAATACCGCCACCGCACTAACCTGGAACTCCAGCTTCCGCTCTCTCCAGGCCGGGCCCTCCAGCACGAACCTTATGAGCCCCGCCTTCTCCGAGAGGGCCGACGGTAAACTGGAACGGGCTGCCGGGTACGTGAATGCCATTGTATTTCACACACACGGTGTGCACCCCCGTCTCGGTGGGGACGAAACGAATGCAGTAGGTGTTGTTCTCTCCCTCCATGATGTCAGCTTTGTGAACCTGACCAGATGGACTGGTCACCTGAGCAGTCATGTCTGCGATGCTGATCTCTGAAGAGACACAAAGTGACACTTTGACAACTCTGAACCTTTATATACTAATGGAACATCCTTAAGTTAGAAATAATTTCATCTTTCCAAAATGTACATGGTCTCACAAAAAGTTCATGAAGTAAAATGCAGTAAGAACAGGGTTACTGTCTTCTGTGATAGTTACACATGTAACAACAGTGCATTAAGAGATCAGTTTGCCATAGCTGAACATCGTTTATTCTCGCAGGACTGAAAGACTAAAGACTAAAACAAAAAGTGACTAAAATCTGAGGTAAGAAATAACCTATGTTTGTTGCTTTTTGATGGCAACTTTTTTTTCACTTGTTCGGCTCCTGGTTCAGTGAGTGTTGGTCATAAAAGTTACCCTTGGAATCTGTGGAATGTGGTCTTGTGTTGTGAAGTAGCATGCTCTGGCTTTGGGGACATGGAGTTTTTGTGTTGTGTCGAAATGCTGATTTAGTTGCTTTGTGTTTGAAATGTGTTTGGTTCAGGTGAAAATGATTGTTATGGGTGTTAAGCCGAGTTTCTACTTGTTCACGATGTGCCTGAACTAGTTAATTTTATCTGTTTGAACTAAATGTTGAGCTAGATCTTTCTAAGTGTGAACTTGCACAAAACTGTACAACAAGGCAAATCCCCTGTATCAGAATGTTTGAGATGCACAGTGATGTCATTTCCTGCTTTAGTCACCTGGGATCTTGAGGCTGAGGTCGCACTGGCTGCCTACGTTGGCGACTGATGCTGCTCTCCTCTTCCTGGTGATGCTCTCCTTCATCCTGCCCTCCCCCGTTACCTTCACGGTGAAAGCACTCCCTGTGCACACACACAATGACAGATTTAGTTTGGTAGTCGAGAACAACAACACTGTAATCTTGAGCCGTTTTAAAGGTAAGCACCTTGAACATGTTGGTCTGCGAACTTGATGTTGATGATGTAATTGCCAGGCTCGGTGGGGCAATAGGTGACCTTACAGGTGCCGTCCTCCTGGTCCTCGGTGTTGATATCCACTTTGCTGGGTCCCTCAATGGACAGGCTCAAGCCACCATAGCCTGTATGCGAGAAACATGACGTGTGGTGATAAATATAAAATCTAGATGATTTAGTAAACACAAGCAGAAATATTTTTTTAATCAAACGTGTACCTGCATCACGAGTGTCGATAATGAACTCCGCAGGCTCAAAGGTCCTGGCCTCGCTCAGGCCCTGGCCACTCACACGCACACGGCTGGCATCACCAATCTCCGACTGGTTGATCATTACAGCGATGGGGCTGCTAGGAATATGGCGACCGTTCTTCTTGATGTTCACCAGGTGCTCTCCGATCTCCTTAGGAACAAATGAGATGCCTGTGGCAGACACGTGCATAAACACAGGAGGTGAGGGTTCAAACAAAGAACTGGGAGATAACAGCTGAGACGTTTTCCTTACATCCGACACACACACTCACCAACGTGTCCGTTACGCAGTATCTTCAGCAGGCAGGGCTCCTCACGGCCAGAGGGCGTGGTGAGGGAGGCGGTCAGCTGACTGAGGTCGAGCTCTCCAATGTCCAGTGGGATGTCTGCGGTTGAGCCCACCTTCAGATGGGACATCCTCATGGAGTCATCGCCTGGAGACACAGCAGTGAAAGGCCAGTTAGGGCACACGTTAATGACGCAGGCACACTCAGAGGAGAGACGGTCGGAATACGGCTTATACTTTTTTTTGTCACAGCCCCATAATGAGTTATTGACTATGTTCTTATAATTTCTTTCAACAAAGGAAGTTAAACTTTGACATAACGTCCAGAGTCTCACACAAAAGACGCAACACTGCTGCACTGACAGTGAAAAGCAAGACTGCAGTGAGCCGTCCACTAACCAGAAGATCGGCGGTGCGATCCCATTCTGGATGCCATTGTGTCCTTGGACAAGATGCTGAACTCCAAATTACCCTTGACAGCTGTTCTGACAATATGTGAGTGATGCGTGATAGATAAAGTGCTATACATAGATTTACATTATGACTGTGTGTGAATGGGTGAAAATTGGACCAATCTGTACTTTGATAGGTCCTCAAGACTTGAAATGATCTATATAAATACAGACCATTTACAATTTACATTTAATCTTTTCCTGTGTTTGTTGTTTTCTGAAGTTTTGGGAGGAGCATAAGAGCATTCCCAATGTTCCCTTATACATCCAATTCAAAACCCTTTTTCCACAGCAGACACTGCTCAGATTCATGGGTCTGTTTACCAGCAGTGGGTAGGTACCTCCACCAAGGAGGTTATGTTTTCACCCCAGACCATTTGTTTGTTTCTTAGTTTGATTGTAAGCAAGATTACACAAAAACAAGTGAACGGAATTCCATAAAACTTGGTTAAAGTATGTGGTATGGGTCAGGAAAGAACCAATCAAATTTTGGTGTGGATCAAGATCAGGAGCCAGATCCAGGCCTTGGTGGAGGTATTCACTGTTAGTGCCATTCCAGTTTTGTGTTTATAAGTCAAAAGAACAGATGATGTGAGAATGTTACCAGTAATCCGAGCAGAGAAGGGGCTGCCAGGGATGTGCTTGTCATTGTATTTGACCAGGATGCTGTAGTCTCCTGGCAGGACAGGCAGGTAGGACACGGTGCATGTCCCGTCCTGGTTGTCCAAACAGCTGATATCGGCCTTGGATGGACCCTCGATAGCCAAAGACAGACCACCTACAAAGACATGATATGAATGCCGTGTCAGTCATTGCTTTTATCTCTGTATTTCTGCCTCTTTGGTCTGCGGTGGTCTTAATGATTTAATTGGATTAAATGGTTTGTAAAATGAATACAAAAAGGAGTTAGAGATAGTATATGTGCATCTCCATGCAATCTACAAATGTCTGCCATACGACAGCTTCATACCCTCTCCAGCGTCTTTAGTGTTAACAGTGAAGACAGCTGGCTTGTTGACGGTCCCATGGATGAGGCCAGGCCCATAGGCACTGACATTACCACTGTTCATGTAGTCCACGTAGAACTGTAAGGGGCTTCCTGTGACGTACAACAAGGAGAAGAAGAGCAAGACGGAGAGAGTTGGTTTGTGATGCTACTTTCTCTCACACAACTTTCCATGCACCTCAGAGAAGAATGTCTATTTGTGCAGAAAGGTAAGTTGTACCAGGGATATGGATGCCATCGTATTTGATGTCCATCTCGTGCAGACCAGCCTCAGTGGGTGCATACTTGACAGTAACAGTGCCGTCCTTGTTGTCTGTGATGTCAGGCTTGGCCACATTGCCCGACGGCATTCGGACCTCACCTTCAGCAGAAGGCAGAAACATACTGTGAGATACAAGCAACATGGGAATCATCTCGCAAGACTGGGGTCCAGTATATGTCCGCTCATTCTATTACAGACTCATTCATGCTACCTGTGATCTCTCCCTTCTGGATGGTGAATGGGATGACCAAGTCAAACGGTCTCAGCCCTGCCACGTCCAGACCATTCATTCCCATTGGTCTGTCTGTTGCCTGGGGAACAGAGGTCAGAGGTCAGATAAACTGTCTATGAAGAGGATGAGGTGATGGGTGTGGTTAAAGTAACGTATATGTCATAGATGTAGAGCAGGACAGACGGGTAAAAGCTTCCAAACACCAACAAACAACATGGGATGACACAATCATGAGATGAAATGATTGACAATGGAGATGACAATTGTGATCATGGTCAGGATGATGACACCGACACAAACTGCGAGAGAGAATGAGATGAAGACAAAAACACCGGCAAGTCAGGGGGTGAATGAAGATGCACAGTTAGCCATTTTGTAAGAATGTGGAGCAGCTGACGTGCCCACATTATACATCATAGTGATTCTCAAAATGGCTGCTTTTGTCTCCTAAGCAAGTTGACATGGACCACTGCTGAACAGATGTGCTGCACAACCATGAATGGAAAATATCTAATTCCAAAATTGCAGGGGAAACATTTCCGGTGCTGCTGAATAAAAACAGTGCACATGCTTTGGGGAAGCATGTGACTTTTTGATTTTGTGCAGCTCTGTTGCATTGTCCATGTGTTTGAGGAATTCTGTTCCTGAAATGGAGGGAATGAAGTAAGAGAGAAAGCACCCTCAGAGATGAAACACCTGCAATGAGAGGCAGCCCACACTGATGTAGGCTGGTGAAGGGCTGGGTAGGGTTGGGGTGATGTGCTGTGCAGGATGATGTAGATGAGAGAAAGGAGGAAATTGAGGAAGATGAATGAAAGGAAGGAGAGAGGCTGGAGACAGAGGTTGTAGGTACCCAGGGCTGTTGAGCGTAGTACTGGGGCATTTGGCTCTGCTGCATGAGCTGGTCTGATGGAGCTCCTTCCAGTGCCTGACAGGGGATGGGAGGTGGTAGGCAGGGGGTGGTATAGGGGAAGGAGAGGGTAAAATGGATGGAAGGGATCGGAGGGGATATAAAACAGTAGTCAGAGGGATTTATGAAAATGTCTGGTGCCGTCACGAAGCTTCTGTAGAGAGAACTTTGCCAGGGGATCTTTGGTCAATGCAACATCTCTCACTCACACTTTTACACCACACATGAATATATCAACGAGCCCGTAGGTTGCTCTGCTTGTTGTCCTAGTGTATGCAAATTGTCCTGCCTGTCAAATATCCTAAATTTACATTTACATTTTTCATTTAGCTGACGCTTTTATCTAAAGTGACTTACAATAAGTGCATTCAACCATGAGGGTACAAACCCAGAACAACAAGAATCGAGAAAGTACAATTTCTTCAAAAAAGCTAAACTACAAAGTGCTATAAGTAAGTGCCAAATCCTAGAAGATATTCTTCATAAAGTACAGCATTGCAGCATCTCAGCTGTTCCTGCTGTCTTGAATAGTGTAAATACTGCTAAGTGAGGTTTAGACACCAAGAAAAACTTTCCCTCCATATTCACATATTTCAAAAGCTTTTGATCATTTATAACAAAAATCTAAGCCCTTTAAAGATTTGAGACTCCTTGGATTAGATCCTACAGAGTTAAAAACTGTTCTTCTCTCCAGAAGAGGATATCAGAGGACATTTAGGCTAAAACCACGGTGTAAATGACCTTGTTTCAAGTCAGATTTGAATGTCTGGTCTTGCGAACACTTGGATGGCACCACAGGAGCAGTTGGGTGAATCCCTTTAAGACCATTCTTCCTTCCTTTCTTCATTTACTCTGTTGTACGTTTCTCTTGTTCCAAACACCAAGCAATAAAATAGTATAGCTACTCAGCCCACCTCTTCTGCATAACTAGAAGTTAAGATGACTCACCGTGACTTGGAAGGGACTGTTAGGGATGTGTTCCCCTCCAAAGCGAACGCAGATCACATACTCGCCAGGCTGCGGCGCCGTGTAGAAGATGTCGAATGTGCCGTCTTCGTTTTCAACAACATCCACATCAAGCTCTGCCCCCTCGGGCGTGCACACGCTGCAGGTCACCTTGCCTTTCCCAGCGGCCTTAGCATCCACTGTGATGACAGTCTGCTCGCCAATCTGGATAGTTGGGCCGACACCAGCACCTTAAGAATGGAGAAGAAAAGGTAAATGGTGATATGTGATTTGTTTCAAACAGACAGACTTCCTTGCACACGCACTACATTCAGCATGCACATTCCACAACCATGAGACCAGGTTAAAGTTGGATGAGATCTAGTCTTGTTATTTCCATCTACCTGTTACCATTGACTCATGTTACCATCATACAGTCTCCATGTAGAACTGAAAGCTAGATTGCCAAAGTGCCATTCCACCATGCCATCCTACCTCCTGTGTTAGTCCATTAGTCTGTTCAATAAAAATGTAAGAGGGAAACAGAGACAAACAGTTATGAATCAGGAATGGTTCATCAGATGGGAGGAAGAAAAGGGTTATGGAGGAGAAAAACAGAGGAGAAGAAGAGGAAGCGAGACACAGAGATGGGATATCCTAAGCTGGTGCCACTATCCTCCATGCTGACAGAAAAGGAGAAGGTAGAGCAGTTCCTCCACATGACAAAGTCGTTCAGTAGTCTTACCTAAACCGTGACCGCCGATTGAGACTGATAATAGGAACGGTGAGAAGCAGGGGAGCGAGGAAACAAAAAGTGACAAATAAAAGACAGTCAGGTGGGGGTGGGGGTGGTGGGAGGCAATAACTGTGCTCCAAACACTTGGATGAAAAAAATAAAAATAAAACTGTGACGGTGGATTGTGAAGCAGGGAGGGGAAGTGGTGTGTATGTGTTTGTGTGTGTGTTTGTACAGCAGGGGCTGGGGGCGTATGACTGAGGAGCACAGCGTGAGGAACACAACACACCAATGCATGAAACATAATGAGATATGAGCAGCAGGTATGATAAAGAATAAAGTCTAACTTTAGCACCTTGTGGATGTTCGACTCGCTGAACCAGTCAAGTAGCAGAAATATGGTCACAATATGCTGTTCCTAAGAACTGGTGTTGAGTAACGGCCACAGCAGAAACATCATGATGTCACAGTAATGTTGGCCTTTCATATTTGGCTAAAGATATGTCATAATTAATTCTTGAGTTGTAGCTGAAACCTGTTTTGTGAGGTCAGTAACCTTGACCTTAAATCAGTCCAAATTAACTTTTGCGCAAAATCTGAGGAAATTCCCAGCGTTCCAGAGGGAAATATACATTATGTAACAAACCAAACAGCTGAAATATCTGTTGAAAATGTTATGAGTTACGAGATTTTGATTGTTAAAGGGATAGTTTACCTACCCCTCCATCGGCATAGTGGTGAGTAGATTATGACTGAATTTACATTTTTCGGTGAACTATCCCTTTAAACCCTATGAGGCAATCTGTGATTTGTGAATATGGGCTATACAAATAAAATTACAAAGAGGACAGAAGAAGAAATGATCAACAATACAATAGATTTTGATAGTCATAGTAATGTGTTATAAAAAAGATGTGAGACTTGTGTGTAAATTCCATGAAAACCGTCTGCAGAGCTCTAACTGTCCTGTACGTACCTGTGACAGTGCACTTGCTGGCGTCTCCACTGGGCAGGGCCCTGATACGGTAGGGTGAGTATGGGATTTCGTCCCCTCCGTACTTAATGAGGATGGTGTATCTGCCCGTCATGTCCGGTACATAGGACACCAGGTAGGTCCCGTCATGGTTGTCTCTTATGTTGGCCTTCTTGGGCTTCCCCTCTGGGTCCTGCGGTGGGGTAGCATTACCACCATTTGAGAATAGCTATCAAAATATTACATTTTCATATGTGCATGATGTGTGAGAGCTCACGGTGATCTGTACTGCCAGCAGTCCCTCGCCTGCGTCTTTGGCATCAATGGTGAACTCAACAGGCAGAGAGGCGGGCACCCCGGTGGTGTTGAGGCCGGGCCCGCTGGCACGCACCTTACTGGCATCGTGGGTGGGCAGCACCTTCACCTTGTAGGGGCTGATGGTGGAGTGGGGGGGGGGGGGGGTTAGGGGACAAGAGGAGAGACTGGTTGAACACAAACATGAAAACTGAAGAGGAATGAAAACATTTAGGTTTGAAAATCTTGAACGTGCATGAAGCTGTGTGTGTGTGTGTGTGTGTGTGTGTGTGTGTGTGTGTGTGTGTGTGTGTGTGTGTGTGTGTGTGTGTGTGTGTGCTACCTGCGTGGGATCTCCTCATCAGCATATAATACATTAATGGAATAGGGTCCTTCTCTGGTGGGAACATAGTTGACTGTGTGGGTCTGGTCACCATTATCCACCACTTCCACAGGCTCCACCACACCTACCACACACACAGAAACAGACAGAAGGTTAGTGCTTAATTCGTAGGACTCTTTTTTCATGTGTGACAACACGTATGTGACAACACATTAAAAGAAATACATTAGAACACAAACTTACCTTTTGGTCCTTGCACACGGACCTGCAGTGGGGCCACTCCAGCTTTGGAAGCGTCCACTGTGAATGCCTGAGGAATGTTGGCCCTGACGTTGTTGCCCAGGCCTGGACCCTGGCATTTCACCTTGGTACTATCCACTGTGTCACTGACTGGCACAGAGAATGGGCTACCTGTGCAGACAACACATCAGCAAAGTTAGAGGTGTTATTCCCACATCATGGATTAGGATCTGTGGATTGCGTATCAGAGATCGTAATGGTGGATCCAGTATGGCGGATTCTGTATCGTGCTGGCTGATCGTGATAATAAAGGCGGATCCTTTATCGTTTTGGCATCGGAAAATGGTGGTGGACCACGACCAAGGTGGCAGCTGATGATGGATCCTAATGGCGACAATGAACAATGACTGTGGACTATAGTGGCATCCGATCTTGATGGTGGATCATGGTCTTGCTGGCGGCTGACCATAGACTATGATTGCAGAAAGACTGCTTGATACATAGTATTTCTCAGATACTTGACCCTTATTGACATTAATCCACCAATTCACTGACCTTCAGTTATGCTTCAGAAAGGTCTACTTCTATCAATACTGCTAAAACCTTGATGATGTTTCCCTTCACACTTGACATCTATTGCACTTCTGTCCGTCCTGGGAGAGGGATCCCTCACATGTGGCTCTCTCTGAGGTTTCTACGTTCTTTTTACCCTGTTAAAAGGGTTTTTTTGTAGTTTTTCCTCACTCTTGTTGAGGGTTAAGGGCAGAGGATGTCACACCATGTTAAAGCCTTATGAGACAAATTGTGATTTGTGAATATGGGCTATACAAATAAAATTTTATTTGATTTTTTGATTTCAAATTTTACTAACATACTATATAGAATGAAATCACCAACTAATCACTATATAGTCAACTATATAGAGGACAGCCTTCTCTCTCTGGTGATTCTACTCATTGTTATTCTTTTCAAAAAATATCCAAATTATCATGATGATAAAGACAGACAGGTCTATACAAAAGTGTAAAATAAACATTTAAAATGTTTCCACAGGCCAACGTTGTTCTTGTTGTTCATTTTTTCTCTTGCTGATTAGCTCACTATATAGTCCTCTATATAGAAGTCACTATACAGTGAGCAGGGGGTAGTGAGTGAGTGGGTGATTTGGACACTGAATATTTTAGCCATATTTTAGACAGTACCTTTGATTGGCTGTCCTCCGTAGGTGACGTTGAGGTTGTATGTGCCAGGCTCGTATGGGATGTACTCAACACTGCAGCTGCCATCCTTGTTATCAGTGCAGGACATCTTTGCCTCAGATGGACCCTCCATCGCTAGACCAAGACCACCAGTACCTGCTCCCCTGCAGAGAGAAGTTGACATAAAAAATGTGAGCAGGTAAAACATCAGTGACATTTTCCATCCAAGTCAGTGTTGGGTCTCACTTCACTTACCGGGTCTCGACTGTGAACTTGTTGGGCTTATTGGTGATGCCACCTTTCAGGCCAGGACCGTGCACGCGAACACGAGCTGGGTCGCAGCCTTCAGTGACGGCAACACGGAACGGACTCTTGGGCACTGGGGAGCCGGCATAGCAAACCTCCACACTGTGTGGGCCTGAAACAAACACATGCACAAAATATCAAGCTCATGTTGCAGAAAATCCAACGATGAACCCACAAAGTCTGCCCAAATTATTACATCCATACTCACCCTCCTCATAGGGAGTGTACTCCACATTGTAGGTACCGTCCCTGAGGTCTGTGATCAGGGCGTCTGTGCGGCTGCCAGACGGGTTGCTGATGAGCGTTTTGATGTGGTCACCTCCAGCCTGTGTGAGAGCACGAGCATCCACAGTGAAGTCTGTGGTCGCCTCACGGAAAACACCTAAAATCATAGGACAAGAAACATCTGTCTGATAGAGGCTTATATAATATTAGGAGAGCACTCTTTGTTTTTACAACCAGTTTTCAAACATGTGGTGCCCCCTGGAATTACTTTATAAAAAGGTAACACTATTCGTCGGCTATTTTGCAGTACAAATGGATAAACAAAAGGAGAAATAAGCACATTGGGGTCCTCAATATAAAGTCAAAACATTTTGCCTAGAAAACAAGAAAATAATTAGAACATAATAAGGATGATCTTTAATACAGAAAATATAGTGAACAAAACACTATTTAATTCAATCTTCTGCAGCAGGTTATCTTACCTTTGCCCTCCACTCCTGGTCCAAACACACGGACTCCACTGGCGTCGACCGCAGGCTCCACGTTGAGGCGAGCGGGGAAGTTGGGCACATCCTGGCCACCGTAGCGGATGGTGAGAGTGTACGACCCTGGGTAGAGAGGGATGTAGGTGATGGTGTAGGTCCCGTCTCCGTTGTCCTGGATGTGAACCTCTGCCTCGGTGCCACTGTCTGAGATGATCTCGATGGTCAGCTCAGCGGGGCCAGCGTTGGTACAATCCACAATGAACTCCCCTGTTTCTCCGACCTTGGCGCGCTCTAAACCTGGGCCAGAGCAGCGTACCTGAGAAGAAAGGTGACTGTGTCAGCTACAAAATTACTTCAGCTGTCCACTTTTACATTATTTTCATACACACTATGGATGCGTAACAGAGCCTGTCAGTATGCCAGTAACAGGCACAGACCTTGGAGGGGTCTGTGGACGGGTATGCTGTGGGAGTGAAGGGAGATCCAGGAATCGGAATACCATCATAAGTCAGTTCAACCTGGTATGGCCCCGCCTCCCGGGGGATGAACTTAACCTGACTGGTCTCTGGGCTCAACCCGGGCTCAACCTGGAACAAGAAGTATGAGCAGGATTTCTATAATTAACAACCTTACACAAAATATATAGTCTTATCTCAATCTTCAACACCAAAATTCTGAAGACTTGGGCCCAATCTCATTTCACCCCTTGGCCCTTCCCCTTTGTTTTGCGCGTTCACATGTAGGGGTAGGCTGTCTCAATACCTGTTTGGACAGAGGGGTAGTGACAAGGGTAAGGGCTTTATACCCCTCCAAACTGAGATTTTTCTGACCCTCACTTCAAACGGGAGAGAGACCCACAAATGTAGTATTTTCTCCATTAATAAGGATTTAAAAATTACAATAATGATTGTAATATCTTAGTTTAATATAATTTCAATGTATTATGGTCACTTTTTTAAGTGTTTAACTTTTTTAAACCTTTTTAAGGTTATGTCTATTTTCGTCAACAGGGCTGTCCCAATTCGTAGGGGAAGATTTCAACCACTACCCTTGTGACTCCGTTTCAAGGGACAAGATAACCCTCGGAAACAAGGGGTAGGGCCAAGGGGTGAAATGGGATTGGGCATTGTTTTCATCACAATTATGTGTCATACCTTGCTGGCAACTGGTTTTCCTAACGGTCCGGTCACCTTGGCGGCGACCTTTCCCTGGCCCCCAGCACCCTTCGATTTGACAGTGACTTCCTTGTCTTTGCCAACAGTCATCTCTATGGGGACACACAGAATGTAGAAGATTTGAAAACACATCAACACTGCTAATCCAGCTGGAAAAAGACTATTCTATATGATTATATGACTGACAGTTGCTTCATATGTGAAACCACAAAAAGATAAAAACATGTTTTTTGATGATCAAATTATTCACTTAGTGAGTCAGACTACTGAGGTATAATACCAGATTTTTTACCCCAATCATGGGGTGAATTATGAAATTCTAGGAAAACCTTTTGCCTTAGCCTGGGATACTACTTTCTACCACTAAGAGAAACGGGCTTCCATACAGACAGGAGAAAATCGGTTGAGATAATTCTAACTCTGTATCTCTGACAAAATAAAAAACTGAGCAACAGAAACACCATTCAGCTTGAGTTGTTAGTGTTAAACATGAAATCCTACTACATGTGAAAACTGAAATTGTATGGGGTGGAGGAACAATGACAGGAGAGGACGTACTGTCTCCAAGCCCTGTGATGCTGATCTTGCTGAGGTCCAGTGTGGGTGCCACACCAACGTTAAAGGGGCTCTTGGGGATGTGATCTCCCCCGTAGGTCACAGCAACTCCCAGAGGACCCTGGAGCAGGTAGGGGAGCAGAGATACAGACATGTGACCACACAGATTATGAAGTAGGTAATGGTGGAAAGATGGACGCAGCTTTGACTTACTGTATAAAATAATATATAACCAATATTCCCATTTTGGAAAATCTGCCTGTTCACTGGATTTGTACATCGATACTGTATCCTCATTAACTACCAAGTGATAAACTAGTAGAGGGCTACATCCATACTACTACATTTTCATGTAGACGCCATTTTCATACTAAACGATTTCAGTCCACAAAAGCTTTTTGGCTCTTATCAGTTTTAATCCTGCACCATACTAACACGCCTGAACACCTATTACGTGCCCATTCACTTACACTGGACATGCACGTGCGTAAACAGGAAGCATTTGGTTGTTAGTTGCAGATTGCTCTAATAACATCTCTTCTCCTACACATTTAATCAGTTGTAAAATGCAGAATTTAACTGCACTAATTTGACTTAAGACAACAGGGACAGCAACACATGTAATTGATTATACATGTTGCGATTTTTTGGCGTAAGGGGGTCATGTGATACTAGCCTGATCCATGGTTACGTTGTGATCGAAAAGACCTAATCAGCAAGAGGTTGCGAGTGTCTGCGCCAGTTTTTCCAAACTTCTCCGTTTTAGCAGCTCTAAAACTCCAGAGTAGTGTGGACAGCAGGTGTATCCATAGCAGAGCTATTGAGTTTTCAAATGACTAAGTAGTAATGTGGATGTAGTCTAAGAGAACGGCCATTTTACTTTGCACAATGATATGAGTGGTATTGGATAATAAATGTTTTTTCCCACAATAACAAACTTTTCCTTGAATATGTAAAGAGAGACACAGAGGGAAGCTGGAGAGAGACTGGATCTTCACCACGATGGTTGGTATCTTACCTGCTGCACAGGTGTGTATTTCACAGTGTGTGTGTTGTCATGGTTGTTGATGATTTCAAAGTCCTTGACGGCTTCTCCTTTGGTCGGGCCGCTGAAGTTGCAGTCCAGGTTCGCCTTTCCTGCTCCTTTAGTGCTCACAGTGAAGTGAGTGGGCTTGTTTAATTCAATCCCTGAGAGAGAGAGGCCATTCATTCAATTAGTGCGAGTCTGACCCAGTGACTGTAAATAAAGATGGACGACATGACAGCTCCCAAAAGTGAAGTCAAATGCATCTTGACTGCCCCCTTTTGATTGGCTTCAGTATAGAGCATGGACCAAACCCAAAAAATCTAAGATACCGTAAAATCAAATTTTCTCAAAGATTGTTTCTGTCATAGATGGTTTGAATCACACTGTTTGTTCCAGTGTTCATGCTCCTTATGAGTTTAGTTTCAATTTGTTTGCGGTTGTTCCACGCAGGTTTATGCGCATGATATCGATACCACTGCTTGACCCACTACTGTGCAGGCTCCAGATGATGTAACCAGCACAAGATGACAGCGCCTTTATCTGTGATATTTTCACTTTTGTACATTGGCAGAAGGTGGAGACACACCGTCCATCTTTATACACAGTCTGTGATCTGTAATAAGTAATATATCACAGCATTTTTATATCAATTTCCACTTCTCACACTCCAGCTACTCATTGTTTAAGAATCAAATGCCAGTTAAATAATTCTGCAAAATTCTCCGTCTCACAGGAAATAAGCTCTTTTGGTTTCCTACAGGTTTGATTACAATAAACAGAAAAACTAGGAAGTGAAATGAGCCATAATCACCACCAAAGCTTAACAGACAATGGATAAAAGAAGAAACTGATTTAAATAAGTAAATGTCACACTCAACAACCTGGTGAACAGGTGTTCTTACCACTGCGGCTGAGTCCTGGTCCCTCTGCCTTGACTTTGCTGGCATCATGAGAAGGATCCACTTTGACCCTGATGGGTGTCATTGGTATAGCCTGGACAACAAACATAAAAAACATGCTGCATTCAAACACATTTTTACAGATAATTTTATTTTTTATTTATTACTAAATAAATTCTTCAGACCTAGACCCTTCACATGGACATCCAACCAGAATGCACGACTGAAACTCACCTGGTCTGCAAACAGAACCATGATGGTGTAGCTGCCTGCTCCAGGAGGAGTGTATTTGACTGTGAATGTGTCGTTGTCATTCCGAATGATGTCAAAGTCGATGTCAGCCTCTGCGGGTCCCACCACTCCAGGGGCGCACTTGATTCCGATGCTGATGTCACCTGAGGAGACGAAAGTCATCATAACACATTCATAATTTCAGAAGATGAAATGAGCCTTCCACTGCAGCCATTTTCTCACGTCTAAACTTCTCTACGAGTAAAGCGTAGAAAAAAAAAAATCAACACAGTAAGAGAAAATTGGTGTCTGCTGCAGTAATTCACTGTTTGGCCACTTGGAGGCAGATGAATCAGTTACAGCACAGACATTAACAGATGGTGAATAAAGCTCCATATTCAGTCAGCTCTGTTTTAATCTCTTATTTGCTGTGAGAGACTCTCCTCTGTAGTGTACAAAGGTGTTATCAGAACACTGCAGCTGATCATTTCAGCCTGGAAAACCAAAACTGAAGAGTTGAGCTGTAACACCAGTTATTAAGGATGCTACTGTTTTATGTGGCTTTACCTTGACCAGCCTCTGCGCAGTCCACAGTGAAGTATGTGGGCTCAAAGGCCTTGAGGCCTGTCTTGGCCACGCCAGGTCCTGACACCTTCACCTTGTTTGGATGACAGCCTGCTCCGATGTTCATCTGTGGTGACGAAAAACAAACAATTTATGACAACTAAAGAAACTTTTCTGATCTTATTGATGATCTTATTGTCAATGCAAGCAAGAACAACTGTGTGTGTGTGTGTGTGTGTCTTGTGAGGACATTTTGGCTGGTCCTCAAACATTCAAAGGGTTGTTTGAGGATTCAGATCTTGGTTTTGGGGTTAGAATTAGGTTTAGGTTAGGGGTTAGGGAATGCAATATGTCAATGACTGTCCTCACAACTAGTGTGTGTGTGTGTCTGCGTGCGCTCACCCTGAATGGGCTGTCAGGTATGTTGACTCCTCCCCAGGAGACCATGACCGTGTGTTTTACAGGGCTTACGTGGGGTGTAGGTGCAGTTGTATGTGCCATTGCCATTATCTTTAACCTGGACATCCATAGGAGCACCTTCACCATCCTGTGCATATGTGGAAAACCAGAGTTAACACTGATAAAACACTTACGTGGAACAGATCTACAGCATCAAGGTGTGTAAAATATAAAGACAGGAAACAGATTATACTACACATGCAGTACATTTCTGATCATATACTGATGCACACAGAAACTACCTGAGCCACAATCTTCAGAGGAGCTTTTCCTCCCTGCTTGGCATCAACTGTGAACTCTGTGGGCTTTCCTACAGCCAAGCCACTGCTCTGAAGGCCTGGACCAAAGGCCTTAACCTGGAATAAACACATTCATGTTGCTTTAGAAATAATCTTCTAGATTTTGAGAGCTGTAATAAAAATTATTTAAATATAAAAAATGTAAAAACTAGTATCAGTTAAAATTGTGTCTGTTCAGCAGCTGTATGATATACAGACTGCATGTGTCTGTGGGCATGTGCAAACCTTGTCAGGGTAGAAGTCTTTGCCTGGTGGGTTGACGATCTCAGCCATGAAGGGAGAGTGCTGGATGTCTTCGTTGTTGCAGAGCACATGCACAGCGTACTCTCCAGACTCTGTGGGCCAGTAGCGCACATCACAGGATCCATCTCCCTTGTCGTCACATTCAATTTTGGCCTGAGATGGACCTTCCACAGAGAAACCTGCACATGGAAAAAAATAATGGCTTACAAGAGCCTTTCAGCGCGTTACTGAACATTAAATGTTGGATTTGTACAATTACTTGTGTTATCTCTGTCATATCTCCTGCGGAGATACTTACCCAGTGTTCCAACGTTGTCTCCAACAGCTTCCACGACAAAGTCGGCAGATTTGCCAACAACACCGGACTCCAGTCCTGGACCCCAGGCCCTCACCTTCTGCTGGCCGGCCTCTGCACCAATCTTTACCTCAATGGGACTAAACAGAGCAGAGAGCATTGAGCTACAATGACAGATACACTCCACCTGTGGTATTTGTTAGACATGAGTGAGTGTGTACCTGCGGGGGATGTGCTGTCCTCCCCAGGTGATGGTGATGGTGTATGTTCCAGGTGTGGTCGGGTAATAATCAAATTCATACACACCATCTCCGAGATCTTTCCTTTTACACGGCTCCTCCAGACCCTCTGTAAACACAGTGATGCACATTGGTATCATATGGGTTGCTAACTTTTAGCATGTGGCTTTAACCTAGATGAAGCGATTATTTGAAGAAACATAAAAAGCTGAAAACACAACATTTCATCACTTATTATCTTGACCTTTAGTGTTTTTTTTAAAGAGTTTATCCTCATCTGAACTGAGGGTCTATGGACACAGGATTTCATATGTGTACAGATAACAACCCGTTGAGATCAGTTAGTGAATTTGGCCAATAAAGTTCTGCCAACTGAACTTTCATTCATTAAATATCATAAGTTACACTTAAAAACTTAAACTATATTTTTAAACCATGACCCTCAGTATTTGGATCAATTAGCTCATTAAAACTAATGTTTATGAGATTAAGAAGTCCACAGTTGTGTCATTTCCCTGGGTCGGATACACTGTGCTTTTTAAATCCACAATCTAAATAAGGGATCCAATATTAAGGGATCAGTGCCAAATAAACTTGATCAGGACATCACTAATAAACACAGTGTGAAGCAGAAATAATTACAAACATAGAACTTTTTCTTTTCAAATAAAATATATTTAATTTATATTAAATATATATATATTTATATATACATAGGTGCGTATATACACATAAACAGTCTATATACGCATTTATATGTATACGTCTATCCTACCATCCTGAGCATTGCACTTTATTCAAGTACATTTCTTTACAAAACTATATTTCCATCGTGAAAGATGTATATTAAGTACATATTCTGTATTTCTATTTAATTTACATTTTTTATTCTATTGCCTTTTTTATTTTCTTGTCTCCCTGATTCTTACTGTCTGTGGGATCAATAACATTTTGTACAATATTTTAATAATTTTCATTGTGCCTCTAAAGGTCTTTCTGTGCTCCTAAATTTCCATCATGGGAGCACATGTGATGTGATTAATGGGAAAGAATCAATTCTAAAATAATTATCTCATTTTGGTTTCAAATCTACTCACTGTTTTTGAGATTTTGCCTAATGTTATGTTACCTCAGATGGAGAAGATAAAAAAAAAAAAAGACACTGGTGTGTGCTGCGTAACTCACTCGGGCCCTTGATGGTGACCTTGAGCTCCCCGGTGCCGGCTCCTTTGGTGTAAACCTTAAAGTCTGCAGTCTCCTTCACCCTCAGACCCTTCGGCTGCAGACCACGGCCCTTAGCTTTGCAGAGGCTGGGGTTACATGCTGATGAGAGAGAGAGGGAGAAACAGCATTACTCCAACATCATGACCACAAGAGAGTTGAGTGGTGGTTTCAGTGGGGAGCGGAGGAATGAGGTGCAGGATGAATGATATGAAACCAAAACTTTTTCCATCCGAAACCAAATGGTACATCCATCACAGTGAAGGGTTACTGGAAAGCTTTTGGTGCTTTTCAACTGTCTTCTGCCTACCCTGCACACCCTTCTGTGCCTCTTATCCATCCATCTTAGTCTGCAGAGTGAAATCGTAGACCACAGTGGAGGAAGTGAGCCTTTATCTCCACACAGGAAGTGGAGTATCCTTCTTATCTCCTCATTAAAAGTGTATAAAATGGTGGCTGCTGAGTCACAGCTAGACACCCTGCAGGAAGCAAAGGAAGTCCCACAGGAACACAGGCTATCCAAAGGGGCACAAGATATTTTCCAGGGAGTGGACTACTTGGCAAAAAGAGTCAATGATATTTTATTGTATTAAAACCTATTTTCACACCAGCACGCATGTGTGTAGGTCTGTATACTTGGCAAATCCTCTACAACCAATAAAAAATCATTAAAAATATTAATAATAAGGATTAACATGTTCTTACTAATGGTATATTTATAATAGATGAAGTACATTCGAAATTATTTATTAACCATGAATACAGGCATTAGTTGTAACTTTAAATGAAGCCTCATTAGAAAATGGTACACTACTTTGATATCATCCATATCCCAGTGTTTCTTCTTTCTTGTTTTTTAAACATTCTGTGCTTTTTTCTGGGTTGGACACACCTAATGCAACTTTAATTTGTGTTCTATCCCTCAGAAAAGCTCAGTTCAAGAAAATATGAACCATGTTGTGCCAAAAGCCATATTTTAAACAATGCTGGTCATGCAATACAAACACAATTCTTTGAGGATTGTGTCACTGTGTAAACTTAATACCACAACTGAGCTGGAAGAACTGAGGCACTCGTTTCCTCGGCAAATACAAACAACACAAACAGCTTGATGGTGGTGTTCTTCCATCTAAATGTGAGCATATGTCCTAGTAGATTATTTCCTCATGCTGAAATCTCCTAATAAGGAAACATAGCAATGGGGATGATTGAGTCATTTTGAGTTTAGAGCTTTACAGGCAGATGACACACACATATAAAAAGCAAGTCTACACAGGGAAACAAGTCGCAAGTAAAGACATGCAATTTCCCCAAAACACCCATACAGAGCAAAGGATGAGGTGGTGAAATATCTACACGCACACACACGCACACAGTGGGTACCCAAGAGAGATCCCAGGAAACAGGAAATGACAGCAGAAGGAAGAGGCTGTTCCATAAAGAGGACAGATACCAGCAGGCCTCTATTGAAGAGAAGAAGGGAAGGAGGGAGGGGAGGAGAAAGGACACAACATCCAGAGGCATGAAGAGAGGGCAAAGCAATAGACACAACTGAAGAAACAGCAGAGTGAGCAAATATTCACAATCTCATGTAACATTTACAAGGAAAAACATTTAGTAGCGAGTAGTACTGTATGCTCCACAAGAGCATTTTGGCTCTGTGTGTTAAAACGTCCATTTTAACACACCAGAAAATGCACATCTAAGTCTCAATTATCGTCACAGTCTGCCCCTCATCGACTGTCTAACACTATGGTTGCACAGTGCGTAACTGCTTATCGTTACAGTGAGCATGAACTCGACACCAGCTCTGTCAGTGGTGGCAAGAACTGATTAAACCGTTGTATTAACTTGCCAGCCCGTTAACATAATGTTGCGTTTTTTGTATGGTTGCCACCAGTGACTTAATATATCATTAAAAAAATGAATCTGTCGTGTGGGGCATTTCAAGGGCTTTTGGGGGCCCCCTCGTGGCCACAGTGGCCCTAAGCAGCTGCTTAGTTTGCCTATGCATTGGGCCAGCTCTGGGTGTTGAGTGTCTACGTAATCATTTCCAAACGTCTGAGTTTCTGCCCTTCCACACTAAAATACCAACCCAGAGTTTTCAAACTAAAATGGGGTCAGCAGCATTTCCAAACTTCCACTCTGGAGTAGTGTGGACACCAGATATATCTGTAGCAGAGTTGATGCATTTTCAAAGAGTGGATATAGCCTAATACTGTAAAAGAATTACATCTGTAACTCTTACCCTCTCCCACATTGACTGTGAAGGGACTCTTGCTGATCTGACCACCAGCGAATGTGACATAGATGGTGTGCGGTCCCTCCTGAGTGGGTTTGTAGGTGCAGCGGTGACTACTGTTGCCCTTGTCCTCGATGGTGCATGTCGCTGTGTTCTTCTTGCCAGCAGGGTCCATGATCACCACCTCCACCTCGCCAACACCAGCACCTGAGAGAGATGGTGTGCCAATGATTAGACACAAGAAGAGTAAAAAGTAAATTAGATTGTAAGTCATAAAATGCTAAAAACACACCCAAAAAGATGATTCCATTTCTAACCTGATGGTAGTTGAGAAACCATACCTGCCTCACATAGTCTCTGTTATTTACCTGCGGTGTAGACGTCAAAGTAGGTGGACTTGTTGGCGATGTTTCCTGCAGGCTCAAGGCCTGGTCCCTGGGCCGTAGCCTTGCTGGAGTCTCCCTGAGCCATGCCAATCTCCACCTCAAAGGGGCTCTTAGAGATGTGCTGCCCTGCAAACAGCACAGTCACCTACAAAGCAGAAAGGAGAGAGTGAAAATTCTGCTCCCACTTAAAAGGTATATTGAAGGGTCTGACTTTAATCTATTACAGTACAGACCGCACAGCCCCTAAAGCCCCTGTTTACATACAGTATGTGCTCATTAATATGCGTCAGTGTCTCTCTGCAAGTAGGCCTACACAACAAAAACAATAGTTGGCGATGGAGTTTCTATCCCACAGTGTGAGCACTACAAACAATTGAATTACATTGCAGTCTGAGTAATCAGATCTCACGCCGCATTTGGGTGCGTTCAGACCTGAACTTGGCATTGACCACTCGTTGATGACAATATACCATACAGACCAATCACAGTTGCTGCAGTATGCTGTTGTGATGTTTAGTTCTATATCTAGGGTTCACATTAGCCTATAGCGTTAAGTACATAGCTACGCTGGACCTATGGTGACGATACAACATAGATGAATAAATGGGTCTTTAGAGTCATATGACAATCAAGTAAGGTCAGTCTTAAACATTAAATATAATCTTACCTTGTGCATGCCTGTAACTTTAGGGATGTAGTAGATGGAGTAGGTGCGGTTCTTATCACTGTTGGCTGTCACTTTAGCCTGCAGGACAAACAATAATGCCATAAGTAACAAAAAAGTGAGAGGACAGTTTCTCATGAGAACCAAAAACCATGAAGCTACCAGTGTCCCACCTCCTCTCTGTGTCCAGCAGGGTCCTCCACGTAAACCAGCACCTCACCCATTCCTGCACTGATGGTCTCCACGGTGAACACAGCTTTCTTCATCACAACGTTACCAACAGGCTCAACACCTGCAGATGTCAGAGGGGGACAGCGAGTTGGGATATTCAAAATATCCAGTGAATATATCGTGTGTGATCATTGATTGACACAGAAGAGGCTGTGGGTGCCTACTTCATTCGTGACTTTTAACATCTATGCCAACTTAAAGTCTGAGAGGCCAGAAGAAGCTACAGTAAATGGATGAGCTGAAATTACTTCTCATTGCCAGCATCCAACCACTTGAGTTGTACTATTGTGTGTGTGTGTGTGTGTGTGTGTGTGTGTGTGTGTGTGTGTGTGTGTGTGTGTGTGTGCGTACCTGGGCCATAGGCACGGGCCTTTTTGGGGTTGAGTTTTGGTCGGAGAGGTGCACCAGGTTTCAGTTTACCCTTGGGGAACTGGGACAGGTAGGTCATGACTGAATGCTCGTCCACATTGGGGTCAACGATCTCTTCGGGGGTTATCACCTACAAGATATGGCAAAAGAGAAATTATTTCCAACATGAAGGGTAGTTTTTACCTTGTTTGCATATTTGAAAATGAAAAAGAAGGCATGCCACAGATGCACTGTGCTTGAATAGTTGCCATGGAGACATCTACCCACAAAATCTACTGAGTTGAGTTGTGATTTAGTGATCGAACCACAATGCAACCTCTACCTCCGCTCAGAAAGTACCTGTGGCAAACTCAGTCGCACGAAGCAGCCGGCACAACCTCGTACAGACAAGCTCATTGTCTGATTTTTACAGCCCACACAAACAGCAGGCACAGGGACAAAGCCAGTTTCATAGCAGAAGCAGAGCTGCAGGCGGAAACGGCGGAGACCACAGACCCAACTGTCAGCACGCTATGCTGTGCCAGCTGCCAGCAATGTGCCAATCATGCCAACACAACACTGTCAAGAAAAGGAGCAACGCAACACACAAACCAGCACTGCAACACGACATTTGGCAAAGTCTGTTTAAATACTCCATTATCAAATGGTTAACCTTTTATTCTGAGCAAATACTACAAGGAATGGAAAGTGTTTTAGTTAGTTAATTATTTTATTCTCTCTACATGATATTCAAGTTAACCTTTGCCTTCCGATCACTTCTAATCAGTGCGAGCGAGCAGGTGAATAAAACATTCGCTTCCAGTGGCGAGGCAAATCGCAGCGTGGCTTTGCGTGGAGTTGGAAAACTTTGACCTGCGATAATCACTGTGTATGTGTGTGACAGTACCCTAGTTTGGGCAAGTGTATTTTTAATTGTCAACAAATTTATTGAAAATGAACAGGATTTAATATATTAATATATAATATAAAAAATTATGTTAATATACTAATATTCAATACCAAATGTGGATTAATCTGCATCTTAAAAATAGTCCCCAACTATTTACTGCCTTTGAATAATAATAAAAGGTTGGGGTGTCCAGATCTGGGTTTTTTGGGGTCCCCCTCCTGATCAAAAGGTCTTTGTGTGTTTTGACTCTTTAACCATTAAATAAAGAACATTCATACCAAGTTTTGAACAACTTCCCTCCAGGGTTTCCTGAGACCACACAGTTACACAACAATACAGCCTACTGAATACCTCAAGTTTGCTAACATTAGCCATAAGCCTTTGGTTATAGAAGTGTAAGTAAGATTTAAGCAGCATTCCCCAGTGTGTTATTCATGACTTTAACTTTATATTTGTACAAAGAATATTAATTCTTATTTCTTGCCCCTCTGTAAAAGAATCTGTTTTACCTGTGGGATGCCCAGCCAATCATCGGCCTGCTGCATGGCCTCACGGGCGTTGTCCACTGGCTTGGTCTGATCCCACTGATCCCAGTCAGGACACAGACCTGCAGGAAAGAAAAGAGCCAGGTTGGGTTCACTACAGGAAGCAGCAGGACAAAAACCTACCATTTAAGTACAAAGAAAGCATGACAATATAAAGAGATTTAAAATGATGATGGGAAATTTGAGTTTGAAGCTGAGAAAAAGGAAAAACGTAACAAATTACATTTGATGCAAGTCAAAATCACAGTATGATGATAATCTGTTATATTTCTAATCTTATTTTTGTCCGGCTAGGTAAAAATGCAAGACATTTAGTAAATGTGAACTTCACTACACACAGAAAATGAGAGGTTCCGTCTAATTATGGGCTCTGTGTTAGCGCCAAGGCTGCAGCATTGACGACCTTCAGCAGATAAAGGGAGAATTCAAAAACAGGTCTAATCTGCATTTGAAGGTGAATCTGCAGTATTAAGTAGGTGTGAGGCCATGTCTGTGTCCCTGAGGCTCCTCAAGACATCTGCCCTTCAATTTCTCCACTGCATGTTTTGATAGTCATTGATTATCATACAAACACATCCTGGCAATGTGGCTGTGTAGGCAGTTTTTTTTTTTTCACTTATACGAAACTGATTCAAGTGTGTGCGCTGCTATTTTTGGACACCGCAGGGAAATCTCTGGCTGGAGAGATGTAACTGCTTTAGTTGAATCCTTATCTGTGGCTCAAGGCTGATGGTGATCCACAGGTATGCCAAACATCCCTACAATGTAAACAGAAACCTCCCGTTTGCCTCACTTTCCCTCACCTTCATCTCTCCTTGCCTATGTCTCCTCTTCTCCTACTTTAACAGGACTGGAAAAGGGGGAGTTCAGTCCTCACCCTCCTGATCAGCTCTTCATCAGCTCTGCCCTCAGCCTTTTCTCCCACACATGAGAACTACTCTCTTATGTTTTCCCTGACCTGACCTCAGATCTGACCTCAGATCTACAGCTGTCAATCACTGGTGAGTTAAACATCTTCTCTGCTGAAACACACAAAACATGTCCCCACCATCTTCTGCAAGACAGAACCACAAAGATGTTCTCTAACACACACACACTTACCTGGAGCACAGCTGTCAACCAGGGCACCCAGGGCCCGGCCAGTCTGCCAGTCTCTGTTGAAGTTGGTGATGGGAAGCTCGGGCAGTTTGTTCTGGATCCATCCCAGCAGCCTCTGCTTAGGTGTCTTCTGCTTGCCGGTTTCTGTTTCCTCATCCTCATCCCACATGGGCATGGAGATGGAGTAGTGCAGGATCAACGTCCAGATCAGACCCAGGATGAGCTTTAGGTTCCCATCCACGATGGCTTTAGAGTCTGGAGCCCAGAGGAAAAGAGAGGAGGGTTAGATTTATGTTACCATGCTGACTAAACAGAAATCTGCCATTCAGATCATAGAGGACAGACTGATCCTTGTCCTGTTAAAAAAAAAGATTTACAATTAAATGAGGCAGATTTTTCTTTTACATGCATTGAAAAAGGGAGGTATAGTCAGTTCAAAATTAACACAAAGAAGGTAGATTGGATAGCACAGCGTTAGAAACATTTCAGAGGAAGGTCTCTTGTTAGATTTTTGAGCTTCTACTTCTCCGCTCAGTGTCTCAGAAGTGAGAACCTGATGATCTGCGCTTTAAACTTCACATTTCTCCCAGGAGTGCCTCTGTTATCTGACGTACATCTTTAAGGAGGAGGAGAATGCATACCTAGAAATCATAGACCATACTTTGGTCTGGAGAGAGAGAACAGTAGTTTATGCTGACGCTATACTTCATCGTCTTTTGTAGAGATTTCAATCTGGATTCAAACCACTTTATATGTTAAAAGCTATTGGTCTAAGGCTACATCCATACAACCATGTTTTATTAGTAGCACTAAAACGATTCTTGTCCACACGGCCATTTGCGCTTCGTATCAGTTTTAATCCATGTCCATATTAGCACACCTGAAAAAGCATATCACGTAGCCGCTCATTTAAACTGGGCATGTCTATGCTGGTTTAAACAGGAATGCATGAGCGTCCCGCTGGACAATGGAATTTTTAAAGATTGCTTAAATATTAGCTCTCCTACTCGTGTAAGAAGAATTTAACTAACAGCTGTTAGCAAGACAAAAGGATCAGCAATGCTTGTAATAGATTATCCATGGCAGGTTCTACACTGGTAGCAAAGGTTAAGGCCTGTTTTCTTCTGGAAGGGGGTCATGTGATAGGAGCCTGATGAATCAGCGATGGCTACGTTGTGACTAAAAAGATCCAATCAGCAAGAGGTTGTGAGTGTCTATGTCATCGTTTCCAAACGTCTCCGTTTCTGCCCATCCAGACTTAAAAAGCTGCCCTGAAATTTTCAAACTAAAACGACTCCAGCAGTGTTTCTAAACTTCGCCATCTTTTCAGCTCAGAAACTCTGGAGTAGTTTGGACACCAGGCGTATCTGTCGCACAGTTGATGCAAATAAAAAAGTAGTATTATGGATGTAGCCTAAATACTGATTGAAAACAGCACCAGCTGTACTGGTGCTGTCTAATCTTAGTGCAGCCTTTGTTAGGAGTCGATGTTGACAATGGAACTTCAGCTTGGATGAACTGCTCCAGTCTTTATTGCTTTAGATTATATCTCAAAGGAAAGGACTACGTGGCTAATCATAGCTACATGGATGACACTGTGAATTACCTAACTCTCTCTCCAAATGAATATGGTGGCACTGCTTCACTCTGCCAATGTAACTTAATTTACACAAAGATAAAAAACATTGTTGCTTTGCCTTTAATATCTCTACTTTAATAATACATCCTCTATTAAGGATATGAACCTTTAGAAATGGGACCAACTTTCTTCATCTGAGATGTAATCGGAGGAGGGAGATGAAGGGACTTTTCTGCATGAATCATGATATACTGTTCACATCTGAGCAGAAATTTGAATGGCTCTATTTAATTTATTTCAATTTTTTATATTCTCACTAATTGTGCTATGGGGAAAGAGTTTGGATAATTAGTTAATTTACATAGGTTTATACAGATTTTAACACACCAGTCCGTACTGGAACAGAGTGACACAATAGCACATAGTTATACGTCTGGCTGGTCTAAATTCCATCTGAGTCATTCGTCAGTGTACAGATAGAACCACACGCACCACTGCAGAGGAGAAAGTGATGCAACCAGGAGCTAGCCTGGGCATGATGAAGATAACAAACACACCCCAACATAAAACCCACAGCGTGCACACACATTCTGAAATAGGAGAAGTTGATCAGGAGGGATGCTTTCTCGACATCCAGCCTTGAGGAAAGGGTGGAGCAGTGTGGGTTTTTGTGTCTCAGGGTGGACGGTGATGAGAACATAGTTAAGGGGGTGTCTGTTGTGTTTGGGCGCCGTTAATAGAGACATGCAAGTAAATCCTACTTCTGACAGCAGCTGTGTCCAGTTGCCAGTTTTTTGTGATTTCAGACTTTTCAGTGCTCTGATAAGAGCTGCAGAAATAAAACGAGAGAATGAAGCCAAAAAAACAAATGGGAACACTTAAGGCTAGACTGATTCCAGTGCTACTCACATTGGTGTCAACTCAATTTGCTTTGCTGTTGTCGTCTAGGAATAATCATTAGTAACAAGGCATGGCAAGGTCTTGAAGTTTTTTTTTTCTTCTGTATTTTTGCATAAGAGTACTGGGGCTGCGGTTGGGGGCTGGCGCTACTGAAAAGGCTGAATATTTAACTGCAGCAGTAGGAGGCCCAGAAAGCTCTCTGGCCAAGAGCTGCAGCAAGAGTTTGAGGTTGGGGTCAGAAAGTATGGAGGTCTAAACCATAAAAGGGGGTGATGAAATATGATGCATGATCGCGACAACAAAGCCAGTCAGGAACATATGCAGCCTTTACCTCACAACATGGTAATAAATTAGAGAAGTTCTTTGCCTGTATTGAGAAGTACATCTGCCAATCCCTCTGAATTTGCGTTGTGCTCACATGCTGCCCACCCTGCTATACATGATATATCAGCTGCTCCCAGTGGAAAAATACACTCTGCATAGTGATAAAATAAAGCAGGGTCAGGTCTGTTTGGATAACCCATCACCATGGGAACTTTGAGAGAGCTGGGTCATCAGAATAGCGACAGAGTGGCAACTCAGTCTGCTCAGGAATGACATGGAAATGGAAATAAATTTACATTTGTACTATTAGGGGGAGGGACTGGTGTGAACATGTGTATCACAGGTTGGTACTTGCAGCAGGAATGCAAGATCAGGAAAAGTAGGGGTGTGTCACATAGTGAAGCCAGGAGAGCAGGACAGGACCACAACAATACCACGCGTACAGAAAAGGCCACAGTATCAAACTAATGATTACTTTATATATAGATTTTTATCTCTATATGAATATATCACTTATTTTCAAGGTTGAAACAGGACCCCGCCTCTGCCTGTACAATCTATTGTAACAAGAGTTTGATCTCACTGACCACAGCTCGCCAGTGTGAAGCATCAATTCAGGTTTCAGGCCTGTCATCCTCATCCCGGGTGTTGCTAGGACACATTGGCACACACTGTCTGATAATGCGTGGTTACGTGTTGCTCTCTGATTCATGCCTCTCGCACACAAAAGCCACTAAACATGCAAGGAATCTGCAAGCATTCCCGGCAGGCCACAGCGCATTAGCCTGACGGAGAGCCCCATATACGGACACAGACTGCCACAGACTGCCCCTTTGCTGATTCACAACTGTGTGTGTGTTTGTGCGTGCTTGTGAGAGAGAGACAGCAAATAGAGTGTGTGCGTGTCTGTTGATGCTCCTTTTGCCCCCAAAACTCCCATGACTCATCTCTTTGGCTTGCTGGTGCAGCCCCCTCCAACACTCCTCCCACCCCCAACCCCACCCCAGGCAGAGACACTGCTATGACATCATCACAACCCCTGACCCACGGCCTGACCCGGTCCCTCTCGAGGAGGGAGAGGGGGTGGGATAAGTGAAGAGCGACAACGGGAGGGGGAATGGTCCTGTTCAGTATTAAGGTTGTAATGCAACATCTGGAGCAGTTTAGTCGCAGGATCTTGTCAGGCTCAGGACAAACCCACACAGCAGGTCTAGATAGAGCTTTCTCTTACCTGATAGTCGCTCATAGTGTCTTTATATTTAAGCAACGCCTAGACTTCCTCATTGCTCCGTCGACCATACGTTTTCTTCAGGTCCATGATCAGAACTGTAAACTCTTGGTTTGCAGCTTTAGGTTTATAAAAATGAGGATGTTAAAATTGTGCATTAAAACTAAAGCATAATGTCAGTTTATCAGGTTGTCATACTTCTACACATCTGTAGTCGTCCTGGAAACACTGAGTTTGCTTCTTCTCTTGCAAGAATGAAGTTGGCAATCAAACTCCTCTGACAACACACACACACACACAGAGAGAGAGAGAGAGAGAGAGAGAGAGAGAGAGAGAGAGAGAGAGAGAGAGAGAGAGAGAGAGAGAGAGAGAGAGAGAGAGAGAGAGAGAGAGAGAGAGAGAGAGAGAGAGAGACATGTCTGGAAAAGTGGGCAGAGAAAACCTAGTCAGACAGAACACAGTGAGGAAATGTTACACATTCCACTCTGCCCTTATCTCTCAAACACACGCACACTGACTTACACATGTTTAATATAGCAGCCTGTACAGTGGCCGCCTTACTATAATGCTCCTACTACACAAAGTGGCCCTTTAGGACATGAAACATGGGTAAAATATGAAAAAAATGATCAAAGCAGTTGCTGTACAACGTTGACACAAATTCAGTTTGTATCTTCAAACATCCAAAATCTGAAAATCTTTGACCTGGAGCTCTCTTTTTCTTTCCTTCCCTCCCTCCCTCCCTCCCTCCCTCCCTCCCTCTTCTAACTCCATGCAACAAACCACACTGGAGCTACTACACTTCCTCCTCTTCCTTTCTACTCCTTCCAGTCATCCTCCCTCCCTCCCTCTGCTGGAAAAAAAGTTCCTCCTGGTTTTTTAGCCTTAAAAGGGCAGAAGCAAACTGGATCTTGGCCGCCCTCCCATTCTCTGGGCTCTGGTTACAGGCAGAGGGAGGAGGGAGGAGGGAGGACAGGACAGCAGAGGGGGTGGAGGAACAAGAAAGAGAGGAGAAGAAGGCAGGGAAAACTGCTGTGTGGGACATTTTTAAAGCCTGCACTGACATGAGCCCCCAACTAGGATGGGCTGAGATATGTTCATTTAAGTGACAAGACCAGAGAGGCTGAGAGAAAGTGAAGTTTGAGGGGGACAGACGACGAAAGACAAAAATAAAAAACATGAGGGGAGTGGCGAGTGGGGGCAGGCTAAGACAGAGGCTGAGGAGGTGAGAGGAGGACACGGGCACCACATAAAATGATGAACGAGGAGGTTTAATAAATACCATACGGCTTTAATCAACTGTTTGTTTCCTGGAAACATCTGAGAGCTACGATCGACCTTAAGAGCAGAGACTCAGTTTCCAAGTAATTGATAGTTCTTGGTCTGGCAAAAACGATTCAGGTCTGGAAAAGTAGATCCCCTCAAGACGTTTTTCTGGCACGAGAGCCCCAGTCAACTTGTTGGTAAAATCTGGTAACATTATGACAAAAGCCATCTTCCAGTGCACTTTTCTTGGTTTGATACTAAACACATTTTATGTTAAAAAGACATTACGGGACAGTGCCACTGATGTTTATGTGCCACTTATTTCAATAAAAAATGTTAAGGTTCAGTGTGTAGAATTTAGTGAAATATAGTCACTGTATCATTGCATGTTGCAGCTGAATACCCCTCACCTCATCCTCTCCTTCCAAACATGAAAGAGAGCCTGTGGTAGCCTTCAGTTGTCATAAAAACTCAAAAGGTGTTTAGTTTGTCCAGACTGGAAAAACATGGAATGGTATTTCAATATTAAGTATTTTAATATAAAGGGTTCATTCTAGGTTAAAGAAAACAACAATTCGTACAGTTTAGATTAAACACACTAGTTAAAACAGCAATAAGATTATTCTATATTCAATTGCCAATAGATCCCTTTCACCTAAATCTTACACAATGAACCTTTAACAAGTGCAGATTGTTGTGAGTACATGAAGGAATATTTTGCTTTATGGCTGCGTGTTCAGTCTCAACATGAGGCATGGGGTGCAGGGGCAAGTTTCCAACTCTGCTGTAATGTAACAACCTGAATACCATGGTGCTGAATGCAAATGTGCACTCTGCTAATCCTCAGTATCCACTTGACCAGTCCCCTTTCGCCTGCCGAACAGGAAGCTATGCTAACGATAATGAGCAGGCAGGAAGTAATCCGTTCTGACCCAACATAGTGGCTAAAGTCTCCCATTTTCTCACTCTCTGCCCAACATTCCTCTCCGCCCTACGCCACCAGTCACTCTCACGTCCATTCTAGTTCCTGAAAAAGAAAGATTACATTTGATGCTGTATGACATCCCCAACACAAGCAGCCTCTCTGTAAACAAGCTGCTGTATTTAGATGTCCCAGCGGGTCCATATAGTGCGCTCTCGCCTGGCGATGCAGTTACTGGAGCCCAGGGAACTGCTTTAGCATTATTGCTGTGTGGTAATTACTTATAATAAAATAGTAATTTGTTTAAACCTGCATTAACTCATGTTTTGGCCATTCTAAACATTTAACTATGTCTCGAACTGTGTCTGTCTGCTGTTTGCTGCAGAGAGGATTATGTACAATGTGTTTTAAAGGGGGTCTTTAGCTGAAAACAGATGCTTGGTGCTTCTGGAAATAACACTGATATGGTAAAAGTAAGGAGGGTGAACTGAAGGAGTAAAGTCATGGTCTGTGAAACCAAAAGAGATCCATACTACTACGTTTTTAACTAAAACAATTTTTATCCACATGAGTGTTTTGGCTCCGAATCTGTATGTAGCTGCTGCTGTAGCATCAGTTACATCAGAAATGGAGAGTATTGCTTTTTGAAAGAAAGAAGAATAAAGCATGACATTGAAGATTTTTCTGAATGGTAGAGATATTCTCACTCTGACGTGTGACCAGGGGTGGGCGAAATGGCCTACAACAAATATCGCAATATTTTTAGGCTATATAGTGATACACACTATATAGCTCGATATTTTGAAATCTCGTCTAAATCACTGTACAAATGTTAAATTCATAAACGGTCCACCAGTGGCTAAGCTAGCAGACGTTAGTATTTCCGACTAACGCTGAAGTGAACGCCGCTCACATTCATCATTCGTAAACAGATTTGTTCGGTTCAGCGTTCACAAAGAATATGGAAAAACTGTCAATAACCGTCCCTGACCATCTTCAACTTGCTGGGTTGAAGATGGTTCTGTGTAACACACCATCTGCTGTATCAAGTCAGATATATTGGTATCAATGTTGGTTGGAACTAGACAGTGAGGTAACAGAAAGCCTTTAGTTTGTTTAGGCAAGTGGGCTTAAGGTAATTTAGAAACAGTGTCACCATTAGAGTTTTGTGCTGAATAAGCTGAGCAGTGACGAGAGGAAGGAGGAGGGATTTGACTATAGAGTCTGATAATTGAAGTAGATCAGTGAGTTACAATGTGCCTCTTCTAAACTTTTCATACAGAAACATGAGCAATAGAAAATCATTTCCCATGTGAAGATGGCACCATTCAGAGAGACACACTTGTATGTCACACATGTTCTGTCCAGTTATCCAAGGTAAGTCAATGCAGGTTGACAAAGACAGTGAATATTCTACGCCCACATCGACAAAACCTAAAGCTAAACTAGGTAACTTATTACAGAACAAACAACACATTTGTTTATCATATGATCACTTACGTGATTTTACTAGCCATGCCTGATGCAAGGAGCTTAAGCAAAGCTACAGAGCCCCAAAATATGAATTTCCTGTCACGTAAGAAGAAACATTCTCACATTCTAGAATTTATAACCACACACAACCTTGTACTAATAAACTTTACCATTACAACTAAATACCAAATCCTAATTTTAAGCATGGAGGAGCTAGGGCTTCCAATTAGTAGATAACCCACTCCACTTCTTGAGCTACAGCTGCCGTCCCAATTGACTATTTATCAAAATAGCTAGCGGTACATTTTCTGTGACTAATCAGCTGTTCATTGCAGCTCTAATAGCCACTATTGGCCAGTGTACAGCCAGAGCCAGGCTTTGTTTTATGGCTTAGAAATTCTCTTTTTTATTGTTACAGGGAAACTATATTATTTCTCCTCTAAAACTTTTTTATAGAAAGTGCTAGTTTTTCCAACAGAATAAGAAAAACTTCTGCAGAACAGGATATCTCCTCTATTAGTATCAGTAATATAGAACACATTTTATTATTATGCAACAGTGTAACAACGAGGAGGCTGGTTGTTACTACACAGGCGTCTGTCTCAACCTGTATGTCTCTGATCCCAGGCAAAGACAGGGGGAGCAGCAAGGTACATATTTATGCCACAATTCTGTTCGTTTCCCAGCCTCCCCGTGTGGATGACGGGGCAAGCGTGGCATGGTCGCCGCCACCTTACTGTTACTGTTTCGACACAGTGCTCAGTCAAGTAAATATAAAGTGTTTTGAAGGGTTTGAAAATATGGGTGGGCTGTAGCAATCAAGGAGTGAACGTCTGCACAAAGAGCACCACAACCAATTAATTACATGGTCACTAAGTCTTGATGTGCTTTGTGAGTGTTTAAATACACACAGATGCACACACACGTAAGCACTGCTATCCTTATTTACTTTGTATTGACTTCGATTCATTGTGGTCAGCCTAATAAAAACCATATCCCTAACCTTAACCATGACTAGTTCACACCTTACCACAGTTCACATCTTACCACTTCACTCAACCAGGAACTCAGAAATGATGTTTTGCCTCATAAGAACCGAGCTTTGGTCCCCTTGAGGTCTACTGGTCCTGACAAGGTCAGTGTTTATAATGGAAAGGTCCTAAAGACCCTTCTGGGTTGAACCGTCATTAGAGCAAACAATAAACTGCAGCCGGTGAAGATCAGAGCAGAGTTTCACTGCTGAGATTCGGTATGTTAGTTGTTATTATTCCAACTAACAACCTTCATCTCAGACACATTAATGACATGTGTCAGGGCGTGAAGATTTAAGCTGGTGGAGCAGACCACAGGTAATGATGCACAGAATTTTTTTTTTCATATTTAAATTGCATCACTGCCGCAGGATTATGATGTACAACAACAATGTTGGCCTGTGGAAAAACCCACAATAAATTTCAAATGTTTATTATAAACTTAATAATACTTTTATGTTAAAAAGCAGGTTGACTGATGAAAATGTAGAAATACACTTGTCTGCTGCAGTTTTTGTTGTAATGTGTTACTCTTCTTACATACTTTACCTTCAAAACTCACAGATTTATCTTGTGCCACTCATAAAAAATTGCTCTGTGAAAACACTGGCAAATCTAAATCCATCAGTATTTATCCTCATGATATTTTTTATAGGAATAAGGAGTAGAATCACCAGAGAGAGACGACTGAGATGTGCTGATCTCTCTCCTCTCCACTGTTTTTCTTCCTGTCAATGCCACAAGAGCAATGCATGATGGTTTATATACAGTAGCTCAGTAATGTCCAGGAGGTCATTGAGCCTGGCTCATAAAACTTCTCATTTTAAAAAAGTGCACAAGTTTAGGTAACTTTATAAGCTTCTACTGAGAGGATTTTTTAACCTTTGACCAGAGACAAGTTAACAGTTTCCCCTTGTTTCCTGTGTTTAAGCTAAGTTAACAATCTGCTCTACAAATACGAGTGGCACGGATTTGCTCATCAAACTTTTAGCAAGAAAACAAATAACCTTTTTTTCCCAAAATGCTTAGCTTTTAAATTTACTTGAAGTTATCTATTAAGCACAAATTCCAAACATTAACTTCTTCAAGCCTCCTAATTGGCTTGAATTTCTTCTATAATTGTAAACTGAAATAATTGGGGTTGGGGGTTGATTGGGGCAAGGCTTTTGAAGATATCACCTCAGGCTCTGAAAGTTTTACACTGCCTACTTTAGTATAAATTACATTATTTATTAATGATTTGCATTTGGAGCCCTTGTCCTGCTCAAACCCTCCGTCCCACCACCATGACCATGGTTGCTTCTTGGGTGGAACAGATTTCTAGTTTGTCTTGAGTAACTCACGATGACAGTGTTACAGTAACTACTGTTGCATATCAATATCTGATATGAGTAAAAGGAGAAATTAAATAGGTTTATAGACATTAAGATAAAACACAACCCCACCCAGAAAAGTCATCAATAATATTTTTTTTGTTTGAAGTTAAAGTAAAGAAGAACAGAAAAACCGACAAATCTTTAAAGCACAGAAAGAAGGCAGGAGTGTGTACATCAAGCTGAGCAATGATGCCAGTTTGGTAACTTGTGGTGAGTGTTGCTGGCTGGGTGTGTCCACTTTCTGAAATGAGAGGAGGAAGTAAAAGAGGAGAGCGGACTCCTCTGTCATCTGCAGATTAAATGACTCAGAAGGAGCAGCTCGGATGAGGGTGAGTCAGCTGGACACACAGACAGACAGGCAGACAAACAGACAGACAGGCAAACAGATAGGCAGACAGAGATGAGTAGGGTGGCTCATGGTTCCTGGTACTGCATCCTGAATATTACCAGCAGTGCATTTTAAACCCATCAACCAGCTGTCATCAAGATAAGAAAAATGCAGCGAACAGGAATCTCCCTCCTCATATGGAAAAGAAAATGTTCCTGAGGTGCACCACATTACAAACTATGTCTTACGGCTTTGTACCTTATATCACCAACCACAACACCGTCTGATGTGATCTGTTCACAGCAGCTCCACCTTCTTCTACCTCTCTGCTGAGATGAAGTTTCATTATGTCTGACCTGGTGTTCAAACGGAGCAGGCGCCTCACCTGTCGGCTGCAGTAGGGAGAGGTAGCGTTTGTGTGTGTGCGCGCGTGCATGTATGCGTGTGTGTGTGGAAACCATGAAGTGAGCAATACATCCCCCAGTGGGATGATAGGAGCTTACTCACATCTGATTCACAGTCACAAACACTGTGTTGACTAAGCTCTTGTCTAAGGGAGAAAATAGTTGTTGTCTCTCTTCACTCCAGGTGTGTGAGGGGAGTCATTCTCAAATAAAGATTGACTTAAAAGTTATATTAAGTTAATCAAGGAGCCTTGACTGTCTTTCTGAGCCACGTATCTTGCAAAAAACACACCCGAAGGTTGTACTTTCCTCGTATTGTACTGCAGCTAAGTGACTTTCATTCACCTTCATTCAGATGCACAACTGCAAAATCATCAGTGTTGTGAGCAGGCAAGCAGCTGCATGTAGGCAAAGCCCATTAAAGCCACTTTTATGTCACAGAGCGTGAGCCAAGTCCTGTCTAATGCTGTGGAGACCCAGCCCACTGCACGACATGAGCACAGACAATAGCCCTGTGTCTCTGTGTGTGTCTGTGTTGGTCTGTGTGTGTGTGTGTGTGTGTGTGTGTGTGTGTCTGTGTGTCTGTGTGTGTCTGTCTGTGTGTGTGTGTGTGTGTGTGTCTGTGTGTGTGTGCAGGATCAGCTCTCCTGTCCTACTAGGCCTGAAGCACATCCCGGCCCACACAGTTTGGCTCGGACCGGCCCAGCCCAGCCCAGCTCAGGCGGCAGGGGAACAGAGAAAGCCTGGGGCCCCTCTGCACAGTCAGACCCCCTCCTCCCAAAACAACCCGCCTCAAATCTGGACAGCCAGAGACAAAAGCTCAGCGGCCCTGGGCACCGGGGGAAACGCCTGCTCACACAGTAATCTTACCAACACTGGAAACTTTACTATAGACTTCTCTTACACTTCTTCACAGTAATTAACTGTAGAGTGTTTTTTCAACACTTTTTCTTCACAGGGTGACTGATTTCTTTCTTCTCACTGGGCAGTGGACATGCTCAACTTTCTTGTGTCACACACCCTGCAGGTCCACACACATGCACGGTTCTTTAAAGTAGACACTGCAGTCCAGTTCAGCTGCTGCGTTCATTTCTCCACTGAAAATGAACCATGAGTCAACACAGCTCAGCAGAGAAGCAGAGGACAGGCCACCTGAGTGGAGGTGGAGAAGCATATAGACTATAGGCATCCATTCATTACAACCCAGCAGTGTGTCTGACCCACCTATGGACACCAGCTTGATGTTCTCCTTGTCCAGGAACTCCAGAGCCACCGACACGTTCTCCAGCTGCATCTGGCGGAAGGTGGGCCTCTGGTTGTACTTTCTGAACATCTTCTTCTGGGACAGCACCTCCAGGAGCCCGATGAGCCGCAGCCCGTCGCTCAGGTCCGTCTGCAGGTTGCCGAGGCGCTTGTTGACGCATTTCAGATGCTCGTTGCACCAGCGGGTGAAGGTGTTCTGCTGGATCTTCTTCCATGGCGCATCCTCAGCCAGGTCCTTCTCCGTCGCGGGCATTTCTGCGTCCTTGTCCGTGGAGACAGCGTTGGGAGCGGGCGCGGCGCTCTGGTGGAGCCGGGGGTGGGAACCACTCATTTTTATCGTCTCGGCTGTCTCTCGGTTCGCTGCCTTTTTTTTCTGGGTGGAGTCTGCTCAACTTTGGCCGCTCCCTCTCTCTCTCTCTCTCTGTCCCTCTCTCTCTAGCTTGAGTCTGCAAGAAAAGAGAAAGAAAAGAGTTAACTTGAGAGGTTATATATATAAATATCTATAAAAGCATGCTGTAAGCATTACAGCAACAACACGAACGTTGTGCTTTTACTTCGAAGACAACGTGCTGAAGAGGAAGTGATTGCTGCCATGACACAAATCAGCTTCAGTGACTTTTATTGTCTGTGTCAGTCCGATATGGTGAAATAAAGCTTATCAAAATGAAGTCAGATATTATTGATTGCAGGCCGCCAGTTGCCAACCACTGCTGTAATTTATCCGAGGAGCTAGAAGAAGATTCAACTCAGTCCACATACTGACGCCCACTACACTGCCCCCACTAACTGCTACTGAGTGCTGGTCACTTGTTTATTTCATGTTGTATTAATATTGAACGTGTTGCGTGTCCAAATCACGCCAAACTCGACACTACACTTCCTTGTGCAATTTATATGTCAATAATATACATGCCTAGTGAGAAGTCAATTTGGTGAACAACTTGTGAGATGTGACTTTCCACAGAGAGACAAACGTTTGCAGAATTAGTAGGTAGATTGTACAAGTGATGAAATCGTCCAATGAGTCAGCTACAAGGCAATGGTTCACTTTTCATGTATCTACAAGACACCCCCCACCCCTTCAGCTTCAGGCTCATTGAAAACAGACCTATTCAATTATTCTCTGACCTTGATTGTCACAGTGTGTTATAGGAAATCTCTATTTGTCTAGCAGACACAAACAAGGTCAGTAGCATTGTGAAAATATTTGATCAGCATTAGTTTTTCATTCCCAGTCCTGATTTATCCCTGATCACCTGGTGATGCTATCTCCTTCATTCCATCATGGGTCAGAGTTAATGCTGAAGCCACTGGAGAAAAGTCATACAGATGACAGGCATCAGTGTAATACAGTAAATATGTGAGCTGCCCACTGGGACATGCAGGTCAGTGACTCCTCACAGTGTCAGAGTTATGTTTGTTTGTGTCTGCTGATCTGCCTCTTGCAGCATCGTTCAAGTTCTCTTTCCTGTCAATTTACATGCAGCCAATGTGACATTGGCTGCATATATTTTCACTGTTTGTAGCCTAAATTTCTGCTCTCGACTGGGTGAACGTGTGTGTTTGTGTGATGTCACTGTGCTGTGTGTGCACTGCAGCCTTATCTTTAAAGGGGTTACAGACAGCGAGTGTCTAGACACCAGCCATATCCACCTCCTCTGTTTGTCTGTGCTGTACTGACCAAACAGCCAGATGAGATCACACACCAAATATGCACTATATGATGCACTAATGACAGCCTGAGTGTTTTATAGCAGCAGGCAGTTTCAGAAAAAAGAAACAATGGCACTGGTGAGTCGATTCATTAGGAAAAATGCTTTATTTTCACTTTAAGCTTTTAGAGAGAAGCTTTCTCATGTGTACATCTCTCCCCAGGTTAGACACAGAGAATGAGAGACACAGCAAGGAGATAAGGAGGGGCTGAGGCAGCAAATAATATAATCCAGAAGTCCTGAAAATGTTCTCACTGTCATTTTTCTGACTTAACTGGTTACAAAACAGAGATCACAACTAGAAAGATGACAATATGACCAAATTATGAGTATGCCTCACAGCTAGAAGGTTCCAGGTTGGAATCCCGGTTCAACCAGGATCTTTCTGTGTGGAGTTTGCATGTATGTCTGTATGTTAACCCTGTGATACACCGACCTGTCCAGGTCCAACCTCACCCCTCGCCTAATGTCAGCTGGGATCAGCTCCGGCTTCTCCTGCGACCCTCAAAAAGGACAAGTATAGACAATGGATGGGTGGATATGATTATGTTGCCACACTATTTTTCAATGGAAGCAGTAGTTTTCATTTCCGTGCAGCTGCTGTAGTGGTTGGAGATTTATCTCAGAATATGAAAAGTGAATGCCAGGAACACACGTCATAAAAAGAAATGCAGCATGATAGAATACTGAAAACTGAGTTATAGAAGCTAATGTACTGGAGGCTGGCTGAGACATGATGTTATAAATTTGGCTTTTTATTGAGTTGCATTATGGGATTTGTAGGATCCTGCATTTTTCAAGCTTGACTCATACTAGGAATGAAAAATCTGGACATCTTGACCTCTGCTACTTCAATTTGAACATTCTTTGTGTTTAATCTGTCTGAAAGTGCCACAGTGAATCAATCAAATTCAACAAAATTGTATTCACAAATTACAATTTGTCTCATAGGGCAACATCCTCTGTCCTTAACCCTCAACAAGAGTAAGGAATAACTACTAAAAAACTGTATTAACAGGAAAAACGTAAAAACCTCAGAGAGAGCCACATGTGAGGGATCCCTCTCCCAGGACGGACAGAAGTGCAATAGATAATGTGTGTAGCTGACCACATCAACAAAATTACAATATGTACAACATTGATTAGAGGAAACAGTTTTTAACATTATGAAAAGATAAAATGTCTGATAGAATTGAAGGGAGCATTAATGACAATTGAAATGGAGGAGTTATTACCAGTAATGGTAGGCATATTGTTATTGTATATCAAGCAATCACTAGATAAAATTCACAAATCACAACAACACACATACACAAGTTGAATTTTATGTCTGTCTGTAACAGAGCAGCAGGGGCTGTAAACACAGAGGGAGAGATGTGACTCTGCAGCTTTTGACTAAATAAGGAGCTCAGTGCCAGGAGCCACAGTGTGGCCAGCGGCCATCAAGAATGCTTTGCCTCAGTGTGTGTGTGTGTGTGTGTGTGTGTGTGTGTGTGTGTGTGTGTGTGTGTGTGTGTGTGTGTATGTGTGTGTTTGTGTGTGTCTGGTCAAGGGAGAATCTGAAGAATGCCCCTCACCCTGGAACTCCCAGCCTTAATAATGGCCCAATAAAAGACACACACACACACAAACACACACACGTATATATCTGCCACTGTATGCTTTTACGTACGCTGGGCCATTTAAAACAATAGAACAATAGATTTAGAAAGTTCCCTCTAGGTGTGTAATTTGCTCCATTTTACAACTTTCATTACATATAAACTTGTCACAAACATTTACAGGCTTTGGCCACAATCAAAGTATAAAACTTAAGAAGACCCTGGCTAGAGATTATGCAGAGCAGGAGAGCAGAGCAGATTTAAAAACAGCAGCAGAATTCATTGAGGGCAATTGAGGCATTTAAGACCGACAGCTTTAAGCTTCAAACTGATGGACAGACTGAAAGAGACATGTTTTCAGGCCCCCTCCTCCACCTCAGCTCATGCTGAACTTCAAAAAGCAGAATGTTGCCTGGACTGAGTGAGAGCTGGTGAAACATTCACTGAGTGGAGGCCTATTGTTTCACTGGAATTCGCCAAATAAACAGGAGACAAAACACAGGGCGGGGAGAGACAGAGTAGACCAAGACACATTTACATATCTCAGAGTCTGAAGACATAGCAACCTCTCTGATTTGTCATGTGCCTCCCTCTAGTGTATATTCATGGCACTACAGTTTTCAGCTCCTCTCGCTTCACGCCCCCGAGCCTGTCCTTTTCTAAATTTGTCCACTTCTTCCTTATTTCTCCTTCAGTCTTCTTTCCTGTCTCTGTGTCCTGGACTCCCTCCGGACATCTTCACAACTCTTACTTAATAATTAAGTTCACATGTTGTGTTTTATTTATAAATCCTCTCTGACAGTGTTTTCACATATCTTCATGTGATGTGTAGATGTTTGCATTTATTTGAGTTAAAGGGAGTTTGACACTGACTTGTCAGGATATTTATTTTCATAGTGGGGACATCCTATAAACTTTTGGCTAAGATTAACAATTATACATAAACTAAGTATTGTGTTGATATATATGTACTGTATACAGTATATATACATTTTACATGCAAAATACATCAGAAGCTTATCAAATATGATGCAGTGGTGCACTATCAAACAAAGCAGTAATGTACTCAGTTCCTAAACCTGGCCGCATCAACAACATTAAGTAATGATATATACTAAAACAATACATTATATCAATTTTATTGAACCTTTAGTGCATTTGGCTCCAAATAGCATTTTTAATGAAGGACCCTTACTATTTAGACAATGGTGTTTCAACCAGGATTTGAATATTTATCCCATTACTAATAAAAAATACATTAGTAAGATACATAAATGATACTTAAACCAACAAAAGTTGGTTTAATTGGGTTTAAAAGTGGAGCTCTCCAAAATCCTCAAGGTCCCGACTGCAAACACCAAATCTGTGAGCTGTGTAATAAAGCTGTTATAACTGTAATTTTACATGTTGCTTACACATTGAACCAAAGCTGACAATGAGTGCAACAGTAGCATAAGCTGTCAATATCCTGGATCAACAGAATCACATGGCAACCGAAGAGGGGGAGCTTTGTGATGCTGCATTATGACAAATCAGATCAACTAAATATGAATATTAATAAATGAATATGAACATTACAAGTGCTAACAGCCTGTGGTGTATATAAGATAATATATTAAACACGATGAGATAAATTGAGGTGATTGTTGAGATCAATGTGAGCTTAACAGCGTCTCCTGCCAATGACCATCACTCGCCACACCCAGTCAGCTGCAAGTCGTGCACAGCAGAACTCAGCAAAGGAAGTTAGGTTGATGTACGCTGCAGCCAGGCAACGCCAAAACCACATGACACACATACACACAACAGAGTCGTGTGGAGAAAGCAGAAGTCAAACGCACTGATTAGAGCATAGTGAAGGCTTTCTCCTTAGTCTGTGTGTGTGTGTGTGTGTGTGTGTGTGTGGGTGTGTGTGTGTGTGTGAAGTGTGTGTGTGTGTGTGTGTGTGTGTGTGTGTGTGTGTGTGTGTGTGTGTGGGTGTGTGTGTGTGTGTGTGTGTGTGTGTGTGTGGGGTACTTAGTGAGTGAAAGTAGGCCAAGACGTGTCAAATAAGGACAGGTTTGGTCTACATTTTTTTCTCTCGATATGCCAGCATAGCCTCCTTTTCTTTTTCTCCTCATCACCTCTTCATTAGAAAGGTGATGTGAAACCATGAAGCTACAACAAGCCCAAATTTAAATCTCTCCCGAGTTTTGGGCCAAACCTACAGAGTCATTTGTAAGAGTCACTTGCAGTAACCAGCAGAACTCCTTTAATCTGAAAAAACACTTTTCTCAGCAGTGCTTTCAATGAGCAATGTTCAGGAATGTTATGATGTCAGTGTGAAATTATTGATGTAGAAAATCAAAGAGGCACATTCCAGCCTTTCATTCTCATCACCAACAAAACATAGTTTGACTCTATTGCAACCATGTTCAGGACTGTGTTAAAAACTCGCACACCACTTAGACAACAGCGGTCCCATCTCGGATTAAACATACTCAAACTGGATTTAACACAATTCTTGAAACTGCTCTTAACTCTCAAGCTCACAAATTCAGTTTTTTTTTTGGGGGGGGGGGGGTTCATCTTCTGATGATGTATCAATCAAAAAAAGATTACCTCTACCCAGCCCACCTAAATAGTGTACCAAAAGGTTTTAAAAACACAAATATGCAGATTTTGAAGGAACTTTCATTAGGTGAAACATATAGATTAACAAGCTCCACGGTGTACACAAAATACACCTGTAATCCATCATTGTCTGAGCGTTTTACAACAACAACAAAAAAAGTAATATATCTATTATTTATATATAGTATGTTCTGCTTCATCCATCTTACATAAAAACACAAGAATATGTGTGTGTGCGCGCGTATGTGTGGGCAAGATATCATGTTATGGGTACCTAAATCACAGTCATATGCAATAATAATATGGGGACGGGTCTTCCTTATGTAAATCATTACATTTTAAGGTGGAGACATGTTTTAAGGGTAGGATAAGATTGAGGTTAGGTTTAGGTTTAGGTTTAGCCAAGGATGGCGCTGAGGACAGCTGCTGTGACTCAAACTCCCCCACAAAAAATTTTGAGCATAGGGAGCCTGTGACCCAAGAATTTCATTGCCAGCGACTGCTGTTGTGCACATGATAAATAAAGTCTTGAATCTTGAATCAGTCGAGAGAGACACGACTACACATATCATTCATATTGAACATGTCTTTTTTCTAGTGTTTATAATATCTTTATACTGTTCCCTTTATTTAATTTTATATTTATATTTGTATATCCATGCTTATGCAATAACACATTACAGCAAATACCTTGTATGTGTAAACCTGCTTGGCAATAATCTCTCTCTCTGGTGGGCTCTCTGCTTCCCTTTCAAATTAAGCCCCTGTGATAAATATGAGTGAGGAGCTGAGGAGGTGAACTATGTGCAGACGTGAGGACCAGGTGGACCTCCTGCTCTTGTGAGACCCGCTCTCGGCGGCGGGGGGCGCAAGTGGCCACCACTGCCCCCCAGAGTAAAGATCTACAGTCAGTGTCCGTGTATTACCTTATTTGGTGTGGAGACCCTAAATGTAAAGGAGATGCTGCTGCTGCTGCTGTGATGCTCATAAACAAAGTGTAGGAACAAGGTGATGCGCTCCAGGTGACGGAGTCAAACAGTCACACTACAAGAAAAGACGTAACAGTGTAAAGCAGGGTGGAGAGGTTAGTGGTGCTTCAACCCGGCAGACCCTCCGGTACCTCATCTCTGTCAGTGCGCTCCCTGCGCTCCAAACACACTCCTAACGCACGGCCAGACAGACAACCTCACAGCACACTCTGTCAATCTTTAGAAAGGTGAAAGACAAGTGTCCCACAGAAACAAGCATCATCCGTGTCCCTCACAGCGGGACAGACTCTTACCTGTGTTGCAGACTGTGATCCTGGACTCTCCGTTGTCTCTCTGCTCAGTGCGCACAGCAGCTCTCACGGGTTGTGT